>CM066032.1:1737382569-1737982569 GCA_033557465.1 Ichthyophis bannanicus
CGTGTACAGAGATTTGCAACCGACAGAGCCCGCTGCCCACGCGATTATGACGGATGACTTGGGCAAAGAGGGCGCGAAAGAACGGCACGTGTGCAAGAGGAACAAGCCCCAGAAGACGGGCATGTTGTTCCAAACAGAACAGCGCCCCGTGACAATGTCATTCTATTGAGAACGGCGGCAGTGGGGAAAAGGCCCTTGGACGGCAAGCTTTGCCAAATATCCCTGCAGTACCGCCAAGGACCTAATAGAGTTGGGCTTGT
This sequence comes from Ichthyophis bannanicus, assembly GCA_033557465.1. Taxonomy (NCBI): domain Eukaryota; kingdom Metazoa; phylum Chordata; class Amphibia; order Gymnophiona; family Ichthyophiidae; genus Ichthyophis; species Ichthyophis bannanicus. The sequence continues at coordinate 1,737,382,830 of CM066032.1, forward strand.
GCCTCTGGGAGTGGGGGTGCCAGAAATTGCCAAGGTAATATAAAATCACGATATATATTGTTGTAATGTTATATAAAGGATACTGTAAAGAGATAATAGTGAATAGGTTTATGCTCGTGGCCAAACAGTATGCTACTGTGATTTCCAAAGAAAATGTTGGTAACAAAATAAATGCGTTTTTCTTTGTGGCAATCCGGATCGGGTTGCAAGTTATTGAGGGGTGGGAAGACAAGGGCGGGGGTGGGGGTGGAGGAGGGAGGGAAGGCGGGTAAGCTGGGCGGTAGGCGAACACGAGGCCGTTATTGCTGGGTCGCTTGGCTGAGCTGCTGCATAAAGTAGTTTATTATAACGTTTCATGTAATTTTGAAGTTTATATGTTTTTAAGAAAAAAAATGTAACGGAATCATGCACCATGACATACACTACAGGATATACTGTTGATTTAGAAAGGTAACTGTATAAAAAAGGGCCAACCTCCACAAAATAGATTTACACATTTGCAGAAAATATATGTAGGCACAAACTGAACTTGTGTAATGTGCTTGTTATGTTCCACGTCATAAATATTTAAAAAACTGAAGTCTAGCAAATAGGGGTTGGAGGCGCAACGGTTCTTATTGGACCAATTTATTAACGTCATAAAAAAAGCAATCTGTTATTTTGATAAAGATGTGTTGCTGACAACTTGCTGATGAACTCATATCATTTAAGAAGAGATGTGCCACACCAACAGAATTTATTGTGGGGATTGCTCTTATTCTTAAACAAGCACGTTAAAAACCGGGGAGACGTGATGAAAACAATATTTTCACTGTAACTGTGTTCCTCCTTATTTCTAATTCAGTGAATGAAAAGATGTAGTCTGTCTTAAGGATGATTTGACCAGAGGCTTCTTCCTATTTAAAAAAACTATGGGTGTCACTGGTGGTAATAAGGTGAAAAAAGCAACCAGGAACTTTCTGTGCACGATATTTTGTGTTATATGTATAGTAAGTTGTGCTTGGTGAATTCTACCATGTAAATAAGAAATATATCCTTGATGAAAGTGGTATTGTCGATTAAACTATGTATAGGATTTGGGATCTCTCTAGTGTTATTTGGTAGGTGCATGTAATAATTGAATGCAACCTGGGGAAAGTGATGTAAAAAAAACCTAGGCTTGCCCACATCCAACTCTAAACATGACAAACAATATATAATAGGGCCACTACTTGATTGAATGGAAATATATAAGACTGAAGACTTTGATTAATGAAAAATGACCAAGAAATATAGCTTAAGTACATCTTTATCGTAAAGTCTACTAAGCATGGAGGAGGAGGAGCCAAGCTTGAGGGGAATACAAGGGATAATCACCTTGAGGATCCCTCTTCTCTGGCTTGTGCAAGCAAAAGGTGGAAAAGTCCTCTTAAAAATTGACTGTTCTTGGCTGGGTTTCTTTACTAGAAACTTTGTCCCATTTAATAGCAATGCAGCCAGGCCATATGTGTCTTGCAGCAACTGTACCCCAAGCCACAGTAAAATCTATTTTTACTGAGGCTAAACTGGCCCAAGAACAAACTGGACAAAACCCTGCAGGACAGTGAAAATTTTCAAAGCCCCCCACAGCAGTTGGAGGGAAAATCCTCCTCCGCATATATTATTGGTAACTCAGGACCCTACCTCCCATCTAAACATCAGGTACAGAGACCTCACCCTTCCTGTGCTTTCAACAACGCAATTACAAAGACCAAGTTGAAACAACTTCAGCATTGATAATGCTAAAAATAAGGTTTGCCATAATCTACTACCAATGACATACAATCCAAATGGAATAACATACCTAAACCAATACCTAGCAAACTTTACCCCCCTGCCCTCATCCCATACGTATTCTTGCCATATCCAATGGTCTGTCAAGCAGGGATTTGGAGGGAGGAGGAGGAGGAGGAAGCTGGAATTCTGGTCTACTCCTCATCTCGTGTATTATTCTCTGCTGTCTTGTATGTTCCAAATACCACGTTCTTAGAATGCATTTATACCCACTACTCAGTCTTGCGCCTTTCAAAGGGAAGTGAGCAGGTTATGTATAAGTCTGGTGAGACTGCGAAGAAAGTAAAAGAATGCTGGATAGGAGAGGATTGCCCTGTGCATGAAACACCCCAATTAGTTCAACCATATGCACACATAGCACAGATCCGTTTAGGACTGCAAGACAGTAATGGTTGCAGGTAAACTTGGACACACAGAGAATCCTATGGGCAGCAGAAGAACCTAATTCAGGGCTTCATTTATTATACGTACGTTGATATAAATTAATGAAACGTTAAAGAACATAAGCCCAGTTATTCTCAATGGAGGCTATTTACTAGCTATGGGTGGTAAGTTTTATAAAGGTGTGTACACATAACATACTGGCGGCTTATTAAAAATTACCCCTCACATGTAAAAATATACGCTCGGAGAATATGAATGCATGTAATTCTATGGAACTTGGTTGTAGGTGTGTGTGAGGGGGTCAGAAATTTGGGTGGAGCCCAGAGCAGGAATCACAGTTTAAGTGCATTGTTCATAAAATAAGTAGTGAACATTTACGTACTGCTCGAGCCTCATTTGCCCTCACGAATTCTGAATTGATTTGTGCTAGTAGGCAGTTTAGCCGGAAGAGACACAGATATTTTTTTTTTTTTTTTTTTTTCCTGGCTGTCTTAATAAAACTAACTTGCTCCTACAATCTGTTAGGCAAACCTGTTCTAAAATTGGACCCTTTATTTCCAATTATCTTGTATATTAGAGCATGGTTAATGTGCATTATGTGCATATGGAAACTTATTAACACATTCTTAGTAAAATGATGTGCCCGCAGTTGGTATCAAAGCCACTATGCATAGTCTTAATGTGCAGTTCGGGTGACTAGCCAAATATGATAAAAAGCCAAGTACTGAAATGGTAAATTCTTTCAAGGACTATCCATTTGTAAAGTTATTTGTTATGAATTTATACTTATAGTACCACATTTCCAAAAAATGCATCATGTCATGTACATCATCAAACACAAAGAATTTCCAGACACAATATACAAATACATTTCCCACATCTTCACCTCCCTCTCCCCCCTCCCCCACCATCTATGGGGCTGATAAAAGCAAATCGTCAGGTTAGACAGGCATCTGCCAACCAGATAAGTGCCAGCCAGCGAAAATTACACAGTGGCACTATCCAGATAGTGCTCGTTGTTGAATATTGCTCCTGACCACCTGGTTAGTGGCCGACAGTCAGTCCACTAATCAGATAAATGTCTGCATATCAAAGTTAGGAGAGCAATAAAGGACCAAGCTCTCTGGATAGCAGGCTTATATATCACTGTTATCTGCATAGTGCCAGCCTATCATGCTGTACTGAAATTCAAAGCCATTCACTACTCCAAGAATACTTGGGACTGAACATATCTTGATTTTATTTAACCACAGCAGCTAGTATTTTTAAAAAATGTGCCTAACTTCCCCATTGAAATAGTGATCCTATTTTTAAACAATGTTGCAGAAATAACAAGATGGATGATGATTGCAATGCAAAACTGCAATGTGTACCAGGTTGAGTTCAGTTCTGGACCTTCAGGTGACACAGCAGCCCCTGGGTTTTCGCGCTATCCATGGCCAAGGAGTGCCATCCGAGCTCTAAACCACTAGGCTGCCCTCCAATAATTGCACATAGTTTTTTCAAAAATGTTTATGTCAGTGTTTGGTTGAATTGATATGAGGCCAATGTTGGCTTCTGTATGGGTTTTCTTTCATAGAGCATGTATGTATTATGTATGTTATAAAATTATATCTCTTAAGAAATACTCAGCACTTAAATTGCCCCAAAGATTCTTTCCAAAAACCTTTTGCGGCAAAGATCTAAAAACCTTTAACCATCTGTGCAGGTCATTCTTTTTCATAACACGGTCCCGTGGCTGTATAAACATAGCTCTGACCATAGGCTACCACATGGGATTACGCTATCTTCAACAAAAATATGAGAAAATATATTTTATGGGGAAAATAATTTTTCTAGTTTTGTAATTTTTATATTTATTTTTTACGATATAAAAACAACCTGGGACCATACCAGAACATGATTTTTAGCACAGTTATAAACAATTCAAATCAGTTTTTAAAAAGAAGAACCACACTCCATTGCAGGAAAATTATGATGCAACTGTGATCCAATTGTCAGTACTGTGATAAAGAAGCTTATCATAGCCCTCAGGAAGGAGCTATAGTAAATAGGTGAATATGAGTGACTCTGACCACCACGCACACCCTGCTCCCACAGCTGCTTGGCGCCTCTACCGCAAATTACGTGGAAAACACCGAATTTGCCATAAAAGCACTACCAGTCCCAGAAGTGACACCAGGTTTCCAACAGCCATTAGACGGAGCTGAGAGTGAGGGGAAACGTGTGTCAGTCAGGAGGGCTATGAGGTAATCCCTAAGCCACTCATCTCAAAGGGCAGGGGCCTGATTCAAGCACAGCTGCAGCCCTGTGTTAGGGAGGACCACTAATCTAAGCAGAATAAGAGTAGAGTTAGAGTTATATCTAAAGATGACCATCTTCATGATCACCTTGGAATATCCAGAGAATTGTCTCTCAGTGATCCTGAGAACTCAGCTTGAGTTTGATCATCAGTTTCATTCTGAAGGATCATCAGAAGCAGAACAGTAGGTAGCCAAAACCGAGACATGACAGCGAGGGGAAAGAGGACCCTTTGGAAGAAGGAAGAGAAAAGCCTTTTGACGAGGTCTAGAAGAGTCCAAAGCAGTACGTATACTGGGAGGTATTCCAAGGGCCAGCATACACCATTGGACGGGGGAAAGACCAGAGGAATGGTGCTGCAGAAGCATAGGGAATCCACCAGAGGCTACCTGTGAGGGAGACGGCTGCACGTGGAAGGAGACCCTAAGACCTGTGCCAGAAGGTATGTGTGACAGAGAGATCCAGTGTCCAGGGATCTGGATTGGAAGGCTGGGTTACATAAGACACTGGACTAGATGTTACTGGCCAGGCATATATAGGAGAGGAACTCTAGCAGCAATGGAAAGCTCAGGTATGAACACTGACTCTATGCCCTAGGCTATAACCTTGAAAGACATGCAGGGGAAGACAAGTTATTCATCCTGCAAATGGCTCCATTGAGGAGATTCGATCTGATGCAGCAATCCATGAATTATTGGAAGCCCATGCTTCTATGAACAAGGGGGAATAAATAGCAGATGAAGGATCACGGTTTATTATGGACTGCCTTCCTCTACTCTAAACATCCGCTTGGTAACTCTTCTGTTATAAAGTACCAGCAACCATCACATAAGAAATACAAATTTTGTTCTTTAATCTACTCAGAAAAGCGTCCTGATAGCAGGATTGGTGACCCACAACAGTGGAAGGCAAAGCCAGCTAAGGGGTTTTCAGCTAGGTAACTGCGTTAGCAATTAAGCCGTTACCCTAGATTGCTTTGTGAGCCTAGGAGTGAAGAATCAACTTCTGTATCTATGTGGGAAGTAATCAGAAGTTAACCTGAAAAGAACAGTTTGTTTCTTGCTTTGTGGCTTTTCATTTGTTGTTTTCCTGATTTTAACTTTGTTTTTCCAAGTTAACACTGAAAGCAAGTAACCTAATTTATGTGCTACCAAGCATATCTGTGTTGGGAGAAATAACACCATAAATAAAAATCTTATTGGCTTTACCCAAGAGCACAACTAAATTATTGTCAGCAGCTGTGTCTGGTGTGAATGAACTACATTGCCCACAATACCTTGCAAATCATATAGATATATGCACTTGTCAAGACTGTGAAGATTCTCACCCAGGCAGCCATCTGACAGTACTCACATGACTTGAATCAACCAATGAATGATGGCTCTAATGTTTAAAATGGCCACATTCACTCCCTGTTCCTTTTTCCCAATGGTGAAGACAAGAGAACTGCCTGAGGTTGTCAGAAAAAGCTATTCTCCATGAACAAGCAGGAAGTCAGTCCTCACATATGGGTGACGGCACCGGTGGAGCCGGCACGGAAGCTTCTCCCCAGCTTTCAAAGAAAGCCTTTTTGGAGTTGCGCCACGCAGGCATGGTCCCCTTCCGATCAAGAGTGCCCTCTTGCCTCAGTCTCTTTTTTTCTGCGGAGTCCATCAGACGTGTGTCTGATTTCCCCAGAAAAAGTGTTACGTTTTTTCTTTTCTTTTTTCTTTCTGCGGTCGCGTACCAGTTCCCTTTCCCACCCCCAAGCTTGCTTGCCTCAGCACTGTGTCTTGGGTTAGTGTCTTTCCCTTTTTTTGCTCAAGAGTTCTCGACCAGCTTTGTGCCCTTTTTTGCCACCTGGCCTGGCCTGAAGCCTTTGACTGAGAGTTGGCCGGGCTGGCGAAAAGATCCAGACATGGAGTTCCACACTTCTGCTCCCGCCAGCCACACCTGTCCTGGGTGGTAGCAGATGCCTTCCTCATCTCGTGGATGGAGGACCTTCTGTATGCCTTCTGTATGCCTTCTCACCCACACCGCTGACGGGCCCTCTGTTTGAGCCCCTGGCTATCTGCCATCTGCACTTCTTTCTCATGGAAGGTTGTCTTCCTGGTGGCACTCAGATCTGCTCGCAAGGTCAGCAAGCTTCAGGCCTTGGTGGCGTAGCCACCTTATACGAGGTTCTCTAAGAACAGGGTCATGCTTCACATACACCCTAAAATTTCTTTCCAAGATGGTGTCCCCCATTCCACCTCAATCAGGAGGTAGTGCTTCCCCACCTTCTTTCTGTGACCTCATACTCTGGCCTGTAAGAGGTCCCTATCCTTCTACCTCCAGCGTACCCAGGGTCACCGCAAAGCTGCTCAACTTTTCATTTCCTGTGACCTCAGTCAGCTGGGGGAGGCGGTGACCAAGCGGACTCTGTCCAGTTGGGTGATGAACTACATTGCCCTTGCTTACAAGCCAGGCTGGGCTCTCACTGGAGTGCCGGGGTCACGGCGCATAGCATCAGGGCCATGGCGACATCGGTGGCAAACCTATATTCCATCCCTCTGTCGTAAATCTGCCGGGCCGCCAGCTGGTCTATACCTTCGCAGCTCATTACTGCTTGGAGAGGGAGTCCCACTAGGACAGTGACTTTGGCCAGGCAGTATTCCATCATCTATTTGAGGTGTTGGCAACTCCTGCCATCTGACCATTCTGTTTTCAGGCTACCAGAGTTCTGGTTCTTCACCGAATACTTGGGTCATTTGAAAGTCTGACTCTGTTGCTACTGCTACTCATGGCTCACCCCGTTTTCTGGTCACCGTGGCTTTTTACAGGTTTTTTGGTAGCTTGTAGCTGGGAGTCCCATATGTGAGGACTGACTTCCTGCTTGTTCCTGGAGTAAGTGTAGTTATCACCTGTAACAGGTGTTCTCCGGGGACAGCAGGAATCCGTTCTTACAAATCTCCCTCCCTGTGGAATTGCTTCTTTGTCATTTTTTGCCATCTTTTGCTATGTCATTTGACTGAGGCAAGATGGCACCCTTTGAAAGCTGGAAAAGAAGCTTCCACGCGGGCTCTCTCAGCGCCGTCGTCATCCATAATGTGAGGATTGATTTCAGCTGTCCCTGGAGAACATCTTTTACAAATGAGTAAACTACACTTTATCACCAAATAGCAACCTTCAAAGGGGTACTTGGCATTCTCCAAAGACCTTGGGATTCCTGTGTCTACAGATTGCAGTGTTAAGAACATTTTCTGCTCATGGAACTGTCAAGAACCTCCGAGGACATGGTGGGTGAAGGCCAAGGAGGACCACACTGCTCAAAGACAGGCACGCCGGATCTTTGCCCAAACCCACCTTGAGAAACCACAATACTTCTGGGAAAATGTTCTGTGGATATATGAAAGCAAACTTGAGCTCTTTGGCAATGCAGACCAGCGATACATTTACAGGCGAAGAAATGAAACTTATAAGGCAAAAAAACACCCATCCTACAGGTAAATATGGTGGAGGTTCCATAATGTGGGGCTGTTTTGCTGCCTCAGGAATTGGAGGTCTGGAACATATTAAAGGAATCATGAATTCAGGGGACTGTCAAGGTATTGTAGAGCGAAAGGTGCTACCTAGTGTCAGAAAGCTAGGTCTGGGACAAAGATCATGGATCTTCCAGCAGGATAATGACCCAAAACATACATCCAAAAGTACAAAAGAATGGTTAAAAAGGAACAAATGGACTGTTTTAAACTGGCCAGCAATGGGACCTGATCTCAATCCAATCGAGAACCTTCGGAAAGAGCTGAACTGAAATCTACCATTGGTAAAAGGAATCCTGGAAACATTTATAAGCTGGAACAAATTGCAGTTGAAAAGTGAGAGAAACTACCAGCAGACAGATGTACAAAACTTATAGATGGCTACAAGAAATGTTTGGAGGCTGTCATCACTGCCAAGAGTTGTGCAACCAAATATTAGTAAAAAGTGTCATTAATCCTGTCCAGGTCATATTTTGGGGTTTTTTTCACAGAAATTGCTATGTCTAAGTTGCACAGACATCTTTTTTTTTGTTGTATGCCTTTGAACATACTATTAAAATAATATGATGACATACAATTGGAATATTTCCAATTATTTCTCAAGATATTGTACACAACATATCTAAAATGCAAGGATGCCAATAATGTTGACCACAACTGTATGTGGACCAAATTCCATGTCAAAGTCTTGCAAATCCTTCAGTGGCATTCAAACATATGCAGACAAGCAGTACTGCCGCCATGGCACTTACCATTATGTGCCTTGATATTTTTCTGTAAGGTACAATTTGCCTGGGACATAACAGAAGGAGGCACATCTGCTATGGCAACTAGAAATGATCATTTTTTCATTGTACTCTGATGCCTATTAGGATGAAAACAAAAGCTGGGTGGGCTGTTTTTGAGCTGTAGTCACAGCATCTCTCCTATAAATCAGTGAAGAACCATTACATTTTTTCTGGCCTGTGGAAAAATTTTTGATGGATGTTTGAGTAAGGTTGAAATCTGCTTCTACATAAGGTAAGGACAAGGATGTTCATAAATCAACATCTATTATGATAAATCTGGTACTAAGTAGATAGGCTGCTAGGATCTGGAGCTTATTGACTCTGTGCTGAAGTGACCACCACAAAAAAGTGTCCTTCCAAGTTATATGCTTTAGCTCATATGAGTTGGGGGTTCCTATTATAAGAACTACATTAATGTCCATGATGCTGTGAGAGGCCCATTGGAAGGTTTTGACTGAAGTAAGCCCCACGCAAAATCTGACAACTGGAAGCTATACAAAAGTGGAGATTCTTGCTCCATGCAGATGATAAATGGCAGTTGCATGGAAGTGAGCCCAAGCAGAGATGGGTTAAGAACATAACATAAGAACATAAGATATGCCATACTGAGTCAGACCAAGGTCCCATCAAGCCCAGTATTCTGTTTCCAACAGTGGCCAATCTAGGTCATATGTACCTAGCAGTTTCCCCAAGGGACACAGGTTCCACAATGCTTGTATTGGTTCAAGCATTGATATCCTGGGTCCCTTCTTAATAATGGTTTATGGACCTTTCCTCCAGGAACTTGTCCAAACCTTTTTTAAACCAGCTACACTAACAGCCTTTACTACATCCTCCGGTAACAAATTCCAGAGTTTGATAACACGTTGAGTGAAAAAATATATTTTTATTAGTCTTAAATAGTTTACCCTGTAGCTTCATTGCATGTCCCCTAGTCTTTCTATATTCTGATAACGTAAACAATCGATCTACGTTTACCTGTTCCACTCCGTTCATTAATTTATAGACTTCTATCATATCTCCCCTCAGCCGTCTCTTTTCCAGGTTAAAGAGCCCTAACCTTTTTAGCCTTTCTTCATAGGAGTATCCTTCCATCCCCTTTACCATTTTGGTGGCTCTTCTCTGTACCTTTTCTAAAATCGCTATATCCTTTTTAAGATACGGCGACCAGAATTGCACACAATATTCAAGGTGCGGTCTCACCATGGAACGATATAGAGGCATTATAATATCTTTTGTTTTATTTTCCATCCTTTCCTTATCATACCTAGCATTCTATTTGCTCTCTTGGCCGCTGTTGCACACTGGGCCGAGGGTTTTAACATGGTATCCACAATGACGCCTAAATCTTTTTCCTGGGTGGTGGTTCCTAATGTGGAACCTTGCATTGTGTAACCATAGTTTGGGTTGTTCTTCCCTAGGTGCATAACCTTGCACTTGTCCACATTAAATTTCATCTGCCATTTTGATGCCCAGTCTTCCAATTTATCAAGATCCTTTTGCAATTTTCCACAATCCTCTTGGGTTTTAACAACTTTAAATAGTTTTGTGTCATCTGCAAATTTGATAACTTCACTCGTTATTCCACTTTCCAGGTCATTTATGAATATGTCAAAAAGCAGCGGACCCAGCACAGATCCTTGGGGTACACCACTATTCACCTTTCTCCATTGGGAAAATTGGCCATTTAGCCCTACCCTCTGAAAAATCAGATCCTGAAAAATGCAGAAGGTATTCAAGCAGTTACAATGCAAGACGATTAAAGGTATCTAGGAACTTGTCCTTAGATCAGATGGCAATCTTCTTTGTTTTAGACATCTTTCCTGAGAAACAAATTATGATTTTTTAGCACTTTTAGGAGTATTGGTAATTGATGATATTTAAGTAGCTTTCTGTTGATTGATTTAAAAAACTTATATACTGCCTATGTCATCTAAAGTGGTTTACATAAAAACAAATAAAACACAATCTTCAGATATAAAACATATACAGAAATTAGAATAAAACCAAAATAATAATATTAACAAACAGCAGGACTTTTAAAACTAGACCTAAACCCAGAGACATCACAGTACAAAAATGGGTGCTTCCCAACCCAAGATCATACCTCTTCACACTGATCTTTCCATACCGGAAGAATACTCAGATACAGCCTAACTAAGGCTGAAATCATTAAATAGGGAATAACCAAGTCTTCAAATTCCTCCTGAACACTATGTAATCCCGCTCCAACTATAAATCCACTGGCAAGTTATTCCAAACAAAAGGCACAGCAGCAGAAAAAACTATTTTCCTAATCTCCACTTTCTTTACCTGTTCCACTGTTGGGATAACAACTAGATCCAGCTGGCTATGACCATTCTGAAATCGTGCGGCAATCTATGTCTCCATAGCAAAGCCCAGGCCACGCTTCCAACACCCTCCCTTGTGATTTGGATGTCATTGCGCTAGGGACGTCAGATACCTGGCTTTTTAATATGTCTCTGGGACATCTTTGTGATTTGCATGTCTGAATGCCCGCTTTAAAATATCCAAATCATGAATAGAACTTCTAAAATAATTCCCATTGAGTATGCACACACATTTATACCTTTTTCAAAGGAGGAGTAAATTTGTGTGCACGCATTTGCATGAAATTGGTGCTGGTTCTGGTAGCCTATTCAATAAAGGCACAGGAGCATCTATTTTGTCTTTATAAAATATGCATCCTTTTAGACTTCTCACACAGGCACTCTGGCAGCAAGAGGAGACAAGGTCAAAGGAGTAACCTGAGCTAATTTATCAGTCAGAAATTGCATAAAAATATGTAATTAACTTCCTAATATTTTACCAAACACTTTGGGGAAATTTAGCCAAAACAAAGCCTTCAGTTGTAATACAGTGTCTCAAAAGTAGAATTTCTTTCCTCTTATTTTGTGTTACTTAGTTACATCCACTCTGGTTTGTCCTTCTTTCATCACCAAATTGAAAGATTCTAGTGCAATCACAGTCTCCTGATCGCACCCACTGGAAGGAAGCCTCCTCCTTTTACAGACAATCTCTGCTTTCTGCCTGTGCCACCTTTGATCAAGCACATCTTTCCACCTCTTCTAACAAGCCTCACCAGCATTTTCATCTTCTCAATTCCTTGTCTCTATCTTCCACCCCTTTGATTCCCCTCCTCCTCCTCCTCTTCTTTCTCAAACCTCCTTTGCCTCTTTTCTCTTCAATAAGATGGCTTTCCTTCATGCTTCTTTTCAACAGCCTTCCTTTTCCCAGCTCTCTATTCCCTTTTGTCCCTTCTCTCCTCCACACAACCATTCTCCTCTCATTTTAACCTGGTCCTCTTTTCCCACTCTCTATCTTTCCTTGACCATACTTTTAAAGCCACCTGCTCATCCTCTTCCCCTCTGGACCCTTGGCCAGCATGCTTAGTCTCCAGACCTTTCCCCACCCTTTCCCATAGCATTCTTCCTTTTCTTCACACCAGCCTTTCTACAGGATATGTCACTCCCCCTTGGAAACATGCCATTATTTGTCATCCCCTCAAAAATCCCTCTCTTGATGTTTCCTCTCTCGATGTTTCCTCTCTCCAATTTCTACTCCATCTCAAATCTGGCATTTCTCTCTCAAATTCTTGAAAAAATTGTGCTCTCCCTGCTCCTTCCATTTCTGGAAAAATCTCTCACTCTTTACCCTTGACAGGCTGGCTTTTGTTCCGGACTCTCAACTGAATCTCTGCTCTGCACCCTTATAAATGAAATCTGGTCCTCTTTAGATCATGGTAAATTGGTTATTCTCATCACTCTAGATCTTTCTTCAGCATTTGACCTTGTAGATCACTCTCTCCTGCTTCAATGGCTATATTCTATCGGGATCCACGATTCTGTGCTTAGTTGATTCTCCTCTTACCTGTCGGACCGTTCTTTTCAGGTTTCTTCTAACACTAGACTGTCCATGTCTTTCTCCAGGAACAAGCAGGAAGTCAGTCCTCACTTATGGGTGACCTTGGCACCGACGGAGCTCACGCGGAGCAATTCCCCAGCTTTCAAAGAAAGCCTTTGGGATTGCTGCCGCGCATGCGTGGTCCTCTTCCCGCCCTAGGGTGCCATCTTGCTCAGTCTCCTTTTTTCCGTGGAGCCCTACGGATGCATGTCCTCGTCCCTCGGAAAAAGTGTTTCGTATTCCGGCATCTGGCCTACTGTTTTCCGGTTGCACCAGTCCTCTACCCATCCTCCCCCTTGCTCTTATCCCTTTGAGCAAAGGGGACATTTTTTTCCTAATTTTTGTTGTTGGCGGGCTTCATGCCCTTTTTTTCCACTAACCGCTGGTCGCGTGGGTCTTCGACCTCGCGGGGGCCCTTTTTGCCCCGATGGCCACCGGTTTCAAAAAATGTGATAGATGCTCCAAGAACATGTCGCTTACGGACACCCATGACTGTTGTCTACAGTGTCTTGGAGCCAACCATGATCCAGAGCTCTGTTCGCTTTGCAAGAAAATGTCCTCCAAAGTCCTGTTCAGTCGTAAGCAGAAATCCAAAGACATTTTCCAGAAGGCTGCCTCGGAATCCCTGGCGGCACCATCGGAATCCCCGGCGGCATCCTTGATCATCTCTCCGCCGGTGAGGTCCCCCACCTCGGCTCTGCACTCAAGATGTCACTCCGACCAGGGGTTCCCTGAAGTGGTGCAGCGTAAGAAGGCCTCAACGTCGCTGTGAGGGGCTCCCAACAGGCGCGAGTGCTCCTGTGCTCCCCCTAGGCGTTCCCAAGAGTCGGACAAGGAGCGACTTCATAAGGTACCTCAAACAGACTCTGAGCCCCGGGCGATGGCGCCAAGTCTCCCAAGGGTCGTCCCAGCGAAGACCCCCTCTCCTCCTCGACGCCCGACCCAGTGACCCGGTGTCAGTGTCGCAAATGTTTTTTTTTATTTATGTAATTTCAAGTTTACACAAGGTACAACAACTTGTTACAGAAAAGAATGCAATAAAAGAAAAAGGAGGACAACCTTCCCTAACCTTACACAAGCCATAAAGAACTACATTCACTTGCCCACAAATAAAGAAAAAGGTCAAGACACAATCAAAGGAAAAATTCCAGGAATAAGACACAAGGCTAATGTAGAATATTACTATTCACAAACCCAAACCACCCGCCTCTAAATAGATGGGGTAGATGCAGTAGCCACAGGCTGCTGAGACGGAGCTACACTTTTACCTGCAACAAACTGAGTTAAGTGTGCTGGCTCAAAAAAGGGTATAACTAACTCCCTGATATTTAATTAAACATCTACATGGGTAATGCAGGAAGAATAGCCCACCCAACTGCAAAACCCGAGGACAGAGCAGAAGAAACTCTTGCCTATGTTTCTGGGTGGCTTTAGAGACATCAGGAAACATCCCCGGCATAAAGGGCTCATTCCTAGCCTTAAAATATAATTTCAGAAGTAAATCTCGATTAGGCTGAAGAACCAGAGTCAGCAGCAAAGTAGCCCTCAGGATAAATCCCGGATCTGTAGTCTCTAGGAACTCAGTTAGATCCAAAGAGTCCATTGGTGGAGAATGTGCAGGTAAAGAAACTCCACGGTCTTTACGCTTGGCAGTTGGCAAATAGAAAATCCTAGCCAAAGGAGGAACTGACTGCAAAGGGATTTTCAATACAGACGTAGCTTAAGAAACAAACAAATCCTTCGGCGAGACAGCAGGAACACGAGGAAAGTTCAACAAGTCTAAATTCCTCTTCCTAACAGTTCTCTAGCATGTCAATCTTCCCATGGATACCAAATAGATCTTTAGTAACAGTACCTGAAAAGGTTACAGTGTCCTCCACTTTAACTTCTAGCTGGGCCACCTTAGAGCTTAATCGGGCCACCTCCTGCTTCTGCTTGTCTACAGACTGAACCATGGAAGCTAGAGCAATCTGGAGGGCAGCAAACTGAGATGAAAAGGAGAGTTCGAAAGTCTGTAAACCCTCTCAGAGAGAGTCCAAAGTAACGGCTGCAGGACGAACAAGTAAAGACTTGACTAGCTTACCTCCTGAGTACCCGTGGCAGACAACGAACGAGCGAGCAACCCATCCTCAGATTCTGCAGGCAACAAGGGTCCTCCAATGGCAACTAAGCTCTCCACCACTCCAGCCATGAAGACCTCTGCCATGGAACTCCCCAAAGACCTTGACGGAGCTGGAGGAGTTCATGCTTCCGGGCTAAGAGTGACCTGAAGCGCTGAGGGGCGCAGCAAACCTCTTTCTGCTTCTAATGCCCCAAACAAGCTTTGCTCTGGAGTACGCTCTGCACCAGTGGGCCTCATGAAAATGTCGAGAAGACCCTTAGCCACAATCGTGCTCTTTGGTGGTTCCAAACCTTTAGCCTTCTGCTTACGAGGCATTTTCAAAGGCAAGAAAAAGGCATGAATTTCTCTGAGAGCCATAATTTGTTTACACTTCTTTCATTCATATTTGCATTTAGTTATATCTTTTCATCATTACAATTTAATGACGCTTACCTGTGTGCCTCTTAATGTGACACAACATATAGAGGTACTTTTCTTCTGTTTAAAGGTTGAGCACTCCTATTTTGAAGTTTTTAGGTCACCTGATCACTGTCACATGGTCATTTTAAGCCTTGCCCCCTTTTTCTGGTATATTAAGTTCCAATGTTTCAGCCAGTCAGTCCTTAACTCGTCCTGAACGCTAACAGAACGTGCTTCCTGTTCATTGACAACCCTTTTTGCTTTTGCTTGGGATTGAATTGCTCATTTCATGTAAGTTTGGCTCATTCATTGGTTTGCACTTATTTTTGTTTAAGTGACTCCGTGTATATTTTTGGTGGTGCCCAGGTTTTTTAAGGTTATGTTTAGTTGAGTATATTTTAAATAGAGCTTCACATTTACCCTCAGTTTATTCATGTTGATGTCTTTAAAATGTGCCAACCAACTCAGCTTAATGCCATCTTTTTTTCTTTTCTTCTTCTTTTTATCTGTATACTTTTTTACATTCTCATCTTTTGAGAGAATCTTGTTTTTATCCATTCATTTAATAGCACGTTTGTCCATTAGTGCCAATTGCCTATGCTCAGGTACAGTGTTTTTACTTGTTTGTTTAAGCTTTACATTATATATTTTTATATGTTTGCAGTTAATTTTTATACAAGGAATCTCCTTACCATTCTGCCTATTGGCCATTAACCAATTGTGCCTTGTAAGTAAACATCTGTTTATGTTATTATTAGTATCATTTTTATTACTATTTATTATTTATTATTTGCATGCTATTTGTTCTGTGTGTTCTGCCCTGCGTCTTTTAATTATTTATTATCTTATTTGCCATATTGTTTACTTATTTATTATCTTATTTGTTATATTGTTTATTTATATTTTTAGCATTGTTAAATGCTTGTTTTTAACACTTGTTCTTCGGGCAGTCCATGGTATACACAGTATTCGCCGCCAGCACTATAATTCAAAGGCATTAATTTTCTTCCTGTCTATCTTTTTCACTGTCCAGCTTTCACATCCATATGATGTTATTGAAAATACCATGGCTTGAACAAGTCGAATCTTTGTATGGAGAGAGACATCTCTGCTCTTGAAAATCTTATCTAGGTCTTTCATAGCCATTCTGCCAAGAGCAATGCGTCGTCTGATTTCTTGACTGCTTGTTGCTTCTTTATTGATAGTTGATCCAAGTAGGTTAAAGTTATTCACGATTTCAATTTCTTCTCCTTCGACGATGAACCTGTTGATTATGCCAGTTGTCATGATCTTTGTCTTCTTTACATTAAGGTGCAGGCCCATTTTGAGACTATGTTCTTTGATTGTGAGAAGCAAATGTTTCAGATCATCTTCACTTTCCACCAGTAATGTGGTATCATCAGCATAGCGAAGGTTGTTGATGAGTCTTCCACCAATCTTCACACCTCTGTTGTCTTCATACAATCCTGCTTCTCTGATGATTTGTTCTGCATATAAATTAAACAGGTAGGGGGAAAGTATGCAGCCTTGTCTTACACCTTTGCTTATTTTAAACCATTCTGTTTCTCCTTGTTCTGTTTGAACTGTTGCTTCTTGATCAATGTACAGATTGTGCAAGAGAACGATCAGGTGTTCTGGTATACCCATGCTTCTTAATGTGGCCCAGAGTTTCTCATGGTTTACACAGTCCAAAAGCTTTGCTATAGTCAATAAAGCACAAATAGATATCCTTTTGGTATTCTTTAGTCTTTTCAAGGATCCATCTCACATCCGCAATGATGTCTCTCGTTCCTCGCCCTTTTCTGAACCCTGCTTGCACTTCAGGTAGTTCCTGTTCCAGGTATGATTGTAGTCTCTTTTGAATAATCTTCAGTAGAATCTTGCTGGCATGTGGGATCAGAGCGATTGTGCGATAATTTCCACAGTCAGTTGGATCACCTTTCTTTAGTATTGGTATAAACACAGATATTTTCCAGTCAGTTGGCCATGATGCTGTCTTCCATATTTCTTGGCAAAGCCTTGTAAGTACGGTAACAGCTGCATCAGATTGCTGTAATACTTCTATGGGAATGCAATCAATGCCTGGTGCTTTGTTCTTTGATAAGGCTTTCAATGCTGCTTCAACTTCTTCTTTCATCACCAATGGTTCCAGATCATAAGGTACAGGTTGAAACGGCTGTTGGTCCACTTGATCTTTATCATATAAAAACTCTGTATATTCCTTCCATCTTTTCTTGATCTTCTCAGCATCATTCAACATAGAACCTTGAGCATCTTGTAACATTCCAATTCGAGGCTGGAACTTTTTCTTTAACTCTCGTAGCTTTAGGAAAGCCGATCTTGTTCTTCCTCTAATAGTTTCTGCTTCTATTTCCTTGCAAGTGTCATTGTAGTACTTTTCCTTGTCCTGTCTTGCTGCACGTTGGAAATCTCTGTTGAGTTCTGTGATTGTCTTTCTTTCTCCTCTGGCTTTAGCTTCTCTGCGTTTCTGGGCAATTTTCAAAGTTTCTTCCGTCATCCATTTTGGCTGTTATTTCTTTTTTACCTTT
The DNA here is from genome assembly GCA_033557465.1 of Ichthyophis bannanicus. NCBI lineage: Eukaryota > Metazoa > Chordata > Amphibia > Gymnophiona > Ichthyophiidae > Ichthyophis > Ichthyophis bannanicus. The sequence continues at coordinate 1,737,400,609 of CM066032.1, forward strand.
TGTAGAGACTTCTCGCTTTCTTCCAACACAACCTTCTTGATGTCATTCCATAAGTCTTCTGGAACTCTATCATTTGTATCTAAAGCAGCAAATCGATTTTGTAGGCAGTCTTTAAATTCCAGTGGTATATTCTCAAGGTCATATTTTGCTGCATTCATGAGTGGTTTGCTCTTTTTCAGCTTTAGCTTGAGTTTGCATACTAGTAGTTGATGATCTGTACCACAGTCAGCTCCAGGTTTTGTCTTTGTTGATGTTATAGAGCTTTTCCATCGTTGACTTCCACAGATGTAGTCAATTTGATTTTTATACAATCCATTGGGTGAAGTCCATGTGTACAGTCGCCGCTTGTGTTGCTGGAAGAAGGTGTTTGAGATGAATAGATCGTTGGTCTTGCAGAATTCTATCAGTCTTTCTCCAGCTTTATTTCTGTTGCCAAGTCCATATTTTCCAACTACTTTGTCCTCTTCTTTGTTGCCAACCTTTGCGTTCCAATCACCCGTGACTATCAGGATATCCTGTTTGCATGTTCTGTCAATTTCAGCTTGTACTTGTTCATAGAACTCTTCAATTTCATTCTCTTCTGCAGTTGTTGTTGGGGCATATACTTGAATTATAGTTGTGTTGATAGGCATTCCTCGTAGACGAATAGAGATTAAGCATTCGCTGACTGCATTGTATTTCATTACAGTTCTTGCAAGTTTCTTCTTTATTATAAATGCAACACCATTTCTTCTTTGTCTTTCATTTCCAGCATAGTAGACCATGTGATCATCTGATGCAAAGTGCCAGATGCCAGTCCATTTCAGTTCGCTGACACCCAACAGATCAAGTTGTACACGTTCCATTTCATTCTTGACCACCTCCAACTTCCTTTGGTTCATGCTTCGTACGTTCCATGTTCCAATGTGTAAGATATCTTTACAGCTTCTGACTCTCATTTCATGCACAGCTACATCAGCAGTCAGATGTCCCAAGGGCTTTGATCCAACCACATCATAAATGCTGGCTTTACTCTGAAAAGTCTTCAGCTCTTCCCCAGTAGCTAGTTGAGTGCCTTCCAACCTGGGGGTCTCATCTTTCCAGCACTACAGCACAATTTGTTTTGTTGTAACTATCCATTGGGTTTTCATGGCAAGATACAGAAGTAGATTGCCGGGCCTTTCTTCCGCGCATTTTAAGTTTGGTGGTGTTGCCGTTGTCACAGAAATGTGATCCTCCGCCGTCAACACTATCCCATTTGCTGCTGCCCAGATGGGTGGTTTGTCTTGGTCTGGCATCACAGCAGAGACCTGTCCATCTTGGGAGACCCTGCCAGTAGTAAAACTACCCAAAGTATAGCTCTCAGCATCACTGATGCACACAATCCCGCACAGCACGACAAGCTGCAAACCAAGTGAGAGAAACCACAGATGGATCTACCATATTTAAAGCTTTCATTTACAATAGGGGGGAATAATTCATCCCTACTTGTAGGAGGCCGGCAGAGCACAATGAAAGGAGCCTCCGGATCTGCTGGCAGAGTTTGGAGCACAGCACTTTTCATAGCGTGCAGGTCTGCTGGCGCTTTTCAGGTTGCAGGTAATAGAGTGCAGCGCTTTTCAGAGCATGTGGGTCTACTGATGCTGGGTTGTGAGTAGCAGGGTGTATTGCCTCTTAGGGCATATGGGGCTGTTGACATATTTAGTATCTAGACCAGGTTCTGAAAAGGAGTTTTCCCTGGGGAGGGAGAAAATGCAGTCTGTGTATAGGGGATTCACGAAACAGAAGCCTGATGAAAGGGAGTTTTTTGGATCTTTTTTTGTACTTGAGCTTGGTCCACAGCTAGTACATTTTTAGTTCAGAGGTGGAATAAGTTCCCCATTCAGTCTGTCGGTCCTGACAGTGGGAGAGGTAGTAGAGGGTGCAGGAGATTCCCCGCAGCCAGACCCTAGCCTTCGGAGACCAGATCAGGGTCAGGCTTTGGGGAATGACAGAACAGGTCAGCGGCCGGGGATCATGGCTCCTGAATGAAGCTACAGTGCCATGGCTTGACTGAGTTAGTCGGGCAGAGGTCTGTATGTGCAGGCTGACTGGCATCGGGCCCCAGCCTGCACGTACAGGCCTAGATGTGCCCTGTGGGATCAGAATCCCGTCTACCTCTGTGAGTCCGGTTCCGACCAGGCACACAGCAGGCCAGGACATCCATAATGAAATGTGGCCCTATCTTAATTCAAAAAAGCATGGGACAAACACAGAGGATCTCTAAAGGTAAAAAGGGGACTATTGTAGTTGATATGGAAAGGCAGTTCCCTCGGTATTCTTGGATGTATCCTATCCAGACCCATAGCTTTGTCTACTTTTAGTTTAGCTAGTTCCTCATTTATTTTATTTATTTACATTCTCTTATATACCGCGCTATTCTGCATCAGTGCGGTTTACATTGAACAAACAGAAATTACATTGAACAGGGCATTATAACTTGGAGATAACTATTTTACAGGGAACATGGGCTATGGAGGGTTAAGTGGCTTGCCCAAGACCACAAGGAGCACCTGTGGGACTAGAAACCCCAATCCTTCCGGCCCAAGGTTGCTGTCCTCTAGTGGGATTTGAACCCCCGACCTTCCGGTCTGAAGTACCTTGCCCCAATCACTAGGCCACTCCTCCACTCATAAACAGTCTTCTGAAAATGTTCGAAATCCCCGTCACTTCTGTTCCTATTGTTCAGTGTTTTCAGAGGTCCTGTTCATGGCCCCTCATCTGTGAACACAAATTAGAAATATTTGTTAAGCAATTCTGCTTTATTCTCATCAGTTTCTACATATTCCTGCCCTGCACCCTTGAGTCTGACAATACCACTTTTGCCCTTCCATCTCTTACTAACATATAAGAAAAATGCCTTATCCCCTCATTTTATTGCATTGGCTATTTCTTCTTTTTGTACCTTTGCTTTCCTCACTACTTTGCTAGTTTCTCTTAAGTTTTTCCAAATACAGATGCTTGTCTTCCTCTCTCTGGTATTTCATGAAGGCCTCCCTCTTTTTCTTCATCTTTTTAGCTATTTTTTTTTTTGAGAACCATAGCGGCCTCCTTTTCCTTTTACATTTATTTACCTTTCTAACAAAAGGATTGTTGCCCTTAAAATATCCCCTTTCAGTTTTGCCCACTGTTTGTCTATATCCCCCAGCTGTTCCCATCCCACTAACAACTCATTGAGGTATTGTCCCATTTTGGCAAAGTTTGTTTTCCTAAAGTCTAAGACTCTCGCTTTTGAATGGATTTTATCAGCCCTAGTCCTAAAAGTGATCCATACTATCTGGTGATCACTGGATGCGAGATGATCTCCCACTCTAACATCAGAAATACTTTCCCATATTTGGTAAACACTAAGTCCAGTATGGCCCCATCACGTGTGGGTTCTGTTGCCAGTTGCCTGAATAGTTCTCCCTGTAGAGAATCCAGGATCTCCTTACTTCTAGATGACACTGCAGTAGGGATGTGCCCAATCCACATCCGGCATATTGAAATCACCTATCAGTAGCACTTCTCCTTTCATGGCAATACTATGTATGTCTTCTATTAAATCTTCGTCCACTTCTGCGCCCTGTGATGGGGATCAGTATATAACTCCAATGCAAATGGATTTTCCTTTCTCTCTTTCTAGTTTAACCCACAGTGCCACCTCTCTTCCTTTTAAGCCCTGCAATCTATAGCTTTAATATTATTTTTTACATATAGTACCACTCTACCTCCCCTTCTTCACCCTATCCTTCCGGAATAAAGTATAGCCCGATATAATTACATCCCAGTCATGGTTTTTTCGTGAACCCATGTCTCCATTAAATCCAAGTCATCCTCTTAAGAACATAAGATATGCCAAACTGGGTCAGACCAAGGTCCATCAAGCCCAGTATCCTGTTTCCAACAGTGGCCAATCTAGGTCATACGTACCTAGCAGTTTCCCCAAAAGCCTCACGTCTGAGAACTTATTTCCCATGATATGGGCATTAATATACACCACGTTCCAGATGTTGCCCCTATTACCCATTTTTGCAGGGGTATTTAATGTTTCACTTACCTGGGGGCTCTCTTCAACCATCCCCAATAAATCTTATTTAAAGCCCTCTTCAGTAGGTTAGCCAGTCTGCTGCTGAAGATACTTTGACCCCTTCTTTGACAAATGGACACCATCTCTGCTCTGCAGCTCTTAGAACATCATCCCATAGTCCAGGAAACCAAAATTCTCTTGATGACACCATCCACACAGCTATGCATTCATCTCCAGGATGTGAGCTTCTCTGCCTCAGCCATTAACCTCAACAGGGAGGATTAAAGAGAACACCTGCGTACCTGTTTTCTTCACCCTCTGTTCCAGAACCATGAAGTCACTTTTGATATGCTCGGAGGGATACCTAGCAGTATCATTTGTGCCGACATGGATGAGCAACATTGGATAATAGTCAGGCTTGATGAGTCTCAGCAAACTCTCCGTAAACATCTCAAATTTTGGCACATGGCAGACATCAGACCTCTCTGGACATCAAATCTGGTCAGCAGATGGATGCCTCAGTACCTCTTAGAAGAGTCACCAATCACGACTACCATTTGCTTCCTTAGTCATGACTGATCCTGCAACTGTGGGGTGCTCGCGGCTGGGTTCTTCCTTTCCTTGGATTCTTCTATCTCCTCCACTTCCAGGGCTGCATACTGGTTCTTCAATTCAAGGGCTAGAGGAGTTGGAGTGTTGATACTGCAGGTTCTGATGACTCATGTCCAACCTTCTTCCTTCTGTAGCCTCCCATCTTCACCTCTGTCGGAGAGCTTGGATGTTTCAAGAAGCATCTCATCAATGTACTTCTCACTGTCTCGAATGCTTGTCAGCCTCACCACCTCTTCCCTGAGCTCCTCCACTTCTTTCCTCAGAGCCTCAGCATGCAGGCATCCTGCACATGGATCCAGTCCTTCAACTGGCATTGCGATCTCTGTATGGCCAGAGGCAGAGCTGTTTATTGTTTATTGCTGTTTATTTTTCCTTGTTGCTGATCCAATCCTTTGAAGAGCTTTTCTCTTGTTTTGCAAATTCTGTTGCTTCCCTATGTGTGCTTGTGGATTCTCACTCATTGATGAAGATAGATCTTGGACGTTTACTTTCATATTTCAGCACTTTTTGCTTATTTGGATCTGATGATGCTATTAGGTAGGCCTGTTTTTGCTTTGTGCTTAGGATCATTGTCCAACAGAAAGGCGAATTTCTTTCCATTCCCTGCTCTGTGGAAGACTGAAAGAGGTTTATCTCCAGAATCTGCCTATACTTTGTACTAGCCATCTTTTCCATCCTCCCTGACCCCAGCACTACAAAACATTTCCATAACACAGTGTTTCCACCACCATGCTTTACTGTGGAGAAATTAGTAGGGTGATATAAAGTACTTGTTTTAAGAACATAAGATATGTCATACTGGGTCAGATCAAGGGTCCATCAAACCAAATATTCTATTTCCAGTAGATTTCCCTGGTCCTCTTTAATAATGGTTTATGGACTTTTCCTCCAGGAACTCATCCAAATCTCTTTTAAACCCAGCTACACTAACTGCTTTTACTACATCCTCCAGCAGCAAATACCAGAGTTTTCTCTGATTAGTCTTAAATGTGTTACATTGTAGCTTCATTTGCGTGTCTCCTAGTCTTTCTACTTTTTGAAGGAGTAAACAACTGATCTATGTTTACCTGTTCTGCTCCATTCATTATTTTATAGGACCTCTAAAGCCATGCTAACCTTTTGGTTCCAGTGCCAAAGCTTAGCACTGAAACCAAAATGTTCCATTTTGGTCTTATTAGACCACACCACAATATCTCCCACATATGTGCAATGTCCTCTAAATGTTTCTTTGCAAAGGTATGTAGAATATCCTATTGTTTTTCTTCAGCAGTGGCTTGCCCCTTGCCACACTGGAAAAAGCTGGAACAGTGTCAAAAAGAAAAGAAAAGCAGGGCTATATGTAAAGAAAAGAAAGTTTGGGCTTGGTGCAGTTCAGGGAAGTATGGGTTAAAGCCTTAATAAATTGTCTACAGTTTTAAATGAGAACAAAGGTATGGCAGGCCGTTTTAAAATGAAAATTTAAAAAAAAAAAGTTGAGCTGAGCAGGTTTTAAAAAGTGTGACTGCATGCAAAGTTAAATAAAGACTGAGGCTGCTGGCAGCCTTTAAAGTAATTAAATAGTTAAATGAAAGGGCTGCAGCTTTCAGACAGAGCCTAGAGAGCTCTGCTGAAGCTTATTGCAGGCAGGAAAACAGAGTTTCAGTGACACAGTTTTGTAACTTGTATTTCTAATCTATTAGGATTTAAAGTGATAGTTCTAAAAATCCTTTAAAAGAGTAATTAGGGGTGTTGGGGGATTTTCTTTAATTTATAGGAAAGAGTGTGTTTTGAAGAGTGCTTGGAACTATTTCTTTAGGAAGTAAGTGGAAGAATCTTTTCTAGCTTATTTGGCAGGCTGGTGTGTGTTTGAGTTGAGAGTCAGTTGGGGTTAGTCTGTGAAGAGAGAGGTTGGTGTGTTGGCTATGGTAGAGAGGAAAGGTTTACGTCTCCGTGAACAAGCAGGAAGTCAGTCCTCACATATGGGTGACATCAGTGCCAACGGAGCCCTCGTGCGGAGCAAATCCCCAGCTTTCAGAGAAAGTCTTTGGGAATTGCATCATGCATGCGCGGTCCCCTTCCCGCCCAAGGGTGCCATCTTACTCAGTCTTCTTTTTTCCGCGCAGCCCTCCAGACGTTGTCCTAGTGTCCTCGTGGAAAAAGTTTAAACATTCTTTCCCTTACCGGATCGACACCGTTTCCTCTTCCCGTATCGAGTACGGCTTGATTTTTCGTTTTTTGTCCTTCGTGACTGGCGTTCGCGCCCTTTTTCTTTTTCACTGGCAGCTCGGGTCTTCGACCTCGCAGGGGCCCTTTTTCCCCCGATGGCTGCCAGCGGGTTTAAGAAATGCGATCGGTGTGCAAAACTAATGTCCCTCACTGATACGCATGACTGCTGTCTCCGGTGCCTCGGGCCCAACCGCAATCTGATGTTCTATGGCCCGTGTAGGAAGATGTCCTCTAAGGCCCTGAGAAGCCGCCAGCAGCAGCATGATAGGATTTTTCCTGAGTCAGTATCTTCGCGAGCCTGGACCTCGTCTGAGGCCTCTACGTCTCAGGGGGAGCACTCCGAGCCAGAGCATCGTAGGGGTTCCTCGGAAAGGGGGTCTCCCTCGCGGGAACATTGAAGGAAGAAAAAATCCTTAAAGGCAGCATCGTTGGATGGCTCTGAACGGCCTGGTCCCTCCCGGGACCGGTCATGGAGCCCCGAGCGCTGGCCCAGATCATCGGAGATGGAGCGTACAGTGAAGCTTCCTCACTGGGAGACCGAGCAGCCAAGGCAGGTAACAGCTATCCTCATCGAGGACTCCCCTCTGGGGGGACCGGCGTCGGGACCTGACCCGGTGGCTGCAGAGCCTTCTGGACTTGCGTTCAGAATGGTGGCCCTGGTGTGCAGTATGTCTGCCTTCATGGAGCAGCAGCGGGCACTGATTGCTGGTCTGACCGGTTCTTCCGCCATGACCACCGGGCCACTGACGTCTAAGTCGACCCTGGAGGCCGAGCCGATCCTCGAGGTCATGCGGGCTCGAGTCGATCTTTGGCCAAGGTCATCACCGTCAGTCCTCCTGGCGTCAGGGTGGTTGATGCCGGGGCCCTCGATGCCGGAGCCTATCGATTCCTCCTTGGAGGCATTAGGATGGGAAACGGAGGAGTCCCCAGACACCTGTCGGCACAGGGACATCCCGTCTGATTCCCCGGTGTTCGAATCTCAGAGAAGGTCCCCTCTGGAGGACACTAAGTTCTTGGACTTCATGAGGGACATGTCCAAGGCTTTGGCATTCCCCACGGAGTCCGAGGAGGATCCTCGAGCCAACGAGCTCGAGATCCTGCAGTATGAGGCTCCCCTTCGGGAGGCCCTTACTGTACCCGTGCCTCTGATCCTGGAACGACTGATGCTCCGCATGTGGGAGACACCGGCGTCAGTGCTGGTGATCAGCAAACGGATCGACACAATGTATCAAGTGCGCCAGAGCGCTGGTTTTCAAAAGTCACAATTGCCGCACAACTCCATGGTTGTGGAATCAGCCATGTGCAGGCTGAAGGGCCAGAAGACGCACTCCTCGGTGCCTCCTGGCAGGGAGGCCCGCAACTTGGACACCTCGGCAAAAAGTGCTTCCAGGGTTCAATGCTGACTTGTCGAATCCAGGCCTACCAGCTGTACATGGGCATGTACCTGAGAGACCTGGCGAAGGAACTCACTGGGTTCTCGACTGGTCTCTCCGAGGGGCCTTTGCAGTGCTTCAAGAGCCTGTCCACCAGCGTCCGTGAGTGCTCGAAGTTCATGACTCGAGCGGCCTATGACGGGTTCGAGTTGGCAGTCTGGGTAGCTGCGGCTGGCATCAGTGCATGCTGCCAAGCATGGCTACAGTCGTTGGACCTCGAGCAATGGGTTCAGGACAAGTTGGTCAGGGTGCCATGCCAAGGGGAGAACCTCTTTGGCAAGCACATGACCGACAAGTCCGAGTACATGACGATGACACGGCTCTCAAAGAAGACCTCTGCCCCTTCTTGCAAGAAGGGCTCAGGTAAGAAGCCTGAGGAAGGGTGCTGCTTACCGAAGCTTACCCCCATTTTCAGGCCTCCCAGGCTCCCCAACAGGGGCAGCAGGCCAAGGGACAGGAGCATGGCCCGCGTAAGCAGAAAGCCCCCAAACCCCAGGCACCAGCTCCGGCCTAGCCTGGTAGTGGCTTTTGACTCTCACAGCATGGCCCCTCTCCCCACAGGGGACATGCAGTGCTTGTCCTCTATGCCTACAGATTAACAGCCATTAATACCCCGCCGATACCTGGGTCCTGCAGATAGTCATCAGGGCTATCTCCTTCATCTGGCCCAGGTACCCCCTCCATATTTCCCAGGAGAGCCCCTCAGGTCTCCCCTTCACTGGGACCTTCTTCTGAAGGAGTTGGTGGGTCTTATCGAGGATCAGGTGGTAGAACTGGTGCCCCACCACCTACAGGGCAAAGGCTTCTATTCCAGGTACTTTCTGGTACCGACCTGCACAACTTAAACAAATTCCTGGTGGAGAAGTTCAAGATGCTCTCCCTTGGAATATTGCTGCCTTACCTCCACCAAGGAGACTGACTATGCTCCTTAGACCTAAAGAATGCGTATACACACATCCTGATATACCCAGACCACAGGCAATATCTACACTTTGTGGTGGGAGGCAACCACTACCAGTACAGGGTACTCCCCTTTGGCCTGGCCTCTGCCCCCAGGGTATTCACAAAGTGTCTAGCGGTGGTGGCCGCCTTTCTAGACTTCAAGGAGTCTTTGTCTTCCCCTACCTAGATGACTGGCTAATCAGAGGCACTTCAGCCAGAGAGGTCCATCGGGCCACATCTCGCACCATCCAGGTGCTCCAGCATCTGCGGTTTGTAATCAATTACCCCAAGTCCAGCCTTGTTCCCACTCAACAACTAGAGTTCATTGGGGCCAGACTCGATACCCTTCAGGCAAGGGCCTCTCTGCAGGCAGACAGGGCCAAAAGCTTCTGGCTCTGGCATGTCAGGTGAGTTGCAGATCCACAGTGTCAGCAAGACAATTTCTGCACCTTCTCGGGCACATGGCGTCCACAGTCCATATGACACCAGATGCCTGCCTCCACATGCGAACTGCTCGGTGGTGCCTCAGACTGTCTCAGAGACAGAGTCACAGTGTCCCTGGACTAGTGGCTTCAACCACTTCACTTGGAGGCGGGAATGCCTTTCCAAACTCCTCAACACACGAGGATCCTAACCATTCATGCGTCTCTGCTGGGCTGGGGAGCCCATTGCCAGGGGCTTTGTACTCAAGGAGTGTGGTCCCCAAACGAGAAAAAACAATAAATCAATTTCTTGGAACTCCGTGCCATCTGCCTAGCTCTAGGAGTCTTCTGGCGGACCCTGGATCACGAACCTTTCTTCAGGACCAAGCAGGAAGTCAGTCCTCACATATGGGTGACATCGGCACCGATGGAGCCCCCACGGAGCATTTCCCCAGCTTTCTATGAAAGCCTTTGGGAATACTGCACGCATGCGCGGTCCCCTTCCCGCCTAAAGGTGCCATCTTGCTCAGTCTCTCTTTTTCAGTGGAGCCCGTCGGATGTTTGTCCTAGTTCACCCAGAAAATAGTTAGATTTTTCTTCGAATTTCTGCGATTCCTTCGCGTTTTTTTCTCTCCGGTTCGACGCCGGTTTCCCCTTCTCGCCAGGTTCGATACACCAGTATCGAGCCCCAATCCTATTTTTCAGTTTTTTGCCCTTCGTGTCTGGCGTTCGCGCGCCCTTTTTTCTTTTTCCCTGGAAGGCCGGTCCTTTGACCTCGCGGGCTCTTTTTCCCCGATGGCTTCCAGTGGTTTAAGAAGTGTGATCGGTGCAAGAAACTAATGTCTCTCACCGACACACACACTGCTGCCTGCCTTCGATGCCTCGGTCCTGATCATGATACACAGATCTGTGGACCGTGTGGAAAAATGTCCACTAAGGCACTGCAAAGTCGTCAGCACCAAAAGGAAAGGCTTTTCTCTGATTCGGCCTCCGGCCAGGCCCGGACCTTGTCTGAGGCCTCTTCGTCTCGGGAGTCTGACCCCGAGCATCATCGGGGTTCCTCGGACAGGGGGTTCCCCGAGTGGGAGCGAAAGAGGAAGAAGCGGCTCACGAGGGCGGCGTCGGAGGAGGTCCCTGGCTCCTCGAGGGCTAGGTCTCAGACCCCTGACCGCTGTCCTGGGCCCGTGGAACAGGAGAAGCCGTCAAAAGTACCTTGTGTGGAGCCAGAGTCTGCTGGACAACGTAAGTCCTGTTGTCCTTGAGGACTCTCCTCCCAGGGAGCTGACATCAGGCCTGGCGCCGCCGGGGCCCGAGTCGGTGGCTGCTGAGTCTCCTGAGCTGGTTCTCAGGCTGACAGCCTTTATTTTTTATTTATTTAACAGTATTTCTAAACCGCCTTATCTTAATAATCAAGGTGGTATCACAGCAAACAATCGGGTAAGGTGAGTGTGTTATACATGCAGTGAGGGTGAAATTTAGTTGGGTGAGTGTTGTATTGTGTGCTAGATTAGTATGACTATGTACAACGTGGGCTATATACAGTGGTTCTAAATACATTTTCTATACATACATTGTTTAGGCGGGGTTATGTGCTGTTATACATTCTCTGGGGTTATGTGATGTGTCCATAGTGTTCTATGAACAGCATGGTTTTCAACTGTTTTCTAAAGTCCTTGAGGTCTGTGGTTGCCCTCAATCGTCTGGTAGTTTGTTCCATATTGTTGGAGCAGCATGGAGAGTGCTCTGTCCGTTGTGTCTTTGCGTGTGTTTTGTATTCACTTGGGGTGCTGACTCGGTTGTGTGTTTGTTTCCTTCTAGGACGAGTGCTGGTGTCTGGTTGTATGAGGGTGTGCAGGCTGTTGGCTGATGTGTGCTGTTTTATCTTAAATAGGTTATGATGGTTTTGTATCTGATGCGTGCACCGATTGGGAGCCAGTGTAAGTCCTTTAAGGTGGGTGTGATGTGCTCCTGTCTTGCGGTTCCGGATATGATTCGTGCTGCGGTGTTTTGTGCCAGTTGGAGTGGTTTGAGGGCTTGTTTCGGTAGTCCGAGGTATATTGGATTGCAGAAGTCCAGTAGTGGGTTTATCAGGGCTTGACAAACGGTTCGGAAGTGATCTGGGGCGAGGAGTGGTTTCAGTCTCCTGATGATTCGCATCTTGTAGTAGGCCTTCTGGATTGTTTTGTCTATGTGTGGCTTGAGATTGAGTTGATTGTCCAGAGTAACTCCGAGGTATCTCACCTCTGACCTTATTGGTATTGTGGTGCTTTGTATCTTTATATTTGGTGGGTGTATGAAGCTTTGGTTCCGGGTGATGATTAAAGCTTCGGTCTTGTTGTAGTTTATTGCGAGGTTGTTGTTTTGACACCAACTCGTCATCTGGGTGAGGCAGTCTGTTATCTTAGAGAAGTCCGGGTTGTCGATTGATATCGGGGTGTATATCATGATGTCGTCTGCATATATTGTGTATTGGATGTTGTTCTCTTTCATGATGTTGCATATTGGTTGGATGTATATGTTAAATAGGAGTGCTGAGAGTGCGGATCCTTGAGGTACTCCTTGTCGGACATTTATGGGTCGGGAGCCTTGGAGTGCAGACTGTCTGCCTTCATGGATCAGCAGCGGGTGCTGATGGCCAGCCTCTCTGGCGCATCTGCCCCGACCACTGGGACATCGACGTCGAAGTAGACCCCGAAGACCGAGCCGATACTCGAGACCATGAAGGCTCGAGGTCATCCTCGGTCGCGGTCACCCTCGACCTCCCGGTCGGGACCGAGGGCATCGACGCCGGTTCCTTCGGCGTTAGGGCGGGTGCTGCCGGGCCCCGTGCGGTCAGGGCCCGACTCTTCTTCGGATGAGTCCGCCTGGGAGACGGAGGACAAGGAGTCCCCCGATACCTTCAAGACTCGGTGCGTCCCGTCGGACTCACCGCAGTCTGAGCCCCAGAGTAGATCCCCTCCGGAGGATACCCGGTTCTCGGAGTTTGTTCGGGATATGGCCACTGCTTTGGCGATCCCGGTGGACCCCGAGGAGGAGCCTCGAGCCGAAGAGCTCGAGGCCCTCCAGTATGACTCTCCTCCGAAGGAGGCCTTTACTGTGCCGGTTCCTCCTCTGCTGGAACGGCTCCTCTTCCGGATGTGGGAGGCACTGGCCTCGGTGCTGGTTCTAAGCAAGTGGGTCGATTCCATTTATCGACTCCGTAAGAGCCCTGGTTTTCAGAAGGCGCAGCTACTGCACCATTCCATACCGCAGCCATGCATCGTCTGAAAAGCCAGAAGATGCACTCCGTGGTGCCTCCCGGACGGGAGGCCCGGAACCTGGATGCGTTTGGTAGAAAGTGCTTCCAGGGCTCGATGCTTGCTTGCCGTGTCCAGTCTTACCAGCTGTACATGGGCATGTACTTGCGGGACCTTGCAAAGGAGCTTGCCAGATTCTTTGCTGGTCTCTCCAGGGAACCTTTGCAGAGGTTCAAGTCCTTGTCTTCGGGGATCCGAGATGCTCTAAGTTCATATCCCGAGCAGTCTACGATGGCTTTGAGGCTTCGGCCTGTGTTGCGACAGCTGGCATCGCGGCTCGACGCCAGGCATGGCTGCAGTCATCGGACCTCGAGCCATGGGTACAAGACAAGTTGGTCGATGTCCATTGCCGAGGTGAGAACCTTTTTGGCAAGCCCATGGCCGAGAAGGCTGCTGAGCTCGAGACCGAGCACCTTACGAGGACAAGGCTGTCTAGAAAGACTTCTGCCCCTTCACATAAGAAGAAGGGCTCGGGTAAAAAGCCCCTTTACCCAAGGAAGGCGACTGCCTACAAACAGTTCCCAACTTACCAGGCCTCCCCCGCTCCCTCACAGGGTCAGCCAAGGGGCAGGGACATGGGCCCCATAGGAAGAAGGCCCCCCAAGCCTCCGGCTCCTGCTCCCACTCAGCAGGTGGGGGTTTTTGACTCTCAAGGCATAGCCTCTCCGTCTCTGCTGTCCCATCCCTGTACAGGAGGTCGACTAGCCCTGTTTGCCCACCAGTGGCCACACATTACAGGAGACAATTGGGTCCTAAGCATAGTCCACAAGGGCTACATGCTTCATTTTCATGGAGCATGCTACTTTCCAGGAGAGCATTTTCATGCTACTTTCCAGGAGAGCCTCCACGGCCTCCTCTCCATACAGCCCTCCTCCTGCAGGAGCTTCAGGGTCTGTTGTGAGACAAGGCAGTGGAGCCTGTGCCTCCCCACCTTCAAAGTCACGGTTTCTACTCCAGGTACTTCCTGGTACCAAAGAGAACCGGAGGCCTCAGGCCTATTCTCGACCTCAGAAATCTAAACAAGTTCTTGGAGAAAGAAAAGTTCAAGATGCTTACTCTTGGAACATTACTGCCCTACCTCCAGCAGGGAGATTGGCTATGCTCCTTGGATCTAAAGGATGCGTACACTCACATCCTCATCCATCCAGACCACAGAAAGTACCTCAGGTTCATTGTGGGAGGAAACCATTATCAGTACAGGGTACTGCCCTTTGGCCTCACCTCCGCCCCCAGAGTCTTTACAAAGTGTCTGGCAGTGGTGGCGGCCTACTTAAGAAATCAAGGTAGCTTTGTCTTCCCCTACCTGGACGACTGGCTCATCAGGGGTCAGACGTGCCAGAAGGCCAGACAAGCCACCCTCCAAACTATCTCTCTACTTCAACACCTAGGGTTTGTCATAAACTTTGCAAAGTCCACTTTGCTCCCCTCCCAGAACCTCGAGTTCATAGGAGCAAGGTTAGACTCTCTGCAAGCAAAGGCTTACTTGCCAGAGGACAGAGCCCAAAGACTGATGGACTTGGCAAACCAGTTTCTCAGCATGCCACTGGTTTCCGCCAGACTCTGTCTGAGACTCCTGGGCCACATAGCATCGACAGTGCATGTGACTCCACATGAGGCCTGCCCAGTGGTGCCTCAGAACTCAGTGGACACAAGCCACTGGAAGCCTCAGAGACAGAGTACGGGTTTCCAAACCATTCCTGAACTCCCTACAGTGGTGGCTGCACCCCCCCCCCAACTTACTACAGGGGTTGCCTTTTCAGATACCTGTGTTCACAGTGGTGTTAACCACCAATGCTTCCTTCCAGGGCTGGGGGGCACATTGTATGGACACGTGCACCCAGGGCCTGTGGTCTTCATGGGAAGCCACGCAACAGATCAACCTCCTGGAACTCAGGGCTATTCGCTTAGCACTCAAGGCCTTCTCTCGAACCCTGGCTCACCAGTCTGTCTTAATGCAGACCGACAACCAAGTCGCCATTTCTATGTAAACAAACAGGGCGGCACTGGGTCCAGGCTCCTGTGTCAGGAGGCACAGGCCCTCTGTGTGTTTGCACTCAAGCACAACATGTTTCTCAAGGCTGTTTATCTCCCTGGCCAGGAGAACTTCCTGGCAGACAGATTAAGCAGAGTTCTCCAGCCCCACGAGTGGCAGCTACACCCATTAGTGGTTCAGAAAATTTTCCTGAAATGGGGACTTCCATCAGTAGACCTCTTTGCCAGTCCCCTGAACCGGCAGCTGCCCAGGTTCTGTTCCAGGCAACCGCATCCCATGAGGTTGGCGGCGGATGCCTTCCTGATTTCCTGGTCCCAGGGCCTCCTGTTATGCGTTTCCTCCCCACGCCTCTGGTGGCGCGAACCTTGTTCAAAATTCTGAGAGACAAGGCCTCTGTTCTTCTAGTAGCTCCCAGGTGGCCGAGGCAGCCTTGGTTTCCGCTTCTGCTTCAACTGGCAGTGGACGCCCCTCTACCTCTAGGGGTGCAACCCGATCTTCTCTTTCAAAATCAGGGTTCCCTTCTGCACCCCAACCTCAAATCTCTCAATTTGATGGCCTGGAGGCTGCAAGGGTAGTCTTAGCTCCCTGGGGCCTGCCTCAGGAGGTGGAGGACGTGGTCTTGGCCTCTAGAAAGCAATCCACCAGGAAAACCTATGCCCTGAAATGGAGAAAGTTCTCTTTCTGGTGTCAGCAGCGCACAGCAGATCCTTTCTCCTGCTCTGTACCAGTAGTACTTCAGTACCTGCTGCATTTATCCAATCAGGGCCTCAAGTCCAATTCTGTTCGGGTCCACCTCTCAGCTCTGGCAGCTCACCACTCACTGGTGGACGGACACTCTTTGTCGGTGCACCCTTTGGTGTCCCGGTTCCTCAGAGGTTTGCTCTTGCTCAAGCCTCCTATCCGTCCTCCAGCACCAGAGTGGGAGTTGAATGTGGTCTTGCAGCAACTGACTCGCCCACCCTTTGAGCCGATGGCTACTTGTCCTCTCCGCTTCCTTTCCTGGAAGACTCTCTTCCTGGTGGCCTTAACCTCGGCCAGGCGAGTGAGTGAGCTACAGGCCTTGGTCTGTGACAGACCCTACACTCGCTTCTATAGGAACAGGGTAGTCCTTAGGACTCATCCTAAGTTCCTTCCTAAAGTTGTCTCCTCTTTCCACCTCAACCAGGAGGTGGTTCTTCCGACATTCTTCCCTAGGCCTCATGAAAGCCAGGCTGAAGCAGTCCTGCATACCCTGGACTGTAGGAGGGCCTTATCCTTCTACCTTGACCATACGCAAGGACATAGAAGGGCTACTCAGCTCCTCATATCTTTTGACCCTAATAATTTGGGGTTAGCTGTGTCCAAGCGTACCTTGTCCATCTGAGTGGCTGACTGTATCACCTGGGCTTACAGGGAAGCTGACCTTCCTTTGCAGGGTCGGGTCACGGCCCATCGTGTCAGGGCAGTGGCTGCCTCAGTAGCTCATCTCCGCTTTGTACCGTTGGCAGACATCTGCAGGGCTGCAACTTGGTCCTCAAGCCAGACTTTTGCGGCACATTACTGCCTGGAGAGGGAGTCCCGTAGGGACAGCGCTTTTGGCCAGGCAGTACTCCGGAATCTCTTTGAGGTTTAGGCAACTCCTGCCCTCCAGCCCTCCGTTGGGCTACCGGTGGAGGTTCTTTCAGTGAAAAGCCTTTCTTTGATGCTGGGACTAGAGGGAGTTCTCTTGTTCAGCCTGGGTTCCTGGTAGCCCAGAGCTAGGGAGTCACCCATATGTGAGGACTGACTTCCTGCTTGGTCCTGGAGAAAGAGTAGCTACTCACCTGTAACAGGTGTTCTCCAGGAGCAGCAGGAATCAGTCCTCGCAACCCTCCCTCTTCCCCTGGGAGTTGCAGTTCTACATACCGGTAGTTTATTTTATTTTTTGTGTGCTGTTTTTTAGCTATGTCATTTGACTGAGCAAGATGGCACCTTTAGGCGGGAAGGGGACCGCGCATGCGTGCAGTATTCCCAAAAGCTTTCATAGAAAGTTGGGAAAATGCTCCGCGGAGGCTCCATCGGCGTCGATGTCACCCATATGTGAGGACTGATTCCTGCTGCTCCTGGAGAACACCTGTTACAGGTGAGTAACTACTCTATCCTAGGACAGACAGATAACCAAGTGGCCATGTTCTATGTGAAGAAACAGGGCGGCACGGGGTCCCGCCTACTCTGTCAGGAAACCCTGGATCTGTGCTCCCTTGCAGCCCGGCATGGCATACATCTGCGGGCAGTTTACCTGCTGGGCAAGGACAACTGCTTAGGCTAAGCAGGATTCTCCAGCCCCACGAGTGGCAGCTGGACAGGGGAGTAGTCCATTGGTTTTTCAGGCCTGTTGACAGCCAGTAATGGACTTGTTTGCAAGTTCGGTCAATCACCAGTTGCCCCGGTTCTGCTCCAGGCAGCCACACCCGCACAGGGTGGCCGCCGCCGATGCCTTTCTGATATCATGGTCTGTAGGCCTCCTATATGCGTTTCCTCCGATGCCTCTGGTGGCCAAGACTCTATTCAAGATCCTCCAGGACAAAGCTTCGGTCATCCTGGTAGCCCCAAGGTGGCCGAGACAACCGTGGTTTCTGCTTCTACTTCTATTAGCGGAGGAGGCCCCCATTCCCCTGGGGTCCTCTCCAAACCTCCTGTCCTCCTGCACCCCAATCTCAGTTCCCTCATCCTAATGGCATGGTTGCTGAAAGGGTAATACTCGCACCACTCCTCCTTCCAAAAATTGTTGAAGAGGTCTTGCTGGCCTCGAGGAGGCTGTCAACTAGACGGACCTATGCCTTGAAGTGGCGTAGGTTTGTGACTTTGTGTGAGGAGCAGGGTGTAGATACTTTCTCCTGCCAGGTTGCAGTATTTTTACAGTACCTTCTCCACCTTTCGTATTTGGGTCTTAAGTCCAACTCCATCAGAGTTCACCTCAGTGCCCTTGCAGCAAACCACTTCCCGGTGGAGGGGCAACCTCCCTCCGCCCATCCCTTGGTCTCTCGGCTCTTGAGAGGCCTGCTTCTGCTGAAGCCTCTGGTTCGCCTTCCGGCGGACGAGTGGGATTTGAATGTGGTTTGGGGGCAGTTTACTTGGCTACCCTTTAAGCCGATGGCAACCTGCCATCTACGCTACCTTTCTTGGAAGATGGTTTTCTTGGTGGCACTAATGTCGGCTCGGCGGGTAAGTGAGCTTCAGGCCCTTGTGTCAGACAGGCCTGACACAAGGTTCTATAGGAACCGGGTGGTGCTTCGCATGTACCCTAAGTTCCTTCCGAAAGTGGTCTCCTCGTTCCACCTCATCCAGGAGGTGGTGCTGCCTATCTTTTTTCACAGGCCGCATGCCAGTCGGGCAGAGACAGTACTGTATACCCTGGACTGTAAGAGGGCGTTGGCCTTCTATATTCAGCGTACGCAGGGCCATAGAAGGACTTCTCAGCTCTTTGTATCCTATGACCCCAGTTAGCTGGGGATGGCTGTTTCCAAGTGTATGATGTCCACCTGGGTGGCAGATTGTATTGCCTGGGCATACAGGGAAGCCGAGCTTCCGCTCGTGGGTCGTGTCGCAGCCCATCGGGTCAGAGCCATGACGGCATCAGTGGCTCATTTCTGCCGGGCCCGCCACCTGGTCTTCGGGTCAGACTTTCGCAACCCATTACTGCCTGGATAGGGAGTCCCGATAGGACAGTGCTTTTGGCCAGGCTGTACTCTGTAACCTTTTCAAGGTCTAGGCAACTCCTTCCCTCCGACCCTTCTGTGTCAGGCTACCGGAGTGCTACTCTCTCAGTTAGATTCCTGTTGTGGCTGCTTGTGGCTCTCGCAGAGGGAGCCTATTTTTCAGCTGTGGGTTCTCGGTAGCCTATAGCTGGGGAGTCCCATATGTGAGGACTGACTTCCTGCTTGTTCCTGGAAAAAGTGTAGTTACTCACCTGTAACAGGTGTTCTCCGTGGACAGCAGGAATCAGTCCTCACAACCCTCCCTCCTCCCCTTGGAGTTGCAGTCCTATTATTATTATTGTTTTGTTCATTTTTGCCGTCTTTTAGCTATGTCATTTGACTGAGCAAGATGGCACCCTTGGACGGGAAGGGGACCGCGCATGTGTGATGCAATTCCCAAAGGCTTTCTCTGAAATCTGGGGATTTGCTCTGCATGAGGGCTCCATCGGCACCAACGTCACCCATATGTGAGGACTGATTCCTGCTGTCCCCGGAGAACACCTGTTACAGGTGAGTAACTACGCTTTCTAGAGATTTTTGGTAAAGGTGATATCTTTGGAAAAGGATTGTCTTGTGAGATTTCCTTTAGTCTCCTTTGAACAAGTGGTTTAAATATTGTTCTGAAATTTATCGAGCTGTCTAATACTTAATTTCTGAAAGCTGAAAACTAATTTAATGATGATTTGATACATAGAAAGATGATGGCAGAAAAAGACCACATGGCTTATCTATTCTGCCCTTCCATATCAACTACAATAGTCCCCTTTTTGCTTTAAGAGATCTTCTGTATTTGTCCCATGCTTTTCTGAATTCAAATACTATCCTCGTCTCTACTGTCTCCACTGGGAGATTATTCCATGCATCTACCACTCTTTCCATATAAAAATATTTCTGCATATTACTTCTGAGACTATCCCCTTTCACCCTCATCTCCTTGTAGCAGAGTTTGCTTTCAATCGAAAGAATCTCTCCTCTTATGCATTTATACTACAGAGGTATTTAAATGTCGCTATCATATCTCCTCTGTCTCGCCTTTCCTGTAACGTATACATATTAAGATCTTTGTCTGTCCTCATATGCTTTATAACGAAGACCACTATCCATTTTAGTAGCCATACTCTGCACTGACTCCATCCTGTTTTTATGCTTTTGAAGGTGCAGTCTCCAGAATTGTGCACAATACTTCAAATGAGGTCGCACCAGAGACTTGCACTGAGGCACTATCACCTCTTTTTTTTCTACAGGACATTCCTCTTCCTATGCACCCAAGCATCATTCTGGCTTTCGCTGTTGCCTTTTCTATCTGTTTGTTGTTGTTATTGTTGTTAAGTGCCGTCGAGTCGGAGTCGACTCATGGCGACCCTCTGGATAGCTATCCTAAATTGTGTTCGGTCTTCAGTCAGGCGGCTCATTGTTGACAGACTAGTACCCGTGGCTGCTGTTATTGTATCGATCCATCTCATTGCTGGCCTTCCTCTTCTATCTGTTTAGCCACTTTAAAATCATCAGAAGCAATCATGCCCAGGTCCCGCTCTTCTTTCATGGATGGAAGTACTTCACCCCCTACACTTTATTGCTCCCTTGGATTCTTGCAGCCCAAGTGCATGACCCTGCATTTTTTAGCATTAAATCTCAGCTGCCAAATTCTAGATCATTTTTCAAGCTTAACTAGATCCCTCTCCTCATGTTATCTACTCCTTCCTGGGTATCTACTCACTTGCAGATTTTGGTATTATCCCCAAAGAGTCAAACCTTACCCGACAGCCCTTCCTCTGTCTCACTAACAAAGATGTTAAAAAGAATCAGACCAAGGACAGATCCCTGCGGCACATCACTGGTAAATTCCTTCTCCTCAGAATGAGCTCCATTTACCTTTACCCTTTGTTGCCCCCCACTCAACCAATTTTTAACCCAATCAGTAACTTTAGGATCCATTCCTTAGGGTGCTCAGTTTGTTTATAAGTCATCTGTGTGGAACAGTGTCAAAGGTTTTACTGAAATCCCAAGTGCACCACATCTAGGGCTTTCCCTTGGTCCAACTCCCTGGTCACGCAGTCAAAAAAAATCAATCAGGCTTGTCTGACAAGACCTGCCTCTGGTAAACCATGCTGCTCAGATTCTGCAATCCATTGGACTCCAGAAACCCCACTATTCTCTGTTTTAGCAGCGTTTCCAATAATTTACTAACCAGAGAGGTTAGACTAACTGGCCTGAAGTTTTCAACTTCATCCTTACTTCTGCTTTTGTGTAAAGGAACCACATGTGCCTTTCTCCAGTCATCCTGGACCAGTCCCGACTCCAAAGAAGCATTGAAAAGGTCAGTCAGTGGAGCCGCTAGAATTTCCCCAAGTTCCTTGAGTATTCTCGGATGTATCTCATCTAGTCTCATCGCTTTGTCTACTTTTAGTATAGCTAGTTCCTCACGAACACAGTTTTCAGAAAATCATTCAAGATCCCCATCACTTCTGTTCCTATTTGTGAGTGTTTTCTTAGGTCCTGCTCCTTGCCCTTCATCTGTGACTACAGAACAGAAATATTTGTTAAGCATATGCTCAAAGTTGCTTAGCCCTGTCCCCTCAGAAACAGGAAGTCTGCATCAGAATGAGTGAGATCAAGTGAAGTTAAGTGCTTGTAGGAATTCAAAAACTCCGCACTGCCCTTTATGCAGCTTGGCACTCAGGGGAAGGGAAGTGGGGAAAGGTGGAGGTTTTTTGTACAATGCAGGGCAGGCACATGAGGAGATATGTTGTACCGAGGGTGGGGGAGGACGAAGGAGAAGCAAGGAGAGATGCTGCATGGGGTAGGAGGACGGGAAGGGAAAGGAAGCCGGAAATATGATCTCTGAGAAGGAGAGCAAAGGGAGATGCTACAGCATGCACACAGGGTTGGGAGGAAGAGAAATAAGGTGAGAGGCTGCACCTTGGGGCTGGGGAGAAGTAAGGATAAAATGCTGAACCTTGGGGGTAGGAGGAAGCAAGGGAGACATGCTAGACCTTTGGAGTGGGAAGGAAGGAAAACAAAGAGGAGATGCTGGAATTGGGGGGTGGGGGGGGCGGGAACAAGGCGGAGATGCTGGTATTAGCGGGGTGGGATAGGGAAGCAAGGAGGAGATGCTGAACCTGGGGAGGAAGAAGAATGAAAGGAGGAGATACTGAACATGGGGTGGAGAAGGAAGTAGGAGAAGATGTTGGGATTGGGGGGAAGGAGGAGATGCTGGAATCAGGGGGAGGAGATGGGATTGGGGGAGGAGTAGATGATGGGATCTTGAGGGGGTGAAGCAAGGAGGAGGTGCTGGGATCTGGAGTGGGAGGAGAAGCAAGGAGGAGGTGCTGGATCGGAGAGGAGGGAAGCGAGAAGGAGATATGCTGGACCCTGGGGGGGGGGGGGGAGAGGAAGATAAGCAAGAAGAAGAGGTGCTGGACTTGTGAGAGGGAAGCATGAAGGAGGTGCTGAACATGGGAGGGGGAGGGGTGAAGCAAGGGGGAGATGCTAGACCTGAAGGAGGGGAAAGGAAGTGAGATGCCTGGGTCCTGAGGGATGGGAGGGAAAGGAAGCAAACAGAAGATCCTGGACCTGAGGAAAGTGGAAAGAGGAGCAAGAAGAGATGCTTAGACACCAGTATTCCTTCTAATGTGAGTGGCAGTTGTCCATCAGTGGGAGTGGTTTCAGTTGCAAAGGAGCAGGAAAGTTATTTAGGAATCTCGGTGAGCCTGCCCACAATGTTCCTGTACCACTCCCAATAGTAGGAATGCTGTTAGGAGGAATCCTACATGTGTTTATATTTTACACAGGCAAAAATGCACTGCTGTTTCTATTTTCTATTTTTGCACTGCATTCAGAGTGTGGCTTCTTTAGAGTTTCAGTTTCGTTGTTGTCTACATGGTGATGATTTATTCTGTACTTGGTGAAGGTCTATTTGTGTTCACTGTGTGTAACTGAAGCCAGGTATTCTCTTAGCATTTAGTTTCTGTGCAGTGCCATTATTATTGGGTGCAAACAAGGCAACTTTCCTGGGACCCAATACCACAAAGGCTCACACCCCTGCCAAAAATATGAAGAGGACACAATTTGTCAATTCATTTTGGTGCTTCCTCTCAAATGTTTGCCCTTGGCCCCTGCATCTCTAACCCTGGCACTGTTTCTATATAAAGATCTGTAGTAGTCCACCTTTTTCAGTTTCCCCAATAAATGTATTGGTATTCTGGGGCCCAAGACAAAATTTACAGTGCTGCCTTTGCCTAGGTAAGTTCTATGTGAGTTCGGGAAGTTAGTGCTTGTATGGTATGTTAGATTTGTTCTGTAGGTCCTGTGTGGCTTTTGTAGACTTTTGTATTACTTCAAAACATATCTAATATCTAATACTGTTGGGGGTTTATGTTGCTGTTTCTGAGATGACACCAGAATTAGAACTTTATTTTTGTATGTTGATTTTCTTAGGGAAAATGTAATAGTTCTGCTCTGCACCCATGAGGACACGTTAGGAAAAACCATTTAAGTGACTCTAGGGACATACAAATCAAAACATCCAAAATTCCATGAAGCAGCAGAGAAAGCAGACACATGTAAATGTGTTTGAAAATCGACCTGTTTCCATCTACATGCAAGGAAATGGAGGCGTGCAGAATAAAGCCCCAGACACATGCAGAAAAATGGGTGACTTTAGAAACGTACACATGCAAAATATGAACACGTGGCAGAATCAGCAACATAGACGTTCTGTGTCAGCATTTCAGAAATGCATGTTCATATTTCACCACATACACATTCGAACCTACCATTTTGTGAATGGAGACATGCAGCACCACAGCTGTATACAAAAAGGCCTTGATATTCACCGTGCTATCCTTCTATGAGGGCGAGGAAATTATCATGTTGATAGGAGAGAATTCCCGTCATCCGTACTGTTGAGCGCTGGCCAAAATGAGCACTTTTGAAATGCCTGTTAGTGTCGAGGAGCAGGGCTAAATATGGATGTGTCTGCTGGTAGGTTTAACCATGCAGCACCATTGTGAGATCAGAGATACATCCATTCAACATGGATTTGATAATAGAGGATACATGCAAATTCAGGTCTTTTTAAAATGATTCTGGGGTGTGGATGTGATTTGCACATGTGATTAGAGTTTCTAAAATGACCCCCATTATCAGGTGAAAAGGGGCTTCTGTAGATATATAATATGGGGGTCATTCCGAGGCATGAATAGCGGGGATGGATGTCCCATTGGACCCTTTCCCAATCCCATCTACCTTCCCCACTTGTTGTACGAGGAAGGTAGATGGGGCAGGAAAGGGGCGGGGCAGGAGCAGTATTAGGGTGGGCAGTGGGCAGTCGTCGGCCCCGGACATACAGGGCCAATTCCAATGTCGTCCCTGTATGTCTGGGGTCGGCGGCCTGAACAGGGAACTTAATCCACCTCTGAGGTGGAATAAGTTCCCCTAGTCAGTGGGGGATGGCGGGCCCAAGGCGTGGTAAGGTCGGGGGGGGAGCAGAGGACATTCCCCGCAGCCAGGCCCTGGCCTTAGAAGGCTAGATTGAGGGTCGAGCTGCGAGGAATGCAGCTTTGGAGCAGGCGGCCGGGGATCACGGATTTTCAATGGAGCCACGGTTCCATGGTAACCGGATGCCATGGCTCCATTGGAAAGCCCTGACTGAGCTAGGCAGGCAAGGCCTATGCGTGCAGGTTGAATGGAATCAGGGTCCCGGCCTGCATGTAGGAACCTGGTCGCGATTCTGATCCCATGGGACTAGACGTGACCCGTGGGATCAGAATCGTGGCTCCTTCTGTGTGTCTGGTTCCAACTGGGCATACAGAGTGCCGACATGTTCATGTCGGAATCTGTCCCTATATTTTTACATTTAATACTGTGATGTAGGGTTGGGGGGTCATTTTTTTTAAAATTAGATTCCTGGGCTACATAATTCAAGTGGTACAATATTTGCTGAATGTTTATTTTAAAATATTTCTATTCCACCCATCAATCATCATCCTAGATGGATTACAACATAAGAAATAATAAAATAAAGACACATAAATAATGGGACAAAACTTAAAATACATTAAAAATAGCCAAACCAAAGTATAATGCCCTTTTATTCCTGGAAAGCTGAATTAAAAATATCCACACCAAACTATAATGCCCTTTTATTTATTTTATTTATTTATTTATTTAAAGTCTCTTCTATACCGCACTATTCAGCATCAGCGCGGTTTACATTGAACAAAGAATTTACACATTTCCGATGGTACTTTGTGTTTACATTTGAACAGGAAGAAATAACTTGGATAACAGGGGTAACTATTTACAAATTAAGACAGGTAACTATTTACAAATTATCCTTCAATTATCCTTCAAATTATCCTTACAAATTTATCCTTCAAAAGCCTAGCTAAAATGAAAGCAAGGATTGCAGAATTTTCTTTTTTTTCCCGTTACTAAGTTGTGACTTTTTTTGCCTGGTTGCTATTCTGAATAAGGGCCCCCCCCATCACCTCACTTCCTGACAAAAGCTGTAAGGGGGCCTTCTCTTTTGGGTGCCTTGGTGGGGGCGCCATCTCATACCTTGCCTCAGGCAGCAGATTGTGTTGAGCTCCCCTGGCCAGGTCAGTCTTTAGATGTAAGCCTATACATTCTGACAAGTTATAAAATGTCGCAACAGCACATGACATGCACTCCAGGAAACCAGAGTTAGACTGAAGAAACATAATTACAGGCTTTTCTAGGAAGTGCAAAGGTTAGGGTCCTGAATATTAATTTTTTCATGAAAAAAAGGTAAAATGCTTTAAAAAATATAAATACAAATCTATTAATGTTACAAATATATGTACTAATATAAAGTATAGTAGAGCTTTAATAATGTACATTTAATGGATTAAAATGATGTAATGAGCTCATTTAATTAAATTGCCTAGTAAGATTTCTTATAATATATTCTGGTTTATTCCCATTTGTGCTGTAAGGAAACAGTGCTGCTCTTGGCACACAGCTGCTTTGCAGGACTTCAATCTTTATTTGGTTGTCTTGACTGTAATTCAGCTTCAGCTTCCGAGGCTGCAAGGTCATAAATGTATGGCAGACAGAATTTAA
The DNA here is from genome assembly GCA_033557465.1 of Ichthyophis bannanicus. Taxonomy (NCBI): domain Eukaryota; kingdom Metazoa; phylum Chordata; class Amphibia; order Gymnophiona; family Ichthyophiidae; genus Ichthyophis; species Ichthyophis bannanicus. The sequence continues at coordinate 1,737,426,341 of CM066032.1, forward strand.
TGTAGAAAAGCATGAGTTTTATTTGTGATTAGTTGAACTAAAACACAAAATAACATATTATACAGAAAGCGAGTAAGAAAAATCAGAAAAAAATGCTAATATAGTTCATACATGAAGAAATGCAAAGGTCTCAAATGGCATTTTCAGCATTTTAAAATTAAAGCCAAGCAATAAAAATTAAGGGGGGTTTTACCGTGAAGTCACTCGCCTTGCGGTAACTCAGCAATATCTCAGGATAGTAACTCCCGAGGTAAAGGAATAATGCAGCATATGTTGAACTTCACAAGCTGCGTTATTCCTGGGAAAAATAACATCAGCTCAAAGTTGATGTAATTTTTCCTGGCCAGGAGCATCGGCCCTCTAAAATTTGGCATTATCAGCCTGGCCACCATATTAAAGGAGCTGGTGCCATGTCAAATTGTGTGGAACCACACATTGAAGACACCCTCCACCCCAAATTCTCCTCCCATACTCCTTGTCCAGCCCCCGCCCCCCCCCCCCCACCTCCCGCCACTCCAGTAGGGCCCCCTAGGCCTTTCTGTTGAAAACCTTGGTAGGCTAGGGTTTAGGGCTCCAGGTTCAGAATGGTACCAGTTGAATCCTAGTGGTAGTCTTGTGGTATTACCATTTGCATTCATGCTACATAACGAGTATAGTTCAAGCTGCACATAAGGGAGACCAAAGAGAGGACCTCACCCATAAGATTTTGACGATCTTGAGACCTAAGACCCTTCAATACTGCCTTCTATGTAAGACACCCAACCAGATGCTGAAATTAAGGACAGCCTAACTTTTCTGCTAAATGCCAATATATTAGCCCCCTGCCTAACTTCAAATGGCAAACTATTTAAGAATTCAGGAGCAATGATCAAAAAGGCTCCTCGCTATCCAGTGGGCCAACCACATGGCCTGAACTTTTAGGATCTCCAGTAAACACCCTTTTCATTAAAGTGTCCAAAGATTATTCAGAAAATAAACTAAGGACAGTTAGGCATCTATAAAGAATAGTTAATATATTTATTATATTTTGCTTCTTTTTTTAAATTATTTTGAATATTTTTATATATTTAAAGTATAATTCATGATAGGTCATGCAAGTAGCTAAATAAACATTTAGTTCCACCTGTGTGAAACTAGGCAAGTATCTTATAAAAGATTTACGAGTGCTGAGCCTTTTATAAGAGATGTATAGCATCACTGAAGATAGACTTAGGAATGACACCACATGCAAGAGTGGGCCATTTTAGAAATGCACACAGTCAGAAAAAGTGCAGTGCCACAGTAAAAACATATACATATAAGTGGCGCCAGATACACACACATGCTGCGATTTTTATAAGCAGCTTTGAGCTATACATGCACATGGTGCCACTTATACACATAAGTGACAAATTTTGTAAACATGCATTCAGAAGCACTGGTAATTAAGGAGCCTTCATCTGAAAGACATTCTTTTTTGTATCCAGGAGTGATTGATTTCTTTATGAGAATGGTGCACAAATCACCATCCTCAAGCAGTCCTCCAAATCCCAGGTCAGAGAAACAAACTTTGTCAGGGTTACGAGCAACCATAAAATACTAGCAGGTAAAAATTTTCAAGGTTTAAGTGTATTGCTGTTGTAAAACTGGAATACACACATACTTTGAAGGCCTCCCCAGAGCATGGCTCCTGTTCCTGCATTCTATTATCTGTATTTACGCATATACTGAGTACGCTTATACGCACATATTGTGTAACACAAATAACTTTTTTTTTATACATGTAAATAGTGTATCTCCAGGAACAAGCAGGAATAAGTCCTCACATATGGGTACGTCGGTACCGACGGAGCCTGAGCGGGAAAGCTCCCCAGCTTCCCAGAAGGAAGCTTTTGGGGCCTCCCACTACACATGCGCGCTGCCTTCCCGCCTTCCTGACCAGCTCTCCTCAGTATACTCTTTTTCCGCGGAGCCAGCAGGTCGTGTTCCTGTCACCGCTGAAGAAATTCTTATTTTAGTTTGTTTCTTTAGACCGCGTACCTGCCTTCCCCATACCGAAACCGGTACCAGCGCCGGTCTCTCTTTTCTTTTCTTTACAAAAAAAAAACAAAAAACTTTTATTTAGCAACTTGGTGACTTCGGTTAGGCCTCAGGCCTACACAAATTCTCCTCATGGAGAAACCAGCCCCTGGTTTCAAGAAGTGTACCAAGTGTAGTGCTGTTATTTCTGTCACAGACACCCATGACTGGTGTCTTAAATGTTTGGGACCTGACCACTCCATTCCGGACTGCCCATCCTGCTCCCAGATGTCTAAACGTGGTTTGCAGAACCGGGCCAACAAATTCCATGTGCTGTTTGCTTCAGATAATCCAGCATCACAGTCATCCAGGTCTTCCTCTCCGGATGGATCTCAGGTAACCAAACCTTCTTCGGGCAGGTCCTCAAAGAGCAAATCTCCTTCAAAGTATCGAGAGGCTCTCACTTTTGAATCTGAGGATCCTGTCCCAGCCAAACAACCCCGGCGGGAAGCTCTGGCTTCCAAAGCACCATCTATGGGGTTACAGGTTGACATCGATGGCACGGCCTCGACTGATCACCTGTTAGACTGCTCTGGGGTACCGGCCCATACCGGTACCGACATCCAGGCAGCAGTGGCGTCTATGGGCAATACTGTCCAGACCATGCAGCAGGCCGTTCTGGCTTTCATTAAAGCTGCGACGCCCTCGGTACCGCATCTAGCGGTTCCGGGTCCGGGTCCGGTTCCGGTACTGTCTTCCATACCGGAACCGAGACCATCATCTTCCAAACGCAGATCGGTTCCGCATGCTGGATCCAGGTTTTCACCCGATACCGATCCCATACCCGGTACGCCCAATGTCGATACCGATCGGTATGCGTATCGTGCGTTGGAAGCAAATAGAGGATTCTCTGATTCTTCTGAGGATTTTGACTCCTCTGTTGACTCTGATGAGCTGTCTCTGGTTCTTCCTGAAGAGCCTTCTTCCCCAAAGAGGAGAATGTCTCCACCAGAGGATTTGTCCTTTCAAGACTTCATTATAGAAGTAGCTAAAGGACTTTCTATTACTACATCCTCTGAAAAAGAACTTAGATCAAAGAAATTGGATATTTTATGATACCCTAAGGTTCCTAAAGAGGCAGTCACCCTGCCTATCCATGAAATCCTTCAAGAACACTTGATGGACTTATGGGAGGCTCCTCTAACGTTGTCTCCTCATTCTCGTAGGTTGGACACCATGTACCAGGTCCCTCCTTCTCCTGGTTTTCAAAAAACTCAGCTGCCTCACCATTCCATTGTGGTGAAGTCTGCGCTGAAAAAGATTAAGAGTACCAAAAGGCACTCTTCTACCCCTCCAGGGCGAGAATGTAAGACCCTAGACTCTTTTGGTAGGAAAATCTTCCAGGCTAGTATGCTTATAGCCAGGATTAATTCATACAGTCTGTATATGGGCATGTTTCTAAGGGAACTTGCCCTAAAGGTACGGCATTTTACCTCATTTATCCCTGAGGATAGAAAGGAGGAGTTCATTTCTCTGGTGAAACAGCTTCTAGATGTTTCTAAGTTCTCCAACAGAGCAGCCTTTGATTCCTTTGAAGGTGCCGGTAGAGCTTCGGGCATTGCCATTGCAGCCCGACGACTTGCTTGGCTCCAGGCCTCTGACCTAGAACCCTGGGTCCTGGATGGCTTACGGAATCTGCCCTGTACAGGTGAGAACTTATTTGGTAAAGACTGGCAAATTAAAGCCACTCAAATGGACGCAGAAAATGCTACATTAGATAGACTTTCTAAGTCTACCTCTACTCCTGCCAAGAAAAAGTCTTTTAAGAGGCCTTACTACAAGAAGGCCAGATTTTCCACAAATACTGGCCAACAATCTTCTCAGCCTCGCTTTGCTGCTAAACGTCAGCAGCCTAAACAGGCAAGGTCAAAGCCTGCAGTGTCTGCCACTCCTCAGCAGGCTCAACCCCCTCAGGGGTTTTGACTTGCCCCTAGAGAACTTAACCTTTCTGGCTCTAGAACAACCAGAGCCCCTCACCATTCCCGGAAGGTTAGCTCACTTTGCTCCCAGATGGGGGCAAATTACATCAGAGCAATGGACCCTCTCTATCATCAGAGAGGGCTACAAACTTCATTTTTCCAACCTTCCTCCATATACCATGGTGAGGCACTTCAATTCTCCCCCATCTCTCCTGGGCCTGTTGGGTCAGGAAATCTCTTCTCTCCTTGCCCAAGGGGCAATAGAAGAGGTTCCTCTTCTTCAACAAGGGACAGGATTCTACTCCCCTTATTTTCTCATACCAAAGAAGACAGGGGGATTCAGACCTATCCTAGATCTGAGAGAATTGAACAAATTTCTGTACAAGGAGAAATTCAAAATGCTTTCTCTAGACATTCTCCTTCCATACCTTCAGAGTCAGGATTGGCTTTGTTCTCTAGATCTCAAGGATGCGTACACACATATACTCATCCACCCATCCCACAGAAAATATCTAAGATTTCTGTTTCAGGGAAAACATTTCCAGTACAGAGTACTTCCCTTCGGTCTAGCCTCTGCTCCAAGAGTGTTCACCAAATGCATGGCAGTTGTTGCCGCATTTCTAAGAGTTCTGGGAATTTTTGTATTCCCATATCTGGATGACTGGCTCATCCGAGCTCCTTCTCAGTCAGAGGCCCAGATTTCCCTGGACCGCACAAGGCACATTCTGCAGTATCTGGGACTGGTGATAAACCTTCCCAAGTCTCAACTTATCCCTACTCAGTCTCTGGAATTCATAGGGGCCCAGTTGGACACCACCACTGCAAGGGCCTACCTACCTCAAGTCTGGGGCCAACGTCTGGTGTGCTTGGCCTCCCAAGCTCAGTCCAGCAGTCACTTGACAGCCAGAGAAATGCTGCGACTTCTGGGCCACATGGCCTCCACGGTACACGTGGTGCCCTACGCTCATCTTCATATGAGAGCAGCTCAATGGACCTTGGCCACCCAGTGGACTCAGGCATCAGGAGCGCTCTCCGACCAAATACTCACCTCAAAGCGTCTGTTTTGGTCCCTCCAATGGTGGATGTCCACCAAGAATCTGTTGTTGGGGGCCCCCTTCCAACCTTTGTTGCCCCAAGCAACCCTCACAACAGATGCCTCCCAAACAGGGTGGGGAGCCCATCTACAACACCTCTCCACTCAGGGTACTTGGTCTCCACAGGAGACCACCCTTCACATCAACCTTCTGGAACTGCGAGCAATCTTCTTTGCCCTCAAAGTCTTCCAGACCCTCCTTGTCAACCTGACCGTCCTAGTTCAAACGGAAAATCAGGTGGCCATGTTCTACGTAAACAAAAAAGGAGGGACAGGCTCTCTGTCGCTTTGCAACGAAGCTCTCAGATTATGGGCCTTCGCCAGAGAGCATCAAATTCATCTTCTGGCAGTGTATCTTCCAGGGGTTCAAAACTCTTGGGCAGACAGACTCAGTCGAGTTCTGCTTCCACACGAATGGTCCTTGCATATGGACCAGATACGCAGAATCTTTCAGGAATGGGGAACCCCGGACATAGACCTCTTTGCAAGTCCGTGCAATGCCAAACGTCCCCCGATCTGTTCCAGGACTCCGTGTCAGAGAGCTCAGGCCAACGACGCCTTTCTCCTACATTGGGGTCAGGACTTCCTATATGCCTTTCCACCCATTCCTTTGATTCCCAAGACTCTGTTCAAACTCCAGAGGGATCACGGATCGATGATCCTCATAGCTCCACGCTGGCCACGCCAAGTGTGATTCCCTCTACTTCTGCATCTTTCCCAGGGACCCTCCCTGGACCTGGGAGCTGCGCCAGACCTTCTGTCGCAAGAGGAGGGGACTTTGTGGCACCCAAACCCCAAGTCCCTACACCTCAGAGCTTGGTTACTGAAGGCCTAAGCCTTCATGACTTCAATCTTTCTCAACCAGTGAAAGATATCCTTCATGCCTCTAGGAAACCCTCCACGAGGCGTTCCTATGCTTTCAAATGGAAACGCTTTTCCATTTGGTGTGCTCAACAGGGTCTTGACCCTCTGGCACTTCCCTTGAATTCTCTACTAGACTATCTCCTGCATCTTTCTAATGCAGGCCTTAAGACGAATTCAGTCAGAGTCCATTTAAGTGCTATTGCAGCATCCTTAAAACCTATAAATGGACAACCTGTCTCCTCTCATCCTCTTATTGCAAGGTTCATGAGAGGCCTGACTCTAACTAAGCCTCCCATCCGACCTCCTCCGGTAGCATGGGATTTGAACCTAGTTCTAGGTCAGCTTATGAAGCCACCTTTTGAACCGTTGGTTTCTACCTCTTTGAAATTTCTTTCCTGGAAGGTCCTTTTCCTTATTGCAGTCACTTCGGCTCGCCGCATCAGTGAACTACAGGCCTTAGTGGCTCATCCACCTTATACTAGGTTTCATCATGATAAGGTGGTCCTCAGGACGAATCCCCACTTTATGCCCAAAGTGGTCTCGCCTTTTCATCTTAATCAAGAAGTATATCTACCTGTCTTTTTTCCGGCTCCTCATGCATCCAGTGCAGAGAGGAACCTTCATACTCTAGATTGTAAAAGAGCTCTCGCCTTTTACCTCAACAGGACTCAGCCACATCGAAAGTCTTCCCAACTTTTTGTGGCTTTTGATCCTTCTCATTTGGGACTTCCAGTCTCCAAACGTACACTTTCCAATTGGATTGCTAAGTGTATTTCCTTTGCTTACCAGAGTAAAAACATTTCTCTGGAAGGCCATTTCACAGCTCACAATCTGAGAGCCATGGCCACTTCTATGGCTCATCTTCACTCTGTATCCATAGATCAGATCTGTTGAGCCGCCACCTGGGCCTCGGTTCATACCTTCACAGCCCATTACTGTTTGGACAAGGACTCCCGCCGGGATGCCTTGTTTGGTCAGGCTGTCCTCAAACACCTGTTCCATACTTGAACAACTCCTGCCCACCTTCCCAGGATGGATGCCTGAGATCCATACGAAGATGGCGAACCATTGGAAGGGGATCTCCCAGGCATCTTAGCTAGGGAGTCCCCATATGTGAGGACTTATTCCTGCTTGTTCCTGGAGATAGCACAGTTACTTACCTGTAACAGGTGATCTCTGGGAACAGCAGGAATTAGTCCTCACAACCCACCCACCTCCCCTAGGAGTTGTATCTTCTATCTATCTTCCTTTCCTCTCTCTATTGTCTCAGCTATAAACTCGAACTGAGGAGAGCTGGTCAGGAAGGCGGGAAGGCAGCGCGCGGCCCCCAAAAGCTTCCTTCTGGGAAGCTTTCCCGCTCAGGCTCCGTCGGTACCGACGTACCCATATGTGCTATCTCCAGGAACAAGCAGGAATGCGTCTTCACATATGGGTACGTCGGTACCGACGGAGCCTGCACGGGAATGCTCCCCAGCATCCAATCAGAAAGCTTTTGGGAGCATCTCTCGCACCTGCGCGCTGACTTCCCGCCTTTCCCACTGCCTCTCCTCAGTTTTCGTTTTTCCACGGAGCCGACAGGACGTCCTCCTGTCACCGCAGAAACTTTTTTCTTTAAAATTCTTATTTCCTTGTTTTCTTGTGGTCGCGGCTGTCTTTTCCGCCGATACCGGTACCCCCGGTGCTTTATTCTTTTCTTTTCTAAAATTAGAGAGATTTTTTCTCCTCAGTTTTTGTCTTAACTTTTTGGGCCTACCAGGCCTCTCCAACATGGAGCCTTCTTCCCCTAAGAAGTGCCTTCACTGTGGGAACATAGTTTTCTTTTTAGACTCCAATGCTTGGTGTCTAACCTGTCTGGGTCCTGACCCTTTTTCCCCTGATCCATCAGGCTGTATTATTGGGAGAAGACCTTCCCTTTTTCGAGTTTCCCTCGATGCCGTTTTTCCTCCTGAGGTGAGGACACCGGTTTATTCTTCTCTCCAGGATCAGGTAACCCACAAACAGTCTGTTAAGACTAGCCAATTCTTAAAGGGTAAGTCTCATGTCAAGCATGATGACGGCTCCGGCCTTGCCCTCAAGACCACATTGCCAATAAAACCCCGGCGGGAGTCTTCGGGCTCCAAAGCATTTACGGGGTTTCAGGTTGTTCCTGGGGCTCACCCCTCACAGAACATACCTGAGCCATGCTCGGGGGTGGTATCCGCTTCGAGCGGTACTGATACCCCGGCATCGGCACCGGTGTCGAGTGTTCCACTCTTCACCAGGGATCATCATCTGGTGTCCTCGCTACCTTCGGGGCCGATCGATACGACCCAGATTGGCTTTCCTGTATCTCCGCCATGCTCGGGGTTGGTACCGGCTTCAAGCGGTACTGATACCCCGGCATCGGCATCGGTGTCGAGTGTTCCACTCTGCACCTGGGATCGTCATCTGGTATCCTCGGTACCTTCGGGGCCGATCGGTACGACCCAGATTGACTTTCCTGTATCTTCGCCATGCTCGGGGTTGGTCTCGACTTCGAGGGGTACCGATTCCCCGACATCGGCGCCGGTGTCGAGTGTTCCACTCTTCACCAGGAATCGTCATCGGACGTCCTCGGTACCTTCGGAACCGATCGATATGACTCCGATTGATTTTCCTGTATCGGCATCGCCGATACCACCACTGACGTCAGTACCTTCTAGACATGCATCGATAGACTCGCTCCCTTCGATGCCGAGTCTAGAATCGATATCCAGTCTAGATGACTTGGTACCGACGCGTTTCGGAACCGACCCATATCGTTTCCGACTACGCAGTACCGAAGATATTTACCAAGGCTCTCGGGCTACCTCGGTACCGCTTCAGCAGCCCCCGATTACTGCTTCGATGACATTACCGTCTCCGATACCGGTATCGATGTCGATTCCTGCAGTTCCATCGGTGCCATCGATCCTTTCTATGCCTAGCTTGGAATCGATACCGGGCACTGACGATGCAGTACTAACTGCCTCGAATCAGAACAGTCAGTATCACTGTCCATCTAGCAGGATTCTTTTTCTGCACCAGTCCAGTATGTCTTCTGGTGCTCAAGCTGCTTCTTCAACCTCAGCTTACCCAGGAATAGCTCCCATTGGAGATCCTTCTTTTCAGAAATTTCTCCTTGACATGGCAACCTTTCTTGCCATTCCTATTCCTGGCTCTACTCTTAACCAAGATCCTGCAGAAAAGGAAAATATAATGCTTCCTTTACATCATTCTTTGCAGGATCTTCTTCTGAGGATGTGGGAATCACCTTTAAAGGTTCCTTCACTTTCTACAGCCACTAATGTTCTGTATCAGGTGCCTCCCTCTCCGGGGTTTCAAAAAAACAACAACTTCCACATCATTCTATTGTAGTGGAATCAGCAATGAGGAAGGTAAGAAGCAAGAAGAAGCATTCTTCTTATCCGCCAGGTCGTGCATCTAAAGCACTTGATACCTTTGGACGTCAAACCTTCCAAACTTCTATGCTGGCTTCAAGAATTATCTCATATATTTTTTATATGAGTCTGACACTTCAGGAGGTCACAGAGAAATTATCTCTTTTGTCCCCTTTTTTGTCAGGGCCTAAGGCCACTGACTATTCCTTGCTTCTTAATCATAGCAGGAATATCTCTTGGTTTCTTTCTCGTGCTTCTCTAGACTCTATTGAGTCTGTTAGCAGATACTCTGCTATTGCCATTGGAGCACGTCGTAAAGCCTGGCTGCAAGCTTCAGACTTCAGATGGGCACAACATACACTGGGTAATTCTCCTTGTACTGGAGAAAATCTCTTCAATAGAGAGGCTTTACGTCAGGTTGCTCATTGCTCCACTGACTTCCCTAGTTCTGGAAACCATCCTAAGCCTTCTTTTTCCCCGGGATGTAGGAAATGTCCTACCAAACCTTCTTTCCCTAAGAAAAGAAGGTTTCACCCTTCTCCTGCCCATCCTCCAGATGTACCCAAGCAAGGGACATCTCATCCTAGTCTGAAGTCTCCAGACTCTAACCAGTCTAATCATAACCAGCAACCATAGGTTCCTGTATGTTGCAATCTACAGTTAGCTTCTTCTTAGCAGAAGTTTATTCTTCAAACTCTACACTGTTTTTTTATTTTTCAGTATGCTAAGCTGTTAGGATACCTTTGTCCATGGGTTACAGAATTCTCCCCTTCTTACTACTACGAAAGGAGGTTACAACTATCCCATGATAGTTTCTGTCTCCACATGGACATCTTTTCCTTCAGCTGACTTACCATATGGTAAGTCACCTTCCAACCCCCTCTCTTCCAGGGTTTCCCCTGCTTGAGTTGGTACCATACTGAAACACTTCTCTTTCTTTCCAGTGTAGACTTTTTGTTATCCTTCAATGCATGCTCTGAACAACTCATCAAACAGGGACGGGAATATCTCCGCTCCCTTTGTCTGTTTTCTCTCTGTTTTTATACAGGAGAATCCCCTCTGCTGTTTTGTTCAGTTGCTGTGCATGCAGGAGTTCCAGTGATTACTTTAGTGCTCATTGCAAGCTTCTTTCAACTATCTTGCATAATACTACTCACTGCAGGTTATCTTCTTCTAGCCATATCCTTTCCTAGGATGTGGCAACACACCTGACTTCAGTCAGTTTTATCTCATAATTCTCCTGCACAATGCTCTCTGCAATTTTCAGAGAAGCTTTCTACTATGGGCCCTTGCTACAGAGCATTGAACTTTGTCTCTGAGGGTTTTTCCATATAGTAGAAAAAGCTTATATAATCATTCCATGGCTATATGGGTTCTTTATACCCTCTTGTCTCCTGTTGTGATACAGAAGACAAGATTTTTCTGCGTGAATGTCCAAGAAGTTCCCAATCTTGCAGGAATCTAACCCTTTTTTCCTTACAGCTTGGCATTATGCTTTTCTGCTCCACTTGGACAACGCATACTCTTTTAGTATACATGATACCCCTGTGTCCCTTGGCTGGGTCATCCTGGTATCTTAGTCTATGCGTTTTTTTGTCCTTTGGACATTTATTTATTTATTTATTTTATTTATTTACATTCTCTTATATACCATGCTATTCTGCATCAGCGCGGTTTACATTGAACAAACTGAAATTACATTGAACAGGGTATTATAACTTGGAGAAAACTATTTTACAGGGAACATGGGCTATGGAGGGTTAAGTGGCTTGCCCAAGACCACAAGGAGCACCTGTGGGACTAGAAACCCCAGTCTTTCCAGCCCAAGGTTACTGTCCTCTAGTGGGATTTGAACCCCCGACCTTCCGGCCTGAAGTACATTGCCCCAACCACTAGGCTACTCCTCCACTCCATGTCCTAAAGTACTCCTGACGTGCTCTTGCCAGACTGCTATTATCCTCTGGGTTTTTTTTCACGCAACCATACTGGTTATTTCACTGAACTACATTCCTGCACCGCAGAAATAGATTCTCTATAAATCTTCAAGTGGTTTTCACCCCCTTATTATTAGATGAATCTTTTCCCATCACATTCCCCATGTGAATGTTTTTGTGGGGCTCAGTTGCAGGCATGTATCCTCAGACTTATATTCATGTATGTATATGTCCTATACATACATATTTCTGTAAGCTGTGTGGGCATAGGTCATGCCCATCTATATATATATATGTATGTACATATATATATATATATGTATGTATCTCCATATATATATATATATATATATATATGTGCCCATTGGGAGATGTCCATAGGACGCTATGCATTACCTACTATCTCCCTAACTGTCTGTGCTATAAAGCTTTTACCTTCTTAAGGGGTCCAGACAGTCCACTTGCCTATTCTCATACGGCTCAGTAAGTGGGAGCGGTTATACACACAATTACTGCTGTGATGTCAACAGCTTCTATTTTTGTTATAGATCTCCCTGTCTATGAAGTATCAAACTTCAATGTCTTCCTATCTCTTACCAGCTAGGAAAGACAGTGTACATCTTCAATATTTCTGAGTACACTTCTGTTCTCCTTGGGAATAGTGGCTTTTTTCCATGCCCCCTCTTCCCTTCAGGACTGGGCTAATTCTCCAGATCGGTCAGTCTTCTTCTTTTAGTCCTCAATGTTAATAACTCTGTGTACCTAAAAGAGTTTTAAGCTTTTTCCCATAAAGCTTTCCATTGAAGACCTGCCGTTCTTCTCCTACCCCAGTTGACACCTGGGTCACCTGCCCATTCCAGGTTTAGAACTTCATCCTCACTGCTGTGAAGTTACCTTGAGGATTCCGCTACTGCATCTACAGTACACTCCATCACAGTTCTACTTCCTACAATCCAGTAGGTAAGCTCTATATTGTACTAGTTCATTAAATATTTTAATGATACTTGACATACATTCTAAAGACTCATTTTTTTCTGTAGTCTTTAGATTCGCTGTTCCTCTACAGCTCTTCTCTATTCAACTCCTACCCCCCATCCCTCAGGGGATGCCGGGGATCCAGGTTTGGGAAATGCCGTCCTGTTCCAGGGATACGCATTTTATGGGATCTCCCCTGGCACCCACAGCTAGGGAGTCCCCATATGTGAAGACTCATTCCTGCTTGTTCCTGGAGATAGCACAGTTACTTACCTGTAACAGGTGATCTCTGGGAACAGCAGGAATTAGTCTTCACAACCCAACCGCCTCCCCTAGGAGTTGTATCTCTCTATCCCCTTTCCTCTTTCTCTCCTTCTGTCTCAGCTATGAAACTCAACTGAGGAGAGGCAGTGGGAAAGGCGGGAAGTCAGCGCGCAGGTGCGAGGGATGCTCCCAAAAGCTTTCTGATTGGATGCTGGGGAGCATTCCCGTGCAGGCTCCGTCGGTACCGACGTACCCATATGTGAAGACTAATTCCTGCTGTTCCCAGAGATCACCTGTTACAGGTAAGTAACTGTGCTTTAAAGTTTCTAAAATTAACTCCTAAATATATTTTTCAACATACAGCAACTAATTAGACTTAAGAGGGTCAATGATGAGAAATAAACATTACTGCTAGCCTATGAATAATGACCCTTCACAATTAATTGTTTAAAATACTGAAATTGTCTATTTGGATCATCTCTCTTCAAGCTTTTCAAAACTTTGCTAATTAAGGTTTCATAATGAAAGTGGCCCTCAGTTGGTTTGCAGCTTTTAGTGCTGTGAGGGCTTGTGTACATAAGTGATGCTCAGGGCTAAGCTATCAGTAGCTTAACTACTGGCAAGGTCTCCCAAGATGGACAGGTCTCTGCTGAGGCGCCAGACCAAACAAACCACCTATCTCGGGAGCATCAGAATGGGACGGTGTTGGCGACGGAGGATCACATTTCTGGGACAATACTATAATTAAATTGTGTGGAATAAAGGCCTGGCAATCTACTTACATATACTGCCATGAAAACCCAATGGATAGTCACAACAAAACAGATTTCACTATAGTTCTGGAAGATGAGTCCCCCAGGTCGGAAGGCATTCAGCTGGCTACTGGGGAGGAGATGAAGACTTTTCAGAGTAAAGCCAGCATTTATGATGTGGTTGGATCATAGCCTTCGGGAGATCTGACTTCTGATGTAGCTGCGCATGAAATGAGAGTCAGATGCTGCAAAGATGTCTTACATATTGGGACATGGAACATACGAAGCATGAACCAAGGGAAGTCTGATGTGGTCAAGAATGAAATGGAACGTGTACAACTCGATCTGTTCGGTGTCAGTGAACTGAAATGGACTGGCATCGGGCACTTTGCATCTGATGATCACATGGTCTACTATGCTGAAAATGAAAGACAAAGAAGAAATGGTGTTGCATTTATAATTAAGAAGAAACTTGCAAGAACTGTAATGAAATACAATGCAATCAGTGAATGCTTAATTTCTATTTGTCTATGATGAATGCCCATCAACACAACTATAATTCAAGTATATGCTCCAACAACAGCTGCAGAAGAGAATGCAGTTGAAATTGGCTGAAATTGACAGAACATGCAAACAGGACATTCTGATAATCATGGGTGACTGGAATGCAAAAGTTGGCATCAAGGAAGAAGGCAAAGTGGTTGGAAAATATGGACTTGTCAACAGAAATGAAGCTGGAGAAAGACTGATAGAATTCTGCAAGACCAACGATCTATTCATCTCAAACACCTTTTTCCAGCAACACAAGCGGCGACTACACATGAATTTTACCCAATGGATTGTACAAAAATCAAAGTGACTACATCTGTGGAAATCAACGATGGAAAAGCTCTATAACATCAACAAAGACAAAACCTGGAGCTGACTGTGGTAGAGGTCACCAACTACTAGTATGCAAACTCTTGCTAAAGTTGAAAAAGAGCAAGCCACTCATGAATATAGCAAAATATTACCTTGTGAATATACCACCAGAATTTAAAAGCTGCCTGCAAAATTGATTTGCTGCTTTAGATACAAATGACAGCGCTCCAGAAGAGTTATGGGAAGACATCAAGAAGGTTGTGTTAGAAGAAAGTGAGAAGTCTCTACAAAAGATGAAAAAGCAAAAACAGCCAAAATGGATGACCAAAGAAACTGAAAATTTCTCAGAAATGCAGAGAAGCCAAAACCAGAAGAGAAAGAGAGGCAATCACAGAACTCAACAGAGATTTCCAATGTGCAGCAAGACAAGACAAGGAGAAGTAATACAATGACACATGCAAGGAAACAGAAGCAGAAACTAGTAGAGGAAGAACAAGATTGGCTTTCCTAAAGCTACGAGAGTTAAAGAAAAAATTCCAACCTCAAATTGGAATGTTATAAGATGCTCAAGGAATTGGTGTTGAATGCTGCTGAGAAGATCAAGAAAAGGTGGAAAGAGTCATCATATGATAAAGATCAAGGGGACCAACAGCCGTTTCAATCGTACCTTATGATCTGGAACCATCGATGATGTAAAAAGAAGTTGAAGAAGCATTGAAAGCCTTATCAAAGAACAAAGTACCAGGCATTGATGGCATGCCCTTTGAAGAATTACAGCAATCTGATGCAACTGTTACCATACTCTCAAGGCTCTACCAGGAAATTTGGAAGACAACATCTTGGCCAACTAACTGGAAAAGATATGTGTTTATATCAGTACTAAAGAAAGGTGATCCGTCTGACTGTGGAAATTATCGCACAATCATTCTGCTTCCATATTCCAGTAAGATTCTACTCAAGATTATTCAGCAAAGTCTATAGCCATACCTGGAAAAAGAACTGCCTGAAGTGCAAGCAGGATTCAGAAAAAGGTGAGGAACGAGAGACATCATCGTGGATGTGAGATGGATCCTTGAAAAGACTAAAGCATACCAAAAGGATATCTATATGTGTTTTATTGACTACAGCAAAACGTTTGACAGTATAAACCATGAGAAACTCTGGGTCACATTAAGAAGCATGGGTATACCAGAACACCTGATCATTCTCTTCCACAACCTTTACATTGATCAAGAAGCAACAGTTTGAATGGAACAAGGAGAAACAGAATGGTTTAAAATCAGCAAAGGTGTACGACAAGGCTGCATACTTTCCCCCTACCTGTTTATATGCAGAAAAAATCATCAGAGAAGCAGGACTATATGAAGACAACCGAGGTGTGAAGATTGGCGAAAGACTCATCAATAATCTTTGCTATGCTGATGATACCACATTACTGGCTGAAAGTGAAGACGATCTGAAACATTTGCTTCCCAAGATCGTCTCTCTCCATACAAAGATTTGACTTGTTCAAGCCATGGTATTTTCAATAAAGTCATATGGATGTGAAAGTTGGACAGTGAAAAAGATAGACAGTAAGAAAATTGATGCCTTTGAATTATGGTGCTGATGACGAATACTGTGTCTACCATGGACTGCCCGAAGAGCAAACCTGTCTGTACTAGAGGAGATCAAACCTAAGCTTTCTTTAGAAGCTCAGGTGACAAGACTTCCACTTTCATACTTAGGACATATCATGCGAAGAGAGAGATCATTAGAGAAAGACATCATGCTTTGGAAGGTAGAAGGTCAATGCAAAAAAGGAAGGCCAGCAATGAGAGATGTATAGATGCAATAACAGCAGTTATGGGGGCCACTCTGTCAACTCTGTCTGACTGAAGACCAAACGCAGTTTAGGACAACAACCCAGAGGGTCACCATGAATCGACACCGACTTGAAGGCACTTAACAAAAACAATGAAAGTAGTTGAATGTCTAAGATTTTTTAAAATTTTATTGTCTCTTTCGACTCTTTGACTTCCAGGAATCACAATGGCAATGCCTTGGTTGACGGGGAGGAGTGACCTCCATGCCTCACTCTACTTACTGCAGGGCTCAGTTGACTGAGCACCACCTTGCAGTGGCAGAGGATGAATTTGGACTTGTTCTCTTAGGCTTGGTTCTGCCATATATATTCAGCAAGGATGGTGGACCATCAGATAGGCCCAATCATTGTTTATTAAACAGATTCAGATGAACCTCACCAAATAATAGGTAAACCTTGAGGATGATATTAACCCTAGTCATTGAATTTGGGTGCTACAGATTGCCATCAAATTTCACTCATTGAGGCTAAGGGGAATATTGTTCAAATTTTAATCATTGAGTCTAAGGGGGATATTTACTAAGGGTATTAGCTGTCTTTGCAGTGCTAACACGGGATTGCCACACCACAAAAAGGGCTAATGTGGGGAAATGCAGCTCCTGTGGCCTTTTTCCCTGGTAGCTGCATTTAGTGCAGTAGCTGCTCAAATGGAAGGAGTGTAGGCGGAGAGTGGGGATTCCAGTATTGAGCAGCTATAGACATCGCTTTGTAGTTGCACATTCTGCAGGCTTTGCAGATTCAGCTATCGCTACCTCAATGGGTGGTGTTAGTTGCATCCACCAAGCTGCCCCCCAGCATTTTCCTCGCTGTATCTGCAGGGGAAATTCGGGAACACCTCTTGCTGAAATCACAGGACTTTTGCCATTAAATCTGTCATAGGCATACATAAGATACGCCATACTGGACAAGACCAAGGTCCATCAAGCTCAATATCTTGTTTCCAACAATAGCCAATCTAGGTCATAAGTATCTAACAGTTTCCCCAAAAGGGACAGGTTCCACAATGCTTGTATTGGGTCAAGCAGTGATATCCCGGGTCCCTTTTAATAATGGTTTATGGACCTTTCTGCCAGGAACTGGTCCAAATCTTTTTTAAACCCAGCTACACTAACGGCTGTTACTAAATCCTCCGGTAACAAATTCCAGAGTTTGATTACACGTTGAGTGAAAAAATATTTTCTCTTATTAGTCTTAAATAGGTTGCCCTGTAGCTTCATTGCATGTCCCCTAGACTTTCTATATTCTGATGACGTAAACAATCAATCTATGTTTACCCATTCCACTCAATTAATTAATTTATAGATCTCTATCATATCTCCCCTCAGCCGTCTCTTTTCCAGGTTGAAGAGCCCTAACCTTTTTAGCCTCTCTTCATAGGAGTGTCCTTCCATCCCCTTTACCATTTTGGTGGCTCTTCTCTGAATCTTTTCTAATAACGCTATATTCTTTTTAAGATACGGCGATCAGAATTGCACACAACATTCAAGGTGCAGTCGCACCATGGAACGATACAGAGGCATTATAATATCCTTTGTTTTATTTTCCATTCCTTTCCTCATGATACCTAGCATTCCATGTGCACTCTTGGTCACAGCTGCACACTGGGCCAAGGGTTTTAACATGTTATCCACAATGACGCCTAAATCTTTTTCCTGGATGGTGGTTCCTGATGTGGAACCTTGCATCATGTAACCATAGTTTGGGTTGTTCTTTCCTAGGTGCTTAACTTTGCACTTCTCCACGTTAAATTTCATCTGCCATTAGGATGCCCAGTTTTCCAATTTATCAAGATCCTTTTACAATTTTTCACAATCCTCATGGGTTTTAACAACTTTAGATAGGTTTGTGTCATCTGCAAATTTGATAACCTTACTCGTTATTCCCTTTTCTAGGTCATTTATGAATATGTCAAAAACAGCGGAACCAGCACAGATCCCTGGGGTACACCACTATTCAACTTTCTCCATTGGGAAAATTGGCCATTTAGCCCAACCCTCTGCTTTCTATCTTTTAACCAGTTCCTGATCCACAGTAGTATACTGCCTTCTATCCCATGACTCTTTAGTTTTGCCAAAAGTCTCTAATGAGGAATCCTGTCAAAGACTTTCTGAAAGTCCAGATACACTATATCAACCAACTCACTTTTGTCTACCTGTTTATTCACACCTTCAAAAAAACATAACAGATTAGTAAGACAAGATCTTCCTTGGCTAAAGGCATGTTCGCTGTCTCCCATTAAGCCATGACTATCTACATGTTCAGTAATTTTGTTCTTTATGATGGTTTCTTCCATTTTTCCCGGTGCTGACGTCAGGCTCACCAGTCTGTAGTTTCCCAGATCACCCCTGGAATCCTTTTTAAAATTGGCATTACATTGGCTATCCTCCAGTCTTCAGGTATTACAGATGATTTTAATGATAGTTCACAGATTACTAATAGCAGGTCTGCAATCTCATATTTCTGTTCTTTCAATACCCTTAGATGTATGCCATCCAATCCAGGTGATTTACTACTCTTCAGTTTATCAAATTGTTGTAATACATCTTCCCGGTGTATTTCTTTTTCTTTCAATTCTTCTGCAGTATCACCTTTAAATACCACTTCAGTCATGGGTAACATCCATACATCTTCCTCAGTAAAGACTGAAGCAAAGAATTCATTCAGTGTCTCCGCTATGGCCTTGTCCCGTCTTAGTGCCCCTTTTACCCCTCTTCATCTAATGGTCCAACTGACTCTTTCACAGGTTTATTGCTACGAATGTACTTGAAATAGTTTTTATTATGCATTTTTACTTCCACCACAAATTCTTCTCAAATTCTCTCTTTGCCTGCCTTATCAATGCCTTGCATTTAACTTGCCAGTGCATGTACTGTTTCCAGTTTTCGTCATTTGGCTCATTTTTCCATTTTCTGAAAGATGCTTTTTTTGGCAACAACAGCCTCTCTGACCGCACCTTTAAACCATGCTGGCTATATATTCTAACTCTCCCATCTCATTTTTTAGACTTCTAGCATTTGCAAACAAGCATTTTAGAGACTGTATTTTATTCATATTAATCTGGCTATCGGTTGTTGTTTTTGTTAAGTGCCGTCGAGTCGGAGTCGACTCATGGCGACCCTCTGGATAGCTATCCTAAATTGTGTTCGGTCTTCAGTCAGGCGGCTCATTGTTGACAGACTGGTACCCGTAGCTGCTGTTATTGTATCGACCCATCTCATTGCTGGCCTTCCTCTTTTGCGTTGACCTTCTATCTTGCCAAGCATAATGTCTTTCTCTAATGATTTCTCTCTTCGCATGATGTGTCCAAAGTATGAAAGTCGAAGTCTTGTCATCTGAGCTTCTAAAGAAAGCTTAGGTTTGATCTCCTCTGGAACAGACTGGTTTGTTCTTCGGGCAGTCCATGGTATACACAGTATTCGCTGCCAACACCATCATTCAAAGGCATCAATTTCCTTCCTGTCTGTCTTTTTCACTGTCCAGCTTTCACATCCATATGATGTAATTGAAAATACCATGGCTTGAACAAGTCAAATCTTTGTATGGAGAGAGACATCTCTGCTCTTAAGAATCTTATCTAGGTCTTTCATAGCCATTCTGCCAAGAGCAATGCGTCGTCTAATTTCTTGACTGCTTGTTGCTTCTTTATTGATAGTTGATCCAAGTAGGTTAAAGTTGTTCACAATTTCAATTTCTTCTTCTTCAATGATGAACCTGTTGATTATGCCAGTTGTCATGATCTTTGTCTTCTTTACATTAAGGTGCAGGCCCATTTTGAGACTATGTTCTTTGATTGTGAGAAGCAAATGTTTCAGATCATCTTCACTTTCAGCCAGTAATGTGGTATCATCAGCATAGCGAAGGTTGTTGATGAGTCTTCCACCAATCTTCACACCTCTGTTGTCTTCATACAATCCTGCTTCTCTGATGATTTGTTCTGCATATAAATTAAACAGGTAGGGGGAAAGTATGCAGCCTTGTCCTACACCTTTGCTTATTTTAAACCATTCTGTTTCTCCTTGTTCCATTCGAACTGTTGCTTCTTGATCAATGTACAGATTGCGCAAGAGAACGATCAGGTGTTCTGGTATACCCATGCTTCTTAATGTGGTCCAGAGTTTCTCATGGTTTACACAGTCAAAAGCCTTGCTATAGTCGATAAAGCACAAATAGATATCCTTTTGGTATTCTTTAGTCTTTTCAAGGATCCATCTCACATCTGCAATGATGTCTCTCGTTCCTCGCCCTTTCCTGAACCCTGCTTGCACTTCAGGTAGTTCTTGTTCCAGGTATGGTTGTAGTCTCTTTTGAATAATCTTCAGTAGAATCTTGCTGGCATGTGGGATCAGAGCGATTGTGCGATAATTTCCACAGTCAGTTGGATCACCTTTCTTTAGTATTGGTATAAACACAGATCTTTTCCAGTCAGTTGGCCATGATGTTGTCTTCCATATTTCTTGGCAGAGCCTTGTGAGTACGGTAACAGCTGCATCAGATTGCTGCAATACCTCTATAGGAATGCTATCAATGCCTGGTGCTTTGTTCTTTGATAAGGCTTCCAATGCTGCTTCAACTTCTTATTTCATCACCAATGGTTCCCGATCATAAGGTACAGGTTGAAATGGCTGTTGGTCCACTTGATCTTTATCATATAAAAACTCTGTATATTCCTTCCACCTTTTCTTGATATTCTCAGCATCATTCAACATAGAACCTTGAGCATCTTGTAACATTCCAATTTGAGGCTGGAACTTTTTCTTTAACTCTCGTAGCTTTAGAAAAGCCGATCTTGTTCTTCCTCTAATAGTTTCTGTTTCTGTTTCCTTGCAAGTGTCATTGTAGTACTTTTCCTTGTCCTGTCTTGCTGCACGTTAGAAATCTCCGTTGAGTTCTGCGATTGTCTTTCTTTCTCCTCTGGCTTTAGCTTCTCTGCGTTTCTGGGCAGTTTTCAGAGTTTCTTCCATCATCCAGTTGGGCCGTTTTTGCTTTTTCACCTTTTGTAGAGACTTCTCGCTTTCTTCCAACACAACGTTCTTGATGTCATTCCATAACTCTTCCGGAGCTCTGACATTTGTATCTAAAGCAGCAAATCGATTTTGCAGGCAGTCTTTCAATTCCAGTGGTATATTCTCAAGGTCATATTTTGCTGCATTCATGAGTGGTTTGCTCTTCTTCAACTTTAGCTTGAGTTTGCATACTAGTAGTTGATGATCTGTACCACAGTCAACTCCAGGTTTTGTCTTTGTTGACGTTACAGAGCTTTTCCATCGTTGACTTCCACAGATGTAGTCAATTTGATTTTTATACAATCCATTGGGTGAAGTCCATGTGTACAGTCGCCGCTTGTGTTGCTGGAGGAAGGTGTTTGAGATGAATAGATCATTGGTCTTGCAGAATTCTATCAGTCTTTCTCCAGCTTCATTTCTGTTGAGAAGTCCATATCTTCCAACTACTTTGCCTTCTTCTTTGTTGCCATCTTTTGCGTTCCAGTCACCCATGACTATCAGGATATCCTGTTTGCATGTTCTGTCAATTTCAGCTTGTACTTGTTCATAGAACTCTTCAATTTCATTGTCTTCTGCAGCTGTTGTTGGGGCATATACTTGAATTATAGTTGTGTTTATAGGCATTCCTCATAGACGAATAGAGATTAAGTGTTCGCTGACTGCATTGTATTTCATTACAGTTCTTGCAAGTTTCTTCTTTATTATAAATGCAACACCATTTCTTCTTTGTCTTTCATTTCCAGCATAGTAGACCATGTGATCATCTGATGCAAAGTGCCCCATGCCAGTCCACTTCAGTTCGCTGACACCCAACAGATCAAGTTGTACACGTTCCATTTCATTCTTGACCACCTCCAACTTCCCTTGGTTCATGCTTCGTACGTTCCATGGTCCAATGCGTAAGACATCTTTACAGCTTCTGACTCTCATTTCATGCACAGCTACATCAGCAGTCAGACTTCCCGAGGGCTTTGATGCAACCACATCATAAATGGCCTTGGAGAGCAGCTTGGTTGCCTTCATGGAACAGCAGCGGATGCTGATCGCCGGTCTGACCGATGCATCTGCCCTGACCACTGGGACCTCGACGTCTAAGTCGACCCTGGAGACCGAGCCGATCCTCGAGTCAATGAAGTCTTGAATCGATCCTCGGTCAAGGTCCCCCTCGACCTCCCGTGCGGAGCCGAGGTCGTCGACGCCGATACCCTTGGCGTTGGAGCAGGTGGCACCAAGGCCCACACAGCTGGAGCTGCTCGATTCCTCGGAGGAGGAAGAGGAGTGGGAGACGGAGGACGAGGAGTCCCCGGACACATTGCGGACCCGGTGCGTCCCTTCATACTCACCGGAGTCCGAGCCTCGGAGCGCCCCCCCGGAGGATACCCGGTTCTCGGACTTCGTAAGGGACATGGCCAAAGCCTTGGCCTTCCCTGTGGATGCCGAGGAGGAGCCTCGAGCCAAAGAGCTCGATGCCCTCCAGTATGATTTTCCTCCGAAGGAAGCCTTTACTATACCGGTTCCTCTGATGCTGGAACGGCTGCTCTTCCGTATGTGGGAAGCAACGGCCTCGACGCTGGTTCTTAGCAAATGGGTCGATTCCATTTATCGAGTCCGTAAGAGCCCTAGGTTCCAAAAGGCGCAGCTACTGCACCACACCATGGTTGTGGAATCGGCCATGCACCGTCTGAAGAGTCAGAAGATGCACTCCTCGGTGCCTCCCGGTCTGGAGGCTCAGAACCTGGATGCCCTCGCTAGAAAGTGCTTCCAGGGCTCTATGCTATCTTGCCGTGTCCAGACCTACCAGCTGTACATGGGCATATACCTACAAGACCTGGCAAAGGAGATTGCCGGGTTCTCAGCTGGTTTCTCCGAGGAACCTTTGCAGAGGTTCAAGGCTTTGTCAACAGGGATTCGAGAGTGCTCAAAGTTTATCTCTCGAGCAGCCTATGATGGCTTCGAGGCTTCGGCCCAGGTAGCCGCAGCCGGCATCGGTGCACGCCATCAGGCCTGGCTACAGTCATCAGACCTGGAGCCATGGGTGCAGGACAAGTTGGTCGATGTCCCTTGCCGAGGTGAAAACCTTTTCGGTAAGCCCGTGACTGAAAAGGCTGCAGAAATCGAGACTGAGACTCTCACCAGGACAAGGCTGTCCAGGAAGACTTCTGTCCCTTCTCAGAAAAAGAAGGGCTCGGGAAGAAGCCCTTTTTCCCGAGAAAGGCTGCTGCCTACAAATCCTAACCTCAATATCAGGCCTCTCCAGCTCCCCAACAGGGCCAGCAGGCCAAGGGGCAGGGGCATGGGCCCCGTAGGCAGAAGACCCCTAAGCCGCCAGCTCCGGCTCCTGCACAGCAGGGAGCGGGGTTTTGACTCCCACAGCATAGCCTCTTCTCCACAGCTGGCTCCAGTCAGCACAGGAGGTCGGCTGACCCTATACACCTACAGGTGGCCAGCCATCACAGGGGATACCTGGGTCCTCAGCATAGTCCAAAAGGGCTACATGCTCCACTTCCATCAGATACCCCCCTCCTACTTTCCAGGGGATCCTCCAAGACTCCCTCTGCACAGAAACGTCCTCCTTCAGGAGTTGGCAAGTCTTCTAAAGGAACAGGCGGTGGAACCGGTGCCTCACCACCTGAAAGGGCAAGGCTTCTACTCCAGGTACTTTCTGGTACCGAAAAGGACAGGAGGCGTCAGGCCTATCCTAGACTTGTGAAACCTAAACAAGATGCTTACCCTTAGGATACTGCTGCCCTACCTCCAGCAGGGAGATTGGCTATGCTCCTTAGACCTAAAGGATGCTTATACTCACATTCTCATCCATCCAGACCACAGACAATATCTCAGATTTGTGGTGGGAGGAAACCATTTTCAGTACAGAGTACTTCCCTTTGGCCTAACTTCCGCCCCCAGGGTTTTCACCAAATGCCTGGCTGTGGTGGCGGCCTGTCTCAGAAATCAGGGAATTTTTGTCTTCCCATACCTGGAAAACTGGCTCATCAGGGTTCAGTCTTTCCAGGAGGCCAGACAAGCCACTCTTTGCACTGTCTCTCTTCTTCAGCATCTGGGCTTTGTCATAAACTACGCAAAGTCCACTTTGCTCCCCTCACAGAACCTAGAGTTTATAGGGGCAAGATTAGACACTCTGCAGGCAAGAGCTTACTTGCCTGAGGACAGGGCCCACAGACTGATGGACTTGGCAAACCAGTTCCAAAGCAATTCTCAGGTCTCCGCCAGACACTTCCTGCGGCTCCTGGGCCACATGGCATCCACGGTACATGTGACCTCAAATGCCCGTCTGCACATGTGGGCGGCTCAGTGGTGCCTCAGAGCTCAGTGGGCACAAGCCACAGGCGACCTTCGAGACAGAGTAAAGGTGTCGAAACCACTCTTGGACTCCTTGCAGTGGTGGCTACATCTCCCAAACCTTCTCAGGGGGTACCCTTTCAGGCTTCAGCACACACAAGGGTGCTGATGACTGATGCTTCCTTAAAGGGCTGGGGTGCACATTGCCAGGGCGTGTGCACTCAAGGCCTCTGGTCTCCTCGGGAGGCCACACAGCAGATCAATCTTTTGGAGCTGCGAGCAATACGCTTGGCTCTACAGACTTTTTCTCATGCCTTCTCTCACCAGTCTGTCTTAGTTCAGACAGACAGTCAGGTAGCGATGTTCTATGTGAACAAGGGTCCAGACTCCTATGTCAGGAGGCGCAGGCTCTTTGCTCCTTTGCAGTCAAACAAGGCATGTTTCTCAAAGCAGTTTATCTACCTGGTCAGGAGAACTTCTTGGCAGACAAACTAAGCAGGATTCTCCAGCCTCACGAATGGCAGTTGAATCCACTAGTGGTCCAGCAGATCTTTCTACAATGGGGACTTCCATCCATCGATCTCTTTGCAAGTCCACTGAATCGTCAGCTGCCCAGGTTTTGCTCCAGACAGCCGCATCCCCTGAGAATGGCAGCAGATGTGTTACTGATCTCTTGGCCTACGGGCCTCCTGTATGCGTTTCCTCCCACGCCTCTGGTGGCCCGAACTCTGTTCAAAATTCTACGGGACAAGGCCTCGGTGATTCTGGTAGCCCCCAGATGGCCGAGGCAACCGTGGTTTCCACTTCTTCTGCAGTTGACAGTGGAAACTCCATTCCCTCTGTGGTTGCAACCCGATCTCCTGTCTCAGTTCCCTTCTGCACCCCAATCTCAGATCCCTCAATCTGATGGCCTGGCTGCTGAAAGGATAGTGCTAGCTCCCTTACCTCTATGTAGGGAAGTGGAGGAGGTGGTCTTGGCCTCCAGGAGGCAGTCCACCAGAAAGTTCTATGCCCTCAAGTGGCGTAGGTTCTCAATATGGTGTTCTCAGCGCAATGAAGATCCTTTCTCTTGCCTTGTGCCAGTAGTACTGCAGTATCTACTTCACCTGTCAGACCTAGGCCTTAAGTCTAACTCTGTTCAGGTCTACCTCAGTGCTCTATCAGCACACCACTCATCGGTGGAGGGACAGTCTCTGTCGGTTCACCCCTTGGTGTCCCGCTTCCTCAGAGGCCTGCTTTTGCTTAAGCCTCCGATTCGTCCACCTGTCACTGAGTGGGATTTGAACGTGGTCTTGCAACAACTTACTTGCCCACCGTTTGAGCCGATGGCTACTTGCCATTTACGCTACCTTTCTTGGAAGGCGCTCTTCCTGGTGGCCCTTACCTCGGCCAGACGTGTGAATGAACTACAAGCTCTGGTTTCTGATAGACCGTACACACGGTTCTATAGGAACAGGGTGGTCCTACATACCCATCCGAAGTTCCTTCCCAAAGTTCTCTCCTCCTTCCACCTTAACCAGGAGGTGGTTCTTCCGACATTCTTTCCCAGGCCGCATATCAGCCGGGCTGAGACAGTCTTGCATACCCTGGACTGTAAGAGGGCGTTCTCCTTTTACATAGAACGTACGCGGGGGCACAGAAAGGCTACTCAGCTCTTCGTCTCCTTTGACCCTAATAAACTGGGGTTGCCTGTCTCCAAGCATACCTTGTCCACTTTGGTAGCAGATTGTATCGTCTGGGCATACAAGGCAGCCGGCCTCTCCTTGCAGGGTTGAGTCACGGCCCACCGTGTCAGGGCGAAAGCCGCGTCAGTAGCTCATCTCCGCTCTGTTCCATTGGCAGACATCTGCCGGGCCGCTACTTGGTCTTCAAGCCAGACTTTTGCAGCCCACTACTGCTTCGAGAGAGAGTCCCAAAGGGACAGTGCTTTCGGACTGGTGGTACTCCGTAATCTCTTTGAGGTTTAGGCAACTCCTACCCTCCGGCCCTTCTGTTGGGCTACCGTACAGGGGCGTGCTCAGAGGATATTCTTATCAAGGATGCTGAGGCTCTTCGGAGGGAGCCATTTTTTCAGCTTGGGGTTCCCGGTAGCCTGGAGCTGGGGAGTCCCATATGTGAGGACTGACTTCTTGCTTAGTCCTGGAGAAAGAGTAGTTACTCACCTGTAACAGGTGTTCTCCAGAAGCAGCAGGAATCAGTCCTCACGACCCTCCCTCCTCCCCTGGAGTTGCAGTCATATACTTCATTTTGTTTTTTGCTGTCTTTTAGCTATGTCATCAGACTGAGCAAGATGGCACCCTTGGGCGGGAAGGGGACCGCGCAGGCGCGCTGCATTCCCAAATGCTTTCTTTGAAAGCTGGGGAAATGCTCCGTACGGGGGCTCCGTCCGCGCTGACGTCACCCATATGTGAGGACTGATTCCTGCTGCTCCTAGAGAACAACTGTTACAGGTAAGTAACTACTCTTTCCCTGCTTCCCAGAAAAGTACTAGGGTAATGGCATTTTGGCTATTAAATTGCTTGTATTTTCCCATTTATTTTTTTAAATATTTCCACTATTCCTCATCCTGAGACAACTCTGGGCATGTCTTCTAACTAAATGCCTACCTTACCCTATCTCCTAGTTCAAACCCTGCCATAACAAGGGTATGGTCTGACAATTCTATACTATAACACCTATCTTTGCTGACCAGACTGCCAAAAACAAAGCATCAGATATGAGAAAATCAATCTCTGAGAACTGTTGCGGGGATGAGAGTAAAAGGCAAAGTCAACCTCACCTGGATGCAGCACTTGCCAAATGTCCAGCAGATTCTGTTGCCTATTTAAAAATTTACTCTTGTCTTCATGTCCCCCCATGCTAGAGGTCTGGCTGGCCTACTGTCTTGATTCTGGTCATCCACCACATTAAGGTCCCCTTCCAATACCATCTAGTATTCTAGGAACTGAAGGATTGTAGTAATCATTTTTTAATAAAATATCTGAGTGTAAACAGGGGCATAGATATTACAGAGAAGAAACTTTTGTCCATATAAATTGATGAGCATGATAGCATACCTGTTTTCCTTATCCCAAATGGTTTTTCCCACCTGAAAGGGCAGTAGTTTAAGCATCAAAATAGCTACACTCTGGTACCTTGTATATAAGGAATATTTTACGCATTCCTGGTGAAACCTTTCGAGTTCACTCAGTCAAGTGTGTTTTCAGCAAAAACAAAATGTCTGTCTCCAGTCATTGGAATATAGTAAACAATGTATTTTACTTGACTGCAGAAATGGAGGGGTAACCTAGTGGTTAGAGCAGTGGGTTCAAGTCCTACTGGCGCTCCTGATGGCCTTTGGCATGTCTCCATTGGCTCAGAAGAAAGGCCCGGCAATCTACCTCCAGTCACACCTTGCCAAGAAAAAACCCAGGAGCCGCTGGATTGCCAGGAGTCAGCATTGACTCAATGACGCACATATATCAGTACTCAAAGTAACCATTAGCTGTATTTTGTTCCCTGTTAGCAAAGGGTGCTCTATCTCCTGTCTTTGGATTTGGATTTAGCTCATGCCTGTTCAGTAGCAGCTGAAAACAAGTTACATTCAGATACAAAAGGTATTCTCTCCCAAGAGGGCTTAAAAATATTAGTTTGTACCTGAGGAAATGGAGAGTTAAATGATTTGCCCAGGATCATGAGGAGTGACAGTAGGATTTGAACCCTGGCTTCCCTGGTTCTCAGACCACTGTTCTAACCATTAATCCATTCCACTCCTCTTATTTCACCCACTTAAAGCCTATGCTAAGATGTCCCTCCCAGATGTACCATTGTCACCTTACTTTTACACACTTACTTCCTCCCCTGCTGCACAAGGCATCCCAGATCTCCCTCGCATTCAGCCAGGGTACCCTCATGCCCCCTTCAATTTATTCAGTCTGTAAGTTAACACTGCATATCTTACACATTCAAATATATATTCATTTCTCCCTTTGCCTATCCCGTCATTTTACACAAGTCTTGGAACTTCAATGATCACATTTTGCTGAATGCAGCCCCAGGTCATCTCATAGCCCTTCCCCTATCCCCTAAGTCCAAACCACTGCCAATGGGTGTCCTTTCTCCCTGAATGCCAAAGTCCACTGTGACCTTGCTGCTGCCAGTTTGTGTTCAATATGGGCAAGCAAATATGTTATCTCCCCTACTCTACCTAGGCTGCACCCTGCCATTCACAAGCCCTGTGTGTGCTCTACTCACATGCATTCTCTGGGCTTCCCAGTCTTGCATCAGTCGAAAATGCAATAAAAAACATAATAGGCAACAAACGAAAGGGGGAGCCAGTGCTTCTGCTGACACTGAGGCACAGTCTCCAGCCATTTAAATAATTACAGAAACAATCAACACTTTGTATGGCACTAAAGATCTAGCCTTCACCATGTTCCTCCAGGTTCTCTGGTATAACTCCACATCTTTCTTCCCCCCCCTCCACTCCCCCGATCAGCTCATTGTTTTCTTCGGGCCCAATTTTCAAAGGCATTTACATAGGTAACTGCCCTAGTGACCCGTGTAAATGCCTTATCTGGGATTTTCGAAAGGCACCTACACGGGTAGTGCCCTTTGAAAATCCTGGATAAGTCCCTAACATGCCCAGATGCTATGTGGTGGTTGTTGTTGTTAAGTGCCATCGAGTCGGAGTCAACTCATGGCGACCCTCTGGATAGCTATCCTAAATTTTGTTCAGTCTTCAGTCAGGCTGCTCATTGTTGATAGACTGGTACCCGTATCTGCTGTTATTGTATCGATCCATCCCATTGCTGACCTTCCTCTTTTCCGTTGACCTTCTATCTTGCCAAGCATGATGTCTTTCTCTAATGATCTCTCTCTTCGCATTATGTGTCCAAAGTATGAAAGTCGAAGTCTTGTCATCTGAGCTTCTAAAGAAAGCTTAGGTTTGATCTCGTCTAGTACCGACTGGTTAGTTCTTCGGGCAGTCCATGGTATATACAGTATTCGCCACCAGCACCATCATTCAAAGGCATCAATTTTCTTCCTATCTTTTTCACTGTCCAGCTTCCACATCCATATAATGTCATTGAAAATACCATGGCTTGAACGAGTCAAATCTTTGTATGGAGAGAGACATCTTTGCTCTTGAGAATCGTATCTAGGTCTTTCATAGCCATTCTGCCAAGAGCAATGCGTCGTCTGATTTCAGACTGCTTGTTGCTTCTTTATTGATATATGATCCAAGTAGGTTAAAGTTGTTCATGATTTCAATTTCTTCTCCTTCAACGATGAACCTGTTGATTATGCCAGTTGTCTTGATCTTTGTCTTCTTTATATTAAGGTGCAGGCCCATTTTGAGACTATGTTCTTTGACTGTGAGAAGCAAATGTTTCAGATCATCTTCACTTTCAGCCAGTAATGTGGTATCATCAGCATAGCGAAGGTTGTTAATGAGTCTTCCACCAATCTTCACACCTCTGTTGTCTTCATACAATCCTGTCTCTCTGATGATTTGTTCTGCATATAAATTAAACAGGTAGGGGGAAAGTATGCAGCCTTGTCTTACACCTTTGCTTTAAACCATTCTGTTTCTCCTTGTTCCGTTCAAACTGTTGCTTCTTGATCAATGTACAGATTGTGCAAGAGTACAATCAGGTGTTCTGATATACCCATGCTTCTTAATGTGGCCCAGAGTTTCTCATGGTTTACACTGTCAAAAGCTTTGCTATAGTGGATAAAGCACAAATAGATATCCTTTTGGTATTCTTTCGTCTTTTCAAGGATCCATCTCACATCCACAATGATGTCTCTCGTTCCTCGCCCTTTCCTGAACCCTGCTTGCAGTTTAGGTATTTCTTGTTCCAGGTATGGTTGTAGTCTCTTTTGAATAATCTTCAGTAGAATCTTGCTGGCATGTGGGATCAGAGCGATTGTGCGATAATTTTCACAGTCAGTTGGATCACCTTTCTTTAGTATTGGTATAGAGACAGATCTTTTCCAGTCAGTTGGCCATGATGTTGTCTTCCATATTTCTTGGCAAAGCCTTGTAAGTACTGTAACAGCTGCATCAGAAAGCTGTAATACTTCTATGGGAATGCTATCAATGCCTGGTGCTTTGTTCTTTGTTAAGGCTTTCAATTCTGCTTCAACGTCTTCTTTCATCACCAATGGTTCCCGATCATAAGGTACAGGTTGAAACGGCTGTTGGTCCACTTGATCTTTATCATATAAAAACTCTGTATATTCCTTCCATCTTTTCTTGATCTTCTCAGCATCATTCAACATAGAACCTTGAGCATCTTGTAACATTCCAGTTTGAGGCTGGAACTTTTTCTTTAACTCTCGTAGCTTTAGGAAAGCTGATCTTGTTCTTCCTTTAATAGTTTCTGCTTCTATTTCCTTGCATGCGTCATTGTAGTACTTTTCCTTGTCCTGTCTTGCTGCACGTTGGAAATCTCTGTTGAGTTCTGTAATTGTCTTTCTTTCTCCTCTGGCTTTAGCTTCTCTGCGTTTCTGGGCAATTTTCAGAGTTTCTTTCATCATCCATTTTGGCCGTTTTTTCTTTTTCAACTTTTGTAGAGACTTCTCGCTTTCTTCCAACACAACCTTCTTGATGTCATTCCATAACACTTCTGGAGCTCTGTCATTTGTATCTAAAGCAGCAAATCGATTTTGCAGGCAATCTTGAAATTCCAGTGGTATATTCTCAAGATCATATTTTGCTGCATTCATGAGTGGTTTGCTCTTTTTCAACTTTAGCTTGAGTTTTCATACTAGTAGTTGATGATCTGTACCACAGTCAGCTCCAGGTTTTG
This sequence comes from Ichthyophis bannanicus, assembly GCA_033557465.1. Lineage (NCBI taxonomy): Eukaryota > Metazoa > Chordata > Amphibia > Gymnophiona > Ichthyophiidae > Ichthyophis > Ichthyophis bannanicus. Next base: position 1,737,457,423 of record CM066032.1, read on the forward strand.
TCTTTGTTCATGTTATAGAGTTTTTCCATCGTTGACTTCCACAGATGTAGTCAATTTGATTTTTATCCAATCCATTGGGTGAAGTCCATGTGTACAGTCGCCCCTTGTGTTGCTGGAAGAAGGTGTTTGAGATGAGTAGATCGTTGGTTTTGCAGAATTCTATCAGTCTTTCTCCAGATTCATTTCTGTTGCCAAGTCCATGTTTTTCAACTACTTTGTCTTCTTCTTTGTTGCCAACTTTTGCGTTTCAGTCACCCATGACTATCAGGATATCCTGTTTGCATGTTCTGTCAATTTCAGCTTGTACTTGTTCATTGAACTCTTCAATTTCATTGTCTTCTGCAGCTGTTGTTGGGGCATATACTTGAATTATAGTTGTGTTGATAGGCATTCCTCGTAGGCGAATAGAGATTAAGCGTTCGCTGACTGCATTGTATTTCATTACAGTTCTTGCAAGTTTCTTCTTTATTATAAATGCAACACCATTTCTTCTTTGTCTTTCATTTCCAGCATAGTAGACCATGTGATCATCTGATGCAAAGTGCCCGATGCCAGTCCATTTCAGTTCGCTGACACCCAACAGATCAAGTTGTACACGTTCCATTTCATTCTTGACCACCTCCAACTTCCCTTGGTTCATGCTTCGCACGTTCCATGTTCCAATGTGTAAGACATCTTTACAGCTTCTGACTCTCATTTCATGCGCAGCTACATCAGCAGTCAGACGTCCCGAGGGCTTTGTTCCAACCACATCATAAATGCTGGCTTTACTCTGAAAAGTCTTCAGCTCTTCCCCAGTAGCTAGTTGAGTGCCTTCCGACCTGGGGGTCTCATCTTCCAGCACTATAGCACAATTTGTTTTGTTGTAACTACCGATAGTTTAGCTCTCAGCATCACTGATGCACACAAGCCCTCACAGCACGACAAGCTGCCAACCAAGTGAGGGCTATGTGGTTAGCATCGAGGCATGTTTGGAGTGTTTCGGGGTAGGGCGGAGGGAAGGGCTATCTGGGTAGCAACGATTTTCAATGCTACCCGCTTAGCCTCTGCACCTTAGATAGATGACGGGCGGGCTATGTGCCGACGCGGCTCATAGCACCACTCAGATGAAAATTGGGCCATTCATTGTTAGCCCATACTGCACCCAGACCCTCCAAGAACACCTCTGCCTCTTCCTTGGTGCATAGAATGCAGATTTTTACTTCATGATGAACTCAAAGTATGGCTAGGTATAGCAATATGAATTGAATACCTTCACAGTGCAGTCTTGAGCAGAAAGACATCATCATCTGCTTCTGAACATGCATTAAATACTCATTTAATAATAGGATCTCACTATTTTGATAGACAAAATCTTTTTCTCTCCTGTACACCTGAAGCAATCTCTCTATATCAGCCCAATCAAGGTTGTGGGTTATCATGGCCATGGTCGCTCCTTGCACTCCTGGAATGGACCTATCATCTGAGCCCTCTCACACCACAGTGGCTCACCGCATGCCTTTTGGCTGAGCCTCTGCAGCAGCCATTTCACAATGAAAACACATAAGTCCTGATTTTTCATGTATTTGGGCAGACCAATTTTATGGAGGTTATTCCTCCTATCATAGTTTTCCTGATACTCACCTATTCTAGCAGCTTTAATTTTATTTTATTTTAGTATCTTCTGTCTACTTAACCTGTTATGGGTTCCAGGTGGATTACAGCAGAATATAAATCTATGCAATTACATAAAATCAATCATATGGTATAAACATCTGTACCTAGAAATATAACATGTTCCTAAAACATGCAATGAACACATCATAATTAATTACAATTACCTAAGTTAACGTCATACAGTTGTCAAGTTTAAGTACATTGAGAATACACTATCAGAAATAAAAACATCTGTACGTTCTTAGCTTTGCATTCTCACGTTGCAGCTCTGTTATTGCACTCTAACCATGCTTTTGACTTATGCAGGCAACCTCTGTTCTGTCTCTCTTATCTGGTTAGTATGCAAGTCAAAACATTCACAGATTTCCTCCATTGCTAACTGTATTTTTATTCAATCTGTCTTCCAGTGCTACAGAGATACTTTTGGAGATTTCCCATGCCATTAATTTCTCTTCTTCCACCGACAACTTTCCGTTGCCCATCTTGTTCCTGTGTTTTGGTAGTCCACTTGGACTTGCCAACATAACCATTTACCATGCACAGCAGGTCCAGGGATGCCCAGAATCCACAGATCTATCGTAGAGAGCCACAGAGGCCAATATTACTTGGCTGGTATGAGCATTCCCACAGTTTTTGAAGGGGCCTACTGAAGCTCCCAGCACTCGTGTCTGCTGAGCCCCCTCTCACATCACAAGAAATTCACGTGTTATATTTTAATGGAAAAGGAAAACAGGCATATTAGATGGTCCTTATAGTTACTATCTGCTATCATAGCCTTTTTTCCTAAGCCTTTTCATATTTCAGGGATATTGCAGTGATTCTTATTTCAAAATATTTGGTCTTTCCTGCATCTTGCCCATTACAGTTACAGCCTTGTATGTCAAAAGGAATATCAAAGCTACTGAAATGCAGAGTGCATGGGGAAAAGAAGAAGCGCTCTGGATCATGTTGGAAAGAGGAGATGGCACGGTCATCCATACTGATGTAATCTACAGACCTCCGACTCAAATTGTAGAGATAGATAACGAATTGATTATAGATATTGCCAAGATAGCAACAAAGGGGCAAACGATCATATTGGGTGACTTTAATCTACCCGATGTGGATTGGATTATTCCTTCTGCAAATCTGGAAAGAAGCAAAAAAATTGTGGATGCTATCCAAGATGCATTACTTTGACAAATGGTGATGGAACCAACCAGGGAAAGCTCAACGCTGGATTTGGTGCTCACCACCAGTGATAGCGTGTCTAATGTCTGGGTGAGTGCCCCTGTGAGCAACAGTGATCATCACATGGTGTGGTTTGAGATAAAAGCCAATGTGCAATCTAATCTAAAAGGTGCAAGCTCAAAGTCCTAAACTTCAAAAACACTGACTTCAATAAAATGGCCGAGTACCTAAAGGAGGAGCTGGCAGGGTGGAAGGGGATAAGGGAAGTGGAATTGCAATGGGCTAAACTAAAAGGGACAATAAAAGGGGCAACAGATAAATATGTAAGAAAAGTAAATAAAAACAAGAGGAGAAGGAAACCTATTTGGTTTTCCAAAGAAGTGGCTGCTCAGATAAGGGCAAAAAACACAGCTTTCGCAAAATTCAAAAGCTTGCAAACAGAAGAACACAGAAATGAATACAGGATCAAACTCAAGGAGACAAAAAGAGAAATAAGGATAGCAAAATCAAAGGCAGAGGAAAAGATGGCTAAATATGTTAAGTGCGGCGACAAAACTTTCTTCAGGTATATTCGGGGAAAGGAAGAAGATCAGAGGTGGAATTGCAGGACTCAGAAGTGCTGGAAACGGACTCGTGGAAAATGACATTGATAAACAAAATTACTGAACAAATACTTCTGCTCTGTTTTTACTAAAGAAAATCCTGGAGAAGGACCACCTGTGACTCCCAAATATAAAAATGGAAATGAGGTAGATACCACACCATTCAGAGACGATGAGGTTTTAGAACAACTTGCAAAACTGAAAGTGGACAAGGCCATGGGGACCGGATGGGATACATCCCAGGATACTGAAAGAGCTCAGAGAGGTTCTTGCAGGGTCGTTAAAGGATGTTTTCAACAGATCCTTTGAAACAGGAGAGGTTCCTCAGGACTGGAGAATGGCTGACGTCGTACCTCTACACAAAGGTGGTGACAGGGAAGAAGTGTCAAACTACAGGCCCGTGAGCCTTACCTCGGTGCCGGGAAAAGTAATGGAGACGCTCCTGAAAGAGCGGATAGTGAACTTTCTCAAAACCAGCGGGTTACAGAATCCGAGGCAACATGGTTTTACCGAGGGATGATCTTGCCAGACAAATCTCATTGAGTTCTTTGACTGGGTGACCAGAGAACTAGATCAAAGACACGTGATGGATGTCATCTACCTGGATTTCAGCAAAGCCTTTGATACTGTCCCTCATAGGAAGCTTATCAATAAACTCAGTAGTTTGGGGATGGGTCCCAAGGTGGTAAACTGGATCAGAAATTGGTTGACTGACAGACGACAGAAAGTGATGATAAATGGAGCTCACTCGGATGAAAGGAAGGTGATTAGCGGGGTGCCTCAGGGTTCAGTCCTAGGCCCGGCACTGTTCAATGTATTTGTGAGTGATATTGCTGAAGGACTGAATGGAAAAGTCTGTCTTTTTGCAGATGACACGAAAATTTGCAACAGAGTGGACTCCCCCGAGGGAGTGCTTAACATGAGAAGAGATCTGCAAAAGCTGGAGGAATGGTCTGATGCTTGACAATTAAGATTTAATGCGAAGAAGTGCAGTGTCATGCACTTGGGTAGCAGAAATCCAAGGGAAATGTACACGATATGGGGTGAGAGGTTGGTGTGCACGGAGCAGGAGAAAGACCTCAGTGTGATTATTTCTGTAGATCTCAAGGTGGCAAAACAGTGCGACAAGGCGGTGGCAAAAGCCAGGAGGATGTTGGGCTGCATTCAAAGAGGAATTACCAGCAGAAAGGAAGGGGTACTAGTACCACTGTATAAGTCTCTGGTGAGGCCTCACTTGGAATATTGTGTTCAGTTTTGGTGACCGTATCTTGCAAAGGATGTAAAAAGAATGGAAGCTGTTCAGAGGAAGGCGACCAAAATGATTTGGAGCCTGCGTCAGAAGCCTTATGAGGAGAGACTTGAAGACCTGAATATGTATACTTTGGAGGAGAGGAGGGATAGGGGAGATATGATTCAGACCTTTAAATACTTAAAGAGAAATAATGAACAAACAAATCTCTTCCAGAGACGGGGAAGCTGTAAAACTAGAGGGCATAACATGAAGCTGCAAGGTGGTAAATTGAAAGGCAATGTCAGGAAATACTTTTTTACTGAAAGGGTGGTGGATGCATGGAATGCCCTCCCGATGGAGGTGGTGGGGACAAACACAGTGACGGAATTCAAAGTGGCTTGGGACAGACACTGTGGATCACTTTACAGCAACAAGATTAAATCAAAATAAACTGAACCATCTAATTTCTCAACAAATAGGGGTGTCCTACATGGAGCGATGGGGGGAGGAGCGGTGTGTTCACCCCTAAACAAACAAAAAAACAAAGATATGGGGAGGGGTGCACCTGCTCCTGGTGGGTGCACCACTAAGCAAAGACATGGGTAGGGGTGCACCTACTCCTGTCATATTGCTGGGCAGACTAGATGGACCATACTGGTCTTTATCTGCCATCATTTACTATGTTACTTTATTATTTAAAATATTTATATTGTAAGTAATATACTTTTAATCATCTGTTTTTATAAATCTAAATACTTTTTATTAAACTGAAGCATATAGCAATCTGATCAAAATCTGACAGTTTGGTTATGTTCCAATCCATATAGGAGTTGTTTTACTAAAATGTGGTAGGATTTTGTACTTACCGTGTCTTTAGCACTAAAACCAACACATGGTAAATGCAAACCCTCCATAGTAACTGTTGGAAGTGTCGCTAGAAGGGCAAACACTTAACACATGGGCCTGCATTCCATAGCTCGGCAAATAGCTCAGATGCACCCGCACTATCTGATAAGTCATGTAACGCGGACCTGAAAAAGACAAGGGCCATGGACGATATTCAGCCACCCATTTGCCCAAAAAAGAGACCCCTCCTCATCCCAGCACAGATTCACATCCCCCCCAGCCCAGCCACTGCCGTACCCTCCAGTGCTGTTTAGCCCCCCGACGCACTCAGCACACCCATCCAGTACAGTTCTCCTGCCAAGCCCCCTTAATGATAGTACCACAGAACTACCACTAGGATTCAAAGCCACCATGTTGATCCTGGACAGCTACCACTAGGATTCAAAGCCACCATTTTGAATCTGGACAGCAAACGGGTAGAAGCAAAGGGGGTTCAATACTGCTTCATCCACTAGATACTGTGGTGGCGAGACAGGGTTAGAGCCCAAGAAAATGCTGAAAAAACAGCCATTTATTTCTGAACAGAGAAAAGGTTCAGGGAGGTTCAGGGTTAAAACTCTGACCAGAGGAAAAAACTGTGTGTATAGAGCTACAGAGATTGAGCCACACCCTAGCTCCATGGAAACCAGGGGAGGTGACGAGGAGAGCCCGAGGGTGGAGTCTAGAGCTATAGGGCAGACACAATCATATAAGCTGGGGAAAGCAGCAGTGAAGAGGAAGGAGAGGAAGCTGGGAAATGAGAGAAGCCCAGGAGACGTGGGAGACAAGAATAGTAGGAGAACAGCAAGGAGACAAGCAGGAGGAGAGTACTCTGAGGAGGAGACGTCCTCCAGGAGGGAGGAGACTAGCAGAGAGTCTCGGGAAATTAAAGGAAGTGAGAAGACCAGGAGAACACGTGTAAGAGGAAAGTGTGACAGCAAATGCCTCAAAGGAAAGCCCTATTGCGTGCAGCAGACAGACCCCTTCAGCCCTGAAGGTAGTCCAGTTTGTAGAGAGAGTACAGCTGGCTTGGAAGACAGGAGAGCTGGCTCTGTGGGGAATGCTGAAAGAACGCAAGGTAAAGGAATATCTTTGAGAGTCTGTGAACACTATTCCACTTTTGGCAAAGTCTGAGGGAAGACTGGTTGCTGGGAAAAAGGTGAGCACGTTGCAAGCTTTAAAGAGTTTGTTAAGAGATAAGAATCTCCTCTATCCTTCCCCTGTAACTCAGCCTAGAAAGGAATCCCAGTGGAGCCAGGTTTTGAAACTCTTGGAGAAGTTAAAGCCTGTTGTAGACGCTGAGGACAGACAGGTGCTGAGTGAATCAAATGAGGAGCTCATGGAAATAGAGGAATGCTGTTCAGATAGTCCCTGTTCTGACTCAGAGATGGATTGCTCTTATTGCACTAGTCAGAAGTAGCAAAGCTGAGCGTTTTTTTTAAAGCAGTGGAAAAAAAAACCCAGGAGCTTTGGGAAATACACGTCTCACTGAAAATTGTGTTAATTAAAGCATTAAGGTCTGAGCTAGCCAGCCAGGCTCAGAGAAGACGGTAAATACTTGAAGTGAAAGAAAAGCCAGTGTTTGCAACTTAAGAATGAAGAATGCAAAACTGTTTAAAAGGAAATGATATCAATGTTTGTCAGCTTGTAGCCAAGTATTTTATATGCTGTGCAGAGCCCTGAGGCGATACAGGTCTCTGGTGTATCAAGCCTGGTTCTGAAGAAGCTGATCTTTATGGAAGGAAAAGATTTTGTTGCAACGTTTAAAGCAAGCTGTTGAGAACATGTTATGCATGGACTATGCTATAAAGTTTTGTATCTTTGAATGGAGAAGTATCCAATTTATGTTTGATAATACGTGAACTGCTGATAAAGAAGTTCTGTGGCTAAGAAGAAAATAATCATTAATAAATTTTCCTGTGCACCTTTTGAAACCCTCGGCTAAATTTGCTTATTTACACAACTACATTATTTGAAAGCCCCAGCATTGAGCAATCAGGCTGGCAAAGGACATAAAGAGGTAGGCCCACTACTAATAGGCAACCGCCTAACCAGTAGGGGGTGCTACAATACGAGGGAGATCAGTCTTGTAAGTAGCCTGGGGTGGGGACCTATTAGGGGTATGATCTTAAGGGAGGCTTGAGTTAGGGTGCCTTGAGTTGGGGGAGGGGGGGTGCTTTAGAGTTGTCCCAGTTGAGAGGGCCGATCGAGTAGGGGAGTTACACTGCAGTGGGGGATATAGTAGAGCATACTGACGTGTACTGGGCTTGGGGCTTGGGGATAGGTGCTGAGATGGGGAGGGGTCTCTTCTGGGGTGCTGCGTACCATCACGCAGCCTTTCTCTTTTGTACACTATGGTGGGTCATTTTGAGCTGCAAATAGCGGGGATAGACATCCTGCTGAGTGTCCATCCCTGTTATTCGGCCCCTCTGCCAACTCCGACTAACTTCCCCGTAGTTGTATGGGGAGGTTAGATGGAGGCGGGAAAGGGACAATGCGGGGGCGGAATTGGGGTGGTCAGTGGGCGGTCCGCATCCTGGACATACAGGGCCAATTCCAATGTCGTCCCTGTATGTCCAGGACCAACTGCCTGAATGGGGAACTTATTCCACCTCTGAGGTGGAATAAGTTCCTCTAGATAGGTGGTTCTGGCAGGCCTGGGGCGCAGCAAAGGTGGGAGGGGATAGAGAAGATTCCCCGCAGCCCGACCCTGGCCTTGGGAGGTCAGATGGGGGGTCGGGCTGCGGGGAATGAAGATTCTTTTTGGTGGCCGGGGATTGCGGTTCCATTCAAGAGCCTTGACTGAGTTAGCCGAGCTAGGCCTGTACATGCAGGATGACTGAGATCGGGGTTCGGGCCTGGACACGATTCTGATCCCACTGGGCTAGACGTGCCCTGCAGGATCAGAATCCCATCTAACTCTGTATGTCTGGTTCCGACCGGGTGCACAGAGGGCCAGGACGTTCAGGACAGAATTGGGCCCTATGTGCAGGGTCTGACAGCTGCTGCACTACCGGATTGCTGGAAGTGTGACTTCATTTAACACCACTTCTTTCAGCGGCATTATGTACACCCGCTCTAATGGCGATCGTGACAGCTAGCACTTGGCAACTTCCTGCTGTGCTAGCTGTCCTAACAGCCACCATACCCATTCTCTGTCCTGATCCTGCCCCATTCCAGGATGTGCAATTAGCTTGTGAAATAGTGGATGATAGCTGTCATGCTGCATGGTAGCAGTTACCACAGATGTGCACTGACAGCATGCGCTAATTCATATGCCAGCTGGTTAGCACATTTTAGTAAAAGGATCCTCTTGTGAAAATGTGTGTTTTGTTTGTATGAATAATAATAAATATGAATCTCCAGGAACAAGCAGGAATGTAGTCTTCACATATGGGTATCGTCGGTACCAACGGAGCCCATGCAGGAACGCTCCCCAGCGTCCAATAGGAAAGCTTTTGGGAGCATCCCACAGCGCATGCATGCTGCCTTCCCGCCTCTGTACCGCTCTCACTTCAGTTCTTCGTTTTCCGAGGAGCCGACAGGACATGGTACCCTGTCACCGCAGAAAATCTACCTTTATTTCTTATTTTTTGTGGTCGCGTCTGCCTTCACTTGACACCTACTGGTACTGCCGGTTCTCTTCTTCCTCTTTCTTTAAAAAAAAAAAATATTTTTTTTTTTCTTCAGGGTTTTTTCCTATTTTTGGTGCCAGGCGCCATTTTAGGCACTAGGCCCATTTTTTTCTTCAAGCATGGAGAAACCAGCCAGTGGTTTCAAAAAATCCTTAAAATGTGGTGGTACCATCTCCGTCACCGACACCCATGTTTGGTGTCTAAAATGTTTGGGTCCTGAACATTGTCCAACAGAGTGTCTCTCCTGCATGAGGATGACCAAGAGGGGCTGGCAGAATAGAGCTGCAAAACTCTGTACCCTTTTAGCCTCCGACACTATGTCAGTTGCATTGACGTCTTCCAGGGCTTCATTTTCCTCCCATGGATCTCAGGTAACCAAAAGTAAAACTAGCCGGTCCTCGAAGGGAAAATCTCCTTCGAAGTATCGAGATGCCTCGGGCATTTCCCTCGAGGATACTTCACCGGCAAAACAGCCTCGGCGGGAGTCTTCGAGCTCCAAAGCATTAACGGGGCTCCAGGATGTTCCAGAGGCCTCAACCTCTGCAGAACTACTTGTGCCATGCTCTGGGGTCGTGGCCGCATCCACCGGTACCGGCACCCAGGCATCGGCAGGAGCGATGGATCACAGAATCCTCGCTATTGAATGCAGTCTAATGGCCCTCTTAGCAGCCTCGGTACCACTAAGACCGCAACAGACAGTTCCACAGGTATCGGTACTGACAACGCCTGCTTCGATAGGACTGCTTCCCCCCATGCCGATGTCCGGTATCGGGGATCAGGAACCGAGACACTTCGATACCGACTTCGAGCGGTACCGATACCATATGTCACAGGAGCACCCGGTGCTTGAGTCTTCCGATTCAGATGACTCTGATGATTCTACCGGTACCAGAGTGAATCTATTAGAAGATTCAACTCCCTCTCCTCAACGCAGGATGTCTCATCCAGAAGACATGTCCTTCCAGAACTTCATATGTGATTTAGCAAAAGGTCTTGCAATCACTGTGATTCCAGAAAAAGAAAGAGGAATTAAGAATTCTACAATACCCTTTGGCGCCCAAGGAAGCAGCAATGCTTCCCATTCACAAGATCTTACATGATTTGATGTTGAGAATGTGGGAGACTCCTTTAACGATATCTTCACATTCGCGACGCCTGGACACTATGTACAGAGTGCCAGGTTGTCCTGGTTTTCAAAAAACTCAGTTACCACACCATTCAATGGTAGTGGAATCGACCATGTGAAGAATCAAGAGTGCAAAAACACACTCTTCTAATCCTCCAGGCCGTGAATCCAGGACACTCGATGCGTTTGGCTGTCGATATTTTCAATCCTCCATGCTGGGAGCCAGGATCAGTTCCTGCATTCTGTATATGGGAATGTTCCTGGAAGAAGTCACAAAACACTTGGAGCTCATTAGTCCTTCTGTCTCAGAGGAAAAAAGAGCAGACTACCTTATTCTGGTCAAACATGCCCATAATGTCTCTAAATTTATGAACCGTTCTACCTTTGACTGTTTTGAATGTCTTAGCAGAACCTCTGCTATATCCATAGGAGCACGTCGTATTGCTTGGCTTCAAGCATCAGACTTGGAACAATGGATGCAAGAAAAACTGGGAAACATTCCTTGCACAGGAGAAAATCTCTTTGGTAAGGATTGGAAAGACAAGGCTAATCAGCTTGAATCTGACAATACTACTTTGAACAGATTTTCAAAGGCTACAGCCAACCCAGCAAAAAAGAAAACATTCAAGAAACCTTTTTTCAGTAAGAAAAAGAAGTCTTACCAATCTTACACCTATCAAACTCACTGTCCACTTCATGTTTCCCTAAAGGGACAACAGAACAGACTGCAGAGAAAGCCACAAGCTCAAAAAGCTCAACCGGCTCAACAGACCCAGCCCCCTCAGGGTCTTTGACTTCCACTTAGAGAACTTAGTCATTCTGCCCCTAAAAGGTCCAGAACCCTTGACCATTCCAGGCAGACTATGCCATTTTGTCAAAAGATGGCAACAAATAACATCAGTAAATTGGACTCTGTCCATTGTAAGATTGGGATACAAGCTTCATTTCCTCAACTTGCCCCCACCTACAATTCTGAGACAGTTCAATTCTCAGGGCCCTGCCACCAACCTCTTGTGGCAGGAGGTCACGTAACTTCTGGCTCAAGTTGCAAGCGAAGAAGTGCCCATATCCCAACAGGGGACAGGGTTCTACTCCCCCTATTTTCTTATTCCAAAGAAGACAAGGGGACACAGGCCTATACTAGACCTCAGAGAATTAAACAAGTATTTGTTCTGAGAAAAGTTCAAGATGATCTCCCTCGGAACACTTTTAACATACCTTCAAAGTCAAGATTGGCTATTATCTCTAGATCTAAGAGATGCGTACTCGCATATTCTCATCCACTCAGATCACAGGAAGTTCCTTTGATTCCTGATCCAAGGAAGACACTTCCAGTACAGAGTTCTTCCTTTCCGGACTTGCCTCTGCTCTGAGAGTCTTCACAAAATGTATGGCAGTGGTAGCAGCATTTATGAGGACTTTAGGAATATTCGTCTTCCCTTACTTAGACAATTAGCTCATTCGAGCATCGACAGCTACAGAGGCCAGCTTCGCTCTCTCTCGAGCAATGACAATTCTTCAATACTTGGGGTTGGTCATAAACCTCCCAAAATCTCATCTCACCCCCTCTCAATCTCTAGAATTCATAGGGGCTTGTCTAGACACACGGCAGTCAAAGGCTTTCCTGCCCCAGCCATGCTGTCTACGTATAATACAACTGGCATCTCAAGCATCTATGAAAGTATTCCTTACTGCTCGAGAGATGCTTCAATTGCTGGACATCCACTGTCCATGTGGTTCCCTATGCTCGCCTGCACATGCGAGCAGCACAGTGGACCCTTTCCTCTCAGTGGTCACAAGCCTCGGGTCGACTAACAGACAAAATCAGAACTACCACACGTCTGATTTTGTCCCTGCAATGGTGGCAGTCCCTGGAAAACCTCCTTGTAGGGTCTCCTTTCCAGCAGCCTCTATGCCATACCACTCTGACGACAGATGCGTCCAAGATGGGTTGGGGGGTCCACTTGCACGATCTCTCCACTCAGGGTCTTTGGACCTCACAGGAGGTTTCCCTTCACATAAACCTCCTAGAGCTGAGAGCCATTTTCAATGCTATTCAAGTCTTTCAGGGCTATCTCAGCAACAAAACAGTACTGGTCCAAACCGACAATCAGGTAGCTATATTCTCTGTGAACAAGCAAGATGGAACAGGCTCTCTGTCGCTATGCAATAAAGCTTTGAGAATATGGGCCCTCGCCAGAGAGTTACAAATTCACCTGTTTGCAGTATACCTTCCGGGCATTCAAAACTTGTGAGCAGACAAACTCAGTTGAATACTGCTGCCACACAAGTGGTCCCTCCACTCATACCAGCTTGCTCGAGTGTTTCGAATCTGGAGAACACCAGATATAGACCTCTTTGCAAGTCCACAGAATGCCAAACTTCCCTGATTCTGTTCCAGAATTCCGGCTCAAAACTGTCAGGCAAGAGATGCTTTCCTACTCCACTGGGGACAGGGCTTCCTCTATGCCTCCCCACCCATTCCCCTCATTCCCCAGACTTTATTCAGACTTCAGAGAGACAGAGGTCGTATGATACTCATAGCTCCACATTGGCCATGACAAACGTGGTATCCTCTTCTTCTGCGTCTCTCTCAAACCACTCCTCTGGAGTTGGGGAATGCTCCAGATCTCCTATCGCAGGAGAATGGATCTTTACTGCATCCCAATCCCCAGTCCCTACACCTCAGGGCCTGGTTACTGAAAGCCTAGAATTCCAGGATGTTAACCTTTCTCAGCAAGTAAAGGATATCCTCCTGGCTTCCAGAAAACCCTCCACAAGACATTCCTACACTTTCAAGTGGAAAAGGTTCTCTATCTGGTGTTCACAAAAGGGGCTTAGCCCCCTTTTAGTACCTGTAGAGTTGCTACTAGAGTATCTTCTACAATTATCAACTTCTGGTCTGAAGACCAAGTCAGTTAGGGTCCATCTTAGTGCTATTGCTGCTTTTCATAAACCTTTCGATGGACAACCTATTTTCTCTCATCCACTTATATCAAGATTTATGAGAGGCCTACTTTTAACAAAACTTCCCATTAAACCACCACCTGTGGCATGAGATCTAAATCTTGTTCTTGGTCAGCTTATGAAACCGCCCTTTGAACCTTTAGCCACTTCAGACCTAAAGTTTCTTTCATGGAAAGTTATTTTCCTAATTGCCATCACTTCTGCAAGACGCACTAGTGAACTACAGGCGTTAGTGGCTGACCCTCCTTATACAAAGTTTCACCATGATAAAGTAGTCCCTCAGGACTCATCTTCACTTTCTCCCAAAGGTGGTTTCGCCTTTTCATTTAAACCAGCTGGTTTATCTTACTATATTCTTTCCTAGGCCTCATGCCTCCAGTGTGGAAAGGAATCTTCACACATTGGATTGTAAAAGAGCCTTAGCTTTTTATCTCCAAAGAACTAAGCTACATAGAAAATCTTCTCAGCTTTTTGTGGCTTTTGACTCTAGTCATTTGGGACGTCCAGTTTCTAAAAGAACTCTGTCAAATTGGATTTCAGATTGCATATCCTATACATATCAGAGTAAAGGACTTTCTCTCGAAGGCCATGTCACAGCTCACAATGTGAGAGCAATGGCAGCCTCAAAAGCTAACCTTCGTTCTGTCTCTATTGATGACATCTGCAAAGCAGCTACTTGTATTTTGGTACATACCTTCACAGCCCACTATTGCTTAGACAAGGACTCCCGTCAGGATGCCTCATTTGGCCAGGCTGTTCTACAACATCTCTTCCATACTTAATACAACTCCTACCCACCATCCACAGTTTGGATGCCTAAGGTCCATGGGAGGAAGCATGACCCATCTCACCTGGGTTTGCAGCCAGCTGGGGTCACCTCTTGACATCTTTCAGCTGGGGAGTCCCCATATGTGAAGACTACATTCCTGCTTGTTCCTGGAGATAGCGTAGTTACTCACCTGTAACAGGAGATCTCAGGGAACAGCAGGAATTTAGTCTTCACAACTCACCCACCTCCCCTAGGAGTTTGTCTCACTCTCTCTCTTTCTCTTCTTCTCTCCTTTGGTCTCAGCTATAAACTCAACTGAAGTGAGAGAGGTACAGAGGCGGGAAGGCAGCACGCATGCGCTGTGGGATGCTCCCAAAAGCTTTCCCATTGGACGCTGGGGAGCGTTCCCGCGCGGGCTCCGTTGGTACCGACGATACCCATATGTGAAGACTAAATTCCTGCTGTTCCCGGAGATCACCTGTTACAGGTGAGTAACTACGGTTTACCTACTCTGATAGTCTTCCAAATATACTGTTCAAAACCATCTTATGCATTTGCATCTCAATTTAGAAAATTCCATAGTTGCTGAAGTATTATTTAAAATATGAGGAACTATTAACTAAAAAAGAAATCTCAACAACACTGGCCATTTATTAGTTATTCAGTCAGTTCTGAGAAAGAAGAAGTGTATCTAATCATTACAAGAATTGCTCCTTGTGATTGAGTATTTTGCATGTAAGAATGAATCTGTTAAATGAGGGACTTATTTCCTTTTCCAATATTTTATTAAATGGATTAGCTCAATTTTAGTCATGCATAGATTAGAATTACCAAGAGCTCTGTGTTTGCTAATCGAAGCACCATTAGTTGGGGAGCCAACACACAGACTTTGACAGATGGAAAAAGTCCAGCACTGGAATTACTTACGGATAGGTCTTTCCAAACTTCTGTTTGATGTGATTCAATTTTAACACTTGAAAATTCATAAACCTCTATCCGATGACAAATTGTACTCTCCTCAAGCAGGGAAGCAGCAGCAACGGTGGCAGCATTGGAAAAGTCATCTTTTTTATGGCTACCCTCCAGTACTCTTATCTCAAGGCCTGTCCTTAAGTTTAGACAGGATCAAAACTATAAGATTATGATAGCCTCATTTTTGGTCTAGGCAACTATAGTTCCCTCTTCAGGGAATAGCAGCTCAGGAGCATGCACATATACAGAGTTTTCTAACATTCATTACTCAAAATCAAGGCAAATGTCTCTATCCCAACATTCAAACTCTTTTTCTCTTATGGTGTTGATGCTGAAAGCTAACTACAGTAATAGGTGTACTCCTATTTCTTAAGGAATCACATAGGGAGGAGTAGCCTAGTGGTTGGGGCAAGGTACTTCAGGCCGGAAGGTCGGGGGTTCAAATCCCACTAGAGGACAGCAACCTTGGGCCGGAAGGACTGGGGTTTCTAGTCCCACAGGTGCTCCTTGTGGTCTTGGGCAAGCCACTTAACCCTCCATTGCCCATGTTCCCTGTAAGTATTAGTGTGTGTGTCTCATATCCCCGCGTGTTAAATGTATCCCCCAATTGTGTTGTGACCACTTTGATTGAAGGATAAGGCGGTATACAAAACTGTCTAAATAAATAAATAAATAAATTTGTTAAATTCTAGGAGGTAATTCACCAGAATTTTATTTTAATTTATTTATTAGTGCTTATTTACCACCTTTTGTGAATCAAAGCGGTTTACAACGATCTATAAACTGGAACAGTCTTTACAAGGAACACAAAACTGTAACAGTTACAGAATGTTCTAGAACTTCAAATAGAAAAGACCATATTGCGTGCCAAAAATCTTCAGACCCCTTCGCTTCCATGCTGCTGGTCCTGTTATAATATTTAATTCACCTATTCAATTCTGGTTTAAAAGCTGTATGTCTGGGTGCATCTGAATGCCATTGTTATATACTTTTTTTTTCGCTCAAATAACTGAATAGCATCGCAGTCCTGAAGATCATTATCTCTGCCTGCTGATTTTTGGGCCTTGTGCTCAACATATCATCACAGTTTAGCTATGCAGACTAACAATTCATGTGTTTTTTCATCTAGCATAGGGGAAACAGGGTTACAGTAGATAACAATGTCTAGAGCTTCCTTACTGTTCAGATGTTTCTGATTCTTTTTTAGGCCTGGTACTTTCTAGCAATAGTGCCTTTTGTGAAGCCTCTGTCATGCCTGTCAGGCTGTACACATAGGTTTGTAACATAGTGAATGAAAGCAGATAAATAACCAGCATGGTCCATCTAGTCTGCCCAGTAATTTAGAAATTATTTACGTTTTCTTTGATTCCATCCTCTTGCTATGTAGTGACCCTGTGTGTCTCTCTCATGCCTTTTGGAATTCCTTCACTATTTCTGCTCCCACCACCTCCTTCGGGAGGGCATTCCAGGCATGTACCACTCTTTCCATGAAAAAATATTTCCTGATGTTGCTTGTAAGTTTACCTCCTTGCAACTTCATTTCATGTCCTCTAGATCCACAGCTTCCTTGGTCTTTGAAAAAGGATTGTTTGTTCATTAATACCCTTTAAGTATCTCCTCTGTCTCTCCTCTCCTCTCCTCTAGGGTATACATATTTAGGTCATAGTAATATATAGTAGCATAGTATATGATAGCAGATAAAGACTGGCATGGTCCATCTAGTCTTCCCATAGTAGGTGGCTAGAGTAGGTGCACCTGCTGCTCCATGCAGGTCACTCCCCTCTATGCCTTCGTTTAGAGTTGTACCTGCCCCTCTGTGCAGATCATCTCCTCTATTTGTTGAAGTGTAAAAGATAAGAACATAAGATATGCCATACTGGGTCAGACCAAGGTCCATCAAGCCCAGTATCCTGTTTCCAACAGTGGCCAATCTAGGTCATAAGTACCTAGCAGTCTCCCCAAAATACATAGGTTCCCCCATGCTTGTATTTATATTGATTTTATCCTCTTGCTATAAAGGAATCCACTCTATCTGTCACATGCTATTTTGAATTCTGTCACTGTATTTGCCCCCACCACATCCATTGGGAGAGCATTCCAAGCATCCATCACCCTTTTAGTGAAAAGGTATTTCCTGACATTGCTTTTTAGTATATCTCCTTACAGCTTCATTTTATGACCTCTAGTTTTACAGCTTCCCCTTCTTTGAAGAATATTTGTTTGTTCATCTGTATCATATCTCCCCGTCCTTCCTCTCCTCTAGGATATACATATTTAGGTCTTCAAGTCTCTTCTCATATGTCTTCTGGTGCAGGCTCCAAATAATTTTGGTCACCTTCCTCTGAACCATTTCAAGTCTTATATCCTTTGTGAGATGTGGTCTCCAAAACTGAATGCAATACCCCAAGTGAGGCCTCGCCAATGACTTGTCCAGGGGCATTAATACCTTCTCTTTTCTGCTGGTTATTCTTCTCTGTATGCAACCCAGCATCCTTCTGGCTTTAGCCACTGCCTTGTCGCATTGTTTTGCCACCTAGAGATTCTCAGACACCATCATTCCAAGGTCCTTCTCCTAGTCTGTGCACACCAACCTCTCACCCCCTATCTGCATACAATTCCTTTGGATTTCTGCATCCCAGGTATATGACACTGCACGTCTTTGCATTAAATCTTAACTGCCGAGCATTAGACCATTCTTCCATCTTTTGTAGATCTTTCCTCATGTTGTCTGCTCCCTCAGAGGAGTCCACTCTGTTGCAAATTGTCATGTCATCTGCAAAAAAGCAGACCTTTCCCTTCAGTCCTTCAGCAATATCACTCACAAATACTTTGAACAGTACCAGTTCCAGGACTGATCCCTGGGGCACACCGCTACTCACCTTCCTTTCTTCCAAGTGAGTTCTGTTTACCACCACCTTCTGTCAGTCAATCAGTTTCTGATCCAATTCACCACCTTGGGACCCATCCCCAGGCTGATCAGTTTATTGATCAACCTCCTATGAGGAACAGTATCAAAAGCTTTGCTGAAATCTAGGTAGATCACATTGCATGTCCTCGATCTAGTTCTCTGGTCACCCAGTCAGGGAAGTCAAATTTGTTTGGCAAGATGGTCATTTGATAAAACCATGTTTCCTTGGATCATGCAACCCATTGGTTTCTAAAAAGTGCACTATTCTTTCTTTAAGGAGTGCTTCCATTACTTTTCCCGACATTGAGGTAAGGCTTACCAACCTCTAGTTTGTCACTTCTCCCCTATTACCACTTTTGTGAAGAGGTACCACATCAGCCCTTCTCCAGTCCTGCGGAACTCTCCTGTCTCCAAGGATCTATTAAAAACATCCTTTAAAGGCCCTGCCATAACCTCTCTGATCTCTTTCAGTACCCTAAGATGTATCCCATCCAATCCCATGGCCTTGTCCCCTCTCAGGTTTTCAAGCTATTCAAGAACATCATCTTGTGTGAATGGTGTGGCATCTACTTCATTCCCATTTGTATAGTTGTCAGTCATACATGATCCTTCTCCAGGAGTTTCTTTAGTGAATACAGAATAGAAGTATTTGTTTAGCATTTTCACTTTTACAATGTCACTTTCCATGAATCTGTCCTCGGCAATTTTGAGTCTTGCAATTTCACCTCTGATCTTCCTCTTCTCCCGAGTATACCTGAAAAACGTTTTGTCTCCATGCTTCACATTTTTAACTACCTTTTCTTCTCCCTTTGCTTTAACTATCCTTATTTCTCTTTTTGTCTCTTTTACCTTTATATAGTATTCTTTTCTGTGTTTCTTTGTGATCTTCTGAATTTTATTTGTTCAGCCACTTCTTTGTAGAACCATATAGGTTTCCTTTTCCTCTTTTCTTTTTATTTACTTTCTTTACAGATATATCTGTTGCCCCTTGTATTACCTCTTTTAGTTTAGCCCACTGCAATTCCCTTCTCCCACCCTGCCATCTCCTCCTTTAGGTCCTCAAGTCTCTTCTCATATGCCTTCTGGCGCAGTCCTCATATCATCTTGATCACCTTCTCTGAACCATTTCAGGTTGTTTTTATATCCTTTGCAAAGTACAGTCTCTAAAACTGAACACAATACCCCAAGTGAACCTCACCAATGATCTATACAGGGGCACTAATGCCTCCTCCTTCCTGCTGGTTATTTCTCTCTGTATGCAGCCTTACATCCTTCTGGCTTTGGCCACCGCCTTGTCACACTGGTATGCTACCTTGAAATCCTCAGACACTATCACCCTGAGGTCCCTTTCTTGATCTGTACACACCAGACTCTTGTTCCACTATCATGTACAGCTCCTTTGGCTTTTTGCATCCCAAGTGCATCACTCTGCATTTCTTTTCATTAAATCTAAATTGACAAGCATTTGACTATTCTTCTAATTTTTGTAGATATTTTCTCATGTTGTTTGTGCTTTCACAAAAAAACCTATGTGTGCATTAGAGGGATGTAGGAGGCATGAAGAATGTCAAAACTTGCTGGTGGGAATCCCATACTCTGCTGGCAGAAAAATGCTAAGAGCCCATGTTTGTGGCCAAACCAAGCAGTGCCTGCCAGCGGGGAATCCATCCTCCACCAGCAGAGAAATGGTTTGTTTGTTTGCTATACTGCCTTTTCCAGTTACACAAATAAAGAAGGTGCCGTGGATGCAGTTGAAACCAGTATTGTGTGCCAGCAGGGACTCCTACCCCTACTGGAGGACGAATGTGTGAGGCTATAGCCACCAGAAGTTCCTGTCAGTGGGGAAAAATAGAGAAGCCACCACTGTGGCCTAAAATGACAATATATGCCGATGGGGACCCTACCCCCCACTGGCAGGGGGCGGTGCTGGAAGTTACAACTGCTGCAAAGAGGTGTCAAAATGCCACATTGCACGTCCAGGAACCGGCATTAGGAGGTGGCAAACAGGGCAATTGCTCTGGGCCCTCATCCTTACCCACACCTCTCTCAATATACATTCACACACATGCTACCTTTGCATCACTGTCTATTACTACACTGTCACATACACTCTCTCAAGATAGACACAACTATATACACAAGATGCCTCATAAAGGCCCAGATCCACTGCTTCCTTAATGAGACACACTTAATATGTGTTTTCACACCCAGTCCCCCCACATACATGTATGAGTTTGTAAGTGGAGGAAAGGGAAACGTGCTTTTTTGTCACACTAGGTAAACACTTTTCAACTTGTTATATACTGTATTATGTTGGTATAGTTTAATTGATGTATTATTTTATTTGAGTGCAAACTGCCTTGAGTGATCTGTATCACATTAGCGTATCTAAGATTTTAAAAATTAAATAGAATAAATAAACTTATATGAAGTGAATGAGTAGCCTGGTGGTTAGAACAGTGGGCCAAGAACAGGGAAGCCACCTTTGAATCCAGCTGTTGTTCCTTGGGATCTTCAGCAAATCACTTAGCCCTCCATTGCCTCAGTACAAATTTAGGTTGTAATCCCCCCAGAGACAGAAAAATACCTACTGTACCTGAATGTAACTTTCCTTGAACTTCTGAGGAAAAGTGTGAGCTAAATCCAGTCCCCATTATTTATCAGCCCCTGCAGAAGGAAACCTTGATCCTGTATGCCTTTAGTTGCAAATGCATTCAGAGCTTGGGTCAGTTGAAGCCTGACACAGTATCCATGGGTCATCAACCTGGTAATCGGTTAGCTAAAAAAAAGTCCTTTCAAGCATTTAGATTTTAGTAAACTGTAAAATGATATCAAGTCTCAAAACATAAGCAATAAACATATGACTTTGGAAGGCTGATTTTTTTTGGTGGAAGTCACTTCAAACCATAGAGTTCATAAATTCCAAGCCCTACTGACATCACTTTACTAGACTAAGGTGATGCTTGGCATACATTCTAGATTCTTGCCTAACATAGTGTAGGACCTCCACTTTAATCTTGGAATAGAAGTATGGCGTAGTGGTTAAAGCATTTGGCTGAGAAACAGGGAAACTAGGATTCCAATCCTATAGGTGCTACTTTAATCTTTGATAAGGCCAGCCATTTTGCCCTCTGTGGGTTCAGGTGCAAACTTAGGAGTATGTCTACTAAGCCGGGCTAATGGTTAACATAGGTTATCGATAGCAAGTAGGTCCCATTGACATAGACATACACCTTCGATTGTAAGTCCTCCAGGGACAAGGAAATACTTAGCTTATCTGAATGTAACTCACCTTAAGCTACTACTGAAAAGCGGTGAGCTAAATCCCCCTCCTCTCCCCTCCCCCTCAAAAAATCTAAAATCCAAATCCAAGATTCCGTCATGGAGTTCAGTTCATGCATTTGTCATCACATTATTGTTTATATATAGCATCCCCCATCACGAGAATAGGTTTGGATTGGCTGTCCTGCATGGCCTATTCAAAAGGTAGAGCCCAAGTCCTACCCTTATATAGGCTCTTTTATTATTATTTTAGGGTTTCTTCCCTGTTGTGAACAAATTGAAAAATGGTATCCCAACAAATTTTATTTATTTATTTAATGTCTTTTCTATACCGCGCTCTTTAGAATCAGTGTGGTTTACAGTCAACAAAATTTGTACAGTGCAGACAGAACCTGTGCTGTCCTTACAATGAGCAGGTGTTACAACTTGGGACTAACAAGGGTAACTATGTACAGGCTGAGTGATCAGGTCGCAGGTGACCAGATCGACTGGCAGCTATTTACAGGTTGTCTAACTATATACAGGTTGTTCATTCAGCTCACAGATGTACAGCCTTGACTGGGGGATGCTTGGCGTCTATCTGATTATTAGATGGCTATATACACATTGGCAACTATATACACCTTGACATCTATTTGCAGTATTAGATAACTATATACGCGTTCAATATGCTGTGTGCACCGTTGTGCTAAAGGGTGGAGCTGCCACAGTGTAGTGTGGGTGTGCTGGGGGCGGTGTCCTGGCGGTTGAGCATGGTTGGTTATGATTTGTCACTAGTATGGGAGTAGTGCTGAAGGAAGAGATGGTGCTTCAGTGACTTCCTAAATTGGGCAAGGTCAGTGATGGCCCGGATGGTGGGTGGGAGGGCGTTCCAACGTGTGGGTGCATAGAATACAAAGGCCCTGTTTCTTGTTGCTTGCGAGCATTTCGTTATTGCATTTGGGTTATCAGCGTGTTGGCGGCGAATGACCACCTGGTTCTTTTGGGGGGAGTGAGGTGGACGAGGTTTGTGAGGGAGGTGTCTCTGTTATCCTCTAGTGATTGTTGTCTTGTCTTTCCTTTTTTGTTGAAAACCACCTTTAACTAGGAGTCCCACTCATGTGATGGGTGAACCTTCTTGTCCTCAGATAAAACAAAGCTGCTTACCATCTATACAGCAAATCACCAATCACACATACTCATCCATCTTTCTTCTATAAATTTGACTAGACGAGAGCCATAACAGCATGGGAACCCCACATAGAAACATGTGCAAAATAACCTATTTGTAGAAATTGCCCTAGCAGAAACAGTAAAAACTTCTAGTCTTTACCAGAAAGCTTTGGAAAGTCCCATTCAGTAGTTCACATCATCTCACTCATATGACTGGTAAGCTATGGACTTCAGAAAACAGTTGTCAAAGGTAAGCAACTTACCTCTCCAGGTTTACTTTTCTGCACTGCGCAGCAGGTACCATCCCCCAATAAAACAAAGACATGGGGAAAGTAACCTGTCTTGCTTAGCAGGCATTGCCCTAGCAAACCCTACTGGATAGACAGGATGGACCATATCAATCTTTCTCTGCCATCATCCACTTTGTTACTTAATGATCTGCATTCTTCTGTATTAAATACGAGAACTGAGGTTTACGTAAATCCACAAAGCAAATATACATTTTTCAACCAAATGCTCTGCTACTTAGTCATGGATTTTAATTTTCCTCCCCTGTCCCCTCTGTTTAATAAGATAATTTTTGAACAAAGTTACAAGATGTTAAAACTATTACTACTAATCATTTGTATAGCGCTGCAAGGTGTATGCAGCACTGTACATATGAGATGTAAGACACAGACCCTACTCATCAGTGCTTACAATCTAATTAAGATGAAAAAACATCACATGGCAAGATGTATGGCAAGATACACATAAGTAGTGAACAAGAAAACGAGGAGCATCAGGATCCAAAGCAGCCTCAAAAAGGTGGGTCTTCAGCCTGGACTTGAATAGGGCCAGAGAAGGAGACCGATGTACCGACTCAGGTAGTTTGTTCTAGGTGTATGGAGCAGCAAGGTGGAATGAACAGAGTTGGCAGTGGCATTTACGTACATTTCTGAACACTACATCCTTTAGCTATTCATATTATGAATGGACAAAATCTTGTTAATATTGCTTTGATTGATAGAAACAATAGTAGACTACATTAGTTCAGCCCAAAAAGCTTTAAAGGACATTAAGGATGGAAGAAAGTCATTGAAATAGCTATTCCATAACATCCTGCTAGACCAGTCCAGAAAAGTAGGTTATACTCCCCAGCCAGCAGATGGAGATTGGCTAGAGCAACATTTAGGGGCTTGTTTACAAAGCCGCGGTAGCGGTTTCCAATCGTTATCGGAGCCACGGCCCCATCTGCTGAAATCAATGGGGCCGCAGCTCCGATAACGATCGGAAACCGCTACCGCGGATTTGTAAACAAGCCCCTTAGTGATGATATCACTAGTATATCCATTATTGCAGTACTGAAAGACGCCAATATTTGTTTGCCTACGGTTACCAGATTTTTTGCAAGCAAATCTGGGACACACATTGGAAGTGTGTGGGCGTGGGGGAGGAGTTAGGAGCACTGTTCCCTCTAAGCTGTGTGCGTGTGCGCGCGCACACACCTCGCCGAGCGAGCGCACATACTTTACAACAGAGCGCACAGAAATTACAGCTCTGATTCTGATAGAAAACAACACAGGCGTCTTAAAATTTAAAAGTTATGATTGTAATTACTAGAAATTTCCCGCTTCATTTAGTAATCGTTTATTTTCATTTAATTTGATTAAAATCAATGTGGTGGCACAAAAATTTAACCTTCCTTCAAAAGCTGCACACATCTGATATTTTATGCGCACACAGCCTACAGAAAATTAGAGGGAACATTGGTTAGGAGGAAGGGGCACCTAAGTTCCCTTATTCAGGATGTTATGGCAACTTTGTGCCTTTCGGTGCCCACCCCTGTGGAGTGTTCACAGGTGGATCTCTCTTTCTGGAGGGTTTGCAGCACTTTTCCAACCTTTCCCCCTCCCTGAGCCTGTGCATAAGCTTATGGCTTCAGTGAGAGACACTAGAGCTGGGTCTGAAAGGCTCTAAGGTTCTGACTCTTCTGTGTCCTCTGCCCCAGAGCAAGATGGAACAGTCTTTGGGCTCCCTTGGTTGGAGGCCCCAGTCACAGCTGTGACTAACTGCACTTCCATCTTGGTGAAAGGGGGGGGGGGGTGCTGTGTTACCGAAATCTCATATAGGAAAGTGGAAGCCCTCCTCCAAAATTTCATTACAGCCCACCTGCATTTGTTCTATGGTGGTGAACATAGCTGCTTTAAAAATGGTATACCTGGGTTTGATACCATTCCAATGCAGCTTGGCCTTCTTTACCCTCATTTCCTTTGTCATACTTAAAAATGTCTTTGGCTTAAGCACTGAAGCGGTGATGTATGCAGGCCTTGTGGCCCAAGCTCTCTTACACTGGATTCTAAGTTTTTTCCTTGGTTCGGCTGCAAATCCTCAATGTTTGGGCCACAAGCTCACCAGTTTGTTCCCTGACAGGTCTTGCACCAACTTCAGAGAGTACAGAACCTGTGGCCGTGGTTGTGTTCAGGCAGTGGTTTTGGCTCCAAAATTGGTCCAGCTGCTGCTGCCTCCAAGTTGTGGCTGTGCATTCTTTCCTTAAGAGCAGTTTACTCTTTGGGGAGGGCCTGGAGAAGATGGTGAAAGACCTTGGAGAAGCTCACCCACAGAGGCTTCTGGAAGAACAATCCACAGGTCCCAGGAGTGCCTAATGTAGGGCTCTGCATAAAGCACAGGGATGCTTTCAGACTGTTAGGTGTTTGAAAGGGGAATATTCCTCATATGGCTCTAAAGCCAAAGGGTCAACCTTTTCAAGGTTTCCAGTATTCTCAAGACTCAGCAGTGGCTCCCTTTGGAGTCAGTAAGCCCTATAATAAGATTTTGAGGGTCCCTTCTGCGTGACAGCCTGTCAGGAGGCAGCTCTGGCTGCTATACTCTGTTTTGGTCCATATCACAAGATCAATGGGTACTTGAGGTCCTAAGTCAGGCTTATGAATTGGAGCTTACAGAGCCTTTTCAGACCATCTTTGTGGAATCTCCCTATGCCTCCACACTTAAGCAGGTGGCAATTTCAGAAACTCTGCATCACCTCCTGCAGTTGCAGGCTATTATACCAGTTCCCTCTGCATAGTAAAGTCAAGGGCGCTATTCATTTTACTTCATGGTGCCCAAGAAGGGGGGATCATTCAACCCATTCTGGACCTGACAGTGGTCAATGCCAAGCTTCAAGTACCTCAGCTCCACATGGAGACCATCAGATAATTGTGTTGGTCCAGCTAGGGGAGTTTATTACCTCCCTGGTCCTCGCCGGTGTACTTTCATATTCTCATTTGGAAACAACATCAGCAGTTCCTCCACTTCTGGGTCCTGAGCCACCATTTCTAGTTTTGGGCTTTTCTTTTTGGATTGGTCACCACACCTTGTACCTTCTCAAAGTTCATGGTGGTGGTGGCAGCCACATTCCTGAACAAACAAGGAATCTGGGTTCACCCATGCCTGGTCAACTGGCTGCTTCATTCCCACTTCTTGGAGAAGTCTAGAGAGGACACAGCCCTTGTGATTCACTAGCTAGAATGGCTGAGTTGGTGATCAGCTATCCAAAGAGCAGCCTGGTTCCCTCCCGGAACTTGGAGTATCTCAGGGCTTGGTTCAGCACTCTTTTGGGCTAAGTGTTGTGCATGCTGGAGAGCTTGCACAATCTGCATGACAACTCAGGGAGTTTTGCGCTTAGACAGCCTCCCAGGCCTGGGACTACCTTAAAATCTTGGGGTCCTTGGCATTGACCCTGGAGTTGGTTCTTTGGGCCAGGGCGCACATGCATCCCCCTACAGGAGACATCTGTTGATTCATTGGCCTCCCTGATCTCAGTTGATCGATCAATGCCTTCCTCTCCTGTGCGAATTCAATGCGCATTTGCTCTGGTGGTTGCAGTCTTTCCTACTGATTGATGGGATGCCTTGAGAAGCTCCAGATTGGATGATTGTCTCCGCAGATACCAGAAAAATAAAAAGCTGGGGAGCTCACTACCTGGGTCAGTTTGTTCAGGGGTGCTGGTCCCCCTCAGTAGGCCTCCTGGTCGATCAACTAATTGAAGGCCAGAGCAATCCACCTGACCCCTGAGAGGTTTTATTCTCTTCCGGTGTTCTTGGACAATGCCATGACTATGGCTCATGTCAGCTAACAAGGATGCTCTTGGAGTGCCAAGGTGGAGAAGCTGTATCATTGGGCAGAGGAGCCTTTGATTTCTCTATTGGAGGCACCCACATGAAGTCTGACTTCTTGAACTGGAACACTGTGGATCCTGGCGAGTGGGAGTTAAGCTCTCATGTGTTTGACTTCATAGTGCAGAGTGGGGCCTTTCAGTATTCAACTTGATGACCACCCAGGAGAATGCCAGGGTGGAGCACTTTTTCGGTTGCAGAAAGGATCCACGAGTGATGAGCTTGGATGTTCTTTTGCAGGTGTAACCTCAGGACTGGCTCCTGTATATCTTTACACCGTGGCCCTTTGTGAGCCGTTTTCTATGCAGAATTTGGTCTCACCCAGTCTTGGAGATTTTAGTGGAGCCGGACTGGTTGCACAGTCCATGGTATGTGGATCTTTCGAGCCTGTTGGTAGAGTCCCTTTTCTCGCTTCTAATAGCAGATACTCTACTGAAGTCTCAGAGATTTTCTACTGCTTTGGCCTATTGAGAGTCTGGAGGGTCTTTGAGAGATGGTGTTCCTCTCCATCATCACTGTTTTGGCCTTTATTCAGTCTGGATTGGACTAGTGGTTGGTCCTGAAATCTCTTCAGGTTCAGGTAGTGGCTCTATGATGCTACCATGGGCATATCGGTGGCATCAGTGGCCCACCCTAATGTCTCCCACTTCCTCAAGGAAGTGAATCAAATCCATCCCCCAGTGCACTCAGTTGTTCCTCAGTGGAACTTTTCTCTGGTCTTGAAGGCACTGAAAGGTCCTTTTTGTTTTAACCTATTCAGACGGCCTTTCTCGGGGATTTTACAATCAAGGTGATTTTCCTGGTGGCTATTGCATCTGCCAGGCGGGTGTCGGAGCTCCAGGTCTTGCCCTGCAGGCAGCCTTTCTTGATAATTTTAATGGCATCTATCTCTCTACAGACCATGCCATCCTTATTTATTTATTTATTTATTTATTAACAATTCTTATATACCGCACTATTAGACATCAGCGCGGTTTACATTGAACAGAAAACATCCGACAGTTTACATATGTCTGGTCAGTTACATTTAACATTCCCCCAAAGGTGCCATCTTCCTTGTCATCATAGCCATGGTGTCATCCTGCCCTCCTCCTCAGATGAGGATCTTTGGGCAGATTCACTTGCTGCATTTTGTGGATGTGAAGAGAAACTTGGAGTTTTTCTATTTCCTTAGTAGGTCAGACCTTATCTTTATTCTCTTCAGTGGTCTGAGGAAAGGACAAGTAGCAGCTAAATTAGTTGCCCATTGGATTAAGAAGGCTATTTGTTTGGCCTACCTTCTCTGTGGAAGATGCATGCTGGGGAGAGTCAAAACTCACTCCACTGAGGCACAGGCTTCTCCTGAGATGAATCTGCTTTGGTGGTCGAGGAGGACTTGGACATCTTTTTAAGCACCTTTGTGAAGTACTATAGGTTACATGTGGGAGCTGGGGTGGGTGGCACCTTGGGCAGGGCAGTTCTGTCTTGAGCATTGTCTTCCTCCCACCCTGGGTCCTGACTGCTTGAATACAACCCATCTAGCAAGGAATGAGAAATTTACATAAACTTTGCAGTTTTCCGGGTCATACTGTGTCTTCATAACTGGAGCCGATGTTTCAGCCACCATACTGTGGCTTTCTTCAGGGTGAAGTGGTTAAGCAATGGATGTCCACTTCACCCTGAAGAAATCCACAGTATGGTGGCTGAAACGTTGATCCCAATTACAAAGACGCAGCATAACCTGGAAAACTGCAAAGTTTATCATACTAACTGTGGAAGCCCAAGAGAAATTTACATATCTGATAATTTACTTTTCTTGAATCCTGCTAGACCAGTCCAGAATCCACCCTGGAAGGACCACTTTTACACATTTGGAAGCCCTGCTGCCTCTTGTTTGAGCTGTCCATCTCAGTGTCCGATACATAGCAGTTATGATAAGAGATGCAAATATTTTGTTCAAAATTCTTGTTGGTTAATGCTTTCTGAGTTTGCTCTGTCTTGCTTATTTCTTGAGAAGTGTCATACTGGCTTCTCTCAGAACTGCATAAGTGATATGCTAGTGATAATATTACTGAAAGTTGATCTAGTTTTCATCCACCTACTGATCATCAGCACTGGTCTAGCCAGAATTCAGGGAAAGCAAATTAATCAGGTATGTAAATTTCTCCTTCCTGTAGCATAAGTGAAAATTTTGGATAAATCAGACTATTATTTCTTCACATCAATGAATATATATGCAGAACTTTCCCCCATATGAGAATACAGTTTGGTTAATTTTTCCTGCCATATTTTAAGTAGTTGTGAAAGCTTCAATTTCTATTCTGTAGGCATGGGACAAAATCTAAAACATGGACTGTATGAGTCTTAATTAAATATGAATGAAGATTTTGACTTGTACTGCAGATTTACCGTTTAAGATTTGCTGATGGTGTCATCCTTGCAGGTGAATTTACCACGCCCAGAGCCATTCTGACAGGCCATGACTGTGAGATCACCTGTGCTACAGTTTGTGCTGAACTTGGACTGGTGATAAGTGGTTCCAAAGGTGAGATATGCTACGAGCTTTTCATACTTGTTTCCAAAGCTAAAGTGCATTTACAGTATATTCAATAAAGGCCAGTATGACTTATAAGTATGATTTAAAAAAAAACCTTAGGAATTTACATGACTTATTAGATGATGATAAATTTTAGCCATCTTTTTTTGCTG
Organism: Ichthyophis bannanicus; assembly: GCA_033557465.1. Lineage (NCBI taxonomy): Eukaryota > Metazoa > Chordata > Amphibia > Gymnophiona > Ichthyophiidae > Ichthyophis > Ichthyophis bannanicus. Next base: position 1,737,486,620 of record CM066032.1, read on the forward strand.
GTTGTATTTTTGGGATATCACAGTTTCAGCATGCAAGTCAAAGCAGCTCTCAATTTGTTTAAGTTGGACAAGACGAAATATGAGAAGAAGGAATAATAAAGTGTCTGAGAAATATTAATCCTTGGTTTTAATTTAGAATTATAAATATTAACATGTGAAAGTAAAGTGTCACTTAGCCATATATATGTTTTACTTTAACAAGCAAATGTCTTTAATTACGGCAGCATTTAAAAAAATATCAATCAACTCTATCAATGGTCTACTAAAAGTTAAATGGGTGAATTTTGAATGCTCTGACTAGTTTATAGGACCTATAAGCTAATTTTCAAATTTGGTTGTACAAAGACCACAGGTGCACTAGTACTTGCGTACTTTGCTTCTGTGATGAAGTATGCAGAGAGATTTCAAAATGAAATCTGTGCATATACATTGCCTCATCCTCACCCTGCCCTTTTGTGCCACATCGAGGAGTGCAAATGCTGTAAAACTGTATATGTGCTTCAGACCACCAAAAGAAAGGCAATTTTAGCCCAAGGAATTTTCCCAGATAACTGCTTAATCATCCAGGCAGTTTCTTTGGAAATTGCGCTGTGAAACTTAGAACAATTAGTAGAGATTTGAGAAATGTTTCCATTGAAAATTCTGTTTCTAGGAGATCCAATTAGAGATGGTAACTCTTCTCAACTTCTAACAATTTAAAGGATGTTTTGATGAGAAATTGCAGCAATAACAATGTCCATGTCTGTCTTCAGAAGGACCATGTCTGATACATTCTATGAATGGAGACCTTTTGAGGACTTTGGAGGGTCCCAACAACTGCCAGAGACCGAAACTCGTCCAGGCCTCAAGAGAGGGCCACTGTGTGGTATACTACGAGAAGGGGCTTTTCTGTGTATTCAGTGTGAATGGAAAACTTCAGGCCACCATGGAGACTGAAGATAATACAAGGGTAAGTGCAAGGCATGTATAGGTCAAGATTCAAGACGGAGCACACAGTCTATTTTCTAACTGTTCTCCAAAGCAGGAATGAAAGAAGTTTGAAATATATCAAAAGGATATAAACAGAATGGAGTCAGTGCAGAGGGTGGCTACCAAAATGATCATTGGGCTTCGTCATAAGACATATGGGGACAGACTTAAAAATCTGGAGAGTGGAGATATTATAGAGACATTTAAATACCTTTATAGCATAAATACACAGGAGTTGAGCCTCTTTCAATTGAAAAAAAGCTCTGCAACGAGTGAAAGGAGATGGACTCAGGAGTAATTTGCGGAAATATTTCTTTATGGAAAAAGTGATAGATGCTTGGAATAGTTTATCAAAGACTGTATCTGAATTTAAGAAAGCATGGGACAAACACAGATCTCTAAGGGGAAAAAAAAGATACTGTACTTTTTTCCTGACAAGTATCTTTTGTTATGCTTGTATTTTGTTTAAAATGAGAAATATAAAATATAAAAAGGAACTGTAGAGCTTAGTAATTGGTATGGAAGGGCAGACTGGATAGGCCATATGGTCTTTATCTGCCATTATGTTTCTATGCTTCTATATAAAAGAAAAAAGTGCATGATTCTTATTTGTCTGTAAGAATTATAGTATGATTAACAATTCTACAACTGTAGCACCCTCTTCTTTCTGCCAGTTCTATAGCTGTGATTGTGAAGTTGGTCAAGAGGTATGCACTTGTCATTTAGCATTTGTTTTAGTATACATGTCCACAGGTATTCAACAACACTTTTTCTCTAGTTATAGAAGCTTGAAAATAATTTAAGAATTTATAGTCCACATTTACCCAGAGAACCTGGTTTCAGTGTTGATTACATAAAATAAAAACATTTAAATATTAAAAAGAAGTATATTTCTATTCATCTCAATATAAAGCAGATAAAATATTTCAATGTATGTAGAAGAGCGAGACCTCGGTGTGGTGATGATCTTAAAGTAGCTAAACAGGTAGAAAAGGCGACAGGGAAAGCTAGAAGGATGCTTGGGTGCATAGAGAGAGGAATGGCTAGCAGAAAAAAGGAGGTGATAGTGCCTCTGTATAAGTCTTTGGTGTGACCTCATTTGGAGTATTGTGTACAATTCTGGAGACCGCACCTTCAAAAGGATATAAGCAGGATGGAGTCAGTACAGAGGGTAGCTACTAAAATGGTCTTCATTATAAAGCATATGAGGACAGACTTAAGGATCTTAATATGTACACCTTAGAGGAAAGGCGGAATAGAGGTGATATGATTGAGGCGTTTAAATACCTCCATAGCATAAATGCACAGGGGGAGAGCCTCTTTCAATTGAAAGCAAGTTCTGCTATTAGGGGACATGGCATGAAGGTGAAAGGGCATAGATTCAGGAGTGATATGCGGAATATTTCTTGTATCCATGGACTAGTCTCCCACTGGAGGTGGTAGAGATGAGGACAGTATCTGAATTCAAAAAAGCATGGGACAAACAGAGAGGATCTCTAAAGGAAAAAAGGAGACTGTTGTAGTTGTTGATATGGAAGGACAGACTAGATAGGCCATGTGGTCTTTTTCTGTCGTCATTTTTCTATGTTTCTAAGAAATCCAGCAAAACTCAAAACAGACCCATTAAACCAAATTCTTTCAAAACCCAGCAAACAACCAGGTCTTTGTTTTCTTCTGGGAAACTGTATAGTTCCACAGCACTAGAGTCCTAACAGAGAAAGGGCTATGGTTTATTAGACTTGAGAGTCAAAACAGTTTACAATAAAAATTAAAGGTGTTATTGTGTTATTTTAAAAGCACTATTCGTGATTTGGTTATCTGCAAACTGACATGCAGACAACCAAATCACAGAGATCTCCTTGAAGCCATTTTAGAAGCCGAGTCTGTGGACGTCCCCAGAGTGAGGATGTTCAAGTCTGAACCGGAACTTGGTGGAGGTGTGGCCGGGGCATTCCTAAGAACCAGGACATCCCCAAGTGATCTCAGAAATGTCCTGGACATTCCAAATTTTGTCTAAAGTTACACCTGCTCTGAGCAGGCATCTGAAAACTGCTCATTTTGTCAGACAAATATCTGGAAGGTGTGGAGAATAGGTCCAGTCCTAGACATATTTGGGCATGTTGCCCGCACATGGCCACGCTCTATTAGAGGCCCCATGGCATTCCATGCCCGCAGTCTGAAAAAAAATTCTGCCGCTGCTGCATCTGCTCATTCACAGCAGCAGCAGTGATACTGTTATTAGCATGGTGCGGGGCCTCTTTAGAAACATGTGTGCACCGCCAAGGCTCTGCTAGTTAAGACCCCTCTGATGCAAAAAATATGCATCAGAAGGGCCATGACCAGTAGGGCCTTGGAGGCACTGTATGTGTGCATGCGTCTCAAGAGGCCTCATACCCTGCTAATAGCAGTATCACCACCACTGCTGTGGCTAAGCAGGGGCAGAATTTTTTCAGTCTGCAAGCACAGTGTGGGGTCTGTAATGGAGAAGGGCCATGTGCAGATAACATGCCTGAACTTGTCTAAGGCTGGCCCTGTCAAGGAAATGCAGCAGTAGAGTTCACTGCTGGTTGAGGAGGGAAATATTGAAAGAGAAGTGCACGAGAGGGAGGTTGAGGTAGAGTGAGCATGGAGGCCAGGACTTTATGGCAGTAGAATGTAAGAGACAGCTACTGGACACAGGGGAGGAGGAAATATAAAGAAGGAAAAGAGATATTGTACAAGGAGGGAGGTCATAGGGAGATGAAGACATGCTGAATACAGTGGAGATGGAAATCGGAAGATGGAGATGAATGCTGGAAATGGGGAGGGATCATAGACAGAGGGAGAGATGCTGAACACAGTGGAGGTGGGAATAGGGATGTGGAGGGAAAATGCTGTATATGGGGGGAGTTGAGGAGGAGGGAGGATGCTGGGTGTAGGGAAAATGCTGGATGTAGGGAGTATAAAAAGATGGAGAGGAGATGCTGGACACAGGGGAAGGTCATAGAGCTACAGTGGGGAGCAACTGGGCAGGAAATAAGTAATGGAGTGGAGATGCTAGACATGAGAGGAAATAGGGAGAAAGGTGGGAATACTGGATATAGGGAGATATGGAGAGAAGAGAGTACTGGATACAGAAGGGGGATATGAAACGAAAGCATTGTGGAAACTAGGGGTGGCAGATTTTGGATGGGAAGATGGACTGTGAGGACAGAGGGAAGTAAGAGGTGTTAGACAATGGGGAAAGAGGGAAGGGAGAAATGTAGGCAAAGCAGGGACTAGAGAATGGGGAAGAAGAGGCTGCGGAAAGAGAGTGGAGAATATGGGGGGTTGAGATTGAGGCTGAAAAGTAGTAAATTGAGGACAAGATGGTAGAAAAAAGGTGAGATTAGAAAATACACAGAAGAAAGTTGAAAAAAAAAAGATCAATGTCAGAGATGGATGTAGCGGTGAGAAGTAGCAGATGGACTTGAGACCATGGAAAGAGTTAAGAGAAGATGGTGAAAATCAGAAACCAGAGACTGGAACCAACATGATTAGAAAAATATAATGGCCAGAAAACATATGTGAAAAATAAATTATCACAATTTACTGATTAGAATATGCCAGTTTTTGTAATTTACACGTTCTTTCTTTACTGGGAAGATGTATTACAACTATTTGATAAACTGAAGTGTAGCACATCACCTGGACCAGATGGTGTACATCCTAGGGTGTTGAAAGAATTGAAATATGAGATTGCAGACCTACTATTACTGATCTATGAACTATCATTAAAATCATCAGTAATACCTGAAGATTGGAGGATGGCCAATGTAATGCCAATTTTTAAAAAGGATTCCAGGAGGTGATCCCGAAAACTGCAGACTGGTATGCCTGACGTCAGTACTTGGAAATATGGTAGAAACCATTATTAAGAACAAAATTTCTGAACATGTAGAAAGTCATGGTTTAATGGGAGACAGCTAACATGGCTTTAGCCAGGGACAGTCTTGTCTTACTAATCTGTTCTATTTTTTTGAAGGTGTAAATAAACAGGTAGACAAAGTGGGTCGGTCGATGTAGTGTATCTGGATTTTCAGAATGCTTTTGACAAGAGAGGCTCTTGATGAAGTTAAAAAGTCATGGGATAGGAGGTAGTGTACTATTGTGGATCAGGAACTAGTTAAAAGATAGAAAGCAGAGGGTTAGGCTAAATGGCCAATTTTCCCAATGGAGAAAGGTGAATAGTGGAGTACTCCAGGGATCTGTGCTGGGTCCACTGCTTTTTAATATTCATAAATTACCTGGAAATGGGAATAACAAGTAAGGTAATCAGATTTGCAGATGACACAAAATTATTTAAAGTTGTTGAAACCCAAGAGGATTGTGAAACATTGTAAGAGAACCTTAATAAATTGGAAGACTGGACATTCAAATGGCAGATGAAATTTAATGTGGACAAGTGCGAAGTTATGCACCTAGGAAAGAACAACCCAAGCTATGGTTACACAATGCAAGATTCCACATTAGGAACCACCACCCAGGAAAAAGATTTAGGTGTCATCGTGGATAACACATTGGAACCCTCTACACAGAGTGCAGTGGCAGCCAAGAAAGCAAATAGATTGCTAGTGATCATAAGGAAAGAAATGGAGAATAAAACAAAGGATATTATAATGCCTGTGTATCATTCTATGGTGTGACGGCACCTCAAATATTGTGTGCAGTTTTGGTCGACGCATCTTAAAAAGGATATAGCAGAATTAAAAAAGGTACAGAGAAGAGCCACCAAAATGGTAAAGGGGATGGAAGGATACTTCTATGAGGAGAGGCTAAAAAAGTTAGGGCTGTTCAACCTGGAAACAAGACGGCTAAGGGGAGATATGATAGAGGTCTATAAATTAATGAATGGAGTGGAACGAATAAACGTAGATTGATTGTTTACGCTATCAAAATATAGAAAGACTAGGGGACATTCAATGAAGCTACCCTGTAACCCTTATAAGACTAATAAGAGAAAATATTTTTTCACTCAATGCGTAGTCAAACTCTGGAATTAAAAAAGGGACAAGTTCCTGGATGAAAGGTCCATAAACCATTATTAAAGGGGACCTGGGATATCCATTTCATGTCCCAATACAAGCATTGTGGAACCTGTGTCTTCTGGGGAAACTACTAGGTACTTTTGACCTAGATTGGTCACTGCTGGAAACAGGTTACTGAGCTTGATGGGCCTTGGTCTGACCCAGTATGGCATATCTTATGTTATGTTCTTATCTTTCTATTTCTCTGGTGTGTCGTCTTGGGATCTTATTTTAATTTTTGTCAATATATTTCTGTTTTTAGTTTGTAGTCGCTCATTCTGTACTTGATAAGGATCTATTTATGGGCAAAGTGTGTAACCGAGGCCTGGTGTTCTGTTAGCATGGAGTTTCTATGTAGGATTCTGACTTGTTCAGTTTTCCCAGTAGATATTTGGATGTTCTAGGTTCCACTGTGCTGCTCTTTTCTGTGTATGCTCCTTGTTGTGTGAATTTTGGAAGTTAGTGCTCTTATGGAATGGTAGATTTGCTGTGTATGTTCTGTACTATGGTTCTTGGTGTGGCGTCAACTGTAGAGTGCTGGTTGAGGGGTAGTGAATATGGATTATTTTCAAGATTTGCAGTTTTGTGTTCTTGATCCTGCCAGTTTGAAATTTTAAAATATTTTGTCACTTCAGTTTCACAGAAATCTTAAATTTGTAGAGAGCATCTCAGTTTAATTTTTTTAATAGTGTGATAGCATCACTGCTGCTGATTTCTGGATTTTTCCAGATCTAGCACAGTCTAATCCAGCCTGGGCACTATGATCATGAATTCATAGCTATCAAGATTAGTTTTTCTTGTTTTATATTTTCCCATCTTCTCATCAAAATCAATTACCTGGTCATAGCACTGACCAAATAAATCCGAAACACAGGTATTTATATTCGTTTGTTTTTTGTGAGTGTGTGAAAATGGGTTTAAGTTAATTTTGTTTCATGATTTTTCTTATGTTTATTTTACTGTAGTATCTGGAGAAGGAGCTATATTTTACACTATGTCAACAAATGCTGGCGGGGGATGGGGGATCATGTTTTCAGTTTGCTTTGCCACTGCATATCCGCTTCTGCTAGCTTGCCTGAGGTAGATGTTCCCAACCCAATTACCCAATTATCCCAACTAAAGATCCCCCCCTACATGTGGATGTCCAGGTTGGAGACATCTATGTTCGTGAAATCAGCTGGAGACATAGGCATCCCTGATATTTTTATGCTCATTCTGCCTTGGACGTCTCCAATTTAACTTGGACATCCTTTCTAAAATCCCCCTTTAATTGAGGTTAAAATGCTGAAAAACAGAAGTAAGAAATGATACCACAGAACATAGATAAGCAACATATAAGAGGTACAGTAGGAAAGGTTACAATCTTTTGTTTGCAAACAAAGAGAAAGGGGTAGGGATGAACAATCCTCATGCTACTTCTGAAGTCGGTCTGCCCGCCCAAATAGGTCAGTGCTCTTTATGTCATGGGGCTATAGCTATTGGCTGGGCCATAGACTTGTGTAGAAAGCCAAGTCTTCAACACCTTTTCAAATGTGGCTGTATTTCTTTCCTGCTTTGGCAAAAAGGCATGGAATTCCATAACTTTGGTGCTTGGTAAAAACAAATGTAGGCACGAGGTACTTTCTAGGGGGGAAAGGCTACAGATAAGCTTGCTTGAGATGATCTTAAAGTTCTGCTGGGGGGGGGGGGGTACAGTTGATCAGGAGATTATGCAAATAACTAGACTAGCCTCTAAGAAAGACTTAGTGAAAAAAGTAGTATTTCAAACTGTATCCTCTCCTTAACTGGAAGCCAGTAATACAAGATCAGAAGGGTGACCAGCTCAGACTTTGCTGTTGAGCATAACAATGGGTGTGATGCTTGGCAAAAGAGAATTACCATAATCAAAACAGTTCATCTCCAGAAAAAGGAGGAGGCAGTATATATCTTTTCAATTCAGGATTGATCAAAGCTTTGATATCTTATGCATATAAAAGAATGACTTTCTGGTTACATTTGAGGCATGAGCTGAAAATTTCAAAATTTCAGTGACATTCTTAAGAGTAATGGGAGTATTTATAAGAAGGGGGGAATGTATAGGGAGTATTTTCCTTTGAGTAAACCAGAGGACTTATGATTTATCTGGGTTCAACTTTAGATGTTGATGAATGAGCCAGTCTGCAGTTGCTGCCAGATAGTGGTTGAGATTCATTTGAAGGGGGATCAGTAATGACAATCAATTGCAGATCATCTTCATAGAAATAGCAGTTTATTCCTAATACCTGTATTAAAATCGCCAAAGGTACTAGAAAGATATTTATTTAATAAATTGTTACCTATTTATCATTAAATTCCTAAGAGACTTCCAATAAACATTCATAATTATTATAAAAAATAATACACATACATACAGTTTCTATGAGGTCTGTATCTGAATTCAAGAAGGTGTGGGATAAACACAGAGGATCTCTAAGGTTGAAAAAGGAACTGTAAAGCTCAGTAGTTGGCATGAAAGGACAAACTGAATAAGCCATTTGGTCTTTATCTGTAGTAAGATTTCTGTTTCCGTGTTACACCAAAATAATATAAGATATAAGTATATAAACATAATTTAAGCATTAAATATCAACATTAAAAGTCCATCTAAACAAATATACATATGCCATTTTATGAAATTTATTTTATTTTATTTATTTTATTTAGCTGCATTTATATCCCGCTTTTCACCGGGTCAGAGCGGTTGGGGGATACATTTAACACGAGGGGATATGACACACATACACTAATACTTACAGGGAACATGAGCAATGGAGGGTTAAGTGGCTTGCCCAAGACCACAAGGAGCACCTGTGGGACTAGAAACCCCAGTCCTTCCGGCCCAAGGTTGCTGTCCTCTAGTGGGATTTGAACCACCTACCTTCTGGCCTGTGGTACCTTGCCCCAACCACTAGGCTACGCCTCCCTCCAATCATAAAAATTCAGCTTCCTGTTGTAATGGCAAAGGTAAATAATTTCACCAATAAGGACTCTGTACTGCAAAAACTCTTCACCTGTGTACGCACCTTACGAATCTCTGTAACTGTTGGTACGACCAACAACCCCTGCTGTGAAGAATGTAAGGATCTACTTGGCTGATGGCTACATATAAATTTATCCAACTCCGAAATCGCATAACCATGAAGAATTGTAAAAACCAAGCACAAACACTTAAAAATAAGATGATATTTGACTGGTAGCCAGCAACTTAGGCATAATGTGGCATAACGACCTAGACCACCAATAACTCAGCATATTGAGCAAGCTGCAAAGCATGAATAGAAGACTCTGGTAAACCTAAATATACAACATTACAGTAATCAAAGTCACAAGGGGTTGCACAAATAGCCTAATAAATGACCTAAAGCAATCATGAAAAGCAAGCAATTGAAATTAAAAAAAAAAAAGAACATAAAACATTATAAACCTGAGAAGCAAAATTAAAACAAGAATCCAATGTAACTTCTAGATACTGCACTTTTTGTCTCACTGGAGTAGGGTTCCTAATATTACCAAAATGAGATATTTCAGAGAAGTGTAAACCATGTCATTAGATACCACTAATATTTGTTTTCTTCAGATTAATGGCCATTTCATTAACTGCAGATCAATCCATAATTATGGGACATTCCGCAATTTAAATACTTTATGGGCCATCAGATACCAAGAGTAGTGCAACTAGCAGAATATCATCAGTACCATTCTGAGGTGACCACAGAAGTGTACATCTATGCTGGACTTCCTAAATATCTGCTTTATAGACTCCAACTCATCCAGAATACCGCAATCCAACTTCTTGCTCACGCCTCTCATTACGATCATGTCAACCCCCTACTGATTCACTTTCATTGGCTCCCTTATCCAGTACCGCATCCGTTACAAACGTCTCACACTGGGGTTCATAAAGTCCTACACATGAGTACTCCATCGTACCTTTCCTCCCTCATTATTTTTCACACCTCGCAGCACTCCCTCCACTCACTCTATTCTAGTTGCCTTCATTTTTCCTCTTACGAGTCAACTCGACATTCTGCTTTCTACTTTTTAGGTCCCAGTCTCTGGAACAACCTTCCTCCTGACCTTCATTTGGAGCTCTCCTACATCAAGTTCAAATCCCAACTCAAAACTCTTTTGTTCCAAGAAGCCTTTGACATTCCTATCACATAACATGCCGAGTCCCAGTGGATGATATCTCCTTCTCTGTCAGCTTCTTTCCCCTCTCTTCTCTCTGTAGTATGAATGTGATCTATCCTTTTCTATTTAACATTGTGGAGTTTCTTTCCTACTTTCTGATTCTTTTTCTTAGTTGTTTTTATTGTAAACTATTCTGCTACTTGTTGAAGGGCGCTATATCAACTTTTACTAAAATATAAACATACATACACTTTTTTACAATACCTTAAATGTGATTCAAACCAGCTAAGGACCACCTCACCAATTCCAGTTTGAGAAAGGCATTTTAACAAAATTTGATGACTTGCACTATCAAATGCAGATTAAACACCATAGTTTTGTTTATGTTTATTGATATTTTCCATATCGTCCTGCTAGACCAGTCCAGACAAGTGGGTTGTGTTCCCCTACCAGCAAATAGGTGGAGACAAAGAACCAATGAAAAGCCCAGGTTTCAATGGCATCACTCCTATGCCTCTATACACCTCAGCCAGCAGAGTTCCCTTCAATATTTCTTTGTCTCCAGCAGATGGTGGATGGATTTTCTCCTCTTTGTAGAAAATCTGAGGATTGAGAGGAAAAGAGATTGATGAAATACTCATGAACGACCACCATGATTACAGAAAGGTGACTCTCTCACTTGAGCACAACATGAGATACTCCACTAGACTACAGTCTTTTTGGTAGCCATAGGAGGAGGGAAAATTGGTCCATCTCCACACCCTTATGATAAGGGCCTGTTTAACAGCCACAAATTGGAAGAATCTGGAAGAGTATAGCAGCCTCATACAATCTCAACGCCCCCTCCCTCTTCCTCTGTCCCTCCCACTCTTTCCCAAAGATTGCAGAAGGCTCTCAGAGGAATCTGCCTGCCAGCCACCTTATATCTAGTACTTCAAAGCCAGCCAATGAAGGAGTTTCAAGGGAGTAGAGTTGTGTCCAGCATGGATCCCCCACCTGGGGCTCTCAGAGGGTGAGTACCAAGGCTTGACCTTGCCATTGTTCTTGTTGGGGGCTGCTGGTTCTGTCTCTGATGGATGCAATTTGGGGTGGACTGCTAGTGACCGTGACACTGTGGGGGGGTTTCATACCATTTTCTGCATGTGTTAGTAACCTTTTTGCCTATTGTGTGCCTGGTGATCGCGCAGTACTAACGCACGTTCTGCCCAAGTGGCTCCAACACACGCTCCTTCCCTAGCACAATTAATGCATGCTTGTGGGCCGACACAGCCTTAGTACACAATCTTGTGATATTCTAATTCTTTATGTCTTCTAGGAAACGTTTGACTTGTGGCAAGTGAGGAGCCTCTTTCTTGGATTCCAGACTCTGCCCTTCTTGCATGGCAACTTCTGAATCGCCCCTGGAAAGCCTGCTTTCTCCCTTTCAGCAAGAGGATAAGGTTAGTCCACCCTTATCTGCCTCAGGGCAGGAGGTGTTGGATGGGCACTGTGGGTAAGGATATTCAGCCGACTGGAGGCTTCAGCAACCGTGCAGTGAGCCGCTCTTCATCCTGTAGGGAGTCTATGGCTGCTGTACCCCTGGTATTGGGGAGCTTTATCTGAGAAGAGAGCTTCTGGACTCCGGATTAATTATTTTCCTTTTTGCAACAGGCCTGGTCCCCTGGGTGCAGTCTCGTGCCAGGCAGGCTGAAAGTCATAGCCCTGTTCGATTACCTCTGGCTTAACATCCCCGGCGAGGGACACTCCATGGAGATGAGACGCAGCTAGGAGCTATAAGAGATGTTGACTATGCCTTGGATTCAAATGACTCGGTACTAGGTTTTTATGTAGATGAGGAAGTGCTCTCACCTTCAGAGGATTCTGCTGAGGCCAGCATGATCTGCCTCTTCCAGAAGGAGGAGCTGGCAGTGTTGATTACCAGGCTCTCATCTACCTTGAACTTGATGGATGCTTCTGACATGGAGCAGGAACCGAAGGTACACCCGCTCCTTCAAGGGATGCTGAAATCCACTTCTGTCTTCCCATTCCCAGAGGTGATCAAGAATATGATCTGTCGGTGTAGGACTCCCCCGACTCCCTGCCTAAAGGGTTAAGGGTGTATGAAAAGATCTATGCTCTCCCGGAGGAGTAGCATGTCAAGTAGTTTGATGTTCCCAAGATGAGTGCACAGATCACGGCTGTTACCAGACAGACCACCATTCCTGTGGAAGGCGGATCGGTCTTAAGGGATGTCCTGGACTACAAGGTGGATTCCTTGCTGAAGAGCCAGTTCACTATGGCGGTGGCTATTCTTCAACTGGTAGTATGTAGTAGCCTGACATCTCAAGCCCTGCTCCAATGGATTCAGTCTCTTCCACCTGATGATACTACCTCTCTTTTGGAGTCTGCTACGGCCTTCCTTTTTGAGGCCATGTATGAACTGGTATGTCTGGCGGCCAGGGATGGTGCCTGATGACAGTGTCATGGCATTGGATTTGGCTCCAGCACCGGGCAGCAGACAAAGCCCGGTTGGCACAACTGGCCTTTAATGGTAAGCTTCTGTTTGGAACTGATTTGGAGAAGCTGGTGAAGGACCTAGCCGAGACTAAATCTTACTGCCTACTGGAAGTCAGGTGCAAGGGGCCTGGGAAATGGATTGGTGCCCCTTTTTCGTCAGACTCCGCCCTGCCACCAGATTCCCGGAGGGGTCAGATTTCCAGGAATCTCGGAACTATCATCATTTATGACACGGAAAACCTTTCTTCTCCTCTGCTTCAGGGCCTCAGGCTTATTCTCAGTCCTTTCGTGAAGCACATGGGCCCAGGGACTCGGTCACCCCCAGAGGAGGACCCCCTCCCAAGCTGCGCAATGAAGGTTTGAGGACCTATTCCTTGGTTCTTCCAGTAGGCAGCAGGCTTCACCTTTTCTTTCAGGAATGGGTCTGAATTACCAAGGATTGCTGGGTGCTAGACACCATTCAGTTCAGCTTTGTCCTGAAATACAAAGAACTGATTCCCGATACCTTTGTCATTTCCCGTTCTGAGTCTGCAGTCAAAGGTGCCGCTGTGCGGACCACCTTGGACAATTTACTCTGCCTAAATGGGGTGGTGCTTGGATGAGCAGAGCAAGAGCTGATACTCCATTTATTTTGTGGTATCAAAGGAGGACGGTTCATTCTGGACCTCAAGGGGGTCAACGAGCACTTGCATGCCCTGCGTTTCCAGATGGAAACCTTGCGCTCTGTGATTCAGGTGAGGGGAGTTCTTGGCTTCTCTGGATCTGGCCAAGTTGTATTTTCATATCCCAATTTGGGCAGATCAGCAAAAGTATCTATGCTTTGCTGTGCTTGGCTCTATCAGTTCGCTGCGCTCCCTTTAGGGCTATCTACTGCCCCAAGGATATTCTCCAAGGTGGTGGTGGTGGTGGTGGCAGCGGCTGTGGCGCTGCAAAATCTGTTTCCATCTTCATCTGGACAACTGGCTCATCTGAGCCCATTCCCTATCAGGAGCATCTTGGATAACGTCTCAAGTGGTGTCCTTAACTGAAAGCCTCAGTTGGGTGATCAATCGGTAAAAGAATTGGCTTTTGCCTTCCCAGTCCTTGGAGTTTCTGGGAGCACATTTCAGCAGTTGAGTGGGCAGAGTTTTCCTGCCAGAGGAAAAAGTAAGAATGTTGAATTATCTGGTGCTGTTCTGTGCGCAGTAGGCCCCCCGAGTCTGGGATTATCTTCAGCTCCTCAGATTAATAGCATTGACCGTAGAGCTAGTGCCATGGGCGTGTGCCCACATGTGACTGTTCCAGTGGTCCTTGTTGACTTAATGGTCCCTGAGTTCTCAGGAGTTTAGGCCCAGGCTTCTGCTCCCGTTAGTGGTAAAGGCCAGCCTGCAGTGGTGGCAGAAGCCCTGTCACCCGAGGAAGGATGTACCACTGGACTATTTCTCCTGGATCCTGCTGATAACAGATGCCAGTCTCTGGCTGGGGAGCCTATTGCCAAGACCATATTGCCCAGGGCCATTGGAACCACAGGGAAACGGTGTGGTCCATCAACAACATCGAGGCGAGGGTCATCAGGTTGGCTCTTCTGCATTTTCAGCCCCTGGTCAAGGGCCAGGCTGTTTGAGTGTTTTTAGACAATGCCACGGCGATGGCTAATGTCAATCATCAAGGCGGCACAAGGAGCACTGGGGTGGCTCTGCAGATGGATCTCCGGTTTGCCTGGGCAGAGTAGAACCTCTTAGCCTTATCAGCCCAGCACATTGCCAGGGTGGACAGTGTGAAAGTGGACTTCCTCAGCTGGCACTCTCTGAATCCTGGAGAATGGGAGTTAAGTCAGGAGACATTTCAGTTGATTCTGCACCACTGGGATTACCCCGATATGGATCTCATGGCGACCTGCTCCAATGCCAAAATCTGCCACTTCTTCAGGCGGCACACTGAGATGGGATCCAAGGGCGTCAATGCCTTGACCCAACCTTGGCCATGTCAGTGGCTGCTGTATATTTCTTTCATGGTCTCTGGTGGGGCATGGAATTCAGCTTATAGAGTGCCACTTGGGCAGGGTTGTTTTGGTAGTGCCAGAATGGTCATGGAGTGTGCTTCAGAAACTTGATGCGGCTCCTACAGGCACCTCCTCTTCAGCTGCCTCCGTCTCAGGGGCTATTGCAGCAGGGACCAATTATCCTGGAGGGCCTGGCTCCCTTCTCACTTTCAGCATGGCAATTGAAAGGAACTGCTAACATGTAAGGGCTACACTCCAGCAGTGATCTCTACTCTGTTTGGTGCCCAGAGGAGGCCTACCAAGCTAGCATATGTACAGATATGGTGCCTCTTTGAGCACTGGTGCAGCACGCAGCAGTTGGCTCCTGAGACAGCCAAGGCGTCCTCCCTGTTGGCCTTTTTGCAGGATGGCCTAGAGAAGGGCCTTTCTCTTAGCTCCCTGAAAGTTCAGGTGGCAGCTATGGCCTGCTTCTGTGGTTTGATGGCAGATAGGTCCTTGGCCTTTCACCTGGATCTCTCACGTTTTCTCCACGGGGTTCAGTGCCTGTGTTCTCTCCTTTGGTCTGGGATCTGTGTCTGGTGTTCAGGGCGCTGATGGCGGCACCTTTGAGCCATTGAAGGATTTGATGCTCAAGACTGCCTTCTTAGTTGTGATTCGGTCCACAAAGTGGATTTCCGAGCTAAAAGCCATGTCTTGACGAGATTGTCCTTTTCAGAGAAGGCCATTCCCATTCAGCCTGTGCCTTCCTTCTTTCCTTCTTGCCTAAGGTGCTTTCTCCCTTTCACGTGAACCAGGTGGATCGCCTACCCTTCTTCCTGAAGGAGCAGTGTCGGGGAAAGGATAAGGATCTTTGCCTAGTGGATGGCCAAAGGGCGCTCCTCCGATATCTGGAGGTTACAAATCCCTGTCATATGTCCAACTATGTTTTTGTACTGTTTGTTGGCCCATGCAAGGGTGAAGCGGCGACTGAGTAGACTTTAGGGTGCTGGATTAAGGAGACCATTGCCTCAGCATATCTGCTGTAGAACTGGCTGGTTCCAGAGGGTTTGCATGCCCATTCTACCCGAGCACAAGCATCTCAGGGGCAGAGCAGAGCTCTTTAGCCCCTGCAACCATTTGTCGGGCAGCAACGTGGGCATCACTTTCCACTTTTATCAAGCATTCCTGCTTGGATGTCCATGCATGGGTGAACAGGGCCTTCAGCTCAAGGGTTTTGTGAGCTGCTGTGTCTTCTTCCTGCCCAGTGGTGCTGTAGCCAGGGCTGGCCCGTCCACTAGGCAAGCAAGGCGGCCGCCTAGTATGGGCGGCACAGGTGAGCAGTGACAATGGTACACATGGGTGGCCACACCGCCCCCCCCCCCCAGCTGCTGCTGATTCCATTTGTGGGGGAGGCAGGCAGTGGCAGTTATTTCCAAAAGCAGTGGCAAAAAGCCACCGCTTTTGGAAATACTGCCGCTGCCCACCTTCCCTTCCCAAGACGGAATCGGTAGCAGCTGGGAGGGGTGGTGGCAGTGGCATCTGAGGGGGGGGCGGCAGCAGTTCGGGGGGGTGGCAAGGCCAGGGTTTTTGCTTAGGGCAGCAGAAATTCTTGGGCCGGCCCTGGTTGTAGCTTTGGTACATCTCACTTGTCTGGACTGGTCTAGCAGGACGATATGGAAGGTGATATTTTAATTACTAGTTTATGTCCTTTCCTGGAGTCCTGCTAGACCAGTCCAGGGCCCACCTCTGAAACTGTATTTGCTCTACTCTTCTGCTGTGGTACCCTGGGGTCCGCTATGGTTTTTATCCTTGGCTTTGCTGGTTCGTTTTCTTCTGAGAGCCTTCTGTTGATGCTTTCCTGTACATAATTCTCCACTGTTGCTTACTCATTTTTTCCCACAATTGAGGTTGTTTGAGGCTTGCTACGTATCTCCCAAATGCTGAAGGGACCTCTGATGGCTGAGGCGAATAGAGGCATAGGAGTGATGTCATTGAAACCTGGGCTTTTCATTGATTCTTTGTCTCCACCAGTCTTCTGGTAGGAAAACACAACCCACTGGTCTAGTTAGGACTCAAGGAAAGGACATTAACTGGTAAGTAAAATGTCACATTTCACCTCAAGCCTATGGTACACAGTATCCAATAAAGAAACCATCAAAGACTCCGTTCTGTGATGAGAATGAAATCCATTCTGCCATCCAGTATCTTATGTATAAAAACATAATTGGGGGTCACATGATGCAGTGGACACAAGGGGATGTAAAACTCGTGCTCCAAGGCTCATTTCCCATCCGCAAATATCTTTAACAGAAATACCCCCCAATTGCAGCTGAGCATTCCATGATTTCTCTCCCTCATCAATTGGCTCCTTTTTGAGTTTGACCAACAGCCATGGCCTTTAAACTTCTAAAGAAAGAGAGAAGAGGCAGCTGGCAGAATCTAAAATGGCAGACCTACAGGCCGAGCTGTGCTCTCCCACGGTGGAGACAGATGTTCTGGTAGCGGAGGTAACTGGAGTGGTAGTCACCATGTTGGAGAGCAAATTTCAGGTGATTTCGGCCCAGATTGACCTTGTAGCTACCTCCTTGGAAACGTTTAATTCACACCTGGCAGAAGCCGAGCAATGCATCTCTGGTACAGAGGATGCAGCGCAGGCCCTGTGAGTTGAGATGAAGGTGTTGAAATAGGTCGTTGCAAAGACAATTGGATGAGCAGGAAAATCGATCATGTAGAAAAGAATTTATGATTCATTGGCCTAATCGAGTCTATTTTGGATGCGGAACTTCAAGGTTTTTTGGAGACCTGACTGCCAACGGAGCTAAAGCTAGTTGACTGGGTAGCAGGCCTTATTTATTTATTTTATTTATTTATTTAACTGTATTTATATCCCGCTTTTCACCGGGTCAAAGCAGCGTTACATTCAAGGGAGGGGAAATTACGTAAAAAGGGTGAGACCATCACCAGGGAGACAACATTGATGATTTTGATATGAGACGGACTTAGGACATGGACAGGTTAGTGCAGCTTTGGATCAGTGGATCACGGTGGGCAGATAAGAACATAAGAACATAAGATATGCCATACTGGGTCAGACCAAGGTCCATCAAGCCCAGTATTCTGTTTCCAACAGTGGCCAATCTAGGTCATACGTACCTAGCAGTTTCCCCAAGGGACACAGGTTCCACAATGCTTGTATTGGTTCAAGCATTGATATCCTGGGTCCCTTCTTAATAATGGTTTATGGACCTTTCCTCCAGGAACTTGTCCAAACCTTTTTTAAACCCAGCTACACTAACAGCCTTTACTACATCCTCCGGTAACAAATTCCAGAGTTTGATTACACGTTGAGTGAAAAAATATTTTCTTTTATTAGTCTTAAAAAGTTTACCCTGTAGCTTCATTGCATGTCCCCTAGTCTTTCTATATTCTGATAAGGTAAACAATCGATCTACGTTTACCCGTTCCACTCCGTTCATTAATTTATAGACTTCTATCATATCTCCCCTCAGCCGTCTCTTTTCCAGGTTAAAGAGCCCCAACCTTTTTAGCCTTTCTTCATAGGAGTAGCCTTCCATCCCCTTTACCATTTTGGTGGCTCTTCTCTGAACCTTTTCTAAAATTGCTATATCCTTTTTAAGATATGGCGACCAGAATTGCACACAATATTCAAGGTGCGGTCTCACCATGGAACGATATAGAGGCATTATAATATCTTTTGTTTTATTTTCCATTCCTTTCCTTATCATACCTAGCATTCTATTTGCTCTCTTGGCCGCCGCTGCACACTGGGCCGAGGGTTTTAACATGGTATCCACAAGGACGCCTAAATCTTTTTCTTGGGTGGTGGTTCCTAATGTGGAACCTTGCATCGTGTAACCATAGTTTGGGTTGTTCTTCCCTAGGTGCATAACCTTGCACTTCTCCACATTAAATTTCATCTGCCATTTTGATGCCCAGTCTTCCAATTTATCAAGATCCTCTTGCAATTTTCCACAATCCTCCTGGGTTTTAACAACTTTAAATAGTTTTGTGTCATCAGCAAATTTGATAACCTCACTCGTTATTCCACTTTCCAGGTCAGATGTTGGTGCACTTTTTGGTGGGAGTCGTATTGAAGTATTCATGGAATAAGGTGGTTTTTAGCTGTTTTCTGAAGGATAGTGGATCGGCATTGTTTCTGAGATGGCTCGGTAGAGAGTTCCATAGGGATGGAGCATAGAGTTCGAAGGCTCAATTGCATGTCCGTTGAGAGCATTTAGTTCTTATGTGAGGGACGGTGAGGGAGTTGTTGGAGACTTGTCTAGTAGTTTTGCCGTGTACTGGACGAGACAGCAGGGTGCGAAGCTGGGTGTTCTGTGTTTGGTGGATGGCTTTGTGGGTGAGTAGGATGGATTTGTATTTAGTCCTTGCTTCGAGTGGAAGTATGTGTAGGTCCTTCAGAATTGGGGTGATGTGGTCGGTTTTCTTTGCTTTCTGAATGATTCTTGCCGTGGTGTTCAATGCTGTTCGGAGGGGGTTGGTCTGTGTGGCTGGAAGGCCATGGTAGAGTACATTGCAGTAGTCCAGATTCGGGAGTGTCATAGCTTGCATTATTATCCGGAAGTCTTGATGCTCGAGAAGTGGTCTGAGCCGTTGTACTAATTTTGCTTTGTGGAATATTATTCCAGAGGTTTTGGCAATTTGTTGCTTTAAGGTGAGGGCTTGGTCAATGATAATGCCCAGATATCTTATTTGTGGCTGTATTTGAATGCTTGTGTTTCCTATGTTGAGGTGTGTAGGTGGCGTGAAGTCAGGGTCTTTTGTCACTATGAGGGCTTCAGTTTTCTTTATGTTGATGGATAGGTTATTTTCTTGTAACCAATTGGATACCTCAGAGAAGCATGCTGATAAATGTGGGTTCGTTGGGTTTGTGGTTGTAATAGGGGCGTAGAGCATGATATCATCAGCATACATGTGGAAGCTGATGTTGTGAGAGCGTATGACTGAGCAGAGTGGCTGGAGGTAAATGTTGAAGAGGATTGCTTGATAGAGTTGATCCTTGAGGGACTCCTTGGTATTGCTGGAAGGGGGGCGAGGTCGCGGTGCTGGTACGGATTAGTTGGTGTCTATTTGTTAGATAAGATTGAAACCATTTAAGTACGGTGTCTTTGATCCCAATTGTCTGTAGTCTGCGTATGAGGATGTTGTGGGAGATGGTGTCAAAAGCTGCAGATATATCGAGGAAGATCATGGCATATCCAGAGTGTTTTTCTTGTGTTCCTATGATGAGGGTGTTCATCAGTGTAGTCATGAGGGTCTCCACTCCATGTAGTGGGCGGAAGCCGTGTTGTTGTGGGTCGAGTATGTTGTTGGTGTCCAGGTGTTCTTGAAGTTGCTGCTGGACGATCTTTTCGATTATCTTGGCAGTGAAAGGTAGGCTTGCTATCGGTCTATATGAGGCTGGGTCAAGGGGATCCAGGTTAGGTTTTTTTAAGGATGGTCGGATGATTGTAGTTTTGAGGGTGTCCGGCATGTGACCTTGGGCAAGGGATTCTTTGACGATATGGGTCAATGGCGTGCTTAGTTCGTCTTTATTGTTTATTGTTTATTACACATTTGGTATACCGCCCCCCATAACATCGGGGCGGTTTACAAAAACAAAATCAATAGCAATTATAGAAAAAAGAAAAAGAGGAAATTACAATAAATGATAGAGCAGGAGGTAAGTAAGGATAGAAGAGGCAAGAGAATAGAGTAATAAGAGTAAAACACTTAAGACTCAGGGGGGAAAGGCTAGGGAAAACAGATGAGTTTTAAGGAGGGAACAGAATTTGGAGTAAGATTCTTCTGTACGGAGGGCAGTGGGAAGGGAGTTCCAGAGAGATGGTGCTAAGTAGAAAAATGCTGCTTTCTTTATCCAGTCAGCGGGGCAGGGGTCCAGTGGAGAGGTGGTGGTGTTTAGTTGGGAGATGATGGACGATGTTTCTTCTGTGGTGGTTTCTTTGAAGGTAGTCCAGTCACTGTGTAAGTTGGGGTGGTGGTTTGTTGTGGGTATCTCTGCGTGTGGCTGAGGGTTTTGAGGTCGTTGTAGTTGTTTGTATTGACGGGCCAGTAGCTCAGGTGGGATCTTCGGTAATTGGTCCGAGTTATTGGGTGCCTTTGTCAGTTTTTTGACAATCAAGAAGAGTTCACGAGGTCTGTTTATGGAAGAGTTTAAGATTTTCGTGTGGTAGGGTTTTTTGCTTTGTCGGTCTCGTAGTGGTATGCATTGAGTTCATATAGGTATTTTGTCTTGTCGCTGTCGCCTTTGGTTTTCCTCCATTTTCTTTCCGTTCTTCTGAGTTTTGTTTTTAGTTTTCGGAGACTGGGAGTAAACCATCTGGCCTTTGTGGGGGGAGGTCTGTTAGTGGTTTTGGCAGTCGGTGCTCTAGATGCTGTGGAGATCGTGGTGTTCCAGTTGTGTATTAGGTCGTCAATGTTGCTGGAGCTTGTTTGTAGTTTCGGTAGAGTTTGTGCTAAGAAGTCTACTTTGTTAAATGTTTTGAATCTTCTTGTGTGGTGTCCTTCTTCATTGTTGGTCAAGTGTTGGTAGGTGTGGGATAAGGTGATGAGGTAGTGGTCTGACCAAGGTACTGGCGAGATCCGCAGGCTCTTACTTGAGGAAGCAGTTGAGGAGTTTAGGAATATGAGGTCTAGTGTGTTGCCTTTTTCATATGTAGGTTCTTGTATTATCGGTACCAGATTCATTGCAGTCATGGCGGCGTGGAAGGTTGTTGCCTGTTCTTCTTGAAGAGATGGGAGGTTGAAGTCTCCTAGGATGATTTGTTCCTTTGCGGAGCTGGTGCTCTCTGATATGAATTGTAGTATCCTTGTTAGGTCAGTATTTGAGGTAGGTGCACGGTAGATTAGGCATACTGAGAGGTGCTTGTTGGTGAAGGTGAGGAAGTCTGCTTCGTTGGTGGTTTCTGAAGAAAGGATCCGGAAGTGGAGGTCTGTTTTTGCTATGATGGCGACACCACCTCCTTTGGAGTGTGCGCGGGAGCGGTGGTGGAGGTTGTATCCTTCTGGGGTTAGCTGGTTCATTAGCACTGTGTCGGTGTCTGTTAGCCAGGTTTCCGTTACGCATAGGATGTCTATTTTCTCAGTTGTAATTAGGTCTTGGAGCATGTGATACTTATTTCTAACAGAGCGTACGTTTATTAATGAGATAGTGATATGGTGATAGGTTGTGGGGTCGGGGGTCTGGGCTGGTGAATGCTGTGTGTGGGAGTGGGTTTGTTTCGGGTTGTATGAGTGTGTGGGTTGCGTTGCTGTGAAGTTAGGCCAGGGTAAGTTATTGAGTGCAGTTGGCGGGAGGGATAGAGGCCTTACCATTGAAAGGGCTCATCGTACAACGAGGGGACTAATCTACACTTACGCACAGTAATATTCAGAGTCCTGAACTTTGTGCATAAGGAGGATAGTACAGAAATTCAGCTGTTATAATGGTTCTCAAGGACTAATTGAATTAGGTGGCACAAATGCGCCAGGAATTCTCTCCAATCCGTGCTCATTTTCACCAATGCCAGATGAGATTTGCTCTTCTGTACCCAGCTTGCTTGAAAATTATTTGTTAATGGGCAAGCAGAGTTCTTTAACTCTGTGGGAGACGCTTGCAAATTACTGGATGGCATGGACTTGTCTGCTGCTTGAGCCTTGCTGTTAGCCTTGGTGAGGCAGCTGATACTATATTTAGATATCTGGTTTGTGGTGAGCTGAGCCACCTTGCTGGTTGTGGGCATGCATGTTGTCCTGACTGTTTGGTTCCTGTTTGGTTTTAATGGAGGCTTGAAAGCACTAATGCCTGGAATGACTGAAGCTGGAACTGGACCCTCACAGGACTATTGGTCTGGATAGGGAGTGAACCATATTATGGGCGATCAATCAGAGTTGCTCCAGCTGCTGTTGAGTTCAGACGCAGGCTCCTGGACTTGATATGATTGATATTACTTGGTGCATGGACTCATCTGTGTGATGTACTACAAATTATTTTAGTATTAGGGGGTCCATTGTAGAGTTCATTTTGGATAAATGTTATTTATAGGGAAACGGGGTTGGTGAGATTGTGGTTGAGGTGGGCTGTGTGTAAGTAGCGGTATGTGTGTGGAGGTGATTGGTTAAGGACTGAAGGAGGGAGTGAATATTGTCCAGGAGTGTGGATGGGGTGTGTTTTGAATGCATGGGGTGACCATATGTGTTTGGATTTTTTAAGGGGTTTTGAAGGAATATAGGGGAGAGCTGTGTTGGGAAGTGGGGGGGGGGAGGGTTAGCCTGACACAAAAGTTCTAGGTGAAGCTGTTAGGATGTATAAGGATCACGGGTTGTCAGGGTTAGTAAAGTAAAGGGAGTTGGGTGATTCTCAGATACATTTTGTATCTTGGAACATCTGTGGGTTGGATTCCCCAATTAAAAGGCATAAAGTTCGCAAAGCCTTGTGAAACATGAAAGCGGAAATTGTTATGTTGCAAGAGATTCATATGGATTCTAAAGAGCATGACAAACTCCAGCGCTGGTGGATAGGACAAGTTTTAGGGGCCTTGTCTGACTCCAGAATGGCTGGATTTGCTCTATTAGTGCGAAAGGGGTTGAGTTTTGATGTGGATAATGTACAGTAGTAGCTGACCCTCAGAGTCGTTATTTGATTGTGGTGGGGGGGGGGGGGGGGTTTGGCCGTGGAGGTTCTGTGGTTGCAGTGTTAGTCTCTGGTCCAGGGTTAGTCCAAGGTATCTCACTAGTGCTTTGACCTGCAGTTGTGCTCCTGGAATCTTTATGTGTGAAAGTGGACTGAAATTTGTGTCTTTGGTGACATGGAGAATCTCTGTTTTTTGGTAGTTCACTGATAAGTTATGTCCAGTTAGCCATTGTATGATGGAAAAGAAGCAATTGATTAGGGAGGTGTACACAGCAGGGTGGAGAATGGTATGTGCAGCATAACTTCATCTGCATATATATGGTAAAGGACCTTATACGACTACATGATTGTGCAGATGGGCTATATATACAGTAGATGTTAAAGAGGAGAGAAGAGAGTGCAGAACCTTAAGGTGTACCCCTTGCTGGAGCCTCAATGATGCAGATGTGAGGCCATCTGTTCAAACCTGTTGTTGGCATTCGTTCAGGTATGATGTGAACCACTTTAGTGTTATGCCACCTAGACCTATTTCTTGTAAGCGGTGGAGTAGAGAACTGTGGGGTAACGAATCGAAAGCCGCTGTGCTATCCAGAAATAAAAGTACGAATCCTTGATGGGGTTTTTGGCTACCTTGCGTTAGTCTGTCCATGAAGGATGTGAGGAGGGTTTTTGAAGCCATGCTATAGCGGGTCTAGGGGGGTCTGGGTATTGATATGATCCAGGAGCTGCTGCTCTACCACCGTCTTGATGATTTTTGCAAAGAAAGGTAGACTGGAGATTGGGCAATATGAGCTTGGAGTGTCTGGGTCTAACTTTTTATTCTTGAGCATTGATCGTATGGAAGCATGCTTGAGGCTGGAAGGCATGCTGCCTTGTGTGAGGGAAAGCTAAGTGATCCTGAGCAATGTGGGGGTGAGCTCAGCATGAGCCATTTTGATCCAGCTCACCGGGCATGGATCTAGGGGAGGGGGTGGTGGTGTTTAGGTTCAAGATAATATTTTCTAAGTGCTCCAGGGAAACATGTTGGAAAGTGCCCCAACTGAGAGTGGGTGTGTTACCGCTAAGTATAGAGGTGACAGACCCTAGAGTGTTGCTGATGTTAGTTTTAGTTTGGAGGTAATTGGCACGTACCTGTGGGGATAAGGTATCGTTCCTGGTGTTCTTGTTGGGATTTCTTAGTAGAGATTTGACTATGTTGAATAGTTCTTTTGGGCAGTTCAAGGCGGTGTGGATGAGCTTAGAGTGGAATTCCTTCTTGCCCAAGTGGAACAGTTCTGCTCCAGAGTAATATCGCACAACAGACTAGCCTCGGATGCTTTCCTCCTAAATTGGGGGATGGTGTTCTGTATGCATATCCTCCAATCTCTCTCATTGCAAAGACCTTCCTAAAGCTCAAAGCGGAGAGAGGCACAATGTTTTTCATTGCTCCCTACTGGCCAAGACAAGCTTGAACTCTCCTGCTACAATTCTCCAGTCAGGAACCTCTCTGGTTAGACCATACACCAAACCTGATATCACAGGAGAACAGAATGATGATGAATCCCAACATCACGTCCTTGTCCCTTGATGTTGGGATGCTAATACTGTCTGAGTTCAATCTGCCAGCCAGTGTGGCCAGTGTCCTTTTGGCCTCCAGGAGGGCCTCAATGAGAAAATCCTATTCATGCAAGTGGAAGAGGTTTGCTGTCTGGTATGAGGATCTTTCCCTAGATCCCTTTGCCTGTCCCACACAAAAACTGCTTGAATATCCTCCACCACCTCTCAGAGTCTGGACTTAAGTCCAACTCCATTAGGGTTCACCTCAGTGCAATTGGAGCTTACCATAGAGATGTAGTGGGAAAGCCCATCACTGTATAGCTTTTAATTGTTCACTTTTTGCAGGAGTTACTTCTCTTGACACCTCCCTACAAACCTGCAGTGTCTTGAGATCTCAATGTGGTTCTTGTGCAGCTGATGAAAGTCCTTTTGAGCCACTTAATTCCTGCCTTCTGACGTTTTTGATTTGGAAGGTTTTGTTTTTGGTGGCGGTCACTTCAGCATGCAGAGTGAGTGAGTTTCAGGCTCTCATAGTTCATCCACCTTATATTAATTTCCATTATAACAGAGTGGTCCTCCATATTCATCCTAAATTACTTCTCAAAGTGATATTGGATTTTGATCTTAATCTGTCAATTATTCTACCAAACGTTTTCCCAAAACTACATGCTTACAAAGGGGAAACTGCGCTACACATGTTGGAAGTAGACTGCAAGCGAGCCTTAGCCTTCTACTTAGAGCAGATAAAAGCCCATAGAAAGTCCATCCAGCTTTTTGTTTCTTCAGTAAGCTAGGGGTTGCCATCTCCAAATGCTCTCTTTCAATTTGGCTAGTAGACTGCATCTCTTTCGCCTATGCCCAAGCAGGCCTGAGCCTCGATGGTCATATCACGGCTTACAATGTCAGAGCCATGGCAGCGTCAGTGGCCAACTTGTGCTCAATCGCCATGGAAGAAATTTGCAAAGCTGCAACGTGGTCTTCAACATACACATTCAAATCTCACTACTATCTGGAAGGGGATTCCAGACGCGACACCAACTTCGGCCAATCAGTACTATGGAATCTGTTTGGGGATTAGAATCCAAACCCCTAGGCCCATTCTTTTCTGTTCAGGCTTCCAAAATATACGAGGGGTGTCCGATACCAAAGGTACAGGTGGCAATCATACCGGCTCCGCATGTGCAATAGTGTCGTCATATACAGGACTACTTGTACTCGTAGTAGGAGAGTCTGTAGTGTTGTTTTTTTAAACATTCAAATTACGAGTAGTTTTCGGGAAGCAAATAAACATGGCGTGTGTAATCGCAGAGTATTAGAAGTTTGAGGTGCATGGAGTTATCAGATTTTTGCAAGCCGAAGGAGTTAAGCAGAGTGAAATTCTCCAGGACCAAGCAGGAAGTCAGTCCTCACATATGGGTGACGTCGGCGCCGACGGAGCCCCCGTGCAGAGCATTTTCCCAGCTTTCATAGAAAGCCTTTGGGAATGCAGCGCGCATGCGTGGTCCCCTTCCCGCCCAAGGGTGCCATCTTGCACAGTCGTCTTTTTTCCGTGGAGCCCGACGGATGTATATTCGTTTCACCCGAGGAAGAAGTTGATTTTCTCTGCGTTAACCTGTTTTTCTTCGGTTCGACGCCGGTTTCCCTTTCCCGCCTGGGCCCGATACGTCGGTATCGAGCCCGTGTCTCTTTTTCCTTAGTGACTAGCGTTCGCGCCATTTTTTCTTTTTTCACTGGCAGCCCTGTCCTTTGACCTTGCAGGGGCTCTTTTTCCCCCGATGGCTGCCAGCGGGTTTAAAAAGTGTGATCAGTGCAAGAAACTTATGTCTCTCACCAACACACATGACTGCTGCCTCCGGTGCCTCGGACCCGATCATGACCCGATGATCTGTGGTCCATGTGGGAAAATGCCCTCCAAGGCGTTGCGGAGTTGGCAGCACCAAAAGAAAAGAATCTTCTCTGACTCTGCGTCCGGTCAGGTCCGGACCTCGTCAGAGGCCTCGACATCTCGGGACTCCGGCCCCGAGCAGCATCGAGGCTCCTCTGAAAGGGGGTCCCCCTCGCGGGAGCATCCTAAGAAGAAAAAACCCGTGAGGGCAGCGTCGGTGGACGCACTTGGCTCCTCGAGGGCCAAGTCGCATAGCCCCGAGCGTCGTCCCGGGTCTTCGTAGTCGGAGAGGCCTGCAAAACAACGTTGTGTGAAGATGGCGTCCCCGGGTCACGTGAGTACTGTAGTCCTCGTGGACTCACCTCCAGGGGAGCCGACATCGGGCCCGGCGCCACTGAGTCTCCTGAGCTCGGACTCAGGTTGACAGCCTTGGAGAGCAGCTTGGCTGCCTTCATGGAACAGCAGCGGGCACTGATCGCCGGTCTCACCGGTGCATCTGCCCCAACCACCGGGACATCGACATCCAAGTCGACCCCGGAGGCCGAGCCGATCCTCGAGTCCATGCAAGCTCGAGTCGATCCTCGGCCAAGGTCCCCCTCGGCCTCCTGTTTGGGACCGAGGTCGTCGACGCCGGTACCCTTGGCGTCGGGGCGGATGGCATCGATACCAGCCCGACTGGAGCCGCTCGATTCCTCCTCCGAGGAGTCCGGCTGGGAGACGGAGGATGAGGAATCGCCCGACACCTTTTGGACTTGGTGCGTTCCCCCCCGGAGGACACCAGGTTCTCTGATTTCGTGCGGGAAATGGCCAAGGCTTTGGCATTCCCCATGGATCCCGAGGAGGGGCCTCGAGCCGAGGAGCTCGAGGCCCTACAGTATGACTCTCCTCCGAAGGAGGCCTTTACTGTTCCGGTTCCTCCGATGCTGGAACGGTTGCTCTTCTGCATGTGGGAGGCGCCGGCCTCAACGCTGGTTTTGAGCAAGCGGGTCGATTCCATCTATCGAGTCCGCAAAAGCCCCGGGTTCCAAAAGGCACAATTACCGCACCACTCCATGGTTGTGGAATCGGCCATGCATCGTCTGAAGAGTCAGAAGATGCACTCCTTGGTGCCTCCCGGCCGGGAGGCTCGGAACCTGGATGCCCTCGGTAAGAAGTGCTTCCAGGGTTCTATGCTTGCTTGCCGTGTCCAGACCTACCAGCTGTACATGGGCATGTACCTTCGAGACCTGGCAAAGGAGATTGCTGGGTTCTCTGCTGGTCTCTCCGAGGAACCTTTGCAGAGGTTCAATGCTCTGTCCTCAGGTATTCGTGAGTGCTCGACGTTTATATCTCGAGCAGACTAGGATGGCTTCGAGGCTTCGGCCCAAGTAGCTGCGGCCAGCATCGGTGCACGCCGTCAGGCTTGGCTACAGTCATCGGACCTCGAGCCATGGGTGCAGGACAAGTTGGTCGATGTCCCCTGCCAAGGTGAAAACCTCTTTGGCAAGCCCATGGCTGACAAGGCTGCCGAACTCGAGACCGAGACTCTTACCCGGACAAGGCTGCCCTGAAAAACCTCTGCCCCTTCTCAGAAGAAGAAGGGCTCGGGGAAAAAGACCTTTTACCCGAGGAAGTCATCTGCCTATAAACAGTACTTTCATTATCAGGCCTCTATAGCTCCCCAACAGGGTCAGCAGGCCAAGGGGCAGGGTCATGGGCCCCGTAGGCAGAAGGCCCCCAAGCCTCCTACTCCGGCTCCTGCTCAGCAGGGAGGGGGATTTTGACTGCATTGGCATAGCCTCTCCTCCTCAGCTGGCTCCCATCAGCACTGGAGGCAGGCTGGCCCTGTTCGCCCACAGGTGGTCAGCCGTCACAAGGGATACCTGGGTTCTAAGTATAGTCCAGAAGGGCTGTCTCCTCCACTTCCACCAGGTACCCCCCTCCTGTTTTCCAGGGGAGCCTCCCAGACTCCCTCTGCACAAGGACTTACTCCTGCAGGAGTTGGCAGGTCTTCTAAAGGATCAGGCAGTGGAACCGGTGCCCCACCACCTGAAAGGTCACGGCTTCTATTCCAGGTACTTCCTGGTACCAAAGAGAACAGGAGGCCTCAGACCCATCCTAGACTTGCAAAACCTGAACAAGTTCCTGGAGAGGGAAAAGTTCAAGATGCTTACCCTTGGAATCCTGCTGCCCTACCTCCAGCAGGGAGATTGGCTATGCTCCTTAGATCTAAAGGATGCTTATACTCACATCCTTATTCATCCAGACCACAGACAATATCTCAGATTTGTAGTGGGAGGAAACCATTATCAGTACAGAGTACTGCATTTTGGCCTTACATCCGCCCCCAGGGTATTCACCAAGTGCCTGGCGGTGGTGGCGGCCTACCTAAGGATTCAGGGCCTCTTTGTCTTTCCATATCTGGACGATTGGCTCATCAGGGGTCAGTCCCCGCAAGAGGCCAATCAAGCCACCCTTCGCACTGTCGCTCTGCTTCAGCACCTGGGGTTTGTCATAAATTTCACAAAGTCCAGTTTGCATCCCTCCCAGAACATGGAGTTCATAGGAGCTCGACTGGACACCTTTCAGGCAAAGGCCTTTCTACCAGTGGACAGGGCCCACAGATTGATGGCTCTAGCCAGGCTATTCCACAGCAATTCTCTAGTCTCTGCCAGGCAATTCATGAGGCTCTTAGGCCACGTGGCATCCACGGTCCATGTGACTCCAAATGCCCATCTATACATGAGACCAGCTCAGTGGGGCCTCAGGACTCAGTGGCACCAGGCCACAGGAAGCCTCGTGGACAAAGTGAAGGTGTCCAGCCTACTACAGTCTTCTCTGCAATGGTGGCTTCATCTTCCGAATCTAGTGCAAGGGGTGCCTTTTCAGGCACCTCCACACTCTCAGGTGCTGACAACCGATGCTCCTCTACAAGGTTGGGGGTGCACATTGCCAAGGGGCATGTACTCAAGGCCTGTGGACTCCTTGGGAGACCGCACAGCAGATCAATCTCTTAGAACTGAGAGCTATCCGCTTAGCCCTGAGAACTTTCTCTCATCTCATCTCTCACCAGTCCGTCTTAGTTCAGACAGACAATCAAGTGGCTATGTTCTATGTGAACAAACAAGGGGGCACAGGGTCCTGTCTTCTCTGTCAGGAGGCGCAGAAACTGTGCTCCTGGGCAGTCGATCATGGCATTCTTCTCAAAGCAGTCTACCTCCCAGGTCAGGAGAATTACCTGGCGGACAGATTGAGCAGGATTCTGCAGCCGCACGAATGGCAGTTGAACCCTTTAGTGGTTCAACAGATCTTCCTGAGATGGGGTCTTCCAACCATAGATCTCTTTGCCAATCCTCTGAACCGTCAACTTCCCAGGTTCTGCTCCAGACAACCGCATCCTCTCAGAGTAGCAGCGGATGCGTTTCTCATTCCATGGTCTACAGGCCTCCTATATGCGTTTCCTCCCACACCTCTAGTGTCCAAGACACTATTCAAGGTGATCCGGGACAAGGCCTCAGTGATTCTGGTGGCCCCCAGGTGGCCAAGGCAACCCTGGTTCCCACTACTGTTGCAACTAGCGGTGGACACTCCTCTTCTTCTGGGGATGCAGCCCGATCTCCTGTCCCAGGAGCAGGGATCTCTCTTGCACCCCAATCTCCAGTCCCTCAATTTGATGAGCTGGCTGCTGAAAGTGTAGTCCTAGCGCCTTTACTACTGCCTAAGGAAGTGGAGGACGTAGTCTTGGCCTCTAGGAGGCAGTGCACCAGAAAGTCTTATGCCCTTAAGTGGCGTAGATTCTCTTCCTGGTGTACTCAACACAACAAGAATCCCTTCTCATGCCTGGTACCAGTGGTGCTGCAGTATTTGCTTCACCTGTCCAACCTAGGCCTTAAATCCAATTCTGTTAGAGTTCATCTTAGTGCTCTTTCCGCACAGCACTCACAGGTGGAGGGTCAGTCTCTCTCCAGCCACCCTTTGGTGGCTCGCTTCCTCAGAGGCCTGCTCTTGCTTAAGCCTCCTGTGTGTCCACCTACCCCTGACTGGGATTTAAATGTGGTCTTGCAACGCCTTACTTGCCCACCATTTGAACCTATGGCTACTTGCACTCTGCGTTTTCTGTCCTGGAAAACGCTGTTTCTGGTAGCCCTTACCTCAGCTAGGCGAGTGAGTGAGTGAGCTTCAGGCCCTAGTCTCAGAAGCACCTTATACTAGGTTCTATAGGAACAGGGTAGTCTTACGGACTCACCCTAAGTTCCTCCCAAAGGTTATCTCCTCCTTCCACCTCAATCAGGAGGTGGTTCTTCCGACTTTCTTTCCCAGGCCTCATGCTAGCCGGGCTGAGATGGTCTTGCATACCCTGGACTGTAGGAGGGCGTTGTCCTTCTACCTTGACCGTACGCGGGAGCACCGGAGGGCTGTTCAGCTCTTCGTCTCTTATGACCCCAATAAGTTGGGGTTGGCTGTCTCCAAGCGTACTTTGTCCATATGGGTAGCTGACTGCATCGCCTGGGCTTACAGGGCAGCCGGCCTCTAGTTGCAGGGTCGAGTTACGGCTCACCGGGTCAGGGTGAAGGCTGCGTCAGTGGCTCATCTCCACTCTGTTCCGTTGGTAGACATCTGCCGGGCCGCTCCTTGGTCTTCAAGCCAGACTTTTGCGGCCCACTACTGCCTTGAGAGGAAGTCCCGCAGGGACAGTGCTTTCGGGCAAGCGGTACTCCATAATCTCTTTGGGGTCTAGGCAACTCCTACCCTCCGGCCCTGGTGTTGGGCTACCTGTCAGGGGCGTTATCAGAGAAGATTCTGTTCTTGCATGCTGAGGCTCTAGAGGGAGCTCATTTTTCAGTTTGGGGCCTCTGGTAGCCCTAAGCTAGGGAGTCCCATATGTGAGGACTGACTTCCTGCTTGGTACTGGAGAAGGAGTAGTTACTCACCTGTAACAGGTATTCTCCAGGAGCAGCAGGAATCAGTCCTCACAACCCTCCCTCCTCCCCTTGGATTTGCAGTCATATGATTTATTTTGCTATTTTTGCTGTCTTTTAGCTATGTCATCAGACTGAGCAAGATGGCACCCTTGGGCGGGAAGGGGACCGCGCATGCGCGCTGCATTCCCAAAGGCTTTCTATGAAAGCTGGGGAAATGCTCCACACGGGGGCTCTGTCGGCACCGACGTCACCCATATGTGAGGACTGACTTCCTGCTGCTCCTGGAGAACACCTGTTACAGGTGAGTAACTACTCTTTCATTGCAGATTAGAGGGCGTGTATGGCCCGAACGTTTTAAGCCTAAAAGAAGTCAATGTCTAGTGTAACAAGTTTAAAGATGGCCGAACAGAGTTGAATGATGATCCAGAAAAGAAAAGAAACAGACCAAGGACCTCACACACGGATGACAACTGTGCAATTGTCAAACATCTGATTAGGGAGGATTGTCGCATTAAAGTTCGTGAACTTGCTGAAATGACTGGCATTCCTAAGAGTTCTGTTCATGAAATCATATGCGATCTCAACTTCCGCAAGATCAGGAGGAATTGCAAGGCACCGTTATGGACTACTTCAAGCAACTTGACACGCAACTGTACCGTGAAGGGATGTTCAAACTAGTGTCACACTGGGATAAATGTCTCAATATTTACGGCAGTTATGTGGAGAAGTAAACAAAAGTATGTCGTTTTGGGTGGAATGTATTGAATAATTTCTTTAAATACAAATGTTAGTGTAATTTTGGCCTGTATCTTTAATATCGGACACCCCTCGTATATAAATATATATATATATATATATATTTATTTATTTATTTATTTAGCATACATTTGTATACCGCTACTTCCAGCGATCAGTAGCAGAATTAGATTACACATTGGAAACTGTCAAATCAGGACAGAAAATTTAAAGTATATACAAACTGATTTGTAAGGTAAGCACAACACACATTAGTTATGGAGGAGTGGTTTACATATGTACATTTTTACATATATACATCTTTGATTCTCTGGGTGGCACAGTTTGTGTCATGTGGGCTAAATCAAGTTGTACTGAATCTGAAATAGGTGAGTCTTGAGTTTTTTTCTAAAGTCCATCAGGTCTTTGCTAGCTCGTAGCTCCGGCAGTAGTTGGTTCCAGAGTGTCAGTGCTGTGTAAGAGTATGCTCTGTTACTAGTACCGGCTTTGACAGATCTTATGTCTACCGGTACGCAGAGGGTGTTGGAGGTGGTGGTTCTTCTGCTTCTGTTGGGTGGTTGTGTGCAGATTAGGTTGGAGAGGAAGGATGGCGCTATGTTATGTATGAGCTTGAAAGTGGTTATTAGCGTTTTATATTTTATACGAGCTGTAATGGGGAGCCAGTGTAGTTCATTCAACACGGGTGTGATGTGTTCAGCAAAACTTTTCTTCATAATGATTCTAGCTGCCACATTCTCTGCCATTTGTAGTATTTTTAGGGTTTTCTTTGGCAGGTCCTGTAGAATGGCGTTGCAATAGTCGAAGTGTGGTATGATGGACCAGGCTCAATAATGCTTCGTAGAGGTTGCAGGACTCTTAGTTTGTGGAAGATGGCCCTGTTTGTTAAGCGGAGGTGTTTTTCCATCTTTAGGTCACTGTCGAACGTTACCCCGAGATATTTTATTTCTTTCTTTGTTTGGTAGGTATTGTTGCATAGTGTGATTGTTGCTGGGGGGTTGAAATTTGGTTTTCTGGAGATGCACATCACCTCTGTTTTTTTATGGTTGATCGCCATGTTGTTTTGTTGCAACCAGGTTTGCATTTCGATTAGGCATTCTTCTAGTTGGATGTAATTTGGGTTATCTGCGTCGAGTTGTGTGTACAGCATGATATCGTCTGCATAGATGTGGTAGTTGATTTTGTGCTTTTGGAAGGTTTTGCAAATTGGTTGCATATATACGTTGAAAAGAAGTGAGGAGAGAGCAGAGCTTTGAGGTATGCCTTGGGTTTGTGGGAATGCCTCGGCTTTTTCGTTGTTGAACTGTACTTGTTGCATTCTGTTTGTTATGTATGATGAGAGCCATTTCAGGGAGGTTCCTGATATTCCAATTGATTTAATTCTGTTCATGAGGGTTCCATGGTGTACCGTATCAAAGGCTGCTGAGATGTCAATAAATATGAGTAAAAACGTTTTCTTTTTGTCTTCTAGGCCTTTGAGGAGGTTGTCAAGCAGTGCGATCAGTAGGGTTTCAACCCCATGATGTTGTCTGAAACCGTATTGCTGATCATCTAGGGTTTCGTTTTCGTCAAGGTGGTCTTGCAGTTGTTGCAGGACTGCCTTTTCAATGATCTTTGCTAGGAAAGATATGCTGAATATTGGGCGGTAAGAAGCTGGGTCGTCTTTGTTGAGTGTTTTGTTTTTAGTATAGGTCTTATGATGGATTTCTTAAGTTGTGTAGGCATGATTCCTTGTTGAAGTGATAGGTTGATTAAATGCGAGATGTGTATGGCAATTTCTTGCTTCGCTGCCTTGATCCATGCGGTTGGGCAGGGGTCTAGTGGGGATGTGGTGGTGTTGATGTTTGTGATTATGTTTATAATTTGCTGGTCTTCAATTTTGCGAAAATTGCTCCATACCTGGTCCTGATTTGCGCTTGTCACTATGTTAAGTTGAGTCACTGGGTGGGCTGTGTCCAGGGATTGAGTGGGTTTTGTAGCCGTGAGTTTGCTTGCGTAGTGATTGGCCAGGGTTTGGGCCTTGATTATGCTGCTGTAGTGCTCTTCCTGGGGTGCTTTGGTTAGTGATTTGACTAGTTCGAATAATTCCCTGGGCTTATTGATGGCCTTATTTAGTATGTTAGTGTGATGCGTTCTTTTTGCCAGGTTGACCTCATTTTTGTACTTTGAGAGAAGAGTCAGGTATTCCGTTTTGCGTTCGATGGTTTTGGTTTGCCTCCATTTTCTCTCCAGTTTACGGAGTTCCCTCTTCAATCTGGTCAGCGTTTCAGTATACCATGGTTCTGTTCTGGATTTTGTTGCGTTCGATGGGGCTTTCCATGTTGGGTTTGAGGCAGCTTGTATTCCAGAGTTCCACCTGTTTATTAGATCATCGAGGTCTGTGCGTTCCAAATCTATGTGGGATGCAATGGAGCTTGTGAGATCTTCTTTGTTGAATTTATTGAATCTCCTTTGCGGGTGTATTGATCTCCCAGCTTTCGGGTTTCTGGGTAGGGAGGGCAGTTGGATTTTGAGATCAATTTGGTGGTGGTCTGACCACGGTACTTGGGTTATCCTTATTAAGGGTTTTTCTTCGTTTTGCTGCTGTTTGGTGGGTATGAATACCATGTCTAGGGTGTTTCCCTTGTCGTGGGTGGCGTCATTTATTATTTGCTGGTACCCAAGTTGGGTCATGGCTTCAAGGAAGGTGTTCGCCTGAATAGGTGGAATCGATGCCAAATTTAAGTCTCCCATGATGATTTGGAATTTTTTGATTGGGGTGGTGGAGATGCTTTCTAGCGCTGTAGCCAGTGTTTCGTGGTGTGACGAAGGGGATCTGTAGATTAGACAGATGGATAATACTGAGTTTTCTACTTTGAGTAAGTCGATGTCCACAGTTGAGTTCAGGGATGTGCTTGTTAGTTGTAAGTTGGTCTTGGCCACTATTAGAACTCCTCCTATTTGTATGATATATATATATATATATATATAATACAAAAGGCCTATTGCCAACAAAAAAGGCAGACTTTGTTGCCCCTGTTGGGCGAACTTCATTCTCCTTTTTCTTTAAGGTAGCCTATAGCTAGGAAATTCCATACATGAGGACTTATCTCCTGCTTGTCCACAAAGAAAAGGTAGTTACTCTCAGAAAATAGTCCTCACAACCAATGTTCCCTCTAATTTTCTGTAGGCTGTGTGCGCATAAAA
The DNA here is from genome assembly GCA_033557465.1 of Ichthyophis bannanicus. Taxonomy (NCBI): domain Eukaryota; kingdom Metazoa; phylum Chordata; class Amphibia; order Gymnophiona; family Ichthyophiidae; genus Ichthyophis; species Ichthyophis bannanicus. The sequence continues at coordinate 1,737,522,150 of CM066032.1, forward strand.
TATCAGCTGTGCAGCTTTTGAAGGAAGGTTAAATTTTTGTGCGCCACATAATGACACTCGGAGTTATATACTTTAAAATTTGACTACACGTCAGAATACAGTATGTACACCACATTGATTGCACTAGAAAATATTGTAGAACTTGTGAAAACCGTAAATACACAACAACTTTTCAATTTTAAGAATGTCTGTGTTGTTTTCTATCAGAATCAGAACCATAATTTTTGTGCGCTCTGTTATAAAGTATGTGCGCTCACTCGGCGAGGTGTGTGCGCGCGCACACGCGCACAGCTTAGAGGGAACAGTGCTCACAACCCTCTCATCTCCCCAGGGAGTTGTATTCTACTATAGCTATAATATCAGACTGATTGAAGATGGCGCTGCAGCGGCAGACAGGAAGATGGCACACATGCACAGAGGAAGCTCCCAAAAGCTTTGATTAGTAGCTGGGGAGCGTTCCTGCACAGGCTCCATCAGATGACGTCACCCAAATGTGAGGACTTTTTCCTGCTGTCCATGGAGAACACCTGCTACAGGGGAGTAACTACTTTATATATTAAGGGAATTAGATTTTATCTTTATCTTTATCTTTATTTGGCAAATTTGATATACCGCCTTTACAAAAGTATTAAGGCGGTGCACAATACAAACGATCTTGGCTGCAAAGAGAGAAGAATGGAAAGGAACGCCATTTATAGATAGGAAAGTGGACAGAGAGGAAGGGGCAGTATAGATAGAAGGAGACAGGCTGTAGAGCCAACAAGCCAGATGAGACAAGACGTGGTAGCAGACTAACATAACAAGTAGTAGACGGGTGACAAAGAGGAGAAGTGAGATAACTAACATACAGACGGGTAGATTACGTAACAAACGTGTAACAAACCACATAAGGGTAAGTCGGGGCGGAGGGGCGGCAGGGGAGGCGGCCCAGGGGGTCGTGAAAATGAATCAGGGGAATGGAGATGTTATAGCCCTGAGAGGAGTGGTGAATGGGTAGGTATATTCGACTGGGTGGTGGTGAATGAAGGGGAAGGGAGATCGAAGGCCTGGCAAAAAAGGAAAGTTTTAAGCATAGTTTTAAAGTGGGGAAAGGACAGCTCAGTACGGATGGCATGTGGAAGGGAATTCCATAGAGCGGGACCAGCGAAGAAGAAAGCAGCGTGACGGGTAGATTCAAGATGTGCCTGTGTCGGGGAGGGGAGAAAGAGGCGGTTGCTGTGAGCGGAACGTAGTAGGCGGGGGGTAGGTTGAAGAAAGATGAGATCGGCCAAGTATTGGGGGGTGTTCGTATAAAGAACTTTGTGAGTGGTGATAAGAAGCTTATAAACATAGCGAGCCTTAACGGGAAGCCAGTGAAGAGAGAGCAGACAAGGGGTAACATGATCGTGTGGAGATGAAAAGGTGAGAAGACGGGCTGCTGTGTTCTGAATTAATTGTAATCTGCGAAGTTGGTACTGGGGAATGCCAGCGAATATAGAGTTACAATAGTCAAGACGGCTAATTACCAGAGAGATAACTAAGGTGGTAAGAGATGTGATGGGAAGAAGGGAGCGGACAGCACGAATTTTCCGAAGCTGAAAAAGAGAGCTATGTACTACCCCAGAGATGTGTTGGTGAAAAGACAGTGCAGAATCTAGGGTCACACCAAGGTAGCGGAGGGTAGGTGCTAGTGGGATGGGTGCATTTGACATCACAGGAGCCAGGGTGGGAGAGGGAGCCCCGAAAGTGAGCCAGATAGCTGCAGACTTTTTGAAGGGTTGACGATGAGGAAGTTGTCATTAAACCACTGTGCGACAGAAGTTAGGCAATCATTCAAAGGGGAAAGATCGGGGCAAGTGATGACGTATGGTGGACCAAAAGGATGTCGTCAGCAAAGAAATAGGCGGAGAGACCAGTTTGTTGTATGAGCAGTGCCAGTGGTGCGAGAAAAACATTAAAGAGGAGTGGGGCGAGGATAGACCCTTGCGGGACTCCACAGGGAAGGGGGAAGGGGGCAGAAGAGGAGGAGCCCGAGTGTACTGTGAAAGAACGGGAAGAGAGAAAAGAGTGGAACCATCGGTGAACCGTGCCCTGAACCCCGATTTCCGATAACCGTGAGAGCAGCGTGCGATGATCAATGACGTCAAAGGCTGCGGTGAGGTCAAGTGAAACGGCAATCGAAAGATTTCCTTTGTCGTGAGAGCGGTGTAATTCATTAAGGAGTGCAATAAGGATGGTTTCAGTGCTGTGGCCGGTCCTAAAACCCGATTGTCGGGGGTGTAGAGAGATGGTTGTGTCAAGATGGGCGGTGAGTTGGTGGAAAGCAAACTTCTCAAGAATCTTGGACAGGAAAGGTAGGTTGGAAACAGGGCGCCAATTGGAGGGGACAGCAGGGTCAAGAGTAGCTTTTTTGAGTAGGGGGCGGACCAAGGCGTGCTTCCATGCGGAAGGGAAATCTCCAGATGACAGACTGGAATTCATAATGTGAAGAGCAAAGGGAAGGAGTGTGAGAGAAGGGTCAAGAAGCCAGGGGGACGGTACGGGATCGAGGGAACAGGTGGTCTTATGGGAAAGCGAGACGGCTTTGGTCAATTCAATTAAAGTAACAGGGTGGAATTCGGACCAAATGTGGGGAAATATAGGAGCAGAAGATGAGGAATGACCAATAACAAGCGTAGGAGAGGAGGAAGGGGGTGAGGGTCGAAGGTAGAACGAAGGGTCGAGATCTTAGTTGAGAAGAAAGAAGCAAGAGCCATAGGGCTAGGGGCGTTGGGTGGGGGAGACGAGGAGGACAAGGTAGAGGCCGTGGAAAGAGAGTTCAAAACCTGGTACAGTTGACGGGATGAATTGGAAGAGGTAGTAATGAGATTAGAGTAGTATGATTTCTTGGCAGATGTTAACAGGGAGTAGTAAGATTTACGGGTGCTATGGAAGGTGGCGAGAGTTTCACTAGAGGGGCGTTTACGCCAGAGCCGAGCTGCACGGCGAAGATGAGAGCGGTGCAGGTAGAGACCGGAATGAAACCAGGGATGGTGTGAAGGGGGACGATGGGGAACAGGTTGCAGGGGGGCAATGGAATCAAGAGTAGATGATAGAGTAGAGGTCCAAAGGTCGACCTGTCTATCTAAAGGAAGAGAAGAGAAATCCGACGGAAAAAGGGACTCAGCGGGGGGAAAAAGTTTTAGTGTGGTGGGATTAAGACGCCGAGATAGGCGAGAGGGAAGGGGGGAGTCCAAGAGGGATCCTGGAGGAGGGGGAAGGGACAGAGAGAAAAATAGACAATGGTGGTCAGACCAGGGAAGGGGAAGGGGGGTGATACGGGCTGGCGAGAATGGAGAAGAATCCGCAGTGAGGATTAAGTCAAGAGTGTGTCCAGAGGTGTGTGTCAGGCAGGTCATGTGCTGGGTGAGAGAAAGATCGCTGAATAAAGTGGCAAGAGCTTTATCGCGAGGACGTGATTGGGAATGAAGGTGGACGTTAAAATCTCCCAGAATAACCAATTGGGAGGACAGAAGGGTGGATTCTGATATGGCGAGCAGAAGAGAGTCCCAGAGCTCCGGACGCAGGGAAGGGGGTGCATAAAGTAAAAGAAAATAAGTGGGTGATGGAGACGAAGTATGGAAGAGAAGAGACTCGGGATAGAAGGGAGAAGGTGAGGCAAGAGAGAGGGGGAGAGTCCTTCAATGGATAACTGCCACTCCTCCTCCCATACGGTTAAGACGTGGAGCATGGAAGGCTGATTTAGCTCATGCATTTTTTCAGGAGCTCAAGGTGAATCACATTCAAATACAGTAAGTATTATTTTGTCCCCAGGGGGCTTACAATCTAAGTTTGTATCTGAGGGAATGGAGAGTTAAGTGACTTACCAAGATCAGAAGGAGCAGCAGTGGAATTCAAACCCTCGCTTCCCTGATGGGCATTGAAAGGCTTTTGTACCTTTCCAGAAAGCTCTGCACAAATCCATCCTTTCATCACTGAGCAGTCATATAACTTGAGTATGTGTGAGTGAACTGCTCTTTCCAGAGAACACTGGTTATAGGTACTGCAACTGCTAGCTTAGGAGATGAAACATTTTACTTTCCCCTTTTAAAAGTAAGTCACGGTGGGTGAATGATGTTACCTTAAATTGTTGTCTCATGAAGAGCAGCTCGTAGTGGATGAAAACTACATTCCACTGGATTACCCTTTCATGTTAACAAATGGGAACAAAAGCTGGAAAGGAATCTAAGTAAGGATAAGAACTTCAAACCAGCAGATGTTACAGTAACTAAAGGTTTATTTACTTCCAAATTAGATGGTGAGTATATTTTGGTATCATGGAAGTGATGAGACACCACGTTTCATGTTAATTAGAAGCAATATGCAGAGAAAATTATAAGTATACACAAAATTATTTTGTGACATAAATTAAACTCGGGTACCAAAAGAATAAACAATTTAAAATACGGTCTCCCACTAACTTTCTGAGCAATCAGAATAATCAGTTGGTATTGATACTGTTTTTTAAACAGTAATATATTTTTCATGTGTAGGACCTTTACTTTTCCAAATCTATTAAAAGAATTTCAAAACTATTTTAAATTCTCAGCTTCAGGTGAGATACCAGTACTAAATCCCTTGAATAATTCCTGATTCTCCAGGACCAAGCAGGAAGTCAGTCCTCACATTTGGGTGATGTCGGCGCCAACGGAGCCCTCGTGCGGAGCATTTCCCCAGCTTTCAAAGAAAGCCTTTAGGACTTGCAGCGCGCTTGCGCGGTCCCCTTCCCACCCAAAGGTGCCATCTTGCTCAGTCTTCTTTTTTCCGCGGAGCCCGACGGACGTAGTTCATTTTTCACCAAGGAAAAAGTTGATTTCCCTGTTTTTTGTACTTCTCCCTCGGTTCGACGCCGGATCCTTTTCCCGCCTGGGCCCGATACGCCGGTATCGAGCCCACTCTCCCTTTTTCGGTTTTTGTCCTTTGTGACTAGCGTTCGCGCCATTTTTTCTTTTTTTCACTGGCAGCCCTGTCTTTTGACCTCGCAGGGGCACTTTTTCCCCCGATGGCTGCCAGCGGGTTTAAAAAATGTGATCGGTGTAAGAAACTTATGTCTCTTACCGACATACATGACTGCTGCCTACGCTGCCTCGGACCCGATCATGACCTGATGATATGTGGTCCGTGTGGCAAAATGTCCTCGAAGGCGTTGAGGAGTCGGCAGCACCAGAAGGATAGGATCTTCTCTGACTCCGCGTCCGGACGGGCCCGGACCTCGTCAGAGGCCTCGACGTCTCGGGACTCCGGCCCCGAGCAGCGTCGGGGTTCCTCTGAGCGGGGGTCTCCTTTGTGGGAACAGCGCAGGAAGAAGAAACCCGCGAGGGCGGTGTCGGTGGATGCTCCTGGTTCCTCGAGAGCCAGGTTGCATAGCCCCGATAGCCGTCCCGGGTCTTCGGAGTCGGAGAGGCCTGCCAAGCAACCTCGTCTCGAGATGGAGTCTCCTGGACACGTGAGTGCTGTAGTCCTCGTGGACTCTCCTCACGAGTCAGAGGCTGCTGGGTCTCCTGAACTCGGACTCAGGTTGACGGCCTTGGAGAGGAGCCTCGCTGCCTTCATGGAACAGCAGCGGGCATTGATCGCCGGTCTCACCGGTGCATCTACCCTGACCACCGGGACATCGATGTCCAAGTCGACCCCGGAGGCCGAGCCGATCCTAGAGTCCATGCGGGCTCGAGTCGATCCTCGGCCACGGTCTCCCTCGGCCTCCCGTTCGGGACCGAGGTCGTCGACGCCGGTACCCTCGGCGTCGGGGCGGAGGGCATCGGTGCCCGCCCGACTGGAGCCGCTCGACACCTCCTCCGAGGAGTCGGGCTGGGAGACGGAGGACAAAGAGTCACCCGACACCTATCGGACTCGGTGTGTCCCATCGGACTCGCCGGAGTCCAAACCTCGGAGACGATCCCCACCGGAGGATACCTGGTTCTCGGACTTCGTGCGGGATAAGGCCAAGGCCTCGGCATTCCCCGCGGATCCTGAGGAGGAGCCTCGAGCCGAGGAGCTCGAAACCCTCCAGTATGACTCTCCCCCGAAGGAGGCCTTTACTGTACCGGTTCCTCCGGTGCTGGAGCGGCTGCTGTTCCGCATGTGGGAGACCCCGGCCTCGACGCCGGTGTTAAGCAAGTAGGTCGATTCCATCTATCGAGTCCGCAAGAGCCCTGGGTTCCAAAAGGCACAATTACCGCACCACTCCATGGTTGTGGAATCGGCCATGCATCGACTGAAAAGTCAGAAGATGCACTCCTCGGTGCCTCCCGGCCAGGAGGCCCGGAACCTGGATGCCCTCGGTAAGAAGTGCTTCCAGGGCTCTATGCTTGCTTGCCATGTCCAGACATACCAGCTCTACATGGGCATGTATCTCCGAGACCTGGCAAAGGAGATTGCCGGGTTCTCTGCTGGTCTCTCCGAGGAACCTTTGCAGAGATCCAGGCCTTGTCCACCAGTATTTGAGAGTGCTCGAAGTTTATCTCTCGAGCAGCCTACGATGGCTTCGAGGCTTCGGCCCGAGTAGCCGGGGCCGGCATCGGTGCCCGCCGACAGGCTTGGCTACAGTCATCCGACCTCGAGCCATGGGTACAGGACAAGTTGGTCGATGTCCCCTGCCGAGGTGAAAACCTCTTTGGCAAGCCCATGGCTGAAAAGACTGCAGAACTCGAGACTCTGACCAGGACTAGGCTGTCCAGGAAAACCTCTGCCCCTTCTCAGAAAAAGAAGGGCTCGGGAAAAAAGACCTTTTACCCGAGGAAGTCATCTGCCTATAAACAATACCCTCATTATCAGGTCTCTGCAGCTCCCCAACAGGGTCAGCAGGCCAAGGGGCAGGGTCATTGGCCCCGTAGGCAGAAGGCCCCCAAGCCACCAACACCGGCCCCTGCTCAGCAGGGTGGGGGTTTTTGACTCAGAAAGCATAGCCTCTTCTCCTCAGCTGGCTTCTATCAGCACAGGAGGCCGGCTGGCCCACTTTGCCCACAGGTGGTCAGCCGTCACATCAGATACCTGGGTGCTTCATATAGTCCATTTTCACCAGCTCAGATATGTGTGTGTATATCCAGTATTTGTTGGTAGCTACTTACTCTTCTATGATCTTCTTCAGATGGGGCTCAGTTTCTTTCTTCTTTGCAGCTTCTCCCGATCCGCAGATCTCAGGAAGTTTTCTTTTCCTCTACATCTTACTTATCATAAATAGAATCTTTTTACCCACTTTCTTAAATTTAATCTAATCCTAGTCTTTTCTAAAAAAATAACTTAAGTTGACAAGCTTGTCAGGATTTTCTTTTACAGAAAAATCCTTTTTTCTTTTAAAAACAATTCCCTTCCACACACTCACATGCACTCTCTTTCAGCTCCCACTTACAACCCAATCAAAGCTCCACTCAGTCCCAGTCAAGCAAACCTCTGACACCCAAACATTCCCAACCTAAAAAAATCTTACTTCTGACATGGGTTGCAGCATTAAAAATAAAACTTAAACCTCTGAGCACTCCCCCACTCTCTCAAGATTCCACCACACTTCTCCCTCTCAGCATTCCTTTACTGGCCACAACACCTCCAGCCTCACATAAAAGAGAAAAAAATCGTCTTATTTTCTAAGCTTTGAATATTTTTTTCAGTAACCAGGGTTTCTTTAACCTCAAACCTTTCTGTGCACAGCCTTTAAGCTAAATAGCAGTCTTCCTCAATCCACTCCTTTAAAAGAAACTTGAGGAAAAAAATAAAAACTAAAATTACTATCCTTCAGCAAGTATCTTTTAGCCAAGTAATTAAATTTCTCAGTTCATTCAGCCTTTTTAATGATCACAGCTTCTATATTCTCTCTAGTCAGGTACTTATTTAAATTACCAGATTTTAAAAAAAAACCCTAACTTTAGCATTTACAGCTTTCCTTTTTACTCAAGAAATATTTCTTCCAGTTTAAACTGTTTTTTCTGTACCCTTGATACCAAGGGAAACACTTTTCTGCCCAGTCTCTGAAGTCAACACTAAAAAAAAGAACCCTCCATCCTTCCAAAACCACTCAAAATCACTCAGAATTACTCAAATTTCCAAACAAACCCACTCTGAGGCCTCTGCTCTCTCACAATCGGAGACACATCCATTCAGCATAGCAGTCAAACCCCTACTGTCTCACAGCTCTAATGTTCTTACCTTTGCTTATGTCATCAAAATTTTCCACAAGTAGGTTAATGAACCCTTACCTTCCCAAACTTTAGGAAAATTTCAATTTAACTAGCTTTCTCACACAATTTAGTGATTTTTAAATCTGTTTCTTTAAATCCTCAGACAACATGAAACAAGATTACCAATCTGTGACACAGCAAACCCTTCTCCTGCCTAAACCACATTACTATAAAGCTCTCCTGGAAGTTCCCTCCTCCCTCTTTATATCCGGGTACTTTCAAATAATAAAACTTGAAATTTTGCAATTAAAATACACCTTTTAGAGTTTCTATACTTGAATTTCCCCATTGCTATATTACCTCTAAGCTCCAGAGACCCACCAGAGTCACAGGTGCACAGACCCCCCCCCCCCCACCACACACACACACTTCACAAACACCACAAATCGCAGTAAAATCCCACTTTTAAAAATTAAAAATATATATATTCTCCAGGAACAAGCAGGAAGTCAGTCCTCACTTATGGGTGATGTCGACACCGATGGAGCCCGCACAGAGCAATTCCCCAGCTTTCAAAGAAAGTCTTTGGGATTGCTGCCATGCATGCGTGGTCCTCTTCCCGCCCAAGGGTGCCATCTTGCTCAGTCTCCCTTTTTCGGCGGAGCCCTTCGGACGCACATCCTCATCCCTCGGAAAAAGGTTTTCGTCTTTTGGCTTTTTATCCGTTTGCACCGGTCCTCTCCCGTCATCCCCGATGCTCCCACTTCAGCTGTGGGCCAGGGGATCACCTAATTTTCCCTTTCTTCCATTTTTTTCTTACTTCAGGCCCTCTTCGCGCCCTTTTTTCTAACCGCTGGCCTCGAGGGTATTCGACCTCGCAGGGGCTCTTTTTGCCCCCATGGCCACCGGCTTCAAAAAATGTGACAGATGCTCCAAAAACATGTTGCTCACGGACACCAATGACTGTTCTCTGGGGTGCCAGGGGACTGATCACAACCCAGAGCTTTGCTCACTTTGCAAGAAAATGTCCGCTAAGGCCTTACAAAGCTGTAAGCAGAAGTGAGACGACATTTTCCGTAAGCCAGCACCGGAGTCCCCGGTAGTGCCCTGCTCCACCGATCCACCACTTGCGCAGTCCCCCACAGTGACTCCGCGTCCGAGGCGTCACTTTGACCAGGGTTCACCCGAGGTGGAGCAGCGGAAAAAGAAGATGACCTCGAAATGGAGCTCCTGATAAGCGTGAGCAGTCTCGTGCTCATTCCCTTAGCCCTCTCTGGCGTTCCTGAGAGTCGGACAAGGAGTGGCCTCAAAAGGTACCTCGTACAGAAATGGAGCCTCCGGTGATGGTGCCCGGTCTCCTGAAGGTCGTCCCAGTGAGGACCCCCTCTGCACCTCCACGCCAGGCCCGGTAACCCTGGCATCAGCGTCCTAGGGCCCCACTCCTGAGTGGGAGTCCCATATGCTGGCCCTAGAGCACAGCGTTTCTGCCTTCCTAGCTGCCCACAGGCGCTCTTGCTCAGCAGGGCTGGCTTGTGCCTTGAGACCAAGGGTCCCTCAACTATGGTCCCGAAAACTACTTTGAAAACCCCCAAGAGCCATGGGCCTCGCGAGGGTTCTCAGCACCAGTCTCGCTCGCCGTCCTGTTCCTCATGGGTGAGATCTTCCAGAGTCAGGTCCTCCGGCTGCAGACGGGTCTTGGCCACCTGACATGGGGATCAGCCCGACTCTGAGTCCTTCTCGGACCTCTCGGACTGGGAATCGGAAGGGGACACATCTCCTGAAACCCGTGCCCTTTGGGACCTTCCTTCTGACCCATCCCTGTCCGCCTCGTGAAGGCGGTCACCCCCGAAGATACCTCCTCCTTGGTATTCATGCAGGATATGGCTCGGGCCCTCAATCTGTCCATGCAGACCGAGGAAGAACCAAAGGTAGAGGAACTTGACATTTTGCAATATGAGTCTCCTCCAAAGGAGTCTCTCACAGTCCCTGTGCCATCCATCCTGACCCAGCTGCTCCTCCGCATGTGGGAAGCACCCGCCTCGGTCCCTATTATCAGTAAAAGACTCGATGCCATGTACAGAGTCCAGCGCGGTCCTGGGTTTTGAAAGGCCCAGCTTCCTCATACCTCCATGTTAGTGGAATCCGTGATGTGGAAACAGAAGAGCCCGAAGTTTCATTCTTTGGTTCCACCAGGCAGAGAATCCTGTGCCCTCGATGCCCTCGGGTGTAAGACTTACCAGGCATACCAACTATATATGGGTATGTTCCTTTGTGACCTCACTAAAGAGTTTGGCGGTTTCTCCGTGGGCCTTGAAGGTGACCACCACCTTAGATTTCACACCCTCCTGAGATTGGTCGCGAACTGTTCAAAATACCTTTCTCGCACTGCGTATGACGGGTTTGAGTCTTCCGCCCATATGGCAGTGGCTGGCATCGGAGCTCAGCATCAAGCATGGCTCCAGTCCTCAGATCTGGAACAGTGGGTCCAGGAGAAACTCTTAGATGTTCCCTGCCTCGGCGAACAGCTGTTCAGCAAGCCCATGGAGGACAAGGCAGCTGAGATTGAGACAGAGTTCATAACTCGCACCCATCTCTCTCTGAAAACCTCGTCCCTTCCCCGGAAGAAACAGCACAGTAAGAAACCCTTCTTTCAGAGGAAGGGGCTTCCTTACCGGGATACTCACCCTATCCACCCGCCCCAGCGCCGATGCCCAACAGCCAAGGCAAGGGCGGAGCTCATGGCCACCGGAAACCTAAGGGGCCCAAGCCCAATCACCGGCACCACCCCAGTCAGCTCCAGGGTTTTGATGCCAAATGCATAGCCTCTCGTCTTCCAGCGGCGCTCCTGCCTTTAGGAGGGCATCTGTCCCTTTTTGCCCCCAAGTGGGAGGCATCACATCGGACACCTGGATCCTCCAGGTCATCCGGGACAGTTACCATCTCCATCTGGACAAACTCCCCACTCCCTTCTCCCAAGCGGAGCCTACTCAGCTTCCCTCACACCAGGTTTGCTTAAAGCAAGAATTGGGCAACCTCCTCGGTCAACAGGCGGTCAAAACGGTCCCGCCGCATCTCCAAGGTCAGGGGTTCTACTCCCATTACTGCCTCGTTCCGAAGAGGACAGGGGGTCTGTGGCCCATCCTCGATCTCAGGAACCTGAACAAATTTCTAGTAAGGGGGAAGTTCAGAATTCTATCTCTTGGCGTCCTGCTGCCCTTCCTCCAGCAGGGCAATTGGCTATGCTTTTTGGATCTCAAAGACACTTAACGGCCACATCCCTGTTCACCCCAAGCACAGGAAGTACCTGCATTTCAGGGTGCAGGGGGAGCACTATCAGTACAGAGTGCACCCCTTTGGGCTCTCATCTATCCCGTGAATCTTCACCAAATGCCTGTTGGCGGCCGCAGCCTACCTTCGGCTGCAGGGCATATCCGTCTACCCCTACCTAGACGATTGGCTTGTCATAGGCGCATCGACCGAGGAGACACGCCTCTCAGCATCGCGCACGCTGGTCCTCCTTGAGTGCCTCGGTTTCCTGATCAATTACTCCTAGTCCCACCTCGAACCGGTGCAGGCACTGGAGTTCATCGGCGCACAGCTCGACATGGAACAGACGACCGCCTTCCTCCCTCGAGCACACGCGGACTGCCTCCGCACTCTGGCTGCCGAGGTTCAAAGCCGAACCAGGGTCTTAGAGCGAGTCATGCTGCACCTTCTGGGGCACATGGCATCGACCGTACACATTGTTACCCACGCTCGAATGCATTTACGAGAAGCTCAATGGTGCCTTGGACCTGCTCCGGGATCCCATCTCGGTCTCGCGCAGCCTATCCAGTTCCCTGGACTGATGGCAGAATCTCCGAAGCTTACTTTGGGGCATGCCCTTCCAGGCTCTGCAACACGAGCTCATCTTGACGACGGATACCTCGCTGTTGGGCTGGGGAGCCCACTGCGGCAATCTCTGTACCCAGGGACAGTGGTCATCCGAGAAATCCTGGCAGCAGATCAACCTGCTCAAACATTGAGCGGTCTGATTGGCCTTGAAGGTCTTCGAGCATCACTTGTGAGGCAAGTTGGTGCTCATGCAGACCGACAACAAGGTCACGATGTTTTACATAAACAAGGAAGGGGGTATGGGCTCCTGCCTCCTCTGCTCCTTCACAGTGCACTGGGGCATAACCCTAAGAGCTGTCTACCTCCCGGGCCAAGACAATGTCCTCACAGACAGGCTCAGCAGGCTTCTCCGTCTGCACGAGTGGCACCTGAGTCCAAAGGTAGTTCTCCATCTGTTTCGCCACTGGGGGACTCCATCCATAGACCTGTTCACCAGCCCGGCAAACGCACAGCTTCCCCGCTTTTGTGTTCCTCCTGAACTGGACCTCCGGGCTTCTGTATGTATTTCCCCCCACTCCCCTCATAGCGAGGACCCTCCACAAGATTCAGCGGAACCGAGCATCGGTGATTCTCGTGGCCTTGACAGCCTTGGTTCCCGCTTCTACGCCGACTCTCGTCGGAGCCCCCGGTCCCCCTGGGCAGTGCTCCGGGTCTGCTGACGCAGGAGGAGGGACGGGTGCCTCACCCGAACTTGGACTCCCTATCCCTAGCAGCCTGGCGGCTGAATGGGTCTCTTTAGCCTCACTGCACCTCCCAGAGGAGATTGAGGAGGTCCTGCTCACATCGAGGAAAGACTCGATGAGACGGGCCTACGCCCTCAAGTGGCAGCGCTTTTCGGTCTGGTGCTCCGGGCTTCAGATCGATCCGTGTTCCACCTGGTGGGTTCTCCAGTACCTCCTCCATCTTTCGCAGGTGGGGCTGAAATCCAGTTCGGTCAGGATTCACCTGTGCGTCATTTCAGCCAACCACTTTCCCGTCGAGGGTAAACCCCTCTTGGGCCAGCCACTGGTCTCCCGCTTCATGTGGGGCCTTTTACTCTTCAAGCCCCTCGTCCGGCCTCCGCCGATGGAGTTGGACCTGAACATCGTGCTCATGCAGCTTACGCAGCCGCCCTTCGAGCCGATGGCGACATGCTTGCTTCGGCACCTCTCCTGGAAGGTAGTCTTCCTGGTGGCACTGACCTCGGCTCGGCAAGTCAGCAAACTTCAAACCCTCATAGCCACGGCCCCCTACACCAGGTTCTACAGGAACAGTGTGGTCATTCACACCCACCCCAAGTTCCTACCGAAAGTTGTCTCTGATTTCCTTCTCAACCAAGAGATAGTCTTACCGACTTTCTTCCCGAGATCTCATGCCAAGTGGGTGTCGGTAGTTCTGCATTCCTTCGACTGCAAGAGGGCTCTCGCCTTCTACTTGCAGTGCACCCAGGGTCATCGCAAGTCAAACCAGCTCTTCATTGCCTATGACAGTGCCTTCGGCCAGGCTGTACTCAATAATCTGGGGGTATAAGCAACTCCTGCCCTCTGAGCTCCTTCTCCGGCTACCGGGAGCTTGGTCCCCGAGGACTTGGACTTCTTCGGATCATCGGCATCTGCTCATGGCTTTGCAGAGGCGCTTTGCTTATAGGTTTCAATAGCCTGTAGCTGGGGAGTCCCATAAGTAAGGATTGACTTCCTGCTTGTTCCTGGAGAAAGCATAGTTACTCACCTGTAACAGGTATTCTCCAGGACAGCAGGAATCAGTCCTCACTACCCTCCCACCTCCCCTTAAGAGTTGCTATTCTTATCCTTCCCTTGCCATCTGCTTAGTAGGGCTCTAGCTATGGGAACTGACTGAGCAAGATGGCACCCTTGGGTGGAAAGAGGACCACACATGCTTGGCAGAAATCCCAAAGGCTTTCTTTGAAAGCTTGGGAATTGCTCCGCGTCAGCTCTGCCGGTGTCAACGTCACCCATAAGTGAGGACTGACTCCTGCTGTCCCTGGAGAACACCTGTTACAGGTGAGTAACTACGCTTTTCATGGGCTCATCAACTCCTCAACACCTCTCCAGAACCCCCTCCCAACTTTTAAAATTAATTTTATTTTTGCCCCAATTTTGCTTATTTAAAATAGCTCTGGCCCTTTAAAGTTGGCTCCTCCCACACCATGAGGCCACTTTCAGGCCTATTTCAAGCCCCAGGCTGTCCCAAAACCTCACGACAGGCCTACTCCATTTCAGGGCCATCCTTATGGCCCCATGCAGTATCTTGAGACATCTGACCCCCCCTCCCGAGTCAGCCCCAATGTCTGCGGACCCCACAGCACACACAGTCTGAGGTCAAGGACAGCCGTGGACATCACGGCTGACTCCCGATTCAGAATGATGCCACTTATATGGCCCCCCAGCCCCAAAGAAGATCTGCACAGCCCAGGAACTCCGATGATGAGGGAAACCCTGATCAGATATGCCTCCATTTTTTTAACTTAAAAAGAAATGCCCTGCCTAACCAGCCACTTCTGTAGCTTCTCTCAGAGCCACGGAGCACCTCCATTGTTTTTTTAAACTCGCTGCTCTTCGTTGCCGCCGCCACAAGCCCTCTCAGATAATTTTTAATTTTTCCATCAGGTTACAATAAGCAGTTTTGCTTTCTTTTCTTTTCTTTTTTATTTGAATTTTAATGTTGATAATCTGTCAATTTCAACTGTGATTAGTCAGCCTAATACATCTGCAGCTCTTAAAATCCCTTGATGGCTTACGATTGTCGAAGTTTGGAGAATTAGGCTGAAGGCAGTAGAAATGTCCCTCTACGGACTCTTAGTATAGTGCACATATACTTCAGAAGGTTGGCTTTTTTGAAGCAATCCCAGTTGAATTTTATATACTTCAACCTACAGTTTTTCCCAAAGGTTTTGTACTTCAGCATTTCAGCAAGCTAGTGGTAACTATCAGGGTGATGCAGAAACCTTGCATTAGAATCGTGTGCTATAGCTCAGCACTCAATTTTCAGACACAAGGAAAATGCAAAATGTTTGCTCACAAATGTAGCAAAAAAATATGTAAGTCAGTTGTGCACAGAAATTTGCACAAATAAAGGAAGGTGCATGTCCACATGGGTTTGCGCTGCTGCAGCCATGAACAAAGAAGATCATTTGAAGTGATGTTTGACACTCTACCTTAAATGATCCATGTAGGCCTGGACCCCAGAACCCCCGCCAACTCACTCTGAACCTCCCCGATTGCTACAAAAAACTAATAATTGCTGGCTCCATTGGCACGTCCCCTATCCCACTTCAAAGCATTAATGAAATCTGTGGCCCCACCACCCTGATTCTCTCTCCAAAACAAAGTTTTAGTGGCACTAGTTGCCACTAGACTTACCAATTTAAAAGCAAAAGGGGCACCTGGTGCAACCCCTCCTCCATCAAACCTTCTCCCACAACCCCATTACCGCAAATGATGGGAGAGAAGAGTGCTAACCACAAACTCCTGGCTGTGTGCTGCCATCTTGCAACATGGCATTCCTTCGCCCCATACAGTGCATCCTGCGATGCACTGTGCAGGGTCATTCTGCAAAATAAGGTCATTTTTGCCTTATTTTGCAGACAGAACCCCTGCCACTGTGCACTCCAGGACACACTGTGAAGGTCACTCTGCCAAATAAGGCAATATTTCCTTTCTTTCGCAGCCTTATGACATGTAATGAATATTGGGAAGCACAGCATGGGGTTGGGTGCCATCCCTTTGCAAGATGGCATCGCAGAAGAGGGAGCATCCAGGTAGTATTCCTGCCTCCCATTGTTTGAGATATTGTGGGGTTTGTGGGAGAAATTCCAGGTAGGGGGTCATGTTGGGATCCCTGTTTTGGTATTAGGGGGTCATGGTTGGGGGGGTCTAGCAGCCACTATGGCCACCAATGTTTTTTTGAGGAGGATGGGGGGATAGGGCCACTGGAGCCACCAATGATTTTGTTGACATTCAGGTGAGGATTCCATGGGAGGCACCAGGTATCCTAATGTATGTTGAGGGGGGGGGTTGGGATGGGGTGTTTAGTGGCCACTTGGACCACCTATGGCGGATCAGGGTTCTAGGACTACTTGGCATTGTAAAGAGAAAAGTGAAAAATTGCACTAAGTTACAGCACAGTTCTTTTACATCTGAAGCAATTAAACATTCATTTGTTCGTATGCGATTTGTATGCCCACTGCGCAGAGCTTTAACACAGTGGTTTTGTTCAAGATTTCCCTGTGCTGGCGTGCTTTCTGCATCTAGAGTAAGGCTAGCACAAGAAAGTCTCAAGCAAAATGCCGCATTAGAGCATAGCAGAGTTTACTGAAGATTGCCTTCCCAATGACTGTAACAGACTGATGTTCTTACTAGATGCTGCTAAAGCAAGAAAGTGGAAGGAAGGGAGCAAATAAATGGATAGGACAGTAGAGGAAATAGTGGTTTAAAAATGTGCTTCACTTTTGTATTTTGAGCCAGTGTGGTGGAAAGTTCTACAAGATATTTTCAAGTGTCATGGTTGGTTTGACTAGCAGGATGTCAACAAAGGTAACAATTTACAATCATTAGGCTCTGGCCAACCTTTCTTTGATGTGCTACAAGAAAGCTAGTTGGAGACATCTAGGCTGCTTAGGATCTAATCACTGCTTTCCACCTGTTTTTATTTTAAATACTGCATTGCCGAACGGAACCTTGGCTAACAGCATGTCACAGCACATCTACCATGCAATGTTTAGATGTCTTAATGAATAACTTAAATAGAAAATGGGTACGTCCACTCCTAGAAATAAAGATGCCGTATTCTATTTCACCCAAAGGAACAAATTAGTTTATTTTCCCGAGTTTGTTGGTTTTGAAATGTTAAACAAAAATTAAAAAGCAGTAGGTCTCAGTGATCCCTTTAGGAAAACAGATGGCAAGTGTGTGAACTGTGCAGAAGTCATTTTCTTCATGCACTAACAAAGGGTTGTACCTTGTTGGACAGCGAGGGTAAATTGCTGGCCTGCATACTTTGGGATTTTTTTCATGGAAACTAAACAGTGATCAGAGCTGCAGAATTGTGGCTTGGGCAGGGTTGTGGTTTCATTTGAAGCAAAATGGGGAAATCTCAGTGAAATATCCTGTTTTGTATTGCAAACGAACAAAAAGAAAAATGAACAATTTATTTTCATCTTGTTTAATAAGAACCATCTCTAGCCAGCTCCAGAGGCCCCCTCCATGGCCAGACATACCACTCAAAACATTTGAATACCCCCTCACCCAGAGGCTTCTTGCAGTCCCTTGACATCTCCCCGAACCCTTCCCACTATTCTTCCCCATTCGTGGGGTCTTCAGGGGCAAGAGAGATTCAGCATTGCTTCTGTCCTATCAGAACTATATTTCACAGTGGTGCTGGATGACTCCAAAATAGTCCAGTCTCAGGTCACCCAGTCAGCAGCAGAACCGTTTTGAAATACTGCAACAGTGAGGCAGAAACAACAGATGGATCACTTCTGCTTTTGAAGTTCCCATGAAGAGGGTGAGATGCTGGGTCAGGGGAGCATTTTGGGCTATATTTTTAAATTTCTTTTTCTTTATTATTTTGTTTTTCTTGTTTATTTTCTTTGAATAAATGAAACAAAATGAAATGAAAAAATCTAACGAAAACTTCAGTGCACAGGAGGGACTAGGGTACATGCAATGAAGCTACAGTCTAACCCATGTAAGACTAATAAGAGAAAATATTTTTTCACTCAACGTGCAATCCAACTCTGGAATTCGTTACTAGAGGATGTAGTAAAAACTGTTAATGTAGCTGGGTTTAAAAAAGGTTTGGACAGGTTCCCGGAGGAAAGGTCCATAAACCATTATTAAAGGGGACCCGGGAAATCCACTGCTTGTCCCAATACAAGCATTGTGGAACCTGTGTCTTCTGGAGAAACTATTAGGTACTTGTGACTTAGAATGGCCACTGTTGGAAACAGGATACTGGCCTTGATGGACCTTGGTCTGACCCAGTATGGCATATCTTATGTTCTTATGGAGTTAGGCATGGCCAAGTGATTCCATAAATTTCATTATAATTCAAGTTGTTTAAGTTTTTTTTTTAATCTTAGTCTCAACCTTGAAGTAGTCTGATGGAGAGGAAAGGACCATAGACCAGAATGGTAGGTGTGGTTGGATAGACTATATGAGTCTTAAGGTCTTTCTGCCATCATGTTCTTTGTTTCTATCCAGTCCTGTGTCATTCCCTATTAAATTCCCAAGGCTACTTATCCTAGAATTGTTTGAGTTGAAACAGAAGCAGAATGTATGTGCATTTGGTCTTATTAGTGCAGCTGCGTATGCCTTGTAGGGTGGTGGATGCTTGGAATGCTCTCCCGATGGAAGTGGTGGGGGCAAACATGGTGACGGAATTCAAAACAGCATGGGACAAGCACAGCGGATCCCTTTACAGTAACAGGATAACAACAAAATAAACTGAACCATCTAACTTTTCAACAAATAGGGGTGTCCTACATGGAGTAGTGGGTCCACCCCTAAACAAAGACATGAGGAGGGGTGGCCTGCATAGAGCGACAGGTGCACCTACTCTTGCCGTATCTTGCTGGGCAGACTGGATGGACCATATTGGTCTTTATCTGCCTTCATTTACTATGTTACTATGTTACTATACGAATGATTGGTTGTAGTAATATACATCTGGGGAACTCAGCGCAAAAAAATATGGAATTCAGCACAAAAATGTTGAAAATTCTGTGTGCAGTGTATTACAATTTTGCATGCTTTATTAGTAAAGTTTTGCACAGAATGCCCCATCATAAAGCATAGCTGCCTCCTCTAGAACTGAAATTTCTCCTGCTTTTTCCTCCTTAGCTCTCTTGCTCCATTCACAGTTCTATCCCATAAACTTCAGTATCCTGAGACAGTGCCTCACTGGCTCGCCCTTAAGCTGGCTTTGGTTGCAGGACACATATAGCAGCTGTGTCCATGAGGACAGGTCCGATGCAAGGATATCAAGCACCCCAGGCAAAACTTCCTTCTGCACCTAGCTGCTGCTGCACAAAACATTTTTCTTCTGGCACCCCCCCCCCCCCTGCTGCCGCCGCCGCACACAACTTTCTTCTTCGGGTCCTCTCCCCCCTCCTCTCAATCGCTACACAAAACTTCCTCCTTGCTTCTTCTGACCCTCTCCCCTCTCCACACACACACACCTAATAACCACAGCTTGGTATCAATTTCCCTGCAGCCGGCATGCATGACAAAAGGTGCTTAAAGTTGCATTAGATTCCTTTGCGGCACAGGCCAGTCTCGTGATATTGATGCCATGCTGCACAGGAAACTGATGCATTCTTAAGTGCCTTTTCTCATGCTGGCTGTGAGCTGCTGACTGGCTACTGCCCATGTGCCACCCCCAGAATATTAGCACTCTAAGGCAACACCTAGTTTACCTAATGGAGATGCCGACCCTGCATGAGAAGCAACACCATGTGTCAATGCAAAAGGAAAGTGTATATTTTAACTTCCCTATACCCGCTGCTGTACCATGTGAGTAAGAAGGTGGCATGGAGTAGAGGTAGAGAAGATGGATATTTGTTTCCCTGCAAATGGGCTTTTAAAGGCATGGATTGCTTTCAATTTAATTTACTCTGTCTGAATTCATTTTTAAGTGGTAGGCATAGATTTCACTGGATAAACTATTAAAATTGATTCATAATATGAGAAATCAGCCTTCACATATAAGTGAATATATCCCGAAATTTGTTAAATCTCCAGGTGAATTTTGGTAACACTTTTAGTGCCTGACAAGTATGACTTCATTTTTTCTTGTGCCAAAACCATTTTTTCTTTGACCGTCATGCAGTTTACAGTAGTAAGACAAAGAGCAGAGTCCCTGCTCAGCCTATCATGTTGAAAGGTTTGAAATGTAGCTTTAATTTAATAAGGAGATCAGAGAAAACATTGAAATACAGAGGCACTGGAAGGGTTAAAGATTAATAACTTTAATCTGCCTTTTAATATTGGATTTCTCTAGTAAAAAGACCCCAAGTATACAACTGAACTGATCCATGACCATAAGGTTAATGGATTTTCATCAGCTCAATTTTCTAAGTGTAGCAAATAATTATTTGTCATTGTCTTTAGTGCAATTTCAAAACGCCCTCAGGAGATAGCAGCTCCTGAAATAAAGAAGCAAAATGGATATTGATTGGTGTAAGGCATAGTCTTTCTGAGAAATGGGTATCAAAATAGAGGAATTTATTTTGAAGTTGGGATAAGTTCATAAAAAGTACTCTATGATTTTTATGAAATTTTAGAGTATTTTCTTGTTTTCAAAGAACTTTGTGATTGCAGAGAATATGAGCACTTATTAAATGTTTGAACTGAGGTAAGTAATTGATTATCCCAGTGTATATGATGTCAGAGACCCAAAGGGGCATGAGTCATACTTTCTGTGTGGTTGGAGAACAGATGCGGATTTCATCCTATATGCTAGAAGTGGCCAAATAAGCCTGTCATTTTTTTTTATGTGGTTGAAATTGCTACAATGCAGAAATAATGGGAGCCATCCCTTAAATTTATATCAGTTAGCAGGGGAAGTTTCTAAACACAATTGTTGTGTCCTTTTTTCTGAAGGAAGGGGCAGACTGATTATTTTTTAGGTAATTTTGTGATGTTCTATCTGTTTTCTTGTTGTATTTTGCGAAACGTTTTGATAAAAATAGTTTTGCTAAAGATGCAATATAGAATGTAATAAATCAAATCAGGAGTTAGGAATGTGTAACACTTTTGTTACTTTTCAGATATCTGCTTAAGGTCTAAGGTATAGGCACCCCCATGGGCAAAACAAATACATTTTTTATATCTATATCATAAACAGTTAAATGGCTCTTTAGATATTTTTTTTGTAGTATAGTACCTGATGGAGTTGAGGAGCAGCCTAGTGGTTTGAGTGTTGGCTTGGGAACCAAGAGACCAGGGTTCGATTCCCATTAGCACTCCTTGTGGCCTTGGGCAAGTCACTTAATCCTCCATTGCCTCAGAAGAAAGGCCTGGCAATCTACTTCCGTTCACACTTCCATGTAAATCAAGGGGCTGCTGGGTCACCAGGAGTCAGCACTGACTCGACAGCACATTGCATGCATGCATAGTACCTAATAAAGCATTCATGTCTGGTTAGTATGTAGGTAGGAATGTGCATCGTATCATGGCTTGATGCAAATGTATGAAAGATGAGAAATGCTACATCTATGTAAATGTATTATACTTTCTACAATGAAATAAAAAGGCAATCCTTGAGGCATTTTTACTAAACTGCATTACCTGTTAACGCAGCCAATAGTGCATGCTCTTAGTGTGCGTTCTTGGCCCACATTAGCAGATAGTGATTTTCTGCACTATCTGCAGAAACTGCGCTAACTGCCAGAATGGGCGCCTCTGCAAAATGCGGTTACCCTGGGCATCAACAGTGTGCAGTCACCGTCAAAGCTGCAGACAGCGCAGGTGATGCATTATGTGCATCCACGGTGCTGCTGGACTGCGCGCTCTGCAATTTTGATGCATTATTTGCTGGGAATTGCTGTGCATACCCCCAGCATGCACCACGTTTGCAGCTATTGTGGCGCTATTTGCACAAAAACGCCTCGTTAATTGCCAAGCCTAACACGCTTTAGTAAACATACCCCCTAATCTCCAGGAACAAGCAGGAATGAGTCTTCACATATGGGTACGTCGGTACCGATGGAGCCTGCGCGGGAACGCTCCCCAGCGTCCCAAAAAGGAAAGCTTTTGGGAGCATCCCACAGCGCCTGCGTGCTGTCTTCCCGCCTTTCCTAACCAACTCTCCTCAGTTCTTCTTTGCCGCGGAGCCAGCAGGTCGAGCCCTGTCACCGCTGAAGAAGTTCTTTATTTTATTTTATTTCTTTGGTCGCGTGTCTGCCTTCCCCGACTCCGGACCGGTACCGCTGGTCTTTTCTTTCTTTCTTTAAAAAAAAAAAAAAAAATTTCGATATTTTTTCCTCACTTGGTGCATTTTTTCTCTTAAGGCCTCAGGGCCCACAAGAAAATTTCCCTCATGGAAAAACCAACCTCCGGGTTCAAAAAATGCACTAAGTGTAGCGGTACTATTTCTGTTACAGATACCCATGAATGGTGTCTTAAATGTTTGGGTCCTGAACACCCCATTCCGGATTGTCCGTCCTGCTCCCTAATGTCTAAACGGGGGTTACAGAACCAAGCAGCTAAGCTCCATGTGCTGTTTCCCTCTGAGGCACCGGCAGTAGCATCGACATCTTCCAGGTCGTCTTCTCCTGAAGGATCTCAGGTAACCAAACATAAACCTAGCAGGTCCTCGAAGGGTAGATCTCCCTCTAAGCATCGAGATGCCTCCGGGCTTGCCCTCGAGGATCCTGCACCAGCCAAACAACCCCGGCGGGAAGCTCCGGCTTCCAAAGCTTCTCCTATGGGGTTACAGGTTGACATCGATGGCACGGCTTCGACCGATCACCTGTTAGAATGCTCTGGGGTACCGGCAAAATCTACCGGTACCAATCTCCAGGCATTCATGGCGTCGATGGATCAGAATGTTCTGTCCATGCAGCAGGCTATTTCAGCCTTCATTCAAGCTGCGACGCCGGCGGTACCACAATGAGCTCCGTTGTCGGTATCGGCTCCGGTACCAGCGCCGATGCCGGTACCGACTGCATCAACATC
Organism: Ichthyophis bannanicus; assembly: GCA_033557465.1. Lineage (NCBI taxonomy): Eukaryota > Metazoa > Chordata > Amphibia > Gymnophiona > Ichthyophiidae > Ichthyophis > Ichthyophis bannanicus. The sequence continues at coordinate 1,737,544,849 of CM066032.1, forward strand.
GACCAGGATACCGACTGCTGCGGTTCCTTGTCCAGGGCTACTTCTCGGTACTGATCCGGTACCGAGGACGCCCGATGTCGATACCGCTTGATACGCGTATCGAGCGTTAGAAGAGCACCCTGACAGGCGATACTTCGATTCTTCTGATGATTCTGATACATCAGATGAGTCTCCTGAAGTATCCATAGCCCTTCCTGAGGAGCCTTCTTCTCCAAAAAGAAGAATGTCTCCTCCAGAGGACTTGTCCTTTCAAGACTTCATAAGAGAGGTAGCTAAAGGACTCTCTCTTTCAGTAACCTCTGAATCAGAGCCTAGAGCAAAAAAATTAGATATTTTAGGATACTCTAGGGCTCCTAAAGAGGCAGTCACCTTACCAATTCATGAGATTCTTCATGAACACATGATTGATTTATGGGAGACTCCTCTCACTCTCTCTCCTCATTCTCGCAGGTTGGACACTATGTATCGTGTCCCTCCTTGTCCTGGGTTCCAGAAAACTCAGCTTCCTCACCATTCCATTGTGGTGCAGTCAGCTATGAAGAGGATAAAGAGTACAAAGAGACACTCTTCTGCTCCTCCAGGAAGAGAATGCAGGACCTTGGATGCTTTTGGTAGGAAAATCTTCCAGGCCAGTATGCTTATTGCCAGAATCAACTCATATAGCCTTTATATGGATATGTTTCTAAAAGAAGTGGCAGAAAAACTTCACACTTTCCTCCCTTTTATTCCAGAAGATAAAAGGGAAGAATTCCGCATGTGGCTTAAGCATACTCAGGACATCTCCAAGTTTTCGAACAGGGCAGCCTTTGACTCCTTTGAAGGTGTCAGTAGAGCCTCAGGCATTGCCATAGCTGCTTGCAGAATTGCTTGGCTCCAGGCTTCTGATTTAGAACCCTGGGTTCAAGATGGCTTAGGAAATCTGCCCTGTACAGGTGAAAATCTGTTTGGCAAAGAGTGGCAAATTAAAGCCACTCAAATGGATGCAGAGAATTCTGCTCTGGATAGACTTTCAAGGTCTACCTCCATTCCTGCCAAGAAAAAGACTTTTAAAAAGTCTTTTTTCAAAAAGGGCAGGTTTCCTTCCACTTCTGGCCAACAATCTTCTACAGGTCGCTTTACCGCTAAGCGTCAGCAACCTAAGCAGGCCAGGCCTAAGTCTACAGGGGCTGCTGTAACCCAGCAGTCCCAACCCCCTCAGGGTTTTTGACTTGATGCTAGAGAACTTAGCCTTTCTGGCTTTAACAAAGCCAGAACCTCTCACCATTCCAGGAAGGTTAGCTCATTTTACTCCCAGATGGGAGCAAATCACATCAGAGCAGTGGACCCTCTCCATCATAAGAGAGGGCTACAAACTTCATTTCTCAGACCTTCCTCCCCACACCATGGTGAGACACTTCAATTCTCCCACATCTCTTCTCGACCTTCTAGGTCAGGAGATAACTACCCTTCTTGCCCAAGGGGCAATAGAAGAAGTTCCTCCTCTTCAACAAGGGTCAGGGTTCTACTTCCCCTATTTTCTCATTCCAAAGAAGACAGGGGGATACAGACCCATTCTAGATCTCAGAGAATTGAACAAATTTCTATGCAAGGAGAAGTTCAAGATGCTTTCTCTGGGCACTCTCCTTCCATACCTTCAAAGTCAGGATTGGCTTTGTTCTCTAGATCTCAAGGATGCGTACACACATGTTCTCATCCATCCATCTCACAGAAAATTCCTACGTTTTCTTTTCCAGGGAAAACATTACCAATACAGAGTCCTTCCTTTTGGTCTAGCCTCTGCTCCGAGAGTGTTCACCAAATGCATGGCAATAGTTGCTGCATTTCTACGCACTCTGGGAATATTTGTCTTCCCATACCTGGACGACTGGCTCATCCGAGCTCCATCTCAGTCAGAGGCCCAGATTTCCCTGGACCGCACAAGGCGCATTCTGCAGTATCTGGGACTGGTAGTAAACCTCCCAAAGTCCCAGCTCATCCCTACTCAGTCCCTGGAATTCATAGGGGCCTGGTTGGATACCACCACTGCAAGGGCCTACCTTCCTCAGGCCCGTTGCCAATGTCTAGTGCAGCTAGCCTCCCAGATTCAGTCAAAGAGCCACTTAACTGCCAGGGAGATGCTACAACTGCTAGGCCACAGGGCTTCCACAGTACATGTGGTACCCTATGCTCGTCTACACATGAGAGCAGCTCAATGGACTTTGTCCACCCAGTGGACTCAAGCTTCAGGAGCTCTCTCAGACCAAATAGCAACCTCCAAATGTCTCTTTTGGTCTCTCCAATGGTGGCTGTCCACTCAAAATCTGTTGCTGGGGTCCCCCTTCCAACAGTTGTTGCCCCAAGCAACCCTCACAACAGATGCCTCCCAAACAGGTTGGGGAGCTCATCTACAAGACCTCTCCACCCAAGGCACTTGGTCCCCACAGGAGACCTCTCTTCATATCAACCACTTGGAACTTCGAGCAGTGTTTCTAGCTCTCAAGGTCTTTCATACCCTCCTCAGCTACAAGACAGTCCTTATTCATACGGACAATCAGGTAGCCATGTTTTACATAAACAAGCAAGGAGGAACTGGCTCTCTGTCGCTTTGCAACGAAGCTCTAAGATTGTGGGCCTTCGCCAGAGAGCATCAAATCCATCTCCTGGCAGTATATCTCCCAGGAATCCAAAACTCTTGGGCAGACAGACTCAGTCGAGTTCTGCTTCCACACGAATGGTCCCTGCACATGGATCAGGTACTCAGAATCTTTCAAGAATGGGGAACCCCGGACATAGACCTCTTTGCAAGTCCGTGGAATGCCATACTTTCCCGGTTCTGTTCCAGAATTCCGTGTCAGGGAGTTCAGGCCAGGGATGCCTTCCTCCTTCATTGGGGTCAGGGCTTCCTGTATGCCTTTCCACCCATTCCCTTGATTCCCAAGACTCTGTTCAAACTCCAGAGGGATCAAGGATCTATGATCCTCATAGCTCCACGCTGGCCACGCCAAGTGTGGTACCCTCTGCTTCTGCATCTCTCCCAAGCCCCCTCTCTGGACTTGTGAGCTGCTCCAGACCTTCTGTCTCAGGAGGAAGGGACTTTGTGGCACCCAAACCCCAAGTCCCTTCATCTCAGAGCTTGGTTACTGAAGGCCTAGACCTTCAAGACTTGAATCTTTCTCAGCAGGTGAAGGATATCCTCCATGCTTCCAGGAAACCTTCCACCAGGCGTTCCTATTCTTTTAAGTGGAAAAGATTTTCCATTTGGTGTGCTGAAAAGGGTCTTGACCCTCTGGCACTACCTTTAACTTCTTTGTTAGACTATCTCCTGCATCTCTGCAATGCAGGGCTCAAGACAAATTCAGTAAGAGTCCATTTGAGTGCTATTGCAGCATCCCTTAAGCCCATCAATGGACAACCTATCTCCTCTCATCCTCTTATTTCAAGATTCATGAGAGGCCTAACTTTAACTAAACCTCCCATTAGGCCTCCTCCGGTGGCATGGGACTTAAATATGGTTCTTGGTCAGCTTATGAGGCCACCTTTTGAACCCTTAGCCACTACCTCCTTGAAATTTCTTTCCTGGAAGGTTATTTTCCTCATTGCAGTCACTTCTGCTCGCCGCATCAGTGAACTGCAGGCCTTAGTGGCTAATCCACCTTATACAAGGTTTCATCATGACAAGGTAGTCCTTAGGACAAATCCACACTTTATGCCTAAAGTGGTCTCACCTTTTCATCTTAATCAAGAGGTATGTTTACCTGTATTTTTTCCAGCTCCTCATGCATCCAGTGCAGAGAGGAATCTTCATACGCTGGATTGTAAAAGAGCTCTTGCTTTTTACTTACATAGGACACAGCAACATAGAAAGTCTTCCCAGCTTTTTGTTGCTTTTGATCCTTCTCACTTGGGACTTCCAGTCTCTAAGAGAACACTGTCCACTTGGATTGCTCAGTGTATTTCTTTCGCCTACCAGAGTAAGAACCTTTCTCTGGAGAGCCATGTCACAGCTCATAATGTGAGGGCCATGGCCACCTCTATGGCTCATCTAAATTCTGTGTCCATCGACCAGATCTGTCGAGCAGCCACCTGGGCCTCTGTTCATACCTTCACAGCCCATTACTGCTTGAACAAGGATTCCCGCCGGGATGCCTTGTTTGGTCAGGCTGTCCTCAGACACCTGTTCCATTCTTAAACTCCTGCCCTCCTTCCCTGGATGGATGCCTGAGATCCATAGGAGGACGCAGACCCCTTCAGGGTCTCATATCCTTGGGGATCTCCCAGGCATCTCAGCTAGGGAGTCCCCATATGTGAAGACTCATTCCTGCTTGTTCCTGGAGATAGCACAGTTACTTACCTGTAACAGGTGATCTCTGGGAACAGCAGGAATAAGTCTTCACAACCCACCCACCTCCGCTAGGAGTTGTATCTCTTTTCTATCTTTCCTTTCCTCTCTCTCTCTATTGTCTCAGCTTTAAACTCGAACTGAGGAGAGTTGGTTAGGAAAGGCGGGAAGGCAGCGCGCAGGCCCTGTGGGATGCTCCCAAAAGCTTTCCTTTTTGGGAAGCTGGGGAGCGTTCCCGCGCAGGCTCCGTCAGTACCGACGTACCCATATGTGAAGACTTATTCCTGCTGTTCCCAGAGATCACCTGTTACAGGTAAGTAACTGTGCTTTTTGTTAAAAACATGGTGGTAAGAATGTGTTAAAGCACTGAAATAACCAGCTACTTTCTCCTACATGCAAGCATTTTCTCCAGAATCATTATCCAAGACTAGAAGTAAAAACATAACTCTCTTCATTCATGTGGGATATCTGCTGTTTCATATTGCGATCTTCTGATATATTTACCCTTTATATTGATGTTTAGAGCTGATGTAAAGAGGATCTTAGAACTGGTCCACCTTATTCTGGCAGCATCTCCCATTGTTGACGCTGGTACTACATGAAAAGTACTACGTATATATTACTAGACCTAAACAGCTGAGACAACTTAGTTTCACTATTAGAATATGAGTACGTGGAGGTGAATGCTGAATATACATTTCTATAATTTGAATCCAGGTGCCTCAAAGAATTTGGCATTTTGCTTCAATATTGTTTTTAGCAAAACATCAAGGAGTTAACCACGGAAAACAATAAGTTAAGTCTTACTGGCAACGCCTTGTGTACCCAGGGCCAGTGCAAGGATATGAGGTGCCCTAGGCTGCCATGCCTCTCCGGGACCTGCAATGGCAGCAATGACATTAATGCAGCAGCACAGTACTTAGCAAAAGCTTCCAATGCTGCACACTGTTGGTATTGCTCTTTGACCACCTGCTTTTACCCCCTCCAATGTAGAGTTCTTGCTTGCTTGGGGACTGAAGTGTCTGGTCAAAGCCACAGCACCAACAGTGTGCAGAATCAGAGGCTTTGGGTAAGTGCTGCGTTGCTATTTTATGTTTCATTCTGTTTATTAATCCACCAATACAATGTAGGTAACAGCATCCAACCAATAGCGTTACAAAATGTAAATATAAACAGCACATTCTGATTAGAACAGAAGACCAGTTTAATCATGTTGTTATCATTCCCCCTTCCCTCCCTCTAGCTTCACCCATCTACCCTCCCTCAACCGAAGCCCCAGACTCCAAACTCCAGCAGATACAGCTCTTGGGCAGAACCTCACCTTAAGAGCAAAACCCAGTATCCCTCTAGCTGCTATACCTAACCAACCTACCCCATCTTCCCCCTCCCAGTGTCACTAGCTCAACTCCCTCCCAGGGCCTAGTGACTGTTATGGGCCCCAGAAGAGCGTAACACAAGAGCATATGGGCCCCAGAAGAGCATAACACAAGAGTCAAACAAACTCACCCCCCCAAAGGACATTGAGTGCAGTTACTTACTCCCAAATAAGCACACCCCCACATACAGTCACATGTTCTCCAACCAAACAGCCCCCAACATCCTCAAAACCCATTAACAAGCAGACTATGGGCTCATGTTGGCAGCGATTGCAGGTACCCCTCCCATGCCATCATGAAATGGACCTTACTATGAGGCACCCCACTCACATCCATTTGCTCCAACACCATCAACTCATTGAGAGCATTGAACGAGGGCAAATACGAAGGCCCCTCCAGGGACAACCAGTATTGCATGATCACTTTTTTTTCCCCACCAGCACAGCCTTTCTTGCTTATAGAACCTCAAACCATCCTTTGAGTCCAAAAGCCTCTGGGACATTAACCAGCACCGCCCTGGGACTCCCCCCTAAGTGCCTGCCCTAAGATTCTCTAAATATACCCCAAAACCCTCTTTCAAAAACCCACACTCTTGGGACATAACCACACCATATGCCCCAAAGTCCCTGCTGCATCCTCACACTTGAAACACTCTGCAGAGGGCATCAACCCAGTCCAAGAGGCCCACACCCTAGAGAAGTAGGCCCTATGCAAAATCTTATTTTGTCATTCCCTAAGTCTAGTACAACACACCAAACTGGCATGAACATTGACCTCATGGACCCCTTCCCCCAATTCCTCCTGCCACTTGGCCATCAAACAATCAAACGTAGATCTAGGCTGCTCCCTCCGAATCTGCTTATGCACTCCCGATATGGTCAGTTTGCACTCCTCCTCCAGTCCCCGCTGCTGCAGGTCCCAGAGAGGGATAATAGCGACAGCAATGGAATACCCTCAAAAGGTTGGTGCCTAGTTCACCTATTGGATAGCGACAGCCCTGTGTGTGCCTACTTGTAACTTGCTTTGAGCCTGGATTGGAAAAGGTGAGTAATTAAATTTCAAATCCAGTCCAGTACACATGGGCATTTTTTGACCCAGTAATTTGCTTCTGGTCCTTTCATACTTCCTGCACTAACAGAACCAATGTTGGAATCTTGTCACCATGAGCCTTTAGTCCCAGTTACAAGGGGATTTGCAAATAAAGGTTGCTATGTGTATTGCCAATAATATCCCCTATTATATAATTCCCCCCTTGCCCCCATGTATTTAGTCTGCTCATCATAGCAACAGCCTCCAGCAAAGAGCCATTCATCAGGGCTCCCTACAGGATCCTGCAATCGTGAGACCCTGAAACACACTCCAATGATGTCTACAACTCCTTCCCCAGCCAATCTGGGAACAGATTTGACCCAGAAATCAAACGGGACTTTGCATATGGCAGTGCATAATATTGTCACTGAACCACCAGGCTGGCCGCAGATGTATACTTTTAACAAAATGATGCACACCCAACGTCTGCACTGAAGCACCTGGTTCATCCTGTCCCAGTTAAAATAATGAAGAAACCATTCACAGCTGTGTCTGCTGAAGGTTCTGCTTTTACAGAGTTCCTAGGAGGTAGCAGTTGTGATGAGCAGTAGAAGAGAGCTAGGGATTAAGACAATTTCAGATCTTCCTTAAACTGCAGACTCAAATACCTTAGCCATTATACTACATTATATTATTTTAAACAGGCATATATTCTTTACTCAGTTATACATTCAAAATGTATTTGTGCTACTTTGGATGTATGAACAAGCAAAAGACTGATTGGAGGAAGAGGGATACAGTGGTCACTGATATGAAATATCAAGTACTTTATTCGGTCTGACTTTGAATACCATGTACTTTTAGGCAATTCAGCTAAGCCGAGATGGACAGTACCTGCTTACTGGTGGGGACAGTGGAGTCATAATGGTCTGGCAGGTGTGTGACCTCAAGCAGCTCTTTGCATATCCAGGCTGTGATGCAGGGATCCGATCCATGGCCATGTCATATGACCAAAGGTAAGATGACAAGATATTGCTTAGTAGTAGCTATGAATTTTAATTAAAGTGCAAACAAAAGTGCAAACACAAAACAGTATACAGTATGAACAATTGCAAAAAATATTTTAGTAGGATGTTGGGAAATTTAGTAATACCCATTCCCAAAATGTTCTTCACTCCATTTTTGTACTGTATTTCCAACTTAATAGATATTGGGAAGAAATTATACATAAGAGGTCAAAAATGTCTGTCTGGGAACAAAATATGTCTCCAAAAATTTAATGGAATGGGATCAATTTGGCATATGTGAAAAATGGTTAAAAAACATTGAGTCTGAAAATTGGCAGTATCAGTCTAAGGCTTCCAGGGAAACAAGTTTCCCCAAACAGTAGCCCAGAGCATTTCTAGGGTGAAGACATTCCAGTTATTGCAACTAGAAACTTTGATACACTGAAACATAGCAGTTAAGGATTTGGTCCTTTCAAACTGTTTCTCCTCTCTTTTATGCTCTGCCAGTCATAGACATATATATAGACACAGACACAGCATGAATAAAAATACAAAGCGCAGACAATCACAGACACCCTCACACAAGTGGATAAAACATACAATACAGGAAAACACACATAGACATGCACATTCACACAAGCAGATAAAAACACACAATGTAAACACAGACATAGAAACACGCCCACACACAGGGCCGGCATTAGGGGGTGGCAGACAGAGCAATTTCCACTAGCCTACAAGTGAGTTTTTAGGCCCTCTCACCAGCTTCTGCCCAGGACCCCTCTGCATGTTTAACAACAGGAAATAATTGCATGAGGCATGCTCCACATGCTTTCCTCCACCCCACTGCTGCCACACCCCTATTGCTGCTGGGCTGCCTCATAGTGATTCCAATGTGAATTTCATTTTGTTTGTTATTCGATAAAACCTAGTGACTGAAAGGTATATCTTTATTAATGGCTGCTATGTGTACTGCAAACCTGTTGCTTTGTGACACAGCACCCTGTGGTTGACTGTAAAATCTATTTTTTGAAATCTGCTGTAAGTAGCATTAATGATTTGGTACATTATCATGCTTGGTTTCATGTTGTTATTCTTTTGAAAACAGCAGCATGTTTGGTTACCATTTAAACAGCCTCCTCTCCCATTCAAAACAGATACACACAGACACACACACACACGTTTCAGCCATGATCAGAATGCAAATCTATCAGTTCTTAGAGGAGCAGTAGTCTGTGGGCCAGATGGTCTCTGCAGTGACCAGACTCGACATGATGGCTTAAAATGGCAGAAGCCCTGAATCATTGCACATGAAAGATTATGGTAATTTTATTCTAAGTACAGGAATGTTCTGACTGCAATGCATTTCTCCCTGAGTACCCTTTACCTACCACCCTGAGTGTACCCAATCTTATCTAATCTCTGAAGCTAAGCAGGATTGGGCCTGGTTAGTACTTGGATGGGGAGACCATCTCAGAATTCCAGTTTCTGTAGGCTTATCACAGAAAAAGAGTCTGGCAATCTACTTCCAGTCGCAACTTGCCAAGAAAACCTAAGGGATAGTCACAACAAGAACAATTATCAACAAGATCATCAGGGGTCGACAGCACTTAACAACAGCAACAACTGTTTACCCACCAGCATGTTAAGGACAAAACAATTAGCAGTGCTGTTAGAAGTTTTTTAAAAGACACCAATACTTTTTTCATGGAAAGGGTGGTGGATGCCTGGAATGTTGTCTGGATGATTGATAGACTCAAAGCAGACTTAACTAACTTTTACACCTCAACAAATAGAAGGTGGGTAACCTGCATGGAGCAGCACGTACCACTCTAGCCTCCTTACTGAGCAGACTAGATGGACCATGTTGGTTTTTATCTGCCACCATTTACTATGTTACTATGGGGTCTATTCGCCCCCCCTGCTGTCCCCATCCAAAGCCTCCCCGTATGAACAAGGCATTTGTACAGGGAGGCTTAGACGGGGGCAGGAGGGGGAATTCCATAGGCAGAGCGAGGGCGGGGCATGGGTGGTCCGCGACCCCGGACGTACAGAGCCGATTCTGAGGTCGGCTCTGTATGTCCAGGACTGGCAAACTGGATGGGAGGACTTATTCCACCTCGGAGGTGAAATAAGTCCCCCCGGATGATGGAGGACAGTAGGCCTGGTCAGCGTCAAAGGTGAGGGGGTGCAGGAGATTCCTCGCAGCTCAACCCTGGCCATGGAAGGCCAGGTCGCGGGTCAGGCTACGGGGAAAGAAGATTGTGGTCGATGGCAGGGGATCACGGCTCCTGAATGGAGCTGCAGTGCTATGGCAACAGGAAGCCATGGCACCGCGGCTCCATTCAGGAGCTTGACTGAGGTAGCCGGGCAGGTGACTATGCATGCAGGCTGATCGGAATCAGGTCCTGGTCTGCACGTACAGGCCCTAGACCCAATTTTGATCCTGCGGGGCACATCTAGCCTCCACGGGATCAGAATCAGGTCTACGTCTGGGCACCCCAATTCCGATCGGACGCACAGAGGCCTGGATGCACACATTAGAACATGCCTCTATGTAAATAGAAATGTTATGGTTTTACAATATTTCTAGCAGTTACTTTTTTTCTTTTTGTGAAAAAAAAGAAGACTAGGGAAAAGTGCTTTACAAAATAGATTTAAGGAAGATGTATGTGTGGGAAAGGAGAGTTGTGGTGGGAATTTATTTGGGGTAAATAGAGGGGGTAGATATGTAAGGGGGGGTACAGGTGAGGGGTGAAATGTATGTGGTAGAGATGTGTGTTTGGCAATGTGAGGGGGATATATTGGGGAGGTATAAGTCTTTATGTAGTGTATGGATATGTATCTGGAGGGTATAAGTGTTTGGAATGAGTAGGGGTGTCCAGGAAGAACCTGGAATGGGAATACAGCTTTGGGAATTGCCCTTTCACAACACTTATGAAAAAAAAATAGGATTTTCTTGGCCAGGCTTTACCAGAACAGGAGTGAGTTTGGATGGGGGGGGGAGGGTGTGTAGGATATATTTTGGAGGTATAGCTGTATATTTCATAGCGAATGTGAGGTATGAATGAGCAGGGCCAGTGCAATTTATTGTGCAAGCTGTGCACTTACACAGGATAGTGACCCTAGTAGGGCAGGGGTGGCAGCATGGTGGCATCGAATTCTGGTGGCAGTAAAGATGGCCCAAATCCTAGCGTGTTTTTCAGCTTAGCATTCATTCCTGGGCCCCACTGCAGTATGCTGTATATGGCTAAGTTAAGGGGATAGGGTGGAAGGATATTGAGGCCAAAGTGGAGTCTTGAGCTGGAGGAAGGATTTTGAGATTAGAGGTGATTCCTGAGGTAAGGATACTGAGGCCACTTGGGGTTCCTGAAGTGGGGGGGAGGGGTTCGGGGGGTAGAATATTGAGACCAGGGGGTTCCTATAGGGGGGGGGGGAAGGATATGGAGGCCAAATGAGATTGGGAGTGAGTAGAAGGCGGAAAGTAATCAAAGAACTTGGGGAGTAGGTTGGGGGAGTCAAGTGGGGACTAAGGAACTGAGTGGAAAATTAGAAGAGGGGAGCAGATGCATGGATTTGAATGAGTGGATGTGTAGGGAAAGGAGAGAGAGATTTGAGGATTGAATGGAAAGGGACAAGGAAGATGAGGAAAATAGCAAAAAGAGAATGGGTCAATGCTGTTTGTAAAATAAAACATCCAAATGACAACGCAAATGTAAATGAAGGAATTTTATTTTCACTTTAGTGACTGAAATATGTCAAATCTGGAATGTACATCTTTTGTATGTTGGTGATTACCAGAGTAAAAGAGGAAATGTTTTGATTCTCATGTTGCACTGCATGCAGAATCTGGCTTCTAAGGGTTTCCTTTTTAGTTTGTCTGCATAATTTCAAATTTGTGGTCAGTTATTCTGTATTTGGTGAGATCCTATCCCTGTGCTCTCTGTGCATAACCAGCTTGAGGGATTCTGCTAATTCTGTGCAATGATTTATAGCAGTTTGGTTTATTCCATTTTTCAGTACTTGATATTCTAGCACAGGGGTTGGAAAATATGGTTTTCAAGTGCACAAGGTATTTGGAAGGTGTTCAAGATATCCACACTGAATATGCATGAAATGCATCCTCTGTATACAAGTGGATCTCATGGATATTCTGAAAAGCTGATTAGCTCTTGACACTCAAGGACTAGAATTTCCTACACTTGTTCTAGCACCTGTTGTAATATTTTTCATAGACTAGGTTGTTGTTGCTTGAGTTCTGGCTGTTAGTTTTATTTTGGGCTAGGGAGAAGGTAAGAGTGGGGGCTGGGAAGGAGATCAGTGAAGGAAAGTTGATAGGTGAAAGGTAAAAAGCGGGAGATTGAATACTGGAGGACAAAAAAAAGGGTACAATTTGAGTGACTAGGCAGAAATGAAAAGAAAAGATCAATGTTGGAGACAGATGTAAGTATTGCTGTCATTAAGTGTGATCGAGTCTGCGCTGACTCATAGCAACTCTCTGGATAGTTGTCCTAAACTGTGTTCAGTCCTCAGTCAGGTGGCGAATTGTTGATAGAGTGTCATCCATAACTGCTGTTATTTTATCCAGCAATTGCATTGTTGGTCTTCCTCTTTTGCATTGACTTTCAACCTTGCCAACCATAATGTCTTTCTTAAATGATCTCTCTCTCTGCGGATGGTTCGGAAGAATGTATCCTTGAAGGATACTACCAAAAGCAGAGAGGTTCCACAAAAGAGTAAAGTAGCCCAAATGCCCTCAAGTATGGAGCAGACAGAGTTTAAAGATCCCAATTTACCCATGTCTAACAATAGCCAAATTAACATGAATAAAATACATTCTCTAAAATGCTTGTATGCAAATGCTAGAAGTCTAAAGAATAAGATGGGAGAGTTAGAATATATAGCACTAAATGAAAGGTTAGATATGATTGGAATATCAGAGACATGGTGGAAGGAGGACAACCAGTGGGACACTGTGATACCTGGGTACAAACTATATCGTAATGATAGAGCTGATCAAATTGGTGGAGGGGTTGCGCTCTATGTTAGAGAGGGCATTGACTCAGAAAGGATTACATTTTTGCAGGAAACAAAATCTGCTGTAGAATCTATATGGATTGAAATTCCATATAAAAGGGGGAAGGCAATGGCAGTGGGGGTGTACTATCGAGCACCTGGCCAGAATGACCAAATGGATGATGAAATGCTCAAAGAAATCAAGGAAGCTAACAAACGTTACAGCGCAGTAATAATAATGGGTGATTTCAATTACCCCGGTATCGACTGGGTCAGTGTCACGTCAGGACATGCTAGGGAGATAAAGTTCCTAGATTAAATAAATGACTGCTTCTTGGAGCAGCTGGTTCATGAACCGACCAGAGGGGAAGCCATATTAGACCTAGTCCTTAGTGGAACACCAGATCTAGTGCAAGAGATAAGGGTGTTGGGGCCACTTGGCAATAGTGATCATAGCATGATCACCTTTGATTTAATTAGTGGAGGAGGGATAGTATGGAAATCCACAGTACTACCTTTTACCTTTCGAAAGCAAGACTATGATAAAATGAGGAAAACAGTTAAGAAAAAACTAAAAGGAGCAGTTGCGAGGGTTAAAGACGTACATCAAGCTTGGGTGTTGTTGAAAAATACTATCTTGGAAGCCCAGACCAGCTGTATTCCATGCTTTAAGAAAAGTGGAAGGAAGTCCAAAAAACTGCCAGCATGGTTTAAAGGTGAGGTCAGAGAGGCTGTTGTTGCCAAAAAAGCATCTTTCAGGAAATGGAAAAAAGAGCCAAACGATGAAACCTGGAAACAGCACAAGCACTGGCAAGTCAAATGCAAGGCATTGATAAGGCAGGCAAAGAGAGAATTTGAGAAGAAGCTTGCTGCGGAAGCAAAAATGCGAAATAAAGACCTTTTCAAGTACATTCGTAGCAAAAAACCTGTGAGAGAGTCAGTTGGTCCATTAGATGATAAAGGGGTTAAAGGAGCACTAAGAGGCGACAAGGCGATAGCGGAGAGACTGAATGAATTCTTTGCTTCGGTCTTTACTGAGGAAGATGTAGGGATGTTACCCATGACTGAAGTGGTATTTAAAGGTGCGGAAGAATTGAAGGAAATATCGATACATCGGGAAGATGTCTTACAACTATTAGATAAACTGAAGAGTAGCAAATCACCTGGGCCAGATGGTATACATCCAAGGGTGTTGAAAGAACTGAAATATGAGATTGCAGAACTGCTATCAGTAATCTGTGAACTATCATTAAAATCATCTCTAATACCTGAAGATTGGAGGATCGCCAATGTAACACCAATTTTTAAAAAGGGTTCCAGGGGTGATCCGGGAAACTACAGACCGGTGAGCCTGACGTCAGTACCGGGAAAAATGGTAGAAACCATCATAAAGAATAAAATTAATCAGCATGTAGATAGTCACAACCTAATGGGAGACAGCCAACATGGCTTTAGACAAGGAAGATCTTGTCTTACTAATCTGTTATGTTTTTTTGAAGGAGTGAATAAACAGGTGGACAAAGGTGAGTCGGTTGATATTGTGTATCTGGACTTTCAGAAAGCCTTTGACAAGGTCCCTCATCAGAGACTTTTGGCAAAACTAAAGAGTCATGGGATAGGAGGCAGTGTACTATTGTGGATCAGGAACTGATTAAAAGATAGAAAGCAGAGGGTAGGGCTAAATGGCCAATTTTCCCAATGGAGAAAGGTGAATAGTGGTGTACCCCAAGGATCTGTGCTGGGTTCGCTGCTTTTTGACATATTCATAAATGACCTGGAAAGTGGAATAACGAGTGAGGTTATCAAATTTGCAGATGACACAAAACTATTTAAAATTGTTAAAACCCAAGAGGATTGTGAAGAATTGCAAGAGGATCTTGATAAATTGGAAGACTGGGCATCAAAATGGCAGATGAAATTTAATGTGGACAAGTGCAAGGTTATGCACCTAGGGAAGAACAACCCAAACTATGGTTACACGATGCAAGGTTCCACATTAGGAACCACCACCCAGGAAAAAGATTTAGGCGTCATTGTGGATACCATGTTAAAACCCTCGGCCCAGTGTGCAGCGGCGGCCAAGAGAGCAAATAGAATGCTAGGTATGATAAGGAAAGGAATGGAAAATAAAACAAAAGATATTATAATGCCTCTATATCGTTCCATGGTGAGACCGCACCTTGAATATTGTGTGCAATTCTGGTCGCCATATCTTAAAAAGGATATAGCGATTTTAGAAAAGGTTCAGAGAAGAGCCACCAAAATGGTAAAGGGGATGGAAGGATACTCCTATGAAGAAAGGCTAAAAAGGTTAGGGCTCTTTAACCTGGAAAAGAGACGGCTGAGGGGAGATATGATAGAAGTCTATAAATTAATGAATGGAGTGGAACGGGTAAACGTAGATCGATTGTTTACCTTATCAGAATATAGAAAGACTAGGGGACATGCAATGAAGCAACAGGGTAAACTATTTAAGACTAATAAAAGAAAATATTTTTTCACTCAACGTGTAATCAAACTCTGGAATTTGTTACCGGAGGATGTAGTAAAGGCTGTTAGTGTAGCTGGGTTTAAAAAAGGTTTGGACAAGTTCCTGGAGGAAAGGTCCATAAACCATTATTAAGAAGTGGCCGAAGATATCAATGCTTGACCCAGTACAAGCATTGTGGAACTTGTGTCTCTTGGGGAAACTGCTAGGTACATGTGACCTAGATTGGCCACTGTTGGAAACAGAATACTGGGCTTGATGGACCTTGGTCTGACCCAGTATGGCATATCTTATGTTCTTATGATGTGTCCAAAGTATGAAAGTCAAAGTCTTGTCTTCTGAGCTTAAGAAAGTTTAAGTTTGATCTTCTCAAGTACCAACTCATTTATTCTTCGAGCAATCCATGGTAAAGCACAGTTACTTACCTGTAACAGGTGATCTCTGGGAACAGCAGGAATAAGTCTTCACATATGGGTGCATCGGTACCGACGGAGCCTGCGCAGGAACACTCCCCAGCGTCCAGGAAGAAAGCCTTTTGGAGCATCCCACACGCATGCGCGCTGCCTTCCCGCCTATTCACTTCCCTCTTATCAGTTGGGTTTGTAGCTGAGACCGAAGGAGGGAAGTAGACAAATTAGAAAGAGAGAGAGAGGACACAACTCCTAGGGGAGGTGGGTGGTTTGTGAAGACTTATTCCTGCTGTTCCCAGAGATCACCTGTTACAGGTAAGTAACTGTGCTATCTCCAGGAACAAGCAGGAATGAGTCTTCACATATGGGGACTCCCAAGCTAGAGATGCCTGGAGGAGGTCCCAGCATGTTGCAAATCTAATGGATGGGCTATGCTACTTCTCAGAACCTCAGGCATCCAAGGGATGGAGGGTAGGAGTTGAATTAAAAGAAAGAAAAAAGGGGGTGCTGTGGAACAGCTTGACTAAACAAGGTATCCAGAGGGGAGTCCTTGTGTAGACCATAATTGTTAATAAGTGAAAAATGAGTCCCAATTTTCTAACGTGGATCTTACTCAGAAGTATTGCGAAGTATTTGTTGAGGCTAATATGGGTCTATTGTTAAGAGCCATTACAGTATCCTCAAAGAAATTTCCTTACTGTGAAGTACAGGAAAAATAAATTGTGCAATACAGGTAGAGATAAGAAGCCTTAATGGCTAAAACTAATCCCAGGAGAAAAAACTGGGGGAGTTTAAATAAGGTTGGACTTTGGAGGAAAAGCTAGCTTCTGTAAAGTCCAAAGTTTAAAAGTCTTTTTCCTTGGAGCAGAATAAGCCCTAGGAAAGAAAAGAGAGAAATCTGGCTGATTTGGATGAAAAGGAAGAGATACCTTTTGCAGAAAAAAGGATGGGTCTTTAGCACTCTTCCCTCTAAGCTGTGCGCGTGCACACACCTCGCCGAGCGAGCGCACATACTTTACAACAGAGCGCACAAAAATTACGGCTCTGATTCTGATAGAAAACAACACAGACATCTTAAAATTTAAACGTTATGATTGTAATTACTAGAAATTTCCTGCTTCATTTAGTAATCGTCTATTTTCATTTAATTTGATTAAAATCAATGTGGTGTACATACTGTATTCTGACGTGTAGTCAAATTTTAAAGTATATAACTCCGAGTGTCATTATGTGGCGCACAAAATTTTAACCTTCCTTCAAAAGCTGCACACAGCTGATATTTTATGCGCACACAGCCTACAGAAAATTAGAGGGAACATTGGTCTTTAGGACCCTTTTATCCAAAATGAAAAATTTGTACTAGGCGGTGTAGCCCCCAATTTCTGAAGATCAGTAATGTCTTTCATAAGTGACGTCACTTAGGAGAATGACTTTACATGTAGAGCTTCAGATGTGACGTAACCAGAAAGGTTACGGTAAAAGAAGGTATTTCATAATTTACCATAGAAATTGATTGTCCATTTAAACCTTTAAATTGTCCAAGTGGGTTCTGGGACCTTTCTTGGAGTTATCTGTTATTAAGGCAGCAGAAAAGCTAGATCCTATAGATTGGAAAAGGACGGACAGACATAATTAGGAGTGGTAATACTCAATTTTTGTCTGATAAGCTGTCTTAAAAGAAGTATTTGAGAAGGTCAGCTGGAAGATACGCAAGCAGCGTAGATTAGGCAGAAACCTTTGTGAGCTATATGCTTAAGCGAGCTCATATAACCCACATGGTGGGTTGTTTTTTTTTATAGGTTTCGTAAGCGTTTGAGCTGACTATACTCAAATGAACAGAATAAATCTGGTAAGGATTTCCAAAATGCTGTTCTGCATTTTGTAATAATGCAGGAAAAGAAGATCGCAAAGGGGAGAACCCCCTTGCAGTCAAATTATGAGATATCCTCGCACAGGAGATTGTCAAGGTGAAGGGCATAGCTCACCTTGATGTTAGTTGTTACTCCTCTTTTTCCTTCAAAAAGGAGAGGAGAAACCTGTTACCATTAGGGCATGATTGTCTTCAATAGCTCTTGGAGCTAGAAGAGTGGATTTCTCTTGTGGCAAGAGATTCATGCCTAGAGTCGAGGATTGATTCAGTGTATCACTGATATCTCAGCATGGATGAGATGACTGTAGATGCTTCTGTTGATAAGAAGTAGATTTACAGGTTCTAACACTCATACAGGAAAGATTGATTTAGTAAATAAAATATCAGAAACCCTGCGACTGCTGGGTTTGCTGAGCCTGTTGAGGGCTTGATTTTCTTAGCCTGGTTTGATGTTGCCCTTTTTGGGAAACATCTGTATGATGGGTAGAAGATGGATAAAACTTCTTTCCCCTAGGGGGATAAAGCTTCTTAGGAGATTTTTTATTAGCTGGGATAGAGGAAAGTTTTGACAATCCTCTGAAAGTAACATTATCAGTGGTTAACTGATTAGCTTGAAATAAAGCATCCTTGTTAAAGAGATTCTCACCAGTACAAGGAGTATTTCCCAGCCTTTCTTATACCCATTTGTCCAAGTCTGAAGCTTGGAGCCAGGCCATGCGTCGTGCTCCTATGGCTATAGCAGAAGTTCTGCTAATAGACTCAAAACAGTCCAGGGAAGCACGCTTATGGAACCTAGAGATATCTTGAGCATGATTGACTAATAAGAAATAGTCTGCTCTTTTATGCTCTTGAAGAAAAGGGTTCAAAAGCTTTAAGTTCTTTGTGACCTCTTCAAGAGAGAATCCCATATAGAATATATATGAGAGAATTCTTGCTGAAAGCATGGATGCCTGGAAGCATCGACGTCCAAAGGCATCTAAAGTCCTAGACTCACGACCTGGCGGTTAAGAGGAGTGCTTCTTTGCACTCTTAATACGCCTCATTGCTGATTCTACCACAATAGAATGATGAGGAAGTTGAGTCTTTTGAAAACCTGGAGAAAGTGGCACCTTGTACATAGTGTCAAGTGTTTTAGAATGTGGGGGTACCGTTAAGGGAGTTTCCCACATTCTTAATAATAGATCCTGTAAGATCTGATGCAAAGGAAGCATGATCACCTCCTTTGAAATCCAGGGGAATTGCAGGGTTTCTGAATCCCGTGGTATAGATTCTTTACCAGGTATAGAAATGGCAAGTAACTTTGCCATATCAAGCAGAAAAGCTTGAAAAGAAATCTCTCCTGAGGAGGACCCTCTGAAATGAGGGGTAAAAGCTGGAACTGTTGAAAGTTCTGCCTTGGAACTGATGGATTCATCCCAATCATCGGAATCGGAAGACTTGAAAGGATGAAGCATTGGATTTTCTTTAAAGAGATGTCTTCGGTACCGCTCGAGGCCGGTGCCGAGATGAGTCGGTACCGAATTCTCCATGCTAGAGAGCGATTCAAGGCTCGGCATCGAAGGAAGCGAGTCTGTCGAAGAAAACATCGACGGTACCGACAATGTCGATAATGGTACCGGTACCGGAGTCGATACTCGGGGAACGGTCTGCAGCGACTCTAGCAGTACCGAAGTAGCTCAGAGCGCTAGACTACATTCATCAGTGAGGAGTGTTTCATCCATCACCATAGCCAATGCCCGGGTGTCGGTACTGCCCAAAGCGGCCAGAACCACCGAGCATGGCCCAGGTATGTCCATGGAGGTAAGAACCCCGGGAACAACCTGGAGCCCCGTTAATGCTTTGGAGCCCGAAGACTCCCGCCGGGGCTTTATTGCCAAAATGTCCTCGAGGGCAACGCCAGAGGCATCTCGATACTTAGGAGATCTACGCTCGAGGACTGGCTAGTCTTAACAGACTTTTGTTTGGTTACCTGATCCGGGAAGGAAGAAGATATTCTGGCTAGTGACATCGAGTCCGATGTGGACCGGGTATCGAGTTGTGCTCGATTCTGAAGACTTGTTCTATGTAAGTTCCTGTAGGAGAGACACTCCAAAGGGCAATGGTCAGGACCTAAACATTTTAGACACCAAATATGAGTGTCTAAAAATATATTTGTACCGCCACACTTTGGGCATTTCTTAAGGATAGTGGCTGGCTTTTCCATAATGGAAAGGATAGAGGCCTAGTGGCCAAAAAACCGTCAGGCACTAGCAGGAAAATATTTCCTAGAAAAAAGAAAAGATTTTTCAAGAAAAGAAAGAAAAGCACCGGCGGTACCGGTGGGCGTCGAATGAAGGCAGGCGCGACCACAAAAAATAAGAATAAAAAAGAAGAATTTTCTGCGGTGACAGGGATAAGTCCTGTCGGCTCCGCGGAAAACAAAGAACTGATGAGAGGGAAGTGAATAGGCGGGAAGGCAGCGCGCATGCATGTGGGATGCTCCCAAAGACTTTCTTCCTGGACGCTGGGGAGCGTTCCCGCACAGGCTCCGTCGGTACCGACGTACCCATATGTGAAGACTCATTCCTGCTTGTTCCTGGAGATACACAGTATTCTCCCACAGCACCATGATTTGAAGGCTTCTGTTTTCTTTCTGTGTTTCTTATTCACAATCTTTCAACTTTCACATCTATATAATGATACCAAAAATTGATAAATCGAATCTTTGTATGCAGAGATACTTGTCTAGGTCCTTCATAGCTTTTCTGCCAAGAGCAGTGTGTCATTGGATTTCTTGACTGCTTGTCATTGTTTTTATTGATTATTGATCCAAGTAGGTTAAAACTGTCTACTATTTCTGTTTCTTCTCCATCAATGATGAACTTATTGATTTTGCCAGTGGTCAGAATATTTGATGTCTTTATATGCAGGCCCATTTTAAGACTGTGTTCCTTGATCATGATAAGCAAATGTTTTAGATCGTCTTCACTTCCAGCCGGTAACATAGTATCATCAGCATAAGTAAAGGTTGTTGAGTGTGTCCATACAGTCATGCTTCTCTGATGATTAGTTCAGGATATAAATTAAACAGGTAGGGGAAAGATGCAGCCTTTTTTAACCATTCTGTTTCTCCTTATTCCATTCTAACTGTTGCTTCTTGATCAATGTAAAGGTTGCTCATGAGAACTAGTAGGTGTTCTGATATACCCGTGCTTAATGTGGCCCAGAGATTTTCATGATTTACACAATCAAAGGCCTTGCTGTAGTCTAATAAAACACATATAGATATCCTTTTGGGATACTTGTGTCTTTTCAAGGTTTCATCTCACATCCGCGATGCTGTCTCTTGTTCCTTGCCCTTTCCTGAATCCTGCTTGCACTTTAGGCAGTTCTCATTTCAGGTATGATTGTAGTCTCCACTGAATGATCTTGAGTAGAATCTTACTACATGTGGTATTAAAGCAATTGTGTGATAATTTTCACAGTCAGACGGATCACCTTTCTTCAGCATTGGTATGAACATAGATCCTGTCCAGTTGGTCATAATACGATGTCTTCCATATTTCCTGACAAAACTTTGCAAGTATTGTAACATCTGCATCTGATCGCTGTAATATTTCAGTGGGAATGCCATCCATGCCTGGTGTTTTGTTCTTTGATAATGCTTTCAGTGGTGCTTCGATGACTTCTTTCATCCCCAATGGTTCCTAATCATAAGGTACCGGTTGAAATGGCTGTTGGTCCACTTGGTCTTTATGGTATAATGACTGTATTCTTTCTACATTTTCTTGATCTTCTCAGCATCATTCAACATGGATCTTTGAACATCTTTCAGCATTCCAATTTGAGGCTGGAATTTTCTCTTTAACTCTCATAGCTTTAGGAAAGCTGATCTTATTCTTCCTCTAATAGTTTCTGATTCTGTTTCCTTGCATGCGTCATTGTTATATTTCTCCTTGTCTTGCTGTACATTGCAAATCTCTGTTACGTTCTGTGATTACTTCTCTGGCTTTCACTTCTCTGTGTTTCTGGGCAATTTTCAGACAGAGTTTCTTTGGCTGTTTTCCTTGGACCTTTCTACTGCATTTGATTTGGTTGATCCCGTCACTCTTCTCGCTCATTTGCACAGTCTTGGGATCCATGACACTGTTCACCTCTGGTTCCATTCCTTTCTCTGTCAGCGTGCCTACTCTGTCTCGGGCAACCCCTTGTCCCCTTCCTCTCCCTCTTTTCCTTTTTCTTGAGGTGTTCCTCAGTGTTCGGTTCTGGCGCCCCTTCTTTTCAATGTTTTCTTGATTCAGCAACACAGAATCTCTGGGTATTACTATGCTGAAGATATCATTCTCTTCCATCACACTAGCCCATATGCCCCTGATCTGCTTCCCTTGAAAACTTGCCTCTCCCATGTCTTGACTTGGCTTTCTGAGAACTTCGTCCATCTCAAGCCCACTAAGACTGCTGCTATCTGGTTCCCCTCGTCTGGACCTCCCCATTTGCTGGCCCCATCTTTCCCCTTTGGTCCTATTTTTATAATCGACTCCCTTCGTTATCTCGGTGTGATCTTAGACTCCTCCCTTACTTTCCAGGCCCATCTCTCTTCCCTAATTCTTTGTTCTTTCCTCTCCCTCTACCGTACTGATGCTGTTCATCCCTTCCTTTCTCCAGCATCTCTCACCACTCTTCTCCTTGCTCTTTTAATGTCTAAACTGGACTATGTTGTGCTTCTTGGTCTCCCACAATATCAAATTCATTGATTACAAATTATACAGAATACCGCTGCCTGAATCATAGCACACGCCACCCGTTTCGAGCACATCATCCCTCTTCTAATCCATTACCATTGACTCTTCCTCAAGTATTGTCTCAATATAAACTTCTGACCCTTGTCCACAAAGCACTACACACCAGCACCCCCACATATCTCTCAGATGTCCTGCATTTACACATCCCCCTCTGTATCCTCCATAATGTACATGCCAATCGCCTCCACTTACCGCTGACTTCACTTGCCAGACTGGAATCCATTCGTAATTTCTCTTGACCCACTCTCTGAAATTCCCTGCCTCTGGACCTCCGCCTTGACCCCTCTTTCCCAAAATTTAAATCTAAACTCAAAACCACACCTCTTTCAGATGGCCTTTGACTTTCCCCCATCAATCCCTAACCTCCCTCCCCTTTCCTCTACACTGCACTATCTCGTTCTCCTGCCTTTGTGTAAATGCTTGACTCTCCTGTCATTCTCTGGCATTCTTTTTAGCCTCCCTTATTTCTGTATTGTATTTTAATGTGTAAATCGCCCTGCTACCTCGTTAAGTAGCAGCATATCACGCTTAATAAAACATAAACATCCATTTTGGCCACTTTTGCTTTTTCACCTTTTGCAGAGACTTCTCGCTTTCTTCAAATTCAGCTTTCTTGATGTCATCCCATAACTCTTCTGGTGCTCTGTCATTTGTATCCAAAGTGGCAAATCGATTTCACAGGTAGTCTTTAAATTCTGGTGGTATATTTTCAAGATCATAGTTTGCCACATTCATGAGTAGTTTTCTCTTTTACAGTTTTAGCTGGAGTCCGCTCCAGGTTTTATCTTTGCTGATGTTATTGAGCTTTACCAACGTTGACTTCCACAGATGTAGTAAATTAGATTTTTGTGTAATCCATTGGACGAAGTCCATGTGTATAGTGACCGCTTGTATTGCTGAAAGAAGGTGTTTGAGATTAATAAATTGCTGAATTCTGTCCATCTTTTTCAGCTTCATTTCTGTTGCCATATGTTCCAACCGCTTTGCCTGCTTCTTTTCTGCTAACTTTAGCATTACAGCTGCCCATGACTATCAGGAAATCTTATTTGTATGTTCTGTCAATTTCAGCTTCCACTTCCGCCTCTTCTGGCACATACACCTTAATAATAATTGTGTTGATGGGCATTCCTCATAGATGAATAGAAATTAGATGTTCACTAATTGCATTGCATTTCATCACAGTTCTTGCAAGTTTCTTCTTAATTATAAATGCAGCACCATTAGAATTAAAGTGTCCAATGCCAGTCCATTTCAGTTCGCTGACACTCAACAGATCGAGTTGTGCACATTCCTTTTCATTCTTGACTACCTCCAACTTCCTTTGGTTCATGGTTTGTACATTCCATGTCCCAATATGTAAGACATCTTTGCAGCTTCTGACTCTTGTTTCATGCACAGCTGCTTTGTTCCAGGCATATCTTAAATACTGGCTTTACTCTGAAAAGTCATCAGCTCATGCCTAGTAGCCCATTGAGTGCCTTTTGACGTGGGGTGTGATTTTCCAGCATTACAGTATATTGCAGTTTGTTTTGTTGTGACTATCCACTGGGTTTTGCTGGCAAGATATGGAAGTAGATTGCCTGATCTTTCTTCCGTGCAGTTAATGCTGATGGTGGTGCTGTTGTCACAGAAATGTAATCCTCCGCCACAACGCTGTCCCATTCTGCTGCTGCCCAAATGGGTTGTTTGTCTTAGTCTTAACTGTCAGCATCACTGATGCACACAAACTCTCGCAGTACAACAAGACACAAACCAAGCAAGGGATGAATGGACAATAACTGGAAGAGAACAAAAATGGCAAAAGGGTAGCACACCCTGAAAGAAATTAGGAAAAAGAGGCAGAAGAAAACGGAGGGACCAACTGGACTGAAAAAATAAAATGTTCGAACAACAAAGGTAGAAAAAGTATTTTATTCTGAATTAATTGGAATACGTCAGCTTTGGGAAATGTACATCTCTGATGTCTTTGTATTTTGCTCAGCATAAGACGTAATGAGGCCCATTCTGAAGGTGCACGTCCAGGCAGTCCAGACGTCCAGAAATCTGACGTCCCAGAGATGCACCCGATTCTGCTCCCTCTGGGGCATCTTCGCAGCACCGTGGCTGAACATCTGGGGGGTGCCCCGATTCTGGCACCCCAGCCGTCCAGCCACTTGCTTGGCTAACTCAGCCAGGCTTCTTAATGGAGCCCCGGTGCCATGGCGTCATGTTGCCATGGCACCCCAGCTTCATTCAGGAGCCACGATCCCTGGCTGCCCACAACAACTTTCTTTCCCTGCAGCCTGACCCCTGATGTGGCCTTCCAAAGGCAGGGTCGGGCTGCTGGGAAACTCCTCCACCCCCTCACCCCACTGACCTGGCCATGCACTGCCGTCCCCCAGCGTCCAGGGGACTTATTCCACCTCCGAGGTGGAATAAGTCCCCCGTTGATGTTGGCGACTCCGGACGTACAGGGTCGACCTCAGGATCGGCCCTGTATGTCCAGGGTTGCATCCCTACCCATCGCCCCCCTCGCTCCTCTCTCGGCCCACCCCGCCCCCTCCCATCCCGGTCGAGAGCTCCCTGCACATCTCCTATGTACGTGCGGGGAGCTTTGGTCAGGGGATACAGTCCCAGCGTTTAGCGGGGATGGACATCTGACCCGGACATCCATCCCCACTAAATGCAGCTCAGAATGACCCCCAATGTATTTCTGTTTCTATTTGTTCAGTGTTGTATTGCATACAGAGTCTGACTTCTTGGAGTTTTCAATTAAAATTTTTGTTTGCATATTTGTATGTCTAATTTATGGTTCCTTGCTCTGGATTTGCAGAAGGGTTGTTTGTGTTTTGCATGTGTGACCAAGGTGCAATATTTTACAAGTGTCGCTGTCTTTTCAGTGATCTATAGCTGTATCAGTCCTGCTTGTTCAGTTTTCCCAGTAGGAGTATTGCTGTCCTAGGTCTCAATATAATATTTGTAGTGCTGCCCTTTCATAGATAGGATTGGTGCTGTGTGAGTCCTGGCAATGCAGGTTGGCTATATTCTCAGGATGAGCAGGATTTTATAATACTTCATAATGTACTTGGCAATTAGCATAGGAGGGACTTTGCATAAAAATCTGGTAGTCTTTCTGTAACCCCACTCTACATGTAAATGATTATCAAGCACTTATTGTTGGAACAAAGAGAAACTCATGAAGGGCTCTATTGGAATGCGTGGGGGTGGGGCAGCCCAGTAATGATTCACATAGGACCGCAAAAGAGTAGCACTGGCCCTACAAGTGAGTGTGTGTGGAGGATGGATGGGTGTTTGTGTGAGTTTGTTTATGTGAGTAGCTTGTGGTAGGATTGTGGGGTTTGTGGTTTTTGGGTGCATGGTTGTGTCTGTAGATGGAGGGGTGGTTGTGAAGATGTGGTTAGAATTGTGCTTCTGGTTTGTGTGTCTAGGGGTAGCTGTGTCAGTTTTTTCCTTGTCTTTTTGTTGAGGGTATATGTGTGGATTTGTGCAGGTATGCTAGGGACCAAGTGTATGTGTGGTATATGGGTTGGTTTGTATGGGGAGATAAGGGTAGGTCTGAGGTATGCGGGCAGGATGTGGTGTTGAGGATGAATTAGAATATTGGGATGGATTGTGGAAAGGTGGAAGACGTTTGGTTGTGTGTATAGGGATGGTGAGGAGATAGTGAGTGGTTTGGGGGGGGAGCTATGTGGAGGGTGTGCCAAATATGCCTTTTGCACCATTCTTTACCAGCTACTTCAGTTATATTATCCTGTTTCTATTTACCTGTATTGCCAGGTGGTGAAAGCACCTTTTAGAATAGAGAGGTGGTCAACATTTAGCAGTTTCTATCACTTACTCACAGAGAATAATGGGGATTTTTGTAGAGGGTCTAGTTCTCTGAACGTACTGACCCAATAGTTCTGATTTTCAAACCTCTCTGAGGTAGTCCAGTTTTCTTCCTGTAATTCAGATTTGGTGAATTTCTGTCCCTTTTTGGAGAGTTATTCTACAGAAGACACAGTCAAATATCAATCCCATCTACTATTGCTACTACTTAGCATTTATATAGCGCTACAAGGCCTACTTCATTCTAAAATTTAATTTGTTGCAAAGCATAAACATCAAACTTAAAATGTTTCTCTAGTTTTGTTTCTGTTAGGAAAAAAACTTCAGTCTCTGCATACTTGTTTTGTATATTTGTTTTATTAAAATAGACCATCGGTAGTGTAGGTGTCTACTCTCAAGCTTTCTATAGCCACATAGCTTCTCATGCAAATCTGATATACATAACAACAGTATTACTTTTTGAAAACTTTGTATTGTAAACCATAAGAAAGACATAACTGTAGATGATCATGTTGCAGAGAACTGCTTTAA
This sequence comes from Ichthyophis bannanicus, assembly GCA_033557465.1. NCBI lineage: Eukaryota > Metazoa > Chordata > Amphibia > Gymnophiona > Ichthyophiidae > Ichthyophis > Ichthyophis bannanicus. The sequence goes on from CM066032.1 coordinate 1,737,571,503, forward strand.
CTGGAGAGGGCCTGCCGGGAAAAAGAAAAATGTTTATTGATGGAACTTCTGCTCTAATCCACTCTCCCCATTTTTGTTTTTGCTGTAGGTGTATAATGACCGGAATGGCTTCTGGGAGCATAGTGCTGTTCTATAATGACTTCAACCGATGGCACCATGAATACCAGACCCGATACTGACAAATGCTAGCAAATGTCCAATAGCATGAGCACTGACTTCTGTTGCAGCAAGACATGAACGTAGCAGAGATACACAGTATCCTGCCATAGCACAGTCCTTAGGAACAGCTGTATTACATCTGAATGTAACTTAATAATTTGCTTAAAGAAGCAAAACTATTTTTAAAGTCAATTGCTATTTTTGTAGACCTTGCTTTACTTTTTTGGGGGAGGGGAACAGGCAAAGAAGCAGAAAATAATGGCTGCTGGTTTCTGTAGTTAAAGATATATATTTTTAGCCATAATGAAAAATCTATTTTCACCTGTGTATGGAAGGAAGCTATAGCTGGTGGACGAAGAACCTTGTTCTACTAACATTAGGGAGTAACACATTATCCATCTATAGCTTTATCTATAACCTAATGAATCTGGTTTTTAGCAAAAGTGTGTTGTTATCTTATTCGGGGGCATTTTAATTCATGCCACTTGTACTATAGTTGGTGTCTTGTATTTTTTCCAAAATGATTGTACTACTTCAACTTTGAAGTTTTTGGGGTGAACCAATAATGATATTTAAATTATGATAAATATGAATGGAAAAACATCACAGTCAATCTTTTCATCAATGTTTACTATTCTAGCATGTTTCTGTGCTTATGAAATTAGGGGATTTTCCTTTTATTTTTGCTGTGTACTTAGGAAACAAAGAATTCTGTATTAGTGGAGGTGGTGTTACATCATTCTTCTACTTTTTAGTTGATGATACTGTTGGAGCACAACATAATGTGCATTGTTCCTAAAAGCAATCAAAAAGAGAATGGAATGGATTTATTGAATTTAGAGAGTTCTTTCAATTAGTGACCTAGCTGAGGTGTACAAGAGCTAGATATCGGCACCAAAGCATGTATTTCTGCTGAGACTGGAAAGCAGTGTATCTAACAGGCATCCTACACAAACACCGAGAGGCTTTCTCTATCTCAGTTTTGTTCCTCTCCCATGTTCGATCTATAACCATGCATCTACTAGATTAGCACCAACACTTTCAGTTCTGCTGGCACCAAATCTAATCATGTTAATAAAGGGTCTCCTCCATTTGGGGGAGGGTAATGAAAAAATGTATATTCAGGAACAATTAATTATTTTGGTGTTGAATAATTCTACTTTTCTACAAGATTGCTGTGCAGAATTCTGTGAAAATATTTGTGAAAAGAACTGTATTGTTTTGTAAGTCTGTATTGCATAAAGAACTACTTTGTATGTTGTGATCTGTATAAGTTGAGAAAACTGCATTCCCCAATCTGTATCAATTATATGCATTTCTCTACCTGCCTGCAGAAGCAGTTTCCCACTTTTCTAAGCATCCAGTGACTGACTGTCTTTTAACAAACACTTAGAATGAAGTTCCTCAGTTTTGAGTGAAAAATTTAAATAAAATGGCATTTGTAATTGAGAACTTGAACCTGAGTTGTCCTTGGAGTTTTAGTAGACAAGTTTCATACATGCTGTTGCATTTTTTTTTTTTAGCTGGAGTCGGGAGTTGTGACTGATTAGAATATATTGAATCTAAAATAAGACATTTATAAGAACATAATGAATGTACCTGCTTCATCCTGCACTTGGCAACAGAACCTGGGCTCTTGGGATTCGATCCCTTCACTCAAAGCAGTGGGAGAGAGAGAAGCAATAATAAGTAATAAAACAATTCACACACAGAGCATTATGTTAAAAACACAGTACTCTTAAGGCCTTAAGGGGAGGGGGCCAATGGTCCTGCAAACTTGAGCGGCTCCTGTAAATCCCCTTCCTCCTGGCTAGGCCAGAGCACCTCCTTTGTTGACAGAAAACTGCGTTATCAGCACCACTTCTCTTTATCTGTGCATTACAAGTGATGATATAGGTCAAAGTAAGCACAGACATATTGCTCAGCTGAATTAGGAGAAGCAAAAACATTCTGTCCTGTTCTGCTAGACATGGCATTGGTTTTGGGTACACACATCTCTCCAGGCTGCTAGTGAATTCCACACTGCCAGGCTTCAGACTGTTAGCACATTCTGAGGGCCCTGGTGTATCCCCACTTCAGGTCCCTCTCAACAGTTCCCCCCCCCTCTTATTCTGTAAAGAATCACTATAAAACATTCCCAAATAAATAAATACATGTGTACAAAATAAATAAATAGAGAAATGTATTGATAATACATTGTATTGTACAAATGAATTGATAATACATTGATAATGTATTGATAATTTAAAGACTGCCTGCAAAATCGATTTGCTGCTTTAGATACAAATGACAGAGCTCCAGAAGAGTTATGGAATGACATCAAGAAGGTTGTGTTGGAAGAAAGCGAGAAGTCTCTACAAAAGGTGAAAAAGCAAAAACGGCCAAAATGGATGACGGAAGAAACTCTGAAAATTGCCCAGAAACGCAGAGAAGCTAAAGCCAGAGGAGAAAGAAAGACAATCGCAGAATTCAACAGAGATTTCCAACGTGCAGCAAGACTGGACAAGGAAAAGTACTACAACGACGCATGCAAGGAAATAGAAGCAGAAACTATTAGAGGAAGAACAAGATCGGCTTTCCTAAAGCTACGAGAGTTAAAGAAAAAGTTCCAGCCTCGAATTGGAATGTTACAAGATGCTCAAGGTTCTATGTTGAATGATGCTGAGAAGATCAAGAAAAGGTGGAAGGAATATACAGAGTTTTTATATGATAAAGATCAAGTGGACCAACAGCCGTTTCAAACTGTACCTTATGATCGGGAACCAATGGTGATGAAAGAAGAAGTTGAAGCAGCATTGAAAGCCTTATCAAAGAACAAAGCACCAGGCATTGATGGCATTCCTATAGAAGTATTGCAGCAATCTGATGCAGCTGTTACCATACTTACAAGGCTCTGCCAAGAAATATGGAAGACAACATCATGGCCAACTGACTGGAAAAGATCTGTGTTTATACCAATGCTAAAGAAAGGTGATCCAACAGACTGTGGAAATTATCGAACAATCACTCTGATCCCACATGCCAGCAAGATTCTACTGAAGATTATTCAAAAGAGACTACAACCATACCTGGAACAAGAACTACCTGAAGTGCAAGCAGGGTTCAGGAAAGGTCGAGGAACGAGAGACGACATTGCGGATGTGAGATGGATCCTTGAAAAGACTAAAGAATACCAAAAGGATATCTATTTGTGCTTTATCGACTATAGCAAGGCTTTTGACTGTGTAAACCATGAGAAGCTCTGGGCCACATTAAGAAGCATGGGTATACCAGAACACCTGATCGTTCTCTTGCGCAATTTGTACATTGATCAAGAAGCAACAGTTCGAACGGAACATGGAGAAACAGAATGGTTTAAAATAAGCAAAGGTGTAAGACAAGGCTGCATACTTTCCCCCTACCTGTTTAATTTATATGCAGAACAAATCATCAGAGAAGCAGGATTGTATGAAGACAACAAGGTGTGAAGATTGGTGGAATACTCATCAACAACCTTCGCTATGCTGATGATACATTACTGGCTGAAAGTGAAGATGATCTGAAACATTTGCTTCTCACAATCAAAGAACATAGTCTCAAAATGGGCCTGCACCTTAATGTAAAGAAGACAAAGATCATGACAACTGGCATAATCAACAGGTTCATCGTTGAAGGAGAAGAAATTGAAATTGTGAACAACTTTAAGCTACTTGGATCAACTATCAATAAAGAAGCAACAAGCAGTCAAGAAATCAAATGACGCATTGCTCTTGGCAGAATGGCTATGAAAGACCTAGATAAGATTCTCAAGAGCAGAGATGTCTCTCTCCATACAAAGATTCGACTTGTTCAAGCTATGGTATTTTCAATAACATCATATGGATGTGAAAGCTGGACAGTGAAAAAAGACAGACTGGAAGAAAATTGATGCCTTTGAATTATGGTCAACACTAGTCTTTCCTCCGGTACCTTTCCCACCTCCTGGAAGCATGCCTTAGTCCGCCCTCTTTTGAAAAAACCCTCTCTTGACCCTAGCTTACCTGCCAATTGGCGCCCCATCTCTAACCTCCCCTTCCTTTCTAAGGTTCTTGAAAAACTGGTCTTTGCACAACTTTCAGCACATCTCGATTCTACCCTCTACCTTCACCCTCGCCAATCTGGTTTTAGATCTGGTCACAGCATAGAGACTGTCCTCCTCGCCCTCCTCAGTGACCTTCACCGTTCTCACGATTGTGGTGACTTATCTATTGCTGTTTCTTTAGATCTTTCCACTGCCTTCGATGTCATTGATCACCGCACCCTTCTCACTCGTTTGTCCGATTCTGGTATCCACGGCACCGTACTACAATGGTTTCATTCTTTTCTCTCCCATCATTCCTTCTCAGTTCGCTCTGGTGTCTCTACTTCTGCTCCTTTCTCTTTGCACTGTGGTGTCCCGCAGGGTTCCATCCTTGCCCCCCTACTTTTCAATATTTTTCTTGCTCCCCTAGCCCTTCTCATCCAGCAATCCGGTGTTTCTTTCTATTTTTACGCTGATGACATTCTCCTCGTCCATCACACTAGTTCTGCTTTCCCCGACCTTTCTACACTCAATACCTGTCTATCCCGTGTCGCCTCTTGGTTTTCCGAAAATTTTCTTTGTGTTAACCCTTCTAAATCCTCTGCTATTTGGTTCTCTTTCTCTTCTCCTTCGCCCAGCTTAGCCCCTGTGATGTCCTCCCTCCCTATTCCCGTCGTCTCCTCCCTCCGCTATCTGGGTGTTACCCTCGACTCTTCCCTTTCCTTTCATCCTCATATCTCCTTCCTCGTCCGTACTTGTCACTTTCACCTGCACTGTATTCGTTCTCTTTGGCCTTTTCTTTCCTCTCAATCCCTCACCACTCTAGTTCTTTCCCTTGTAACTTCCCGTCTGGACTACTGTAACTCCATCCTTGCTGGCCTCCCTTCCTGTCAACTCCGTCGCCTTCAGCTCCTCCAAAACACTGCCGCCCGTCTCCTCACCTTTTCTTCCCCTTCTGATCACATTACACCCTGTCTCTTCTCCCTTCACTGGCTCCCCATTAAATTTCGGCTCATCTATAAATATCTCATCATCACTCACAGGGTTCTCTATACTAGCACTCCTCGGTATCTCTCTGATCTTATCTTTCATCAACCTGCCCCCCGTCTCCTCCGTTCATCTCATACCAATTGCCTCTTCCTTCCTTCCCCATCTCAGGCCCACCTTGAACTTACCCGTCATTCCGCCTTCTTCTTCTTAGCCCCCGCCCTCTGGAATTCTCTTCCTCACACCCTCTGTACTGAGCCCTCCTTCCCTCAATTTAAAGCTCTTCTCAAAACTCACCTTTTCTCTCAAGCATTTGATCTTCCAGCTTCCCCCGAACTATAACCATCATGCAACACTCCTCCCCGCCATGTCCCACTCGACTGCACCCTTCCTTTCCCCTTGCGTTTCTGTGTCTAGCTCTCCAGTCTCTGTTCTTTTTTTCTTTCTATCTCTCACTCATTCTTTCCTATTATCTAATGGCGTTCCTTTCTCTCTTTATTTTTCTGTGGCTGCCTTTTATTGTACACCGCCCTGATACTCCGGTCTTGGGCAGTATATCAAGCCTGAATAAATGTAAATGTAAATGGTGCTGGCGGCGAATACTGTGTATACCATGGACTGCCCGAAGAACAAACCAGTCGGTACTAGAGGAGATCAAACCTAAGCTTTCTTTAGAAGCTCAGATAACAAGACTTCAACTTTCACACTTTGGACACATCATGTGAAGAGAGAGATCATTAGAGAAAGACATCATGCTTGGCAAGATAGAAGGTCAACGCAAAAGAGGAAGGCCAGCAATGAGATGGATCGATACAATAACAGCAGCTATGGGTACAAGTCTGTCAACAATGAGCCGCCTGACTGAAGACCGAACACAATTTAGGATAGCTATCAAGAGGGTCGCCATGAGTCGACTCCGACTCAACGGCACTTAACAACAACAACAACATTGATAAATAAATAAATAAATAAAACAAATCTTTTGCCACAGCAGGAAATGCCTTCCACTTCACTTCACTTCAGAGTCCTAGGCACATCTGGTCCATGGATGAACTTCACCTTGTTGGTTGGAAGGAGTCTTTATATTTCTATAGTCCATTTGACAGTAGAGAAAAAGGATTACAAGCATCCTGAAAATTAATCAAAACTATGTGATATTGTGCCCTTGCAAGGTCTCAGTAAAAATGTGTACAGAGAGTAAGGCTCTACCAATTATTCTTACATGCAAAATTTGTTAGCAGTAGCCATCTGCTCTAAATAGATCTTTCAGAAGTTTGCACCCAAATCATTTGCCACCGATGGTAAATCCAAGTTCTTCAGCAGCTTCTCCTTTCACTCTGGGCTGCACTATGCACATCTTGGACATAGAGTGTCAGTAACTGTCCACCCAGACATCATGGCTGCATATCCATCTTTCCGTAGCATTGCTGGAATCGCTGATCTTTGCTCCAATCTGGTTTTCAGTAGCATTGATGACTTCCTTTCATTCACAGTAGTCGTCGTCTTTGGCCCGTAAGATTCAGTGCATGTAATATATAATTTGCAGAATGAAAACTCGCTATAATGGAAAGTACGAGGGCAGGGTCCCGAAGTACGCCGGTAACCGGGTGGTCGGCCCGGTCCCGGTCTCCTGCTTCTGTCTTGGGGGGGGGGAGGAGTGGGCGAGGGGAACGTGACACAGCTGATGTTGGCAGCGTCATTTGAAATCATTGGCTCCGCAGAGCGTGAGGCGTGGAGCCAATGAGATGGAGCCGGCGTTCCCGAGGTTTTAAAGAGGAAGGGTGCTGGCGGTTTTCCTCCTTTTCAGCGGCAGGTTGTGCAGCGATACGGCTTGGATTCGGAGGCCGGCATCGGCGAGCCTTATCTTGTCGGTGTTGTTGGTGTTCCGGAGGAGGGGAGTGCAGTGGTGGAGACAGCAGTGCTGCGAGGTACCGCGTGGTCGGGAGAGGAGGTGGCACGGATAGGCTCCACGTGCAGAGGGCCCTGAGATTGAGTGAGGAGGAGGAGAGAAAGGAACGGAGCTGAGACCTGAGGTGCGGAGAGCGAAGGGCCCATATATATAAAAAGGCGAGTAATCTTGTAAGCTGTGCGAGAGGCCAGAGCCAGGGGTTGTTTTTATAAAAAATAATAATAAGAAAACCAGTAGTTTGAGGATGGTAGAGGGTTGCATCTTTAGACTTAAGGAGTGGGCTGTTTACTGGCTGGTAGATGGCTCGGGGAGGGGAGCGTGCTGGGGCACGGGGACCCGGCAGGCTGAGGGGGAGTGTGCGGGGGCGGAGCTCTCAGAACCAAAATAGGGGAAAGGTGGTTGAAGAGGTTGTAGAAGGGGAGAGAAGTTGTGGTGGGCGTGGGCGCCGAGGGACTTTGGGTAGGAGTCATGCACGAGCAAAAGGGCCTCAGTGAGGGCGGGGGGGCCCTCATCAGTGAAGGACAAAGGGTGTATGGGGTCCAGGTTGCGGGGGCCAAGCTGGCGAGGGCAGCCTCAGTCGGTGGGTGGAGGGGCCGGTTCAGAGGCGATGCCAGCAGGTTTTGGGGAGCAAGGAGCTGTTAGGGGTTGGGGTGATGTGGACCGGGGAAGGGGGATGGAACAGGTGCACATGAATGCTGCGCAAGGGAGGTTGAGCTATGGGGATCAAGGGATGGGGCCTATGGTTGGGTTTCCAGGAACACACAATTTGCCTGCCAGAAGCATGGCGTCCTGCTTGAGTGGGCAGACGGGCCAAAGCGGCTACGGGGCCTGGGGTGGCCATCCGACATGGACGCACTGGTTGTGGGGCGGTCAAGGTTCCTCCAGAGCTGAATGGTTGGAGGCGTGGCAGCCAGGGTGGCCCTCTGCTGTTCCCCCCCTCCTTTTCCTATTTTGTCTCCACAGGTTCCAGCGATGCAGTCGCAGGCCATGGCATGAGTAACAGGAGGAGATGAAGGAGGACAGCTGCAAGCTGGGCGCGTGGATCCGGGGAATTCTGCAATGCAACGGATGGTGTCAGGTGTGGTCGCGTCCCGAGAGAAGGTTGGCCAGCGGCAGGACAAGGAGCTCAGCCCGGCGGATTTGAGTCCTTCGGAAGTGGTGGCAACTGCGGCAGGCATGTCGGGTGAATTACAGGAGGAGGTTTGAGAGAAGAGTAGGGAGGGTGAAAAAAGGAAAGAAAAAGGGAGTAAAAAACAGAGGCATTCCTGTCGGAGGCGTTGCAGATCGAGCTCATCGTCGTCATCGTCCTCGGATTTGTCTTCCTCGTCGTCATCGTCGGATGATGGTAGGCATCAAGGGAGGAGCGGTAAAGGGGTTCCAGGAGGGAGGCTAGTGCGAGGAGCTCCTACGGCGGTGGCTATCTCAGAGTTATGGGAGGGAGTCCCGAAGAAGTTACGGCAAAGAATTAAGAAGCGTCGTTATATTGATATTTTCTGTCTGTTAGAGGGCCGAAGCATTCGGGGGAAAGTAGGAGGAAGCGTAAGGAGGACGAGAAGGCTGGGCGCCTCAAGAAAGTTTCTCAAAATGTTGTTAACTGGACCTGAGCTTTTTTGCGTTTAGCGAGTGTTTGGGGGCAGCATTATCCGGAACAATACGAGATGCTTTTATCGTATGCCGATTCAATTTTGGAAGCTTCACAGACGCACGACAGGTGGTCATGGTTAAACTATGACGAAAAATTTAGGGACAAGATGGAAGAGAATCGGTTGGTGTCGTGGGGTATGCAGGACATTAATTTGTGGTTGACCCAGATGTCGGCCAAGGCGAGTGGGGGGAGAGGGGGTGGGGCAAAAAGCGCAGCGGGGGTTAATGCGGGAGTGGGACTTTCCTTTCGTGGGGGAGGGAGCTTCGGGCAGCAGCGAGCAGGAGGAAGTGGAGCAGGTGATGTATGCTGGAGGTTTAACAAGACCTCATGTCCTTTTCCACACTGAAAATTCAGACACGTGTGCTCCATTTGTGGGGGAGCCCATCCTGCATTCAAATGCATTAAAAAAGGGGTTTCTCAGGCTCCCGCCCCTGGCGCAAAGCAATGAGGAGTTATTTGGCCTCGCCCCCACGCCAATTCGGGTGGAAGTGTTAAACGGGTGGCTGGGCCAATACCCTAGACAAAGGGATAGAGAAGTTTTGTATTCTGGTTTTAATTTTGGTTTTGTGATTCCAGTTTGTGGGCAGGTGGAGGGGACGGTGGCACGGAATTCGCTGTCAGGCGCTTCGCGCCGGTGGTGAGGGAAAAGTTGGAAGGCGAATTGAAGCTAGGGAGAGTAGCGGGCCCTTTTATGATACAGCCGTTCGCTAGGATGGTAGTATCTCCTTTAGGAATAATACCTAAAAAAGAGCCTGGGAAATTCCGGTTGATACATAATTTGTCTAGCCCGATGGGTGAGTCGGTTAATGACTATATTCCGCGGGAATTGTGTACCGTACGATATGCATCGTTCGATAAGGCGGTGGACTTGGAGAGGGAAGCAGGTCATAGGGCGCAAATGGCGAAAGTCGATATTGAATCGGCGTTCAGGCTGCTTCCAGTGCACCCTTCCTCCTTTTATTTATTGGGTTTTCGTTTCGAAGACGGAATTTATTTTGATAAATGCATGCCAATGGGCTGTGCAGTGTCTTTTTCATGCTTTGAGACGTTCAGTACCTTCCTGCAGTGGGCAGTAGAGCGCAAGGTGGATAGAGCGAAGGTAGTGCACTATTTGGATGATTTTTTGTTTGTTGGGTCGGCACAATCAGATGAGTGCCGTGACTTGCTGGAAGATTTTGTAGAATTGTCGCAGGAATTAGGAGTGCCTTTAGCAAAAGATAAGATGGAGGGCCCTGCCACAAGGATCACATTTCTTGGGGTGAAATTAGATTCCGAGTTAATGGTGGCACATCTTCCTCAAGAAAAGGTTCGGAGATTACGCGTGTTGGTGGCCAATGTGTTGACATCATCGACTCTAACATTGAAGGAGATGCAAGCGTTGATAGGATCTTTAAATTTTGCTTGTTGGGTGATCCCAATGGGAAGGGTATTTTTGCATTGGCTAGCTGCATCTACGGCGGGGGTGCGCAGGCCTCCTCATCATATTAGAGTCTCAAAGTCGATTAGGGCAGATTTGAGGATCTGGCAGGTGTTTTTGGAGGAATTTAATGGGACTACGGTATTGATGGAGCCAGAGTTCAGTAGTGTGGATTTGCAGTTGTATACTGATGCAGCGGGGGGCATAGGTTTGGGTATTTATTTCGGGGGATCGTGGTGTGCTGAGCGCTGGCTGCAAGCATGGCATGAGTCGCGTCTCACCAACAATATAACGTTCTTAGAGTTGTTTCCCATGTTAGTGGCATTAGAGTTGTGGCCGGAAAGACTGCGTAACAGAAGGGTGGTTTGGTGGTGCGATAATGAAGCGGTAGTCAGTGTGGTGAATCATTATTCGCCACATTGTGTCCAGGTAGCAAACTTGATGAGGGAAGTGGTTTTAGCATGCTTACGTTTGAATGTGTCCCTTAGGACCAGACTTATACCAGGGTACTCTAACGAGATCGCTGATGCTCTTTCCCGTTTCAAGTGGGATCAATTTCAAAGACTGGCACCAGAAGCAGAGGCGGAAGGAGGCGCGGTCCCCTGGAAGTTATGGAGTCTTGGTCACCCGGGATGAAGGAATTGCTGCGGAGTTCTGTTGCTGCTGGGACATGGGCAGCGTATCTGCGAGGATGTGAAAAAGTGGTGGCCTTTCTGGAAAGCTGTGGGTGGCAGTATGGGGCGGTATCCGCTCAGTTGATGGGCCAGTATGTAGTGTGGGCAAAAGTGAACAGATTGGCTTGATCGTCAGTGCGTAGCCACTTGGCGGGCTTTGAATTTTTTGCGAGAGCTGTTGGTTGGGACTTCCTTGTAGAGGGATTCTTAGCCCGCAAGCTGCTTCAAGGGTGGGGCCGAGCGACACCTGCGCCTCCGGATGCTCGGAGGCTGATCACACATGATTTGTTAGAGAGGTTATGCAAGTCGTTGCCTGCGGTGGCTTTGTCTCAGTATGAGGCTGTGCTATTTCAGGCGGTTTTTAGTCTTGCATTTTTTGGTGCCTTCCGAATGGGGGAGCTGGTGTCGAACTCGAGCAGGGCTGGAGCAGTTGGGATTGTACAACGGCAGCATGTCTTCTTTGAGAGGGGTCAGTTGAGAGTTTTGTTGGCAAAATCTAAGACTGATCAACAGGGGAAGGGTTTGTGGGTGCGGTTGAGCGGGATTGGGGGATTTTCAACGCGCCCGGTTGGCACAATGCGTGAGTATTTACGGGTGCGCCCAGCAGTGGATGGAGGGTTATTCCTGCATGAGGATGGGCGGCTGCTAACGCATTTTCAAGTATTGGCAGTGCTGAGGTTAGCACTGAAGTTTGTAGGCGAATGCCCGGAGCAGTTTGCGGCACATTCCTTTCGCATAGGTGCGGCTACCAGTGCTGCTGCGGCGGGATTGTCGCAACAGGACATACAGACTATTAGGAGATGGCGTTCTCGGGCTTTCCGGGGTTATGTTCGTTTATGACTGGTGGGAGGGTGAACCTATTTCATGGATTGTTATTTTCTTTTGCAGCTGAAGACAGGAATGCCCAAAGCTGTTGGATGATAGGGCATTCCTTCGTTTTCTGGGCGGGTCGACGAGCGGCAGTGAGACCGTTTGGGACTAACCTGGGGCTTGATCCAGCTCGGGTGTCGATTCTATGGCTGGGTGAGAGAGGGCTGAGGTGGTATCAGCTTATGCCTTTGCTGCGGCACCACGAGCGAGTGAGGAAGAAGCCGAAGCTGCAACTTTTACATCTAGATGGCAACGACCTGGTTGCGTGGACTTGTAAGCAGCTCATCAGAGCAGTAACGAAGGATTTAGCAATTGTACTGCATATGTTCCCGGGGGTTGTGTTAATATGGTCCGACATTATTCCAAGGCCTGCTTGCACGGCCCAGCGGCGCTGGTCGCGGGGTCTCACAAAAATAAATCGGCAAATAGGGCGATGGATAACTGAGCAGGGAGGAGTTCAAGTTTTACATCTGTGGGTTGAGGTTACTTGTGCCGGGTTGTACTGGCCGGATGGTGTTCATTTATCCCCAGTGGGTGTCGATTTGCTTTTGAATGATTGGCAAGAGGCCTTGGAAGGTGTGACGCAACAGGAGACTGACTGGTCGCAGCTGGGCAGTAGGGGGGCGGCACAAGGACATTAATGTTGCCTGTGCCGGTGGCGGGATCCCGGAGGTCTCCGGGGTTCGGAACTTTTAGGACATACTTGGGCGGGGGCGGGGTGCCCCTGACCCGGATAAGCCCTGGTTGGCCTTTGCTAGTCACATGGCGAGGTCGGGGAAAGGGCGGTAGGAAATTGGCCGGTGGCAGGACACGGCCGAAGCGGATGCGAGGTCACTTTGCTAATTGTATGGCTGGTGAGGCATTGCTCCGCTGTTAGGAGATTGTTAAAAGTTTTGTTCTGGTTTGTAATGTTTCAATTGTTTACAAATATAATAAAGCTGCGACCAGTTGGTACTTCCAATAAGAAGTTTTGTGCGTAAATTTTTAAGGGAGGCAGTGGATGGCTGGCGGGGGGAGGGGGTTTTGGATGGGATGGAGGGTTAGGGCACCGGGTCCGATCTACCACGGTTATGGAAAGTACGAGGGCAGGGTCCCGAAGTACGCCAGTAACCGGGTGGTCGGCCCGGTCCCGGCCTCCTGCTTCTGTCTTGGGGGGGGGGGAGCGGGTGAGGGGAATGTGACGCAGCTGACACTGGCAGCGTCATTTGAAATCATTGGCTCCGCAGAGCACGAGGAGCAGAGCCAATGAGATGGAGCCGGCGTTCCCGAGGTTTTAAAGAGGAAGGGTGCTGGCGGTTTTCCTCCTTTTCAGTGGCAGGTTGTGCGGCGATATGGCTTCCCGCCCTCCCTCCCTCATCTCTATATAAGGAGATGGTGGTTTTGTTGGGGTGTCACAGTTTGGGGGGGCAAAAGGCGGGATCCCGGAGGTCTCCAGGGTCCGGAGCCTTTAAGACATAATTGGGTGGGGGCGGGGTGTGCCCCTGACCCGGATAAGCCCTGGCTGGCCTTTCCTAGTCACATGGCGAGGTCGGGGAAAAGGCGGTAGGGAGTTGGCCAGTGACAGGACACGGCCGAAGCGGATGCGAGGTCACTTTGCTAATTGTATGGCTGGTGAGGCATTGCTCCGCTGTTAGGAGATTGTTAAGAGGATTGTTCTGGTTTGTAATGTTTCAATTGTTTACAAATATAATAAAGCTGCGACCAGTTGGTACTTCCAATAAGAAGTTTTGTGTGTGAATTTTTAAGGGAGGCAGTGGATGGCTGGCGGGGGGAGGGGGTTTTGGATGGGATGGAGGGTTAGGGCACCGGGTCCAATCTACCACGGTTACAGCATTCTTCTGATTCCCCACAATGACAAACATGCAATGGCAATATAGAATTACTGAACAGAATTATCTTATCTGATCTAATATTAATTACAATACATCTACTGCTAGCACTAAATTATTCCACCCTATTTAACTATATTGAGACCAAGATAACTTGTAACATACTTCTATTTTACATCTACATTCTTTAATTTTTCTCTTTATCAAATTAAAATTAACATGTGGCCTAATAGATACACCTCTCTTGTCAGGTGCACAACTTATATATGCATATCACTAATTATGTTTGTAATTTATTCTCCAACAGTGACAATATACAAAGTAGAATTAATCGTATTACTTAAGGGGTAACAAACATCAAAACATAACTGACAGTTTATGGCTATTAAATTGAACTCATTTCAATTGTTTACTAAAAATTCTTAGGAAAGCTCTCTTATCTCAGAAATGGTTTGTCTCACATTATCCTGAGCTTTGTCTGCAATATAACTGATTAACATAGACATCTCAAATTGCAAAGGAAGGACATTATGACACAAAACAAAAAGGATCAAATATGTATAGGTTGTTACATAAACAGAATTGTGCTCAAGAAATTTTCAAAAACAGAGAATTTAAACCAGCCATCACGCGTTAAAGATCTTCTCATTCATTTGCATCAATTAAAATATGTACTCCGTGGAATCTTATTCTGGAGATACAAGAGGCTCTAAGAAGTCCTATTTGCATTTGGGGGGAGGAGTGGCCTAGTGGTTGGGGCAAGTTACCTCAGAGGGCCAGGGGCTCAAATCCCACTAGAGGACGGTAACCTTGGGCCAGAAGGACTGGGGTTTCTAGTCCCACAAGTGCTCCTTGTGGCCTTGGGCAAACTACTTAACCCTCCATTGCTTCAGGTACAAAAAACCATAGATTGTGAGCCCTTCAGGGACAAGGGAAATATATACAGTTCCTGAACGTATACCGCTTTGACTTGCAGAAAAGCAGTATATAAGCCTAGTTAAATAAATAAATTTGCATTCAACACACTCACACATTATGGATTGAATATTTTGGATTTTTTCTCCCCCTCTATTATATTTGTCAAATCCAAGATCCTTAAAATAATCTGAAACATAATTTTAAATAAAATCACGACACATATTTATTTCTACTGCTGCCAATTGGAATCAAAAGCTGTTCTTTCTGTTACAGATGAGAAATGAAAGGCTGCGGGGCAGGGTCCCGGCGACCGCATGTAACCGGGTGTTCGGCCGTTGCGAGGACCCTGGCCCGCAGACGTCATCGGAATGGGGCGGAGGCACGGTGACGTAGAGGGCTTCGATGGTGGTGATTGGCTCCACCCGTGTGTGGGAGCGTGGTGGAGCCTGGGAGCCGGAGGCGGACGGCAGTGGAGGAGAGGCGCCATGAGTCGGCAGCGGTTGCCCAAACTCATGCGTCTCCTCGTGGTCTGGTGCCTGCTTGCCTGCTTGTTTTCGTGTGGCGGAGGCGCGGTGCAGGAGCTGTGACGCCCAGGGCAGGAGCCGGTGGGATGCTGCGGCGTGGCCGTGCCAGGCAAGCGGAGCACGGCCTCTTCCCCCCCGTGGGAGCAAGCGTAGCCAGTGGAACGGTGAGGAGAGCGGTGGGGGCTGGGTAGGAAGGAGCGGAGGCAGCCGGGCCCGTGGAGCGGTGGCGAGGGCAGCAGGTTCTCGACAGTTCCGGCGTGATTCGACAACCTCACGCGTCGTTGGAGTGCACTACAACGGAGGCATGTGTTGTCCCCGAATCAGATACTTGCTCCTTTACCAAGTTAGGAATAGATAGTTCAATAACTACTGCTAAGTTCTGGAATTAATAACTACATGATTAAATAGGTGGGGCAAACAGTAGTGGGGAGGTTGGGATGGTTTGGGGGGGGTTTGAGGGAGGTGGCTGGGTATGGGTTCCATTAGCGGAACTTTCGGGGGTATAGCCGGAGGTTGGCGTATGGGTGGGGGGGGGGCGCCATTATCCATAGTAGCTGGTTTTAAAAAATAAATAAATAAATAAATAGGTTTGGACAAGTTCCTGGTGGACCAGTCCCTAAACCATGATTAAGAAAGGACCCGGGATGTCACTGCTTGGCCCAGTGCAGGCATTGCGGAACCTGTGGCTTTTTGGAAGCTGCTGGGTATGTCTGGCCCGGATTGGCCACTGTGGGGGATGGGGTGTTGGGCTTGGTGGACCTTGGTCTGACCCAGTGGGTCATATCTTTGGTTCTTATGTACTGTGGCGCATGGGGTGGGTTATGGGGGGTGGGGTATGGGGGTGTGTGTATCCATCAGTTGCATAGCCACCTTTTCGGAATTGAATAAATAAATAATTTCCTGTGCGGGCTGGGTGCTTCGGCGCGGCGTCTGTGGTTTGACAAGGGGCATCGGGGGGGTCTGAGATGGGTTGGGGGCATAAGAGAAAAAGGGGGGATAGCTTGGAGCAGGTCGGGTGGGGAGGGCTCGGGGGGGCATGTGCTCGGGCGAAGGGGACACCGAGCGGTACGCAGGGCTTGGGTTTTGGGGGTGGTGGGTCGCGGGTTGGGAGAGTGGGCGGGGGGATCTGGGGGGCTATTACGGTGCTCCAAGTAGAATGGGGGGTTAGCGAGGGGTCGCAGCACTGGGCAGCTCCAAGGCGGGAGGGGGTCTCGGGGTCGATGGGATTGTGGGCCTTCCGATGGCGGGCTGTGATGGGGCTCGGGGGTGGGGGTGGGTCAGTGCGGGGTTCTCCTGGAGGGCTGGCCGCGGTCCGGGAGGTTATTCACCAGTAGGGGGCCCTGACGACGGGAGAGCTGGCTTGGGGGAGGCCTTGGTCCATGTGGGGCGGAATAGTTGCGGGCTGGGCTTCCTTTCGGGCTTCAGTGGTTTCCCCACCTTGGTTTTCTTTTGTTGTTCTCTTTGTCTCCACAGGTGGCGTTCAGAACTCGGCACACTGGCAGGTGCAGTGGAGGTGGCCAACTGCGAGCAGAGCGTACAAGACAGGCTGCACCAGTTGCCGAGGATGGCGGACGATTGAGGCTTCAGCCATCGGCAGTAGGGTGGCCGAGACTAGGGCAGCAGGTGAGTTGCAGGCAGCCGGGGGGCCCTTTTGGTGGCGGAGATCGTGGGGAGGAGCAAGGGTGACAAGCGTGCCATATGGGGCAGTAGTGTTGGGGTGGCCCCACTGTGTGGGGTCCTTCCCCACTTTGTTCACCTACTATTCGACCGCGTTGTTTGGGGGCGGTTGTTGTTGCGTTAAGGGGCGGGAAGCCATGTTTCGAGGGGAAGGGGCTCTGGGATAGCGTCCGAAGACTCTGGTTGGAGGAGTCGGAAGCGGCGATAGATCTTTCCGCCTTCTGGAGGGCAGACGTGCGGCAGGACTGGTGGATGAGGGGCCCATTAGGCCTCCATGCCGGCCCCTCGAGCATTCAGTGGGGGGCTGCCGGCCTACTACACGAATTCGTTTAGGGGCCTTAAGGATTTGGCTTCGACAAGTCCCGCTGTGGAGAGGGAGATGTATTAAGGGGCGTGGGGATTCCTGGACGGTTTTGGGGTCCGGTATATGAACTGTGGGAGCGGCCCAGGCGCGAGGTCCATGGGTTGTGCCACTTCGGCGCGGGTTTAGGTTCGAGTGGGAGATATTCAACACAAAAAAAAAAACCGCCGCCAAACAACACAATGATGAAGCTTGGAAATTCCGGCGGATTCCTACCTCATCGGTGTCGGTGGGGCATGCCGGTAATGTTCGCATCCAGTGGAGCGGGGTACGGGTCATGCTGGGTGTGGATCAGACAGTTGCATTGGTGGGCAATTTTGGTCTTGGGGCTCGGTTAGCACAGGGGTTGCGGAATCCGCTTGATGTTGTGGACAGTACACCTGTCGCAGTGTCAATGGTGGTTTCGGCTGTGACGGTCGAAAATGCCTGACGATGGGCGGTGCATTTTCGGTTGCCTACTTGAGGTTTACTACTTTCGGTACAGATGGGGGGGGGGAGTTAGGTTGGGCACATGGATTTGCAGCACGGGCTGGGTAAGACGGAAGGCCTGGTGCTGAGGAGTGCTGGTTCTGCAGGGATTTTGGATGTCGTGGATTTGGCGGATCGTCTCCTTCTTGATAAGATGTCGATACGGGTGTGTTCGGGATGACTGGGTCGGCTGCATTGTGCTTAGCGTTGAAGGAAACGCAGGCTCCCCTGATACATGGTTGCTGCAGCAGTGGGTGTTGGCAGCTGCAGGAGTGCTTGTAATGTCCCACAGGATTTAGGAATCAGAGGTTATGCGTGCGGATTGTGGTGCGGGCTTGAGGGGCATTCTATGCTGGGATTGCCAGTATAGGGGGCGGGAAGCCTGCCTTGGGTGTGTGGGCGTGTGGACAGCTCATAGCAGGCTGGGCGTGACTCCTGCCTATCTAGCAATAGCCTTCCAGTTAGGGGCGGGAGGGCTGTAGCTCATTAGGCGCACAACTGCAGGTTAGTGGAGTGGGGCAACAATGTAGCAGTGGTAGGAGCTGGGCAGTGGTGTTGACAGGTTTGCATCGGAATGGGGGGGGACGCGTCTCTGCATATCCCAGATGGCTCCAATGGGATGGTAGACGCGTTTTCCCATTTCGAAGGGCCCCGGAATGGTGCGGGGTCCCGCGGATGGGCTGGACCATGGGCCGGGACGGATGAGAGGCGTACGAATAGCTGCAGGGGTGAGAGTATCCATGGTCAATGCCTCTTGACACTGGTGGGTCTATTACACGAGGGCTGCGGGGGAAGGATGCTCTGCCTTACCGGGGGAGGGGGGGCAGGTTTACAGTATGTCGCCTCCCTATTCAGGGCAGTGAGGTTGGGTAATTTCTTTGCGGTCCACAGGGGTGGGTCCATAGCTATTTCCAGCACAGCAGGGGTGGGGGGGCATACTGCGACGGCGGGTATGGGCAGGCAAGGGGCTGTTGCGGGTCATCCTCGCGTAATCAGAAGTGGACTGCAAGGGAAGGAAATTCCAGGTATTGAGGGGATTGCTGGGCTAGTGTTCGGCCCATTGGACCCCTTGTGGTGTTAGTTGCACGCAGGGGAGGGGAATCTTCAGGTATGAGGATTCAGGGTGGGGGCAGCGTTGTCAGTTCAGCGGGACTGAGGATGCGGCGCCAGCACGCCTAGATGGGCGCTGTGGTAAGTTCAGGGGTGTTGGGGGATGGTGTGTCCGCGTGTCGGCAACGGCATGAGGCGGTTCACAGCCAGCCTGTACGATTTTGGGGGCAGCGACCGGGGGGGTCGTTGTGGTGGTGCCGGACTAATGGCTACAAGCATCGGAGGAGGGGGAATGGGGGTTTGCAGGCTGGTTTACGCTTCGGGGAGGCGCAGGGACATACAATTGTTGGAGGCTAACTGGTTGGAGTTCAGGGTGGTTGGAGTTCAGTGGTGGGGGCAAGGCCTAGGGTAGGTTGGCTGATGGTCATCCCATCGTGTCGGGGGATAATGAGTGGGAATCAGTGTGGCTGGTGTGGGCTCTTGTGGTCAGGATCCGGCTGGGGTGTCTTTATGGCTGGGTGAGCGTGGTCGCATTTGGGCCGCTCCTAATGCCTTTGCTCGGTCACCCTTGGGATCGAGGGCCTAGCCGGCATGGATCGGGTTACAGTTGATGAAGGGCAACGATTGGATTAGGGAGCGGCCAGTGGTGATAGGAGTGGTAGCGAGGACTCTTGCGGTACTTTGGTGCAGGTTTCCCAGTGGGGTTTCTGTGGTGGACTTCATGTCAAGGCTGGCTGGCAAATTTTATAATAAATAAACAACAAAATACACAACCAACAGGGGGGGGGGGGGGGGAATCGGCTGTGTGTCAGTCGGGGTCCGTGTGCAAGACGGTTTAGCTAATCAGACCTTTGTGCGTGGAGAGTAAGGTTGCATGGTGGTTCAGGGGACGGAGAGCACTTATTCCCTATGGGGGACCTGCGTGGCAGCAATGGCTGGGGTGTGACATGTGTGCTTAGGTGGGGGGCTCCCCGGTCGCAGCTTGTATGGGGGGGGGCGGCTTCGGGACATTAATGTCACCGGTGCCGGTAGAGGGATCCCAGAGGTCCGGGGTCCGGAGCTGTAGGCCTACCGGGGTCGGGGGCAGGGTCCCTCGACCTGACATT
Organism: Ichthyophis bannanicus; assembly: GCA_033557465.1. Taxonomy (NCBI): domain Eukaryota; kingdom Metazoa; phylum Chordata; class Amphibia; order Gymnophiona; family Ichthyophiidae; genus Ichthyophis; species Ichthyophis bannanicus. The sequence continues at coordinate 1,737,591,136 of CM066032.1, forward strand.
AATGTCCTCTGTGCCGGTGGCGGGATCCCAGAGGTCCGGGGTCCGGAGCCTTAAGCTATACTTGGACTGGGGGCGGGGTGCCCCCGACCCGGACAACCCCTGGCTGACTTTTGCTAATTACATGGCGAGGTCGGGGAATGGGGATTATGAAGATTGCCGTTGGCATGACCGCAGCAGAAGCGGAGGCAGGGTCACCTTGCTAATAGCATGGCTGGTGAGGCATTGTTCCGCTGTTTGGATTGTTAAGAGGATTATTCTTGGATTGTAATGTTCGGTATGTTATAAAGGTTAATAAAGCTGCGACTGGTTATTTCCCAAGAGCGGTTGTGTGCATTTTGTGGGCAATGAGGGTGGAGCTAAAGGTGGGGAGGGGGGGAGAAGAGGGTTGGATGGTTAGTGCGGCCCGGAGCACCAGGTCCGAACTACCTCGGTTAATGAAAGGCCGCGGGGCAGGGTCCCGGCGGCCACATGTAACCGGGTGTTCGGCCGGTGCGAGGACCCTGGCCCGCGGACGTCATCGGAATGGGGCGGAGGCACGGTGACGTAGGGGGCTTCGATGGTGGTGATTGGCTCCACCCGCGTCTGGGAGCGTGGTGGAGCCTGGGAGCCGGAGGCGGGCGGCAGTGGAGGAGAGGCACCATGAGTCGGCAGCGGTTGCCCAAACTCATGCGTCTCCTCGTGGTCTGGTGCCTGCTTCCCTCCCTCCCTGTGTTAGGGATGTGGAGGTGGGGCTGATGGGGTGTCGCAGCGGGGGGGGGGGGGCGGGATCCCGGAGGTCCGGGATCCGGAGCCTTAAACTATACTTGGGCTGGGGGCGGGGTGCCCCCGACCCGGACAACCCCTGGCTGACTTTTGCTAATTCATGGCGAGGTCGGGGAAAGGGGATTATGAAGATTGCCATTGGCAGGACCGCGGCAGAAGCGGAGGCAGGGTCACCTTGCTAATAGCATGGCTGGTGAGGCATTGCTCCGCTGTTTGGATTGTTAAGAGGATTATTCTTGGATTGTAATGTTCGGTATGTTATAAAGGTTAATAAAGCTGGGACCGGTTATTTCCCAAGAGCGGTTGTCTGTGTGCATTTTGTGGGCAATGAGGGTGGAGCTAAAGGTGGGGGGGGGGGAGAAGAGGGTTGGATGGTTAGTGCGGCCCGGAGCACCAGGTCCGAACTACCTCGGTTATTAGCTAGATTATGCTTTACTGTAACTGTAAACATTTTTTTAAGACTTTCTCTAACAAAGATTAATCTGGCCAACGGGCCTTGAACAACTCAGCAACTTGCTCCACCTTCTATAAACATCCAATCCTGCCAAGCTATGTTGCCATTATGTTATCTGTGCTATCTTTTCCTATCAAGCCATTACTTCAGTGTATGCTGCATTCCCCCAATCTGTTGACTCGGAGAATCCATTTCATATTATAGCACAAACCCAAACAGATAGCAAGGAAAAAACACTAGCTGCACAAGCACACTACTCTACTGCTGCAAAATCAAACACAGAACCTTATTTCCAAAAGAAGCAGGAAAAAAGGAAAGTAATCTTATTCTTATTTCCAACACTAATATGGGCTTAATTTAGCTTAAAAATATATTCCATCTGTCATCCAACTCTAAGTATTCTTAATTACTCAGGCTTTACAGGATTCACTGGACAAGAATTTTAAATATTTCCCCGGTTTCACGTTCTTTTAAAATTCCTATTAGAAGACCTCAGTTTCAATCATCAATTCTGTCATCAAAATTCATATTTCTTCAATTGTGTGGATCATATAAAATTCTTCAATACTATAACTGAAAACCATTGGCAAACACAAAGTGTCAGCTTGCAGCTGCTTTAAGATCTTCACAGCACACAGAATAAAGTTATTTCTTAATGCCATGCTATAAAAGCAGCCATCTTGCAGTACTAATATATCCTCACAGACTCAGCCTCAGACTTCAAGAAACAAACTATTAAAACTTATTAAAATTCCCTCCTACTTTTAAATGAACTGCAGATAGAAGATATACATTTATTTCTGCTCATTCCACATGCCAATTCTCCATGTATGTTCTAATTAGCATATAACTAAAATCCTTACGCTATGAAAATTATTCCTTCAAAACATTTTACAGCAACAATCTCAATAGGAAGGGCGATTAGTAACAACTTGAAGTGCTAATAATATTAGGCAATGGAGCACTTCTCATATGTAACTTCAGAAGAAATACCTGAGCTGAAATCCACTATCATGAAATGATTACTTTACACTAAGACCAAAACAAAACTCAGCATATACAAAATCACAGCGCTACAACGTATCTCTGTTTTATAATTAAACTAAGATCAGGAAAGCTTTCAAAAGAAAATGCGCCTCTCTAAGAACCAAAATACATCCTCAAATACAGAAAACAATTGAAATTACCTTAAGACACAAGAAAGAAACAAAACAAATCTGCAGTCTTTACACATTACTGATAAGAAAACAGGCATTTCAAATATCAACTTGCAAGTCTAGCAATACAACTCTTACTAAAGAAGAAAATCAGCATATGAGAACACAGCTATTAATTACCAAGTTTCAGTCAGCCTTTTTAAATCTTTTACCAGAAAAAATAATCCCTTCAAAACATGACATTATACACTTTCTCTTCTAATACAAACAACTTATATTTTCACATATACCATTGCCTTACACCATGTAGGATGATATACTTGGGGCTAGTGGGCAGCCATCCTTAAATATCAACTGCCATTTTATATCTCAAACATCGAAGCCTCTCTGAAAAAGTCCCTCTCTAGGGAAATTATTTATTTATTTAACGGATATTTCTATCCCGCCTTATCCTTCAATCAAGGCGGTAACACATCAAACAATCATTGGCAGTGGTGTGCTTAGGTGGGAATAAGTACAGTGAGGGTGCATGGGTGCAGGTGTGCTGATTAGTGTGAGCTATTTACAGTGTGTGCTCTTTACATCTATATACATAAGTTCGTTGGGTCTGTTGCTGGTTGCGGTTGGATTTTAATTGAGTCTGGGTTGGTCCAAGTCTGTAGATATAGGCTAGGCGCTTGGGTCGTAGTGCTCAGTGAAGAGTACAGTCTTTAGTTGTTTCTGGAAGTCCTTCAAGTCTTCGGTTGATCGTAGTTCGTGTGGGAGTGTGTTCCAGATTGTTGGAGCTGCCAGGGACAGGGCTCTTTGTGTGGTGGATTTGCATGCTTTTGCGTAGTTGCTTGGGGTGCTGAGTGTGTATGCTGTGGTGGTTCTTCTCGGTCTGTTGTTGGAGTCAGGGAGTATGAGGCCTTGGAGGCTGAGTGCTGAGCTCTTGTGTCTGATTCTGAATATGTTCAGTATCATCTTGTATTTGATGCGGTGGCTGATTGGGAGCCAGTGGAGGTCTTTTAGGATGGGGGTGATGTGGTTTTGTGTTGGAGAGCCAGTGATTAGTCTAGCTGCTGTGTTTTGAGCCATTTGGAGCGGTCTGATTGATTGTTTTGGCATTCCGTTGTAGATCGGGCTGCAGAAGTCGAGTATGGGGGTTATGAGCACTTGGCAGACTGTGCGGAAGTGGTCATGGGAGAGTAGGGGCTTGAGGCGTCTGATTATTCTCAACATGTAGTATGCGCTTTTGGTGGCACTTCTGATGTGTGATTGTAAGTTCAGTTCTTTGTCAAGTGTTATTCCGAGGTATTTCACTTCGTTCTTCATAGGTATTGTTATGTTGTTGATTTTGATGAAGGGTGGGGGGCTGAAGTTGGTGTTTCATGTGATGATGAGTGCTTCGGTTTTGTTGTAGTTTATGGCCAAGTTGTTGTGCGTGAGCCAGGTGGACATGTTGTCGAGACAGTTTGTTATCTTGGTGTAGTCGGGGTTGTCAAGCTTGATTGGCGTGTATATCATGATGTCATCTGCGTAGATTGTGTAGTCTACTTTGTGGGTTTTCATGATGTCGCAGATTGGTTGGATGTATAGATTGAACAGTAGTGATGATAGTGCAGATCCTTGTGGCACTCCTTGCTTGATCTTTGCGGGTTTTGAGATGTTGGCTCCGATCCTGACTTGGAACTGTCTGTTTGTTAGGTAAGAGTTGAACCAATTTAGTACGGTGCCGGTTATTCCAATGTTCTGTAGTCTGGTTAGGAGGATTCTGTGGTCCACTGTGTCGAATGCAGCTGAGATGTCTATGAAGATCATCAGTGCTCCTTGTTTGAGGTTGTCTATGGTTTGGATGATGTCGTTGAAAAGGTATAGCAGAAGTGTTTCGACTCCATGGTTTGGGCGGAAGCCGTGTTGATGTAAATCCAGTGGGGCATGCTCATCGATGTGGTCCTGGAGCTGTTGTTGTACTGCCTTCTGTATAATTTTAGCCAGCAGTGGTATACTGGAGATTGGTCTGTAGGCTGCTGGATTGTTTTTGTCTAAGTCTGTCTTCTTAGGGATCGGCCTTATTGTGGCTAGTTTCAGCTGTTCTGGCATGGTTCCCTGGGTCAGGAAGTTGCATACCATGTTGTGTATTAGGCTGAGGAAGCTTTCCTTGGTTGTCTTGATCCATGGGACCGGGCACGGCTCGGTGGGTGCAGTGCTTGTGTTGAGGGCAGAGATGATATCTGAGATTTGCTTTGTGGAAGGGGTGTTGAATTTGTCCCAACTTGTGCTGTGTATGGTTGGGTGGCTGGTTCCTGTAGTTGGTTGTTTTGGAGCGTGGCCTAGTTTCTCTTGAAGATGATCTGCGAAGGCTTGTGGGTTGATCTGTATGTCTTTGTCGGAGCTTGGTTCGTTGGTTAGATTTTTTACGGTCTCGAAGAGCTCTCTGGGCTTTTGTAGGCTTTCTGTATGGTGTTTGTGTGGTGCTCCCTTTTTGTTTCGCTGATAAGTTCATTGTATTTCTTTTGCTGATTCAGGTATAAGGCTTGTGTGGATGGGGATTTAGTGCGTCTCCAGCGGCGTTCTATCTTCCTCAGAACTCTTTTTGCATTGCGTATGCTTTTGGAGTACCATGGTGCGTGCTGTCTCTTGGTGCTTGTTGTTGCGCTTGCTTTGGCTCTGGCTGCTGCGTTGATGATGCTGTTCCAATTGCCTACTTGTTTGTCCAGATCTTGTGTTCCCGGGTCGAGGTATGGTAGCGTGTCTTGTAGGAATTGGTCCTTGTTGAATGCTTTGAATCTTCTCTGTCCTTGTGTTGTGCTTTGTGTCTTGTTGTGTCTTTCCCTTTGAGTCGTGATCTCTATTTTGATTCTGTGGTGGATGCTTCATTACCACTAATCAATGAATACCATCGCGCTCCAGGGATTTTGCAATACCATGTCGCCTCCTTCCCCCCGCCTAGGCGGTTGCCTGTCGAGGGGAGGGGGCTGCACTTTCAATGTCCCTTTGATATGGGCTCCTAGGGCAGAGGCCCCTGGGAGTTGTAGTTGCTTGAGCACTTAGTTGTAGTTGTAATAAAATGATTCAGCCGAGGTTTGAAAGCAACACAGGAAATTTTATTTGCCTCCTTTGTTTAAAGGAACTTCTAAGGAAGCTTGGCACAACATATGTAAAGACTTCTCCCACAAGAAATTAATTTTGGTATAAACTTTTCCACAGATACAAATTGCCTTTGCTTGCTTCAACAAGGCAATGATTGCTTCATTCAAAATAAAGGTCTCACTTTAAGTCCTTTGCTGCAATTGCCTTTACTTTCCTCAGTCAGACAATTCTTTCATCCCTCAACAGCAAAAGTCACTTCACAGTCCTTTACTGCAATTGGTTGTCCATTAAAGGCTTTCAGGCAGCAATACTAATATAATGAACTTTTCTTCTTTACTTTAACTTAGTCAGGTTTTAATTAGTTGCTCTAGAGACCTTTAGCATCCTACCTTAAAAGTCTTCTGCATTTAAAAGACAGCAGCCACACTAATTAAAACTTTCTTATCCTTTTCACAGCATACATTCACGTACAACAAGGCTGGAATTTCTTCAGGTTTATAGCTCACAGGATTCTCACTCTACCCTTCTGGATAAAGCACATTCCATTTCAGAATCAGATTGATCGGATTCAATGTTACAATCTTCAACCTCCATTGACTCACATTGAGGGCAATCAGGCTCTGCAGCTTCCTTGAGCAACTTAACCAGCTGTTCCCCTCGAGACCTCTCTCTGGACTTAGGGCTGTTATCAAAGCAGGGGAGATCCTTATCTCTTAGCAAGCTTTTTAACAGTTTTAAAGAATTCAGGTTTTCTCTATCAACAGGTTTCCTTACCAGCTTTCCCCGAGGTGAGATTCTTGGACTCAGCGTTTCCTGGGAAGTCCCTATAACTGAGTCACACCCAGCAATATCTCCTGGCTTAAACCTCCTGGTTTCTGGACCCACCACAGGCTTTCTATAGCACTGGCACCGGTCCAAACTCTGGAGCTGGCTATGAGGAGACTGTTCCCTCGAGCTGTTGTCTGAGTACCTTTCTCTGGACTCCCGGCTAGAATCCTTACTTGCAGTTTTTTTTAGGATTCCTTCCACCACTGTTTCACTGCCACTTTCTTGGCCATGCTTGCTCCTGCACACATTAGCCCTTCCGTCTCTGTCTCGGTTCCTGCTTCCGTTTCTCTTCCTCCTATGATGCTCCTCCCTCCCTGTTCTCTGGGGCTTAAATGAGTGGGGCTGGCCTGTATCTTTCCACCCCGCCCCCAGCTGTCTCAGATTGCCTCCCTCAGTTGCCATAGAGCTGGGGCGTGGCCTTAGGACAGCAGCTTTAGACAGGTTTTTTTCTTTCCTAGCTGAACTTTTAAAGTGACAATTCCCTGCACTTTCCTTCTGCCTGGAGGAGACTGCTAGTGTTTTCCCTATTTCCATAGGCACTGGGGTAGCTTCGTCACCACAACCACCATATTTACACACATACGGACTGCCTCTCTTAAATGCTAAATTCCGGGACTATCTGTACGTCATATTCACAAGCCTCTCTGCCTTGCCTTGAATGAAGGGATATGAATATCTTATCCAAGTCATGGCACAAAACTGAATGTACCTGCTCCACCCCATTTCTGACAACAGAACCTGGGCTCTTGGGATTCGATCCCTTCATATTCATATTCATTTATTTGATTGACCGCCTTTCATGGATAGGCAGAGCGGTTTACAATAAAAATATAGACAGAGTGGCACAAGCCAGAAAATTGGAAAGGAAGTTACAATTGAAATAGAGAAAGAGATAGAGACATGAGTAGATAGGGCAGAGGGAGGGACGGCGGGTCAGGGTTAGGGAGGGGGAAGGTCGAAAGCAAGGGAGAACAGATAAGTTTTAAGTGGGCGTTTGAAGGTAGGGTAGTGGGGTTCGAGCCGAAGCGGGGGGGGGGGGGAGAGAGTTCCATAGTGCAGGGGCTACAAAGAAGAAGGCTGAGGAGCGTGTGGTCTGAAAGTGTGCATGGGAGGGGGAAGGCAGAGCTAGTCGGTTGAGGTGGAAAGAGCGAGGGGTATGACGAGGAGTGTGGAAATGGAGTAGATCAGCCAGATATTGAGGGGTAGAGGTGTGTAACGCCTTGTGAGCCAACGTGAGGAGCTTGAATTGAATGCGAAAGGAAACAGGGAGCCAGTGAAGTCGGAAAAGAAGAGAGAGAAGTAATAATAATGGGAGAGAGAGAAGTAATAATAAGTAATAAAACAATTCACGTACAGAGAATTTTGTTAAAAACAGTACTCTTAAGGCCTTAAGGGGGAGGGGCCCACAGTCCTGCAAACTTGAGCAGTTACTGTAAATCCCCTCCATCCTGGCTAGGCCAGAGCATCTCCTTTATTGAGAGAAAAACGTGTTATCAGCACTACTTTTCTTTCTCTGTGTTTTACAATTGATGCTATAGGTCAAAGTAAGCACAGACATATTGCTCAGCTGAATTAGGAAAAGCAAAAGCATTCTGTCCTGTTCTGCTAAACATGGCCTTGGTTTTGGGTGGGCATTTCTCTCCAGGCTGCTAGTAAATTCCAAACTGCCAGGCTTCAGACTGTTAGCACTTTCTAAGGCATTCTCCATATTAACCCTTTCAGAGAGCCCTGCTACACCATTTCAGGTCCTTCTCAACACATAAGATATGACATATTAAGTTAGACCAAAGGACCCATCAAGCCCAGTATCCTATTTTTAATAGTGGCCAATCTAAGTTACAAGATTCCATGCTGCTTATCTCAGGGGTAAGCAGTTGTTTTCCTGAGTCCACTTTAATAATAGTTTATGAGCTTTTCCTCCAGGAACTTGTTCAAACCTCTTTTAAACTCGGCTACACTGACAGGTTTTACTACATCCTCCAGCAATGAATTCCAGAGTTTAATTACGTGTTGAGTAAAAAATTATTTTAAGAAATAACTTAAGAACATAAGAAATGCCATACTGGGTCAAACCAAGGTCCATCAAGCCCAGTATCCCGTTTCCAACAGTGGCCAATCCAGGTCACAAGTACCTAGCAGTTTCCCAAAAAGACACACAGGTTCCATAATGCTTGTATTGGGACACACAGGTTCCATAATGCTTGTATTGGGACAAACAGTGAATTACCTTGGTCCTCCTTAATAATGATTTATGGACCTTTCCTCCAGGAACTTGTCCAAATATATTTTAAAGTTAGCTATACTAACAGATTTTACTACATCCTTCGGTAACAAATTCCAGAGTTTGATTACACGTTGAGTGAAAAAATATTTTCTCTTATTAGTCTTAAACGGGTTACACTAATTTTGTTGCATGTCCCCTAGTTTTTCTACTTTTAGATTCCATAAAGAATCGATCTACGTTTACCCATTCCACTCTGTTCATTAATTTATAGACCTCTATCATATCTCCTCTCAGCTCTTTTCCAGGTTGACAAGCCTTAACCTTTTAAGCCTCTTGTCATTGGGGTATCCTTCCATCCCCTTTACCATTTTGGTGGCTTGCTACACAGTGCCCTGACCTGTGCTGCTGAGGTAAAATCTTACCAATTTCCTAGGTAATTCATACAGCTCTTGGTTTGATAGAGGGGGCCTTTCAAATTGCCCCTTTCATTTTTCACTTGCCTTTAACACCTATTTAAGACAACTTCACAGATCTTTTGCTTCCTAATTGGAAGGCCTCTTTGTAAAGGTCACTAGAAACAAGTTTAGTTCTTTGTACTTGGAGACTATGTATTCTGCTTGTATGCTAAGCTATACTCAGATTTGATTTAAATAAAAAAGCTCTCTAGTAACAAATTTACTTAAGTAACTATTTACTCTATTTTTCTTTCAGTGCTAAGCTATACTCTTATTTGATTTAAATGAAAAGCTCTCTGGTAGTACTAAGATCTGACTGATTCAGCAAACAGTTCAGTAACAAATTCCAGAGTTTGATTATTCATTGAGTGAGAAAATATTTTCTCTTATTACTTTTAAATGGGTTACATTATAGTTTCGTTGCATGCCCCCTAATCTTTCTACTTTTTGATGGAATAAACAACCTATCTACATTGGCCCATTCTACTCCATTCATTAATTTATAGACCTCTATCATATCTCCCCTCAGCCATTTCTTTTCCAGGTTGAAGAGCCCTAACATTTAAACCTTTCCTCACAGAGGTGTCCTTCCATCCCCTTTACCATTTTGGTGGCTCCTTGTACCTTTTCTAATTTTACTATATCCTTTATAAGATCTGAAGACCAGAATTGCACACAGTATTCAATATGCAGTCGCACCATGAAACAAGGCATTATAATATCCTTTGTTTTAATCTCCATTCCTTTCCTTATGATTCCTAGCATTCTATTTGTTTTCTTGGCCATGGCTGCACACTAGACACACGGTTTCAATGTATTATCCAAGATGACGCCTAAATCCTTTTCCTGGGTGGTGGTTCCTAATATGGAACCTTGCATTGTGTAAGCATAGTTTGGGTGGTTCTTTCCTAGGTGCATATCATTGCACTTGTCCACATTAAATTTCATCTGCCATTTGGACATCCAGTCTTTCAATTTATAAAGGTCCTCTTGCAATTCTTCACAATCCTCTTGTGTTTTATTAACTCTAAATAATTTTGTCTCATCTGCAAATTTGAAAACTTCACTCATTATTCCCATTTCCATGTCATTTATAAATTTATTAATCTATTAAAAAGCAGCGGCCTAGCACGATTCCTGGGGTACTCCATTATTCACCTTTCTCAATTAGGAAAATTAGCCATTTAGCCCTACACTCTGCTTTCTGTATTTTTTAACCATTTGCTGATCCACAATAGTACACTGCCTCCTATCCCATGACTTTTTATTTTTGCCAAGAGTCTCTCGTGAGGGAGCTTGTCAAAGGCTGTCTTAAAATCCAAATACATTATATCAACCGTCTCACCTTCATCGACCTGTTTATTCACGCCTACAAAAAAATATAACAGATTAATAAGACAAGACCTTCCTTGGCTAAAGTCATGTTGGCTTTCTCCCATTAAACCATGACTATCTATGTGTTCAGTAATTTTGTTCTATAATGGTTTCTACCATTTTGCCTGATACTAACATCAAACTCACTGGTCTGTAGTTTCCCAGATCACCCGTGGAACCCTTTTTAAAAAGTGGCGTTACATTTTAGTTATTTATTTATTTAACATTTCTTGTATACCGCCTTTCATGATATCAAGGCGGTTTACATTGAACAAACTGAAATTACATTGAACGGGGCATTATAACTTGGAGATAACTATTTTACAGGGAACATGGGCAATGGAGGGTTAAGTGGCTTGCCCAAGACCACAAGGAGCACCTGTGGGACTAGAAACCCCAGTCCTTCCGGCCCAAGATTGCTGTCCTCTAGTGGGATTTGAACCCCCAACCTTCCGGCCTGAGGTAACTTGCCCCAACCACTAGGCCACATTGGCCATTCTCCAATCTTCAGGTACTACAGATGATTTTAATGATAGTTCACAGATCACTAATAATAATAATCTCATATTTCAGTTCTTTCAACACCCTCAGATGTATACCATCTGGTCCAGGTGATTTGTTACTCTTTAGTAATACATCTTCCAGGTTTATCAATATTTCTTTCAGTTCTTCTAGTACATCATCTTTGAATACCATTTCAGGCATGGGTAACCTCCCTACATCATCTTCAGTAAAAACCAAAGCAGAGAATTCATTCAGACTCTCCACTATGGCCTTGTCCTCCCTTAGCACCCCTCTTACCCCTCTGTCAACTAATGGTCCAACTGACTCTCTCACAGGTTTTTTGCTATGAATGTATTTGAAAAATTTTTCATTATGCGTTTTTGCTTCCATGGCAAGCATTTTTTCAAATTCTCTCTTTGACTGCCTTGTCATTACCTTGCATCTAATTTGCCAGTGCTTCCCATTTTCATCATTTGGCATCTTTTTCTTCTCTGATCTCACCTTTAAACCATGCTGGCAGTTTTTTGGCCTTTCTTCCACGTTTCTTTTCTTTGTAGCTTCATTGCATGCCCCCTAATCTTTATACGTTTTGAAGAATAACAGGAGCTATGGGTGTCACTTTATCAACAATGAGCGCCTGACTAAAGACCTAACACAGTTTAGGACAACTATCCAGAGGGTCGCCATGAGTCGACACCGACTCGACAGCATTTAACAACAACAAACAATTGATTCATGTTTACTCATTTTACTCTGCTCATCATTTTATAGACCTCTATCATATCTATCCTGTCATTTTTTTTTAAAGCTGAAGAGCCCTAACCTTTTAAGACTTTTCTTGTAGCGTTATTCTTTCATTCTCTTTATCATTTTGGTCGCTCTTTTCTGTATCTTTTCTAATTCCACTATATCCTTTTTGAGATGTGGCAACCAGAACTGCACACAGTATTCAGGGTGTGGTTGCACCATGGCATGATACAGAGGCCTGATAATGTGCTTGATTTTATTCTCCATTCCTTTCCTTATGTTTCCTAGCATTCTACTTGCTTTCTTGCCTGCAGCTGCACACTGAGCAGAGGGTTTCAACATAGTATTCACAATGATGCCTAGATCCTCTTCCCGCGTGGTGATTTCTAATGTGGAACTTTGTTTTGTTTAACTGTAATTTTGGCTGTTCTTCCCTAAGTGCCTTACTTTGCACTTGTCCACATTAAATTTCATTTGCCATTTGAACACCCAGTCTCTAATTTCTCAAGGTACTCTTGCAATTTTTCAGAATCCTCTTATGTTTTAACAACTTTGAATAATTTCATGTTGGCTGCAAATTTTGTCACATCCCTCGTTTTTACTATTTCTGGGTCATTTATGAATATGTTAAAAACCAGTGGGCTCAGTACAGATCTCTGGGTTAGCCACTAGTCATTTTTTGCCATCAAGAAAATTGTCCATTTAGCCCTACTTTCTGTTTTCTTTCTTTCAACAAGTTCCCAATCCACAATAATACACTGCCTCCCATTCTGTGACTTTTCAATTTCCTCAAAAGTCTCTCATGAGGGACCTTGTCAAAGTCTTTCTGAAAATCCAGATACATTATGGGCCCGATTCTGTGAGGTGGATAGCAGGGCTGCACATCCTGGTGGGATTTGCAGCCCTGCTATCCATCCTCGCCATATTCTGCAACACACTCCCCCCGCATGTCCAGAGCAGCAGTACGGGGTGAGCTGGAGGGGGGTGGAGTATGGGTGGAGCGGGGGCGGGCCACCGCAACAGGTCATACAGGACAGATTCCTGTCACGGCCCTGTACGTCCTGCGTGTGGGGGTCAGACGTGCTGCTTATCCCACTGCAGAGGTGGAATAAGCAGCTGAAAAGTCACCTATCGGGCCCAGGAACCCCCCTCAAGACTGGGAGCAGCTGCCGGTAGGTCCCTGCTACCCGATCAGGGCCCCAGCTGCCCCCGCCAAGGGTCATGCGGCAAGGTAATGGGGTCAGCGCTGTGGCAGCCTGAACGGCATGTGCAGAGGATGTCCCCACAGGGATACAGGAGCACACCAATCAGCCTCAGGGCCCGATCCTGCACCCATGGGAATGTCTGGCTCCTGTGGTGCAGAATCGGGTTCTAACAGGCCCATCCTGCTCGGGGGCATCCAGATTGCCCAGACGTGCCCCTTCTGGGATCGAGCTCTTTATCAACTGGCTCACCTTTATCTACCTGTTTATTCACACCTTAAAAAATGTATAGCAGAGTAGTGAGACAAGAATCTTTTGGCTAGATCCCTGTTGGCTTGGTCTCATTAAACCATGACTGTCTATATCAGTGGTTCCCAAACTTGGTGTCACCCCATTTGGGGTCTCAACCCCATCAGTGGATGGGGTCACAGCAACATGGCCAATCCCCCTTCTCTCTGGACTTTCACTTTGATTTATGCCAAGTCACCAGTCAGCATGTTGCCTGTGAATCAGTGAACATTCATAGGTCTTTGTCCCCTTCAGTTAGGCTGGAAACCCATGCTGAGTACTGGGGTATGTAAGCATACTCTGCGCACTGACACAAGGGACCCTGTGCTGACTGCTGCTGCTATTGCCAAGTTGTTTCTGCTGTGGATGAGTGGAGGAAGGGATAGAAGGCTGGAGATCTGCCAGTTTGATTTCATCATCATCTGGGTCACGTGAATTTTCACTTGTTAAAATAGGGTCATACGGGCTAGAAGTTTGAGAAGCACTGGTCTATATGTTTAGTAGTTTCGTTCTTTATAATGGTTTCTACCATGTTGTCTGGCACTGACGTCAGACTCAGTGGTCTGTAGTTTCCCAGATCATAGGCATTGGAACAGGATGGGCCACGGCCCCACCAATATTTTAACAGTCCAAACACAGGAGCACTAACATACCCGTGCAAATAAAATCACACAAGTCCAGAGCGGGGTGTTAGAAGCAGGTTCTTTTATTTTGTTGTAGCATAAGAAACCAACCCAGTATGGCTGTGTTTCGGCAGAGCCTTCGTCAAGGGTATAAACAACTACAAATAAAATAACACATACAGTGGTGTGCAAATGTCTTGCATAGGCTACATGATCAAGCTAGTCTTAGCTTTATTTTTTTTATATCTTTATTTTTTATATTTTCATTGCAAGAATATTCCATACAAACAACATCCCCACTTATACATAACCAACTTGATTTTGTTGTCCTGCAGAATATCATTATCATCTGCCATTCCAAACTCATAAACAGATTAACCAGTTAATAAAACAGAAATAAAGTGTGCTCTACATTGCCCCCAGGGAGGAGGAGAAGAAGAAGAGACTAGAGGGGGCCATCCCTAAAAGGGGAGTATAGGACTAGATTCACAGAGGGAAAGATGGGATCTATGGAGAAGAACAATCAAAGCTGGATCTGCCCTTACCTTGTAAGGGTCAACAGAAAAATGTTCCAATACCTCAGTCTGCTGGACTTTTTTTGCCCCATCATATGTGCCCAGAGCTGAGGATGGGATTGAACCAAGTTGAAAGTGAGGGGATACAGGTTGAGAAATGGCACAATAAAGGAAAAGGGGGCAGTCCACTGCAAGCACCTGAAGAAAGTGGGCTTTGCTAGAGAACTCAATTGTCCAACCCCTCCTTCAACTATACAATGCAAAGAGGCGGGGGCAGGTGAACACCCTGGGGGGAAGAAACCACAGCCATGGGAGTTACCACCTCATGGTGAATCTTAACCAACCCACCCCCTCCTCTCCCACTCCCTCATAAGCGCCTCCACCGGTGCCCACAGTCTGCCATAAACATCAATTGAGCATCTCAGAAATGCAGTCCCATGCTCAAGCTCCATAATTTGTGTCAAATTCGTGGCCCAGTGCAGCATAGTGGGGGCAAGTGCATCCTTCCACTTCTGCACAATGGCTAGGCAAGCTGCTAGAAAGAAAAAGACAACATCTTTCAGTTCAGCCAGGTCAAGGAGGGTCCTTACTGATTGCCCAACAGCATAAGTGCTGGGTCCACAGGGAGGACTGAGCCCCAGAGCTACCCACACAATTCTACTACTGTGTTCCAAACTGGTTTCACCACCTCACAGTCCCACAAAATATGATACAAGGTACCTCTTTCTCTGCATCCGCTCCAGCAAATGTCAGGAAGGGATGGGTTTATAGCATGTGGTTTAGTGGGGGTAAAATATATTCTGAACAGCACTCTGTATTGGGAATCTAAATGAGTCAGAGAAATGGACACCCTCCCAGTGTTCTCGTATATCCCAGCCTACTGTTCCTCTGTCCAGGTTTTCCTCATATCTTTCATCCAGTTCATCTGATAGTGGTTTGACCCTTGATTGGTCTGCTGAATAATCAAGTAAATCTGGGCCAAATAGCCCCTTCCCTTCTGAGTTTTTATTTAAAAAAAAACAAACAAATAAAAAAAACCTCTAAGGGGTGAACTAACTTCAGATATTTTCCTATGTGTGTCTGCAGAAAATGTTGAAACTGGAAAAGGGAAAAGAAGTGGGGAGTAATTTGTGTACATTTCGCCAATATATTCTCTCTTGACAGGAACCTCTTCTCTCCTAAATAGTCCACCACTCTTTTCAGACTGTTCACCCCCATCCATGGAAACCTCGCTGGGTCTATCATCATCGAGGGGAAAAGATCTCCATGAGTTAGAAAAGCTAATCGGGATGTGGGGGGATCAAAGTTCAGATGGAGGGTGATTTTGGCCCATACAGTTAGCATAGGGCCTACCAGTGGATGCTGGTACGCTCCTTCCCCTGACTGAAGCTGAGCAGAGAAAGGGACACCCCCAGCTGTGCTGCTTCTAAAGGTACCCAGTGCTATATGGGGTTTGCCATCCACCAATAGTAAATGGTCCACCCCTGCGCCGCCCAATAATAATTCTTAAAGTTGAGTAAAGCTAACCCCCCGGCTCATTTTGGGGACATCAGGAGGCTAAGCTGTGCTCTTGCCCTCCGTCCACCCCACGGGAATTGTGTGAGAGCTCTATTTAGCTCACAAAAGTATGTATCTGGGATTTGTAGTTAACAAATGCAACTGCGGTCACTTTTTCCAGAGTACAAACTCAGATATTACTACAACTCTGTATTATAACATAGAAAGTGTGTTACATATCGTTTACTGACTCGTGGCTACAAGAGGTCTCAAGTACGCTGTGTTTGGCAGCGACAAAAGAATTTAAAGGAAATTCTCAGTCCAGCAGTCCTACGGTCACCACCTCTTTCACTGGCACCCGTATGAGGGGGCCACACTTGTTGTGGCGCTTGCAACATTTGTTCAATTACTCAGGAATTAACTGATTTTTATTATCATAACCATCGGTATCAATTACGTAGCAGAACCACTTGCAACTCTACACAAGTCATTTATGCCATTTGCTGTCCTTGCGGTCTGCTATACGTGGGGAAAACAATTAGATCTTTTCAAGTACGAATAAATGAGCACAAAAGTAAACTTAAATGTCAAAGACGAGAAGCTCCCATCGTGGACCACTGTTTACAGCTTCAGCATGCTTTTCACGAACTGCGGTGTTTCTGCATTGAACAAATAACTTCCCCTGATCGCGGTAAATCATTGGATCAAACTTTACTATATCGGGAACAACGTTGGATATATAAATTGTCTTCAGTAGCACCCCAGGGACTTAACTCGCGAATAGAGTGGGAAGTATGTCTTTAATTGATCTCCAGGAGATAAAACCAATGGTCAGGAGGATTTTAATTACATGCGGGCGTCAGTTTCTATACAGGTGGGAAAAAGAAAAATCTCTATTTAACTATTCGCATGCGCGGCGTCTTAGTTCACTGAGAAAATCTTATCAAACAGAGCCTTAACAGAGAAACACCAGTGATACCGAAGGTAGGAAGTCTCTAATACACAGCAGCAAATGGAGTAATCAGTATATGAAGTTTTCAGAAAGTGTATATCTTATGAACTCAATTATTTTCACAGTGCTTCTTGAAAAGATTCCCCTGAAGAAACCAGCATGGTGAAACGCAATTCATAGCGCATTGAACAAGCGTCGGGAAATCATTACAAAGCTAAGCACTGGTTCACTTTTGAATAATTTGAAAATATGACCATAAGGCTTTTCAAGGGAAACATTACCTTTTGTTAGAAAAACGAGAAAAGAAAAATTAAAAATGAGAAAACTTTAATATGTGGCTGATGGTTAATACTGGGGTCATTGATGTGAGTTTAGGCGTTAGTCCACTGTATGACTTGAAGCAATCGGTGGCAGCCTAAGGTTTCTGAGACCTCTTGTAGCCACGAGTCAGTAAACGATATGTAACACACTTTCTATGTTATAATACAGAGTTGTAGTAATATCTGTATCTGGGATTTGGCAAGATAACATCAAGAATAAATATATATACCTTGGCAGGATATTCATTTTGATAACATTAATTCTACAGGAACAAAGCAGGAAGCCAGTCCTCACATATGGGTGACGTCGGTGCTGACGGAGCCCACGCAGAGCAATTTCCCAGCTTTCAAAGAAGCCTTTGGGACATGCTACCACGCATGCGTGGTCCCCTTCCTGCCCAAGGGTGCCATCTTGCTCAGTCTCCTTGCTTCCGCAGAGCCCAACAGACACCTGTCCTGTTTCCCCCCCCCAAATCTTCTAAACTTCCTAAAAGTGTTTTTTTTTCCCCGGTTGCATACCGATTCCTCTTCCCACCTTGAGCCAGTGCCAGTTCCAGCACTGTTCTTGGTTCCTTCCCTTTTTTCGATCAAGGCTTGCCTTGACTGGCATTCATGCCTTTTTTCGCCCAGGGGTCATCAACCTCGGCTGGATGTCTCCTAGTGGGTTCAAAAAATGTGACCGCTGCAGACAAACCATGTCCATTACAGACACACATGACTGCTGCCTGGGCCCAGACCACGACAGTACCACCTGCGACCTGTGCCAGGCCATGACTCCGAAAACCAATAAGAAAAGGTTGGAGTTGCAGGAGAGAATGTTCCTGAGATCCAACTCGACACCGGCTTCCCCAATGCCAAGCTTCAAGCCCAGCACTTCCAATAAGGCCCGGGTGTCCTCGGAGTCCCACTTCAGCAGCTCCTTGGAAAAGACCCCGGACCCTGAAAGAAAAAAAGAAAAAATCCTCAAAGTCCGTCGAGGTTCCACTGGTGAAACCCGGAAAAGTCCCACGATGGGACTCGGGCGATTCCAAGCAGTGCCCCACTAAAGTCTCTAAGAACTAGTCCTCAGCCAGTGGAGACCGTATGAGGCTACCTGAAGCCATGGTCCTCGTCAAAGATGTACTCGCGAGAGTGCTGACATCGAGCCCTAGGTCCTCAGTGAAAGCTGCGGAGCCTTCTGGCCAGAAAGCCAGAATGGTGACCTTGGAACAGAATATTTCTACTATCCTGGCCCTGCAGCAGGCAATGATGTTCGGTTCATCCACATCATCTTTCCCGATGGCAGGGGAGTCCCCAGGCGTTGAGCCAGGCTCCGAGTGCCTCCAGCTTCGGGTAAGTCTTCGGCATCGGTTGAGGTCCCAGTCTTCGGGCATCCGATCCTCTCTGGCCAGTTTCTGGGAATCAGACGCAAAATCCTCTGAAGGATCCCTTCCCTTTGGGGCTGGCTTCAAGACACGAGACTGCAGGGCCTTGGAATAGTCAACACCCTCTGACTCCGAGTGGGAGACCAACATTGAGATCTCCCCGGAAATCTTTCGACACCAGGATGTCCCCACAGAGCCGTCTCCCCCAGCAACTTGGTATCATTCTCCCCCAGAGGACGTGGTTTTCCCCGACTTCATCTGAGATATGGTCCGAGCCCTGTCGGTTCCAAAGGAGTCGGAGGAGGATCCGTGCACCGAAGTACTGGAAATCTTCCAGTATGAGTCCTCACCTGAAGAGAGACTCATGGTGCCGGTACAGCCGATCCTCGAGTGGCTGCTCCTCAGGATGTGGAAGACCCTGGTGGTCAGCCGATGCCTTGATGCCATCTACCGCGTCAAGAAGGGCCCCAGGTTCCACAAGACTCAACTCCCACAAAATTCAATGGTAGTACTATGCAGAAGCTAAATAGACAGAAAAACTACTCTTCTGTCCCTCCCCGGGCAGGGAGGCCTGTGTCCTCAACACCATGGGGTGCAAATGTTACCAGGGCTCTAGACTCGGGTGCCAGATCTAGGCAATGAACTGTACATAGGCATATACTTCAAGGCCCTGATCCAGGAGCTCTCAGGCTTTTCAGCTGGCCTTGCCAGGGAACCCCTCCAGCAGTTCCAATCCCTGGTAGCTGGAATCAGAGACTGCTCTAAATTTCTTTCCCAAGTTGCATACGACAGCTTCGAGTCAGCCGCCCAAGTGGTGGCAGCCAGGCCTGACTACAGACCTCGGACCTTGAGCAATGGTTCCAAGAAAAATTGCTCGATGTCCTCTGTACTGGGGAAAATCTGTTTAGCAAACCCATGGCTGACAAGGCGGCCGAGATAGAGGCCGAGGTGGTGACTAGGCAGAGGCTCTCTAAAAATACCTTAGCCCTCCCCCACAAGAAACCATCGGAGAAAAGACCCCCTTTCCCGAGACAAAAGGGGTTCTTCCACCAGAGTCACTACCTGCCCTTCTAAGGCCATCAGCAACAGGGCCCTCAGCCTAAGAGCCAGAGTCAAGGACATGGGCCCAGGAAGCCAAAAACCCAGGCCCCAACTCCAACCCAACCTGATAGGAGCTTTTGACTCCCAGGGCAGGGCCTCCTCTCCCCCGGGAGACCCTCCCCAGCCCACAGGGGGCCACCTGGCACTCTTCGCCCACAGGTGGACCAGTGGGTTCTGCAGGTGGTAAAGGAGGGGTAACTACTCTGCCTGCAGCAGGTACCCCCAAGGTTCTTCCCAGGAGAGCCTGTGTGACCTCTCCTTCACTAGACCTTGCTGCTCTCAGAGCTCGCAGGTCCACTCGGCGACAACACAGTGGAGCTTGTACTCATACATCTATGGGGAAAAAGCTTCTATTCCAGATTCTTCCTTGTCTCCAAAAGAACTGGGGGCCTCAGGCCCATAATGGACCTGCGAGACATGAACAAGTTCCTGGTGAGGGAGAAGTTCAAGATGCTCTCCCTTGGAAAACGGCTGCCTTACCTCCACCAGGAAAATCGGCTTTGCTCCTTGGACCTAAAGGATGCCGATACCCATATCCTGATCCACCCCTCCCACAGGCAATACCTAAGATTCATGGTGGGAGGAGGGCATTACCAGTACAGGGTGCTGCCCTTCGGGCCTGGCTTCCTTGCCAAGGGTCTTCACCAAATGCTTGGTGGTGGTAGCCGCCCACCTGTGCCTACAAGGGACTTTCGTCTTCCCCTATCTGGACAACTGGCTCATCAGAGGTAGTACAGCCTCAGAGATCAGGCAGGCCGCAAAACGTACAGCCCTCCTACTGCAGCTCCTGGGGTTCATCATCAGCTACCCCAAATCCCATCTCGCCCCAACCCAAAGTCTGGAGTTCATAGGGGCTCAGCTGGATATGTTACAGGTCAAGGCCATCCTTCCAAGAGAGAGGGCAGAACGCCTTAGCAGGAGAGGTGCAACGCTGCTGGTCAGTACCGGCTCAACTCCTGTTCCGCTTGTTGGGCCACATGACCTCGACGATCCACATCATGCCTTTAGCCCACCTCCACATGCAGGCAGCTCAATGGTGTCTCCCTTCACAGTGGACAAGCCACCGGTGGGCTGCGGTACTGGGTCAGGGTTACCTGCCAACTGGCGGAGTCCCTCACCTGGTGGTAAAACGTGTGCCACCTCCAAGTGAGAATGCCATTCCAAGCACCCACACTGCAGAAGACCCTGACAACAGATGCCTTCCTTTTGGGCTGGGGGGCTCATTGCGAGAATTGCTGCACACAAGGCAGCTGGTCCCAAGAGAAGTCGCTCTTGCAAATCAACCTCCTGGAACTTAGGGCAATCTTCCTAGCCCTGCAAGCGTTCCGCCACTGCCTGCAGCATCAGCCTGTGCTGATCCAGATGGACAGTCAGGTAGCAATGTTTTATATCAACAAGCAGGGGGGCATGGGCTCGTACTCCCTCTGCCAGGAAGCGGTAGCCCTCCTCTCCTTCTCAGTGCGAAACAACATGCTGCTGACCTGGCAGTATACCTGCCAGGTCAGGACAAAAGCTTAGCGGACAGGCTGAACAGGGTCCTTCACCTACATGAGTAGTGCTTGAATCCCAGGTAAAGCAGCAACCCTTCCACCACTGGGGCAGGCCCCTGATAGGCCTGTTTATTTATTTATTTATTTATTTATTTATTTTAAAGCTTTTCTATACCGCGCTGTTTAAAATCAGTGCGGTTTACAAGTAACATTGCTTTATACAAAGCAGGGAGGACCTGCTTTGCTTAGCTTGTATATAGTTACTCCAGTTCTAAATCCAAGTTGCTATACCTGTTCAATGTAAGTTCAATGTGTCACTGAGCCATTGTAGAGACATGGCATGCTCAATAACTATGTACAGAATTGTCATTTATTTACAATTTAGCTAGTTGGGCTGCTGAGTGCAGTTGTCTCCCTGAGCAACGCACAGCTGCCTTGCTTCTGCTCTTGTCAGCTTCATCCAGAGAAAGTGACGGCCAATGCCTTCCTGATTTCGTGGTCGGAGGGCCTACTCTATGCATTCCCACTGACCACCCTGATCGCCAAGACCCTCTTCTGATACTGATTGCACCCAGATGCTCCAGGCAACCATGGTTCCCCTTATTGCTTTCCCTGTCCCGGGCTCCGGTTTTCCTGTCCCAGGAGAGGGCTCCCTTCAACATCCCAACCTGGGATCCGTAATGTTGATGGCCTGGCTGCTGAAAAGGTAGCGTTTGCCCTTTTCAGTCTTCCAGGAGAAGTCAAAGAGGTCCTACTGGCCTCCCAAAAACCCTCCACCAGACGGGCTTACGCCTTTAAGTGGAGAAGATTCTCTGTCTGGTGTGCTGAGAAGAGGGAAAACCCCTCTCCTATCACATACAACTGGTTCTCCAGTATCTTCTACACCTGTCACACACCGGGTTGAAATTCAACTCTATAAGGGTGCACCTGTGTGCCATAACCGCGCACCACCACCCTATCGAGGAGAAACCCCTCTCGAGTCAGTCCCCGGTCTCCAGATTTCTCTGGGTCCTTCTGCTGTCAAAGCCCCTTCTCTGCCCTCTGGCGGCAGAATGGGACCACAATGTGGTGCTCTCCCAGCTCACTAAACCACCCTTCAAGCCTCTAGCCACCTGAGATACTTGTATTGGAAAGTGGCTTTCTGGGGGCCCTCGCGTCTGCTCGAAGAGTAAGCGAACTCCATGCCCTGGTGGCGGACCCACCATATACAAGGTTCTATAAGAACAGGGTGGTGCTCCACACACACCCCATTCCTTTCAAAGGTGGTATCTTCTTTCCACCTCAACCAAGAGGTGGTCCTCGCCACCTCCCTCCGGCAGCCTCAAACCGGCAGGGAGGAACTAATACTTCATACACTAGATTGCAAGTAGGCCCTGTCCTTCTACCTGCAACAGATGCAGGCCCATCGCAAAGCCCCTCAGCTATTTGTATCTTACAATCCAGCAGACTGGGGCTCCCCATGACCAAGCAAACTCTGTCCACTTGGGTGGCAGACTGCATTGCCCTCACCTACGAGCAAGCTGGCCTCCCTTAAACACCGGATCACAGCGCATCGCATGAGGGTGATGGCCATGTTGGTGGCCAACTTGCACTCAGTGCCTGTGACAGAAATCTGCAAGGCCCACCACATGGTCTTCCATTCATACATTCGCAGCTCACCACTGCCTGGAGAGCGAGTCCCACAGGGACAGTACCTTTGCCCAGGTAGTACTCTGTAATATTCTTGGGGTATAGGCAACTCCTGCCCTCTGACTCTTCTGTATTCAGGCTACTAGAGTGATAGTGTCGCTGGACTCTAGGGTCTGTAGAGTCGCTCCGTGGGGACTCACCACCTGCAACTCATGGCTATCCCATTGGTCGCCATTGGTGCTGTCGTGGTTCGGTCCTTTCAGCCTGGCACTAGGGAGTCCCATATGTGAGGACTGACTTCCTGCTTCTTTTTGGAGAAAGCGTACTCACCTGTAAAAGGTGTTCTTCAGGGACAGCAAGAATCAGTCCTCACAACCCTCCCTCCTTTCCTGGGAGTTGCCTCCCTACTTTATTTTAGTTTAACACCATCCTAACTATGTCATCTGACTGAGCAAGATGGCACCCTTGGGCGGGTAGGGGACCACGCATGTGTGGTAGCATGTCCCAAAGGCTTTCTTTTAAAGCTGGGGAAATGCTCCACGCAGGCTCTGTCAGCACTGACATCACCCATATGTGAGGACTGATTCCTGTTGTCCCTGGAGAACCCATTACAGATAAATAACTACACTTTCTTGTTAACAGCGAGGGGAATAAGAATGTCCATTTGTGAAGCTCTTCCCAAACTCTCTTGAGCATAGGGGGGAAGTGTATTTGAAACAGTCTGTTCAATCGTGTCAGAATCAGAACCCCCAGATACAACAGGTATATTTAACTCTTAAGGGTATGTTTACTAAACTGCGGTAACGTTACATACCGCACGTTATGTAACGTTAATGCTCGTTAGGTAACGTTAACGTGCAGTATGTAACATTAACACGCGTTAACGTTACCTAACGAGTGTTAACATGCGTGGCCGTGGTAAACACCACAGAGGGTGAAGAGAGAGCGGGGGAAAGGCGTCAATGGGCGGGGAGAGGCTCCCTTCACACTAACGCGCTGAACTGAAGGGCTGAATCCTACTGCGAATGAAAACCTGCCATTAGATTAGGGGT
The DNA here is from genome assembly GCA_033557465.1 of Ichthyophis bannanicus. Classification (NCBI taxonomy): domain Eukaryota; kingdom Metazoa; phylum Chordata; class Amphibia; order Gymnophiona; family Ichthyophiidae; genus Ichthyophis; species Ichthyophis bannanicus. The sequence goes on from CM066032.1 coordinate 1,737,614,746, forward strand.
GTCCAACCCTGTCCTGGAGGGCTGCAATCCTGGCAGGATTTTGGGATAGCCCAATGAATATGCATGAGATATATATGCATTAGAGATATCTTGCCAACCTGACTGGTTTGTGGCCCTCCAGGACTGGATTTGGAGACCCCTGCTTTACACCTCTGTCATTTAAGATTGTGAGTGGGCAAGGTACAGATGTCCTAGACATCAAAAGGGTAGATAGAATTTGTCACATTCCTCCTCGAGTCTCACCACCGCCAAAACGTTATCTAATAGACAACATTTTGGTGGTGGTGAGAAGCAAGGAGGAATGTGACAAATTCTATCTACTCTTTTTGATGTCTAGGACATCTGCACCTTGCCCACTCACAATCTTAAATGACAGAGGTGTAAGGCAGGGGTCTCCAAATCCAGTCCTGGAGGGCCAAAACCAGTCACGTTGGCAGGATCTCTCTAATGCATATATATCTCATGCATATTCATTAGGGCTATCCCAAAACCTGCCAGGATTGCGGCCCTCCAGGACAGGGTTGGACACCCCTGCGTTAGATGTACATTTGCAGGAAGGAGAAACCATTTCAGTGTCAGCAATGTACAGCATAGACAGGGAGCCCAAGAAATGTGATAGTAGTGCTCCATGTCTAGCAACCTATATGCAAAAAAATCCTCAAGGAGCCAATGTAACCAGAGCGAACATCCAAAATCCCAAACAAGGCAGACAACAATAAGAAACAAAAAAAACAAAAAAAAACAAAATGTGAGACAGAAAAAACCAGATAGGATGAATAAAATAGAGGAAAAAAGACCTCAGTAACCCTCCAGGTATATAATGGAGGAAACGAGTCTAACATAAGGGAACAATTCCCATAAATAATGAAAAGACTCTTTTTACATCAAAGGTCAACAAAAAAACCTCTATCATGCAACCAACTGGTATAGTTTGAACATAGCACAGTGAAAAAGTCTTCAGTGTATTGAAAAGCCCCGCAGACCAGCCAGAGAGATCCAAAGAAATCCAAAACTTATCTGAAGTCAGGGTGTGAAAAGAAGATATCAGATGAGCCCCGACACCAGATGTTTTGGCTTGCGGCTTCCGCAGGGAGCTTCAACATGTGTGGAACTGCGATTTGAAAGAAGAACGCTGACCTGCGAAAAAATCAAACAAATCTGTCTCACGCCAAAAGTCAGTAACAAAAAATGACAAAAAGACCTTACCCCAGGCAGGGCAAGCTCAAAAACTTACCCATGTCTAGCAACAGCATAGTGTCCAAGTATGAAAGGCTACTATGGCGATGGTGCAAGTGGGGCATTGGGGGCTGCAGGTGGGACATGTAGCGGGGGCAGCTGGAGCACAAGGTGGACTAGGTGGGTGCCTAGGTGGTACATAGGGACATAGAAACTGGAAATCAACATGACAGCAGCTGACAAAGGCCAAACACAATCCACCTGGTCCACCCGAGCTAACAGTTACCAGGGCACTGACCTGAAATCCCCCCATCCAACCCTCCCCCAAGCAGAAGGGACAGAATATTGGTAGGCAGTGATGGGGGGGATGTGAGGATGCCCATATGTGCCCCATGCTCCAGATCCCGCTCCCTAGGCGACCACCTACCCACACAATGGATCGCCTGGGACTGCGCCCCACCAGCACCGACAGCATATGGTCATGTCAGCATGGCAGGGGGGGGTGCCCGTGCTGGAGGGGGCAGTGACACCTGCCTGCAGTGGATCTAGGCCATGCCCTGTACCAGTACGTGGTATGCAGTGCAACATAAAAGGTCTGGCTGAGGAAAAGTACGGGTAGCCCCAGGGACCACCATGTATCTGTGGCAACAGTGTGGTGCAGTACACTCAGCTAGTGTATCCAGAAGCAGAGGGTCACAGGTTCAAGCCCCAGCTGTGGTTCCTGCAGAGCATATCCCTATGTTTTACCCTACAATGCAGATACAACAACAACATGTGCAAAGCCCAAAGCAGCAGCGAACAGGAGTACAAACACCCACTCACACAGGCTCCACAATCCAAAGCTGCATGGAGAGTCAGGCTGTTGGCCCCAGCATTATGCTGCAGTTACCACCAGAGCACTACTACTACCTCCTGCACAGTTTAGCAATGTCGGCACTATGATCAGGACCAGTGTGGCGGGCAGGGTTGCCAACCACCCCTATCTTTGCACAATGCTGCAATAGGAGTGTGTGTGTGTATGTCTATCCATTGTTTTGTGGCTGCCCACACCTCACCGGGCCCACAATGTCTCACTGTTACCAGCGTTAGCCTGAATATGTGCATAATGAGGAGCAAGGTGTTGTGGGTATGGCCTGGACAGGGCGGATTGGCCAGGATGCATCTTCACAGGGTGTGGGGCAATGGATGGGACACTAGTGCCTGACCACAACCTGCATGGACAGGGTGGCCACAGCATGGCATGCTGGGAGGGCACTCACTCTGACCGAGCAGTGACCATGGCATGTCTAGGTTCCCACATAGTGCTCTAAACTATCTGCCTCCAGTGATACTTTTGTGTTCTCAGTGCTGGGGTCCCAATCACTGAGATGCCTGCTTGGTGCACATAGTTCCTCTGTGAGCATGCACTATGGACTGGCTAGTGGATAGTCTGCAGTTAGACTGTGCATGGTTAGAACAACTATAAGGTGCAGTCTGACTGTGCTGTCTGCTGGTGACTGGCAGACAGTGGTGTGAGGCAGTTGGGGTTTTCCAGAGCTAACCCCATCATTGCTGCTGGTCTGCCACTGCCCCAGCCACAGGTATGGCTCTGGGCCACCAACCATGGAGGGCTGTCTTATACCAGCAGGATGGAGGTTGCTTCACAGGGGCTGGGGCACCTGTTCCTTACCTACAGAAAGGGTGATGTGAGCCCTTTGGGGTATGTGGTGTATAACACTTTGACCTATAAAGGCACTACTACACAAACCTCATGCAAGTCTGGAAACCCCTCTGCTCTGATAACAGGTGCCCATGTCAGCCAGACCCAAACATAGGGTACACACTAATCTGGGTGGTGTCTGGTCCCAGAGGGCCACATGTGACTGCAGGATAAAGATGGGCACCAAACTACCTTCTGCTGCACTGCAAGGAACACCTTTCACACACTGTTAGTGATGGGGATGTACAGCAGGGCCTATCTCTAGCACCACATGTACTGCAGACTTATTGTTGGGCACCCATCATATCCCTCAGGGAGAACACAGAACCTGCACAATGGCATGGTCTGTAGCTACTCTGTGCCAGTATCACGCACTGTCATTTCGTCTTTCCAAGCTGAGGTACCGGAGAGGTGCAGACCCCATTTGCCGATCGGCTGTAGACAGCTATTCAGCATGTGCATTACATCATGGGTACTGATGGGGTTACCCTGTCCTGGCATTCAGAGCAGACAGTTTGTGCAGTGACCTGCAGTCCTAATGTACCCAGCCATTGCTGTGACATACACCACGGAGGTATAGCCTACTGGTTAATACAATGCCATTCTCAGCAGTGTTCATGGGTTCAAGTCCTCATTGTTCCCTCCTCTCATGCCTGTCCTACGCAAATAGTGTGCATGCCTGTAACAGTCATGTTTTTGCACATTTGTGCTGCCAGCCCATAATACCATTGCCACAATTGCCAACATTCCCTCGGTCCGTCTATCTGCGTCTGTCAGCTGTGTAGAGTCCTGTCTTCCTGTGCAGGCTGCCACCCCATGTCCTGCACTGGTACCCTTTCCTGCATTGCGCCTCTTCATGCTTGCCTCGCCTGTGCCTGATCTGCATGGCACTACCACTCCTCTGTCCACCCATCATTGTAACTATCCTGCCACCTCCACTGGGGGACAGGTATTCCCATCGTCTGCCACCAACTGTCTTTCCAGTACTTTACATTGCCAACACCCTGTGCTGTGGTAGTTGCCCCCACCATGTTTTTCATCAGTACTGGCACCACATGGGATGCCCTCAGATATGGCAGGTCCAGTGGCTCCCAGCTCTACTTCCTTCACTCATCTGTTCATTGCCTTTCCTGAGTGCTTTATCTAGTGTTAGGGCTACATCTGTCTCTGTTCCTCACAGGTCATGCATGTCATTCTGAAGCACCTTGCAGCCCTTAGGACACACTAACCTAGGGCACCATAACCTTGTTAGGCCACCTTAACCTATGGTTCCATAACCCAGGGTGCCTTCTAAGGTGCCTTGTGCAGGGGTGCCTAATACAGCGCTTAGCCTAAGGAGCCCTACTGTATAGGGCACCTAACAAGGCACCTTACTTATAAGGCACCTTACTAGGCACCTTACAAGGCGCCCTACAAGGCACCTTACAAGGCGCCCTACAAGGCACCTTATATGGTGCCTTGTAAGGTGCCTTATGAGGCGCCTTGTAACGCGCATTAGTTTGTAACATGCATTGGCTGATACGGCTTGCTGTAACGATGCACCGCTCACGCCTTTATATGGGCATCTGTACCTTTACCGCGGGACCTAACGCGAATGACATTACCGCAGTTTAGTAAACATACCCCTTAGCCTACCCTCAAGGGCATGATCCCACAGGGAAGGGGAGCAGCACTGACTTAGTTGCATTCAATTTGTATCCCAACACCTCTGCAAATGCCTCAGTGCTGTATCCCAATTTGTATCCCAACACCTCTGCAAATGCCACCTTGAATATTGTGTGCAATTCTGGTTGCCGTATCTTAAAAAGGATATAGCGATTTTAGAAAAGGTTCAGAGAAGAGCCACCAAAATGGTAAAGGGGATGGAAGGATACTCCTATGAAGAAAGGCTAAAAAGGTTGGGGCTCTTTAACTTGGAAAAGAGACGGCTGAGGGGAGATATGATAGAAGTCTATAAATTAATGAACGGAGTGGAACGGGTAAACGTAGATCGCTTGTTTACCTTATCAGAATATAGAAAGACTAGGGGACATGCAATAAAGCTACAGGGTAAACTATTTAAGACTAATAAAAGAAAATATTTTTTCACTCAACGTGTAATCAAACCCTGGAATTTGTTACCGGAGGATGTAGTAAAGGCTGTTAGTGTAGCTGGGTTCAAAAAAGGTTTGGACAAGTTCCTGGAGGAAAGGTCCATAAACCATTATTAAGAAGGGACCCAGGATATCAATGCTTGAACCAATACAAGCATTGTGGAACCTGTGTCCCTTGGGGAAACTGCTAGGTACGTATGACCTAGATTGGCCACTGTTGGAAACAGAATACTGGGCTTGATGGACCTTGGTCTGACCCAGTATGGCATATCTTATGTTCTTATTCTCTCTTAAATGCAACCAAGGAACGCTCAGGATAGGATAAGAACAGAAGAGTATCGTCTGCATACATTGCCATGTTCCAGATCACCCACTGCCATCCACTTCATCTCTGGGTTCTACGAAACTGCCTGCACGAAGGGCTCCAGTGAGAGTGTGAAGAGGAGTGACAATGGGCAGCCTTGCCTTATGCCATGGCCTAAGGAGAAACTCAGGGAAAGGGTGCTATTGATACCTAACAGGCTGTAGGCTTTCTATACAAAGCTTTAATTACTCACTGGAAGTTACAGTAGGCCCAGAATTGAAACATTCAAGAGTACAAAACAGGAAAGGCCACTCCACTCGGCATCCATGGTGAAAAAGATATTTGGTTGTCTGCGAAGCATTATACACTGATGCACCAGCCCCAGCATCATACGGACATTATCTGTGGAGTTGCAGCCAGAAATGAAGCTCATTTGGTCAATATGAATAAGGTCAGATACTAGCCTGTTCAACCGTAATGCAAAGATTTTTGCAAGCAACTTCATGCCCGTATTTAGAAGGGAGATAAGGCAATAGGAACCTAGTGATGTTGGGTCTTTCCCTTTCTTGTGTATTAAAGTAATGTGGGCCTCCAGGAAGGATGATGGAAGAGTCCTCTCCTCCCAGGTCTGGTTGTAAACTCTACTCATCAAGGGAGAGGGAACCACCCTGAAAGTCTTGTAGAATTCTGGGGCGAACCCATTGGGACCAGATGCCTTATCCTGTGGTAGCCCGGCAATTGCCTGCAGGACCTCCAGGGGTTTTATAAGGCCCTCTAGCCATTCCCTCTGTTCCTCACAAAGATGTCTCCTCACTTTACCTCAGAGATAAACCCCGATCTGTGCCTTGTCTGCTGTACATTCTGGGGTATACAGTTTAGAGTAAAACTCAAGGAGTGTGCTTTCTATGCCTTCCCTGTCATGTTGTAGTGTTCCTGACTCATTATGAACCTGAAGGATAATCATTTGTGCTTGCTTCTGTTTTAACTCCTGAGCGAATAATTTATCTATCCTCCCTCCCTGAGCATAAAAAATTACATTTGTCCTCTTGTAGAGGGGTTCTGCCTGTTCTATCAAGTAGTTCTTTAATTCACCCCTTTTCAAAGCCACACTGCATGCTAGCTCCTTAGTTGGGGCAGTCATGAACTTTTTCACTAACCTGTGTAATTCTCCCTCCAGCTCTCACCGTCACCATTCCTTTTCCTTCCTCTTACGTGAGCCCAGCGCATAACTGAGACTTGGCTCAATGATACTGATCAAGTAATTTTAAATCAAATCATCCCACCTAACTACACCGCCTTCAACTCTCCTAGACAGGCAGAAGAGGTAGAGGAGTAATGATTCTGGCTAGGAGCTACTACAAATTCAAAACTACCCTAACAAGAATCCAGCACAATCCTCATCTCCAACAAACACATAGCTATATGCCTTACGTATAGACCACCAAACACCAAATCTGACGACCTAATGAAGATTTTTGAAACAGTATGCGCACACGATTCAACAATAAAGCCATTGTCCTAAGCGATTTTAACATCAGAGCAGCACCAGAAAAAAATGCCAAAGCCTTCCTCAAAGCAATAGAAGCACTACAATATCATCAACTGATCAAGGAACGCACTCACAAGCATAGAACAACCCCAGACCTCATATTCATTCCTAGATCAGTACAACAACTAGCTCAGTCTCCCATCCCACAATTGTGCCAACACCATGGTCGCACCACCACATAATAACCATCACAACACAGCTCAATCAACCAATGCATGCACAGGAAAAACCTGAAACCTAAAGAAGATTCAAATCCTTTGATAGAGAAACCTTCTTGAAAGAGGTAATCCCAAACTTACAACAAAATATAGATGATCTCAACAAGATCATTGAAAAGTGGTCCAATATAATATCTACTGCAGCAGCAGCATCCCGCAGAAAACACACATACTCACAAACTAAACCATCCGCCCACTGGTACTCCAGCACAATCAGAGATACAAAAAGAGAACTGAGAAAAATTGAAAGGAAATGGAGAAAAACCAAAGACCCAGACATGCAGTTATCCTATACTGAGCAGAACAATTACAACTCTCTGATCAACAACTGCAAACACCACCACCACCACACAAACCTAATCATCCGATCAGTAAACAAGCCAAGAGAGATTTTCGACATTGTGCGAGCTCTCACCAAAGACAACACACATCAGAAGACCATCGAGGTCCACCCTCAAGACATGGCAAACTACCTAGCTAAAAAAAAAACAAATTTAAAACCCACATGCAATAACCATGGAATGCAGCTATACTGAAGTACAAACCTCCGCACAACCAAAGGGAGAATTTACCATACCACCTCAGAGAAAAATAGAGCAAATAATCACTGCCCTCAACACCACCACTTCTCCAAATGACCCATGCCTTGTGCAATGGATAAAAACCACTAAAGAACATCTCAGTCCCATACATACAAAAAATAGTCAAATTATCTTTACTACAAGGGCACATGCCAATCTCCCTTAAACAAGCAACCATACGACCAATCCTGAAAAGCACTTCACTATGCAAGATGGATTCTGCAGCATACTGTCTGATCTCCAGCCTACCATTTCTTGCAAAGATCATAGAAAAGACCATGCAGATACAGCTTCAGGACCATATAGACCACAATGCACCACTGGACCCGCAGCAGCATGGCATTAAGCCATGACACAGTGTGGAGACACTCCTAACATCGCTCTTTAATAACATCCTCAAAGGAATCAACAAGCCAAAGAATGGATTTCTCCTCATTTTCATGGACATCTCATCCGCCTTCGACTCAGTCTCGCATCCCATCCTAATCCAACGCCTCCAGGAAACTGGCATCTGCAACATCACTCTAAAATGGTTCACCTCATACATAAATGACAGACTACAACAAGTAAAATGTGGAACAAAACACTCCACACCCTTCCCTACAACACAAGGCATCCCACAAGGGTTTGCACTCTCATCATACTATTCAACTTATATATGCGCCCCGTCTGTGACATCATCAAGAAACATAACATACTGTTCCATCTGTATGCTGATGACCTCATAGTCTACACTCCGATTGACCTGGAAGCACCAAACCTCACAACCATCACTCAATGCCTAGAAAATATAGCCACTTGGCTCAGCAGTAACAACCTCACACTGAACTATAAGAAAACAGAAGTGCTTTTCATCAGCAGCAGTACCACCTTCAACCCTCCACTACAAATCCACCTGCTTAACCAAACCATTCCTGTAAAAGAGGAAGTGCACTACCTAGGCATCACACTAGACAAGAACATCAACTTTCAATCTCATATAAACAAAACAGCAGTAAAGGCATACCGCAAATTAAACCTCATAAGTATCGGCTGCCCGAGGCCCAATCGGAACGTGCCTCCACCTTTAAACAAGGCGCCCCTTTGCACGAAGCCTTCCATCAGCCAGCCAGCAGACGAGAGAGAGCCCTCACAGCGTCAGGGAGTAGAGCGGGAAGCGGCGCTCCTCCCTGATCGGCTGCCCGAGGCCCAATCAGAACGTGCCTTCACCTTTAAACAAGGCGCCCCTTGGCGCGAAGCCTTCCTTCAGCCAGCCAGCAGATGAGAGGGAACCCTCACAGCATCGGGGAGTAGAGCGGGAAGCGGCGCTCCTCCCCGATCGGCTCCCCGAGGCCCAATCGGAATGTGCCTCCACCTTTAAACAAGGCGCCCCTTGGCGCGAAACCTTCCATCAGCCAGCCAGCAGACGAGAGGGAGCCCTCACAGCATCGGGGAGTAGAGCGGGAAGCGGCGCTCCTCCCCGATTGGCTCCCCGAGGCCTGAGGCCCAATCGGAATGTGCCTCCACCTTTAAACAAGGCGCCCATTGGCACAACCGTGCCAAAGGGCCCTTTGACATGGGACCAAGTAGCGGCCAAAGATATGCATTCTGGGCCCTCCTTCATGCACATTATATCTCTCTGCCCCCGTACGAATACTGCTCCCTTACCTGGACAATCCATTGCATGTAAGTTAATCCTGCTACATTGCCTGGACAATCCAATGCTTGTAGATTAATCCTGCTACATTGCCTGGACAACCCATTGCTTGTAGATTAATTGCATAGAACATACTATCCATTGTTTGCATTGTAAAACAACTCACGCGGCATAGCCTATTAACTCTAGTAACCCCACTAGTACCTCATAGCTAGACTACTAACCAACCACAAGTAAGACTACACACTGAGTAAAGACACCACTACCAATGCAGAACCACACATATAGGACCCACAGAATTACACCTATATAACCAAACTAAAGTTGAGTCCAGGTCAGTAAACCACAAACCTAATCCCAGGTCAGTAAAATTCAAATCACAAAATGTACTCCACTACCCACTACCTCATGGTATACCTCACACTCCTACATATGTTCACACCCTGCGCACATAGCATCAGACTCAACAAACAAATCCCCTTGTTCAACCTATATACCACCCAAGCCAGATGCACACCAGCATCACACCCATCCAAAGAACGCCAACAACCAAAGCATACAGCCCACAAACCATAGAATGCCATACGTAATACACCCACACACCACGCAAATAACGAACATACAAACCCAATCATAACAACAAACATCAGGTGTGCTCTTCTAAACACCAGATCTATCAGGAACAAACCAAATACTGTCCTTGACCTAATCCACGACAAGAAGCTTGACATAATATGCATCACCCAGACCTGGGTAGACGACACGGACCAGGTTATATTAAACCAAGTAACCCCAACAGAATACTCGGCATTTAACTGCATCAGAGCACAAAGGAGAGGAGGAGTATTAATACTTACCAGAAAAGAATACAGATTCAAAACAATCGCCACCACTAACACAATTGAATCTAACACACTCTCTATAGCCAACAAATAGCTAAGCATCTCCCTCACATACAGACCACCTGGAACCACAACGGAACACCTATCCACAGTAATCGAAATGATATACACACATAACAGAAGACACAAACCTCTCATTGCACTAGGAGACTACAACCTAACATCCGCACCCACCAGAGAAGCCGCAACGTTCTTAGAAGCCATGGAGTCATTAAAATACTGCCAGACAATTAACGCCCCAATGCACCAGCATGGTACAACGCCGGACATGGTCTTCATGCCAATGCAATTAGTAGAACAGAACAACACCACAAAACCAACAATCACGCCAGTCCCCTGGTCAGACCACCATATGATTGAATTCACCATGACCCTGAATAACCCCACCCAATGCAAAGAAGATGAAAGAATAACTAGACGGTTCAAAACATTTAATAGAGACTCATTCATAAACGAAATCACTCCACAACTTCAACAGGAACACGACACCCTTGACCTAAACATAGAAGAATGGAAGACAATAATATCCAACGCAGCATCTGCCCCAGCTATCAAAGAACCACAAACACGCAAGAGATCCAACGCCCCATGGTACTCACATGAAATCAGAGCTGCAAAACGCACCAACATACCAACAAAGCAGCAAGTAGAATACATTATATCTGGACTAAACACAACAGCTTCACCATCAGACCCATGCCCAGTGACGTGGCTCAAAGCTACAAAAAGCCAACTCTCTCATCACATTCAAAAAATCGTCAAAGATTCACTCCAACAAGGATACATGCTGCACCCCTAAAGCACGCAATGATACGACCAATACTTAAAAGTAGCAATCTGAGCCCCTCCGAACCAAAATCATACCGTCCCATCTCCAGCCTGCCTTTCCTTGCAAAACCCGTGGACAAGGCAGTGCAAAGGCAACTCAGGACCATATTGATATAAATGCCCCACTGGACATACATCAGCATGGATTTAAGCCCCAGCACGGCATGGAAACATTACTAACCTCCCTCTTTGACAATCTCCTAAGAGGCATGGACGACATAAAAAACGGCTTCCTGCTAGTGTTCATGGACATCTCAACGGCCTTCGACACTGTGTCCCACAACAAGCTATTGCAATGTTTACAACAGATAGGACTACACAAGAATACCCTGAAGTGGTTTACACCATACTTGGAATGGCGAACGCAACAAGTCAAATGCAACCAAAAGAAATCACTACAATTCCCCATCTCACAGGGAATACCTCAAGGCTCAGCCCTATCATCAGTGCTCTTCAACATCTACATACAGCCCATATGCAACATCATCAAGCACCACAAACCTCACTATCACATTTATGCTGACGATATTATGGTGTACGCTCCAGTCAACCCACTAGCACTAAACACCACAACAATAACCAAATGCCTCGAAGACATGAATGACTGGCTCATAGCCAACAACTTAACGGTCAACTGCGATAAAACTGAGGCAATGTTCGTCACCAGGAACCCCACCTTCATACCTCCACAAACTATCAGCATCCTAGACAAACACATAGTAGTCAAAGAAGAAGTTAAGAATCTGGGCATCACACTAGACAGAGCTCTAAACCTGAAATCCCACATCACCAAAACTGCAAACAAGGCCTATCAACGATTGAAAACAATCAGACAAATCAAACCAATGCTCCGTCAGGAGCACTTTCGCACAGTGTGCCAAGCACTCATTACACCATTGCTTGATTACGGAAACTCACTATATCAAGGCCTACCTCAGCAGACACTTCACCCACTACAGATGGTACAAAACACCACAGCACGCATCATTACAGACACACCAAGGACCGAGCACATCACTCCCGTCCTAAAGCAACTGCACTGGCTCCCAATGGTGACAAGAGCTAAATACAAAACAATCATGATCATCTTCAAAGTCATTCACCATCTCTCAGCAGAGGCACTCCAAAACATCATAAAAAGGGATATCAGCAATAGACCAAGAAGAAACAATAACGACAATATGGTCGGCACACCTGCAGGCTATCACAAGACCAAACAAACAACCTCAAAAAGAGCACCATCACTACTGGCATCCACACTATGGAACGCCCTCCCAACTAGCCTGAGAGCATTAGATGACCTCACAGACTTCTGCAAAGACCTCAAAACATTTTTATTTATAGAAACATATGAGCATCCAGGCAACATCCCATACCCAAACTGAAATACCACTTACGCCACCAAATAAGTACGCACCCATCCTATCCACACACACACAAGTTTATCATACCACATTATTAAATACCCTCATGTTAAATGTTATCTTAATTGTACTGTCTAAATGCTGTTATGTAACTGTACTGTCTAAATGTTTACATGTACCCTAATGTTAAATGTAACCCCCAATTGTGATGTGACGTGACCACCTTGATTGAAGGATAAGGTGGCATACAAATCTGTCTAAATAAATAAATAAACCACTCTTACACCAGGACCACTTCTGGACCATTTGCCAGGCCATCATCATACCAATACTGGACTACAGCAACTCACTCTACCAAGGCCTACCAAAGCAAACCACACACCCACTACAAATGGTGCAGAACACAACTGCGCGAATCATCAGTCAAACCAATAAGACAGATTATATCAATTACACTGGTTACTAATCCAAGCACGTGCCAAGTTTAAAACAATACTAAACATCTTCAAAATCATCCACCACTCCTCAGCAGACATCCTAGAAACTCTAATCACAAGAGAAGATAGCACCCGCCCTAGAAAGACCAACAACAGATACACGATTAATGTTCTGTCGGAAAAGCAGGCAATCAACATCCAAAAGAGCACTACCACTAGCCGTACCATAACTATGGAATACCTGAAGAAATCCATTCCACTGAAGATGTCAAAGACTTCTGGAAAAGGCTCAAGACCTTTCTGTTCACAGAACATTATGGGCACATCACGTAGTCCAACAACCACACTGGATCCAACAAAAGACTCTGAAACATTCCAAAAGACACGATAACCCTACTCAGACATAAACGACAGAACCCATGTAAATATCTTAAACAGCTTGTAAATAGTTACTACCCTGTTAAACATCGCAAGTAAATTTAATGTACCCAGTTTGAGTTTAAAGTTTAATGTAAACTGCTTTGATTCCAGGATAAGGCGGTATAGAAAACTGTTTAAATAAATAAATAATTATGTTTTAATTTCATTGCGAAAGTCTTTAAGATCCATAATGGTTCTAAGCTTATCTGGTAGGGCATTCCAGAGTATGGGTGAAATGTAAGTGAAGCTCTGTTACTTATGGCACGGTTTGTGTTGCGATAGTTAGTGGGTACTGCCATGGTATTATTATTGTGACTTCTTCTAGGTCTCTTGTTTGGTGGGCTGCTAATCAGAGTGGTTAAATATGACGGGGCTATTTCCCTCATGAGTTTAAATGTGGTCACAAGAATTCTGAATTTGATCCAGCTCAATATACTGTAGGTAACCAATGTAATTTGTAAAGTATAGTGTGATGTGTTCTGAGCTATCTATCTTGTAGATGATACGGGCAGCAACATTTTGGGCTATTTGGAGGTGATTAATGGTCTGCTTTGATAAGTCTTACAATATACCATTTGAGAAGTCAAAATGTGGAATGATCGTGGCCTGGAGGACGGAACGAAAGTCATGACTATCCAGATATGGTCTAAGATGTTGAAGCATTCACAATTTGTGGAAGATAGCCCTAGTAGTTAGTTTTATATGGGAAGACATGGAAAGCATTTGATCCAGGATAACCCCAAGGTATTTTACTTCAGATTTAACTTCTAGCTCAGCATCCTGAAGTTGCAGCTTTGGTGGGGGGATAAAGTTTAAAATTCCTTGTAACGAATAGGACCTCGGTTTTTCTGAAATTTATGCTTAGGTTATGCAGTTTTAGTCATTTCATTGCTTCAGTTATACCTGTTAGCTGTTGATAACTGGGATTCATAAGGTTTATTGGTAAATACAACATTATAGCGTCCACATAGAAGTAATAGGCTAATTTAAACTTTTTGAAGATGTTACATAAGTAAATATTAAATAATAATGCTGAGAGGGCAGAACCCTGAGGGATACCTTGTTCTTGATTGTAGGTTCGGGAAGTCTGGTGACCAATTCATCTCTCTTGGGTATGGTCAGTGAGGTATGATTGAATCCACTTAAAGTCAGTTCCATGTATCCCTATCTGGTGTAGTCTTGTGAGTATACTGTGGCTGATATTATCAAATGCAGACAAAATGCCAAGAAACACAAGTACAAAGGTTTGTCTTGATTTATCAAGCCCTCTAATTAGGTTATCAAAAAGGGCTAATAGAAGGCTCTCTACACCATGATATGATCTGAAACCAAATTGGTGCTCATCTAAAGGGGAATTCTGGTCAATATAATCTTGTAGTTTTTTCAATCACTTGTGCCATGAATGGGAGACTAGAGATTGGCCTTTATGAGTTAGGGTTCTGTTTTATTTTTTAATATTGCCCTTATCATAGCTTTAATGCTGAAGGCATAGTCCTTAGAGTGATTGATTGGTTAACCATATTAAGTATGAATGGTGCGAATTCAGAATGTAAAGCTTTTAGCCAACTTACCGGGCAGGGGTCTAAACTAGATGTTGTGGTATTGATTTTGGAGATTATATTCTTGATGTATTTTAAATCAACCCTATGGAAAGTTGGCCATTTTTTTAAAGAGTATATAGCATCATCATCATTTAATTGGTTATATGTAGTGTCCTGAGTGGAGGAGTAGCCTAGTGGTTAGAGCAACTGCAGAAGATCAAGGGTTCGATCACTCCTTGTGACCTTGGGCAAGTCACTTTACCCTCCATTGCCTCGGAAGAAAACGCCTGGCAATCTACTTCTGGTGATACACTGCCAAGAAAACCCAGAGGCCGCTGGGTCACCAGGAATCAGCACCAGGAATCACCAGGAATCAGCACCAGGAATCACGTCACTAAAAAAAAAAATGCAGTGTCCTGCTGCTTTAGTTTGTTCATGTAGTGTGATACTAAGGTTTGCGGGTCTATGGTTATCATATTTATTTCAGGAGTCTGCCAGAGAGATTTGACAATTTCAAATAGTTCACTCAGCCGGTTGAGAGATCTTGTGAGGATCTTTATATGATACTCTCTTTTAGCATTGTTTATAGCAAGTTTGTATGTCTGGAGTGTGCTCATATAAGTTAATTTGTTATCGATAGATTTAGTATCCCTCCATTTATGTTCAGTCCTCCTCAATTTTTGTTTTATCTTCCTCAGTTCATGGGTATACCATTTCTCAGAAATTTTTGGAGTATTCCTTTGTTGAGATTTAGGTGCAGTAGCAGCGTTTTATAGTGAGGTATTCCAGCCTGCCAGAATATCATCTAGCTCAGTTAAAGGGATCTCTATTTGTGGAATGACTTCTTTCAAAAAGATCTCCTTTTAAAATGCTTTGAATTGTTGAATCTAGGATTTGTTATTTTTAGGTACGGATGTGGATGGTGCATGTGGTAATATGAATTTGATAAGATAATGGTCTGTCCATGGGACTTGCAATGGAGTACTAGGAGTACTGGCAGTTTCTTTAATGATGATGTGCATACCGTTTCTAATAATGAGGTGAGACTATCTGAACTTGGGTTTGGTGGTCTATATAGTAAGCTTATCGATAGGCTTTTATTCTCAGTGTGGAGGGCACCCATATCGTCTATGTTTTTAGCTAGGATCAGTGATGCATTAAGTTCTTGTTTTGTTAATATGAGGACTCCCCCTCCTCGACTTGTAGTCCTTGAACAGTGGAATAGACTCGTATATCCAGGGATGAGTAATTGATTGGTTAATACAGAATCTGTGTTGGATAACCATTTTTCAGCAATGCAAAATATGTCAGGGCTATTATCCTTAACAATGTCTATTATGATCGGAATTTTTTTCCTGATAGATCTGACGTTATATAGGAGGCATTTTATAGCTTTGGAATTGTCCTGATGAGTGTGGTCTGACTTATTACTGAGCAGGGAGATATAGATGAGTCTGTGATTATGCTGTTTATGTCTAGCAATTGTCTTGTAATTAAGAAAAAGAGGTGCATATCTATCATTGCTCTGGATAATTGGTATATTATAGTGCTGGATAGATGAGAAGGGGTAGGAGTAGGCTTGATATACAATGGATAGGATAACAACCAGGGTAAATATTAATCGTAATAGTTTTGAACTCTCCATCATTATGCCAAGGCTATGTCAAGGACTTCTCGTGTGATTTACCACCTGATCTGACTTGCTGTGGGCTGTAGTTTGACTAGTATGTCTATAATTCAGTATGAATTCTTTAATTAGGCTGTTATCACACTATGTGTGTCGTATTTTGACAACACCCTGTCGGATAGGCTGAGCAGGGTCCTCTAACCACAAGAGTGGTGCCTGGGTGGCAAAATAGCTGTTTCGGCTGTGGGGCACCCCAAGCCTCAACCTCTTTGCCAGACTGGTCAATGCTCAGCTACAGCATTTCTTTAGCACTCAGCTGCACCTGGCCTGGGTAGTGGCAGATGCCTTCCTCAGCTCATGGTCGGAGGGTCTGCTATATGCCTTCCCTCCTACACCTCTGGTAGCGCGGACCCTGTTCAAGGTCCAGCGAGATGAGGCTTCCCTTATTCTGATAGTCTTGAGGTGGCCTAGTCAGCCTTGGTTTCCTCTACTGCTTTGACTCTCGACAGAGTCCCCAATCCCTCTCGGGAGCTTCCCGGGACTTTTGACCCAGGAGGAGGGCTCGATTCTCCACCCCAACCTGGGGTCCTTATCTCTCACTACATGGTGGCTGAGTGGGTCACTTTAGCACCCCTCAGCCTTCCCAAGGAGATAGGGCAAGTCCTCTTGGCCTCTTGCAAGGCCTCCACGAGATGGGCCTATGCTTTTAAGTGGTGCAGGTTCTCTGTATGGTGTAGGAGAAACAGGTAAATTCATTCTCCTACCCAGTGCCCATAGTGCTTCAATACTTGCTCCATCTCTCACAGTCTGGACTTAAGTCCAACTCTGTCAGGGTGCACCTGAGTGCCTGCTCAGCGAATCACCACTTCATAGAGGGCAAGCCACTATCCATGCAGCCCCTTATTACCCGCTTCATGGGGGTTTACTGCTCTCTAAGCCTCCCATCCATCTGCCCCTGGTGGATTGGGATTTCAGTGTGTTCCTGGTACAGCTTACCAAGCTGCCCTTCGAGCCCTTGGCCACCTACTGTTGAACCCTCACCTCAGGGCCTGCCCTCCTTCAAATGAACCTGGATTCTTTAGTTAATTATCTGAAACCTTCTAACAGGAAGGAAAGATAAGAGACACAATTATTTAATTAATTATCCCAGAGCTCTGATGAAGGGAGGCAGCGTGCCAAAACCAGGCCTTCTGTCCTGTCTCCGTTCAGAGATTTCTCAGCCAGAGTTCCAGTTTTTATTGAGGATTATCAGCTGACACAGTTAATTTTTAATCAACATCTGGTGATATTTATGTTACATAAGCACAAAATCTGAAACAGAATATGCTGATGTCTTTGCCAAACAACATGAGAAAGCAGAAGTTCCAAGGTTATAACTATATTCACTAGACACAGTAGGTGTCGCTATATTTCTGCCATGAAGCACAAGCTGATTAGTTATACTTATAATATTTGCTGAGTTTCTATTATTTATTCAAGCTTTGTTTAATTTCCAGTTATATGTTGACCTAAGGTCTGATTCTCTAAAGAACAAGCTGCCCTAGTTACTAACTGTCAACCAATCATTTTGCAAAGAAAAAGGGGAAGCAAGGTCTATTTTCATTGATTTTTGGAGAAGCTGGCCTGTGACCCAATAACTATGTACTCAGGTCTGTTAGCTAATTCTCTGTTGCAATTGCTGACAGTAAAGAACAATCTAGCAGAGAGAAGCTCTTTAATAGTGCAATCTTACTTGTGAATCCAATAAGCATATGTTTCACCTATAGCTATCTGGCTTTACAGTCCTGTTTCGTGATCTCCTGTAAAGTCACTGCCAGTTCCTATTCCATAGGTAGATTCCTCGTCACTGCTGTCCACCAAATCTAAATTACCATATACTGGATGGTCCATAGTTGTATAGATTACCTTGTCACATGATAATTCATCCAGTTCCCTTATAGTATCCAATTTAGTTTTGAGACCTGGGTTAGGTGGCCCTTTTCCACAGTCCTCCCTTTGGTTCTGCTCAGAACCACATTCTTCATAAAAGGGCATTTCATGGAGTAAATTTCCAGTACTGGGCACACTTCGTAACTTAAGAACTGCAATGGTGTTTGTGGTCTTAGCCATATATGAAGTACAACACTTCATGAAACAGGCAAGACATATTCCTAGGAGCAGGAGAGCTACTAGGAAACCAAAGAGGCCTGTCAGTAAGGCCTTTATGGGACCTGATAAGCCACTCCACATATTTTCAAACCAGGGCCATACAGAATCAGAAGTTCCTTCAATGTTATCTTTGGAGAAATGAGTTTCTTTTCTCACCTGATCTAGAATACCAGAGACCACCTTAGTCTGCGAGTCAACAAGAGTACAGCAATGATTGTGTACAATTCCACAGACGCCATTTTCCTTGGCTAGTAAATAGTCCAAGGCCATTCTGTTTTGGGCAGAGTAAGCAGTTAGCTTGTCTACAGTACCTTGCATGACTGTGAGAGCATCAGTCAAATCCTGAGCTGTTACCTCTATTAGAGCATAGAGTCACAATAATTGTTCACCATACTGTGCTGTAGGACATATGGCACCAAAGGTACTAAGCCAAACTGTTCCAGTGAAGGTACTAACTTCTTGTTGAGTGAGCATAGTAGTATCCTCTAGTAATTTTCTTGCTGCACTTTTATCTGCACTATAATCATCTGCAGCTCTGCGATGACGACTAGAAGGCACTCCAAGTAAAGTTTCATAAGGGACCAGTTTCCATGGCAGGTCAAGAGTAGCTATGTAGCAATTGCCAGACCAATCAGCAGGCAATCAGACATAGGCTAAGGTTCCACACACAAAATAATGACCCACCAAGGCAAGTAGTCCATCAGGCCAAATTTTGTAATCTTTAGGTTCAGTAAGCAAAATTTCAGTTCCAGGCCAAATATCCCTCAACCATGGATGATAGTATCCTAAATAGGGATACACATAATTGTCAACATACCCAGATGCTGAACCATCTTTGATTTTCTGCCACCTGGTTTTTGGTCCACACTTTTGCAGCTCACTACTGTCTGGAGAGGGAGTCCTGATGGGACAGTGCTTTCGGCCAGGCCATACTCTGTAATCTGTTTGGGGTTTAGGCAACTCCTGCCCTCCAACCCTTCTTGTTGAGGCTACCGAAGCCATGGTTCTCCCTGAACACTGGGGTCCTTGGAGTCTATCCTCAGATTCACTTGTGGCTGCTCATGGCTGGGAAGTCAGTCCTCACATGTGGGACTCCCTAGCTACAGGTCCTCGGTAGCCTGTAGCTAGGGAGTCTCATATGTGAGGACTGACTTCCTGCTTGTTCCTGGAGAAAGCGTAGTTATTCACCTGTAATAGGTGTTCTCCAGGGACAGCAGGAATCAGTCCCTACAACCCTCCCTCCTCCTCTTGAAGTTGCTGTAATTTCTTTTGTGCCGTCCCTTTTGTCAGCTCTAGCTATGTCATCTGACTGACCAAGAAGGCACCCTTGGGCGGGGAAGTGATCACGCATGCGTGGTGACATCTCTCAAGGCTTTCTTTGAAAGCTGAGGAGATGCTTCTGCAAGGGCTCCATGAGGACTGATTCCTGCTGTCCCTGGAGAACACCTGTTACAGGTGAGTAACCACGCTTTGTCTGCCTCCAGCAGATAGCAAAGTGTATAAACAGGTTCTGCAGCGCAGATAGGCCTAGATCCCCTGGCGCAGACTATGGTCCTGTGTGCGGCGTCTGATAGGACCAACATTGCTTGGAGTTTGGGTACCCCCCTGTCTCCTAGGGTTCACAACAATCCTATGCTGAGCACTATTTCCCATGTGTTCAACCACTGATGAACAAGAGAGCAGACAAGAGGACCCCATGGGGCTCCTGAGGGGGGTTGTAACTTTGGGCCAATGCCCCCTTTTCTTCTTCAAGTCCTTTATCTGCTTGCTAATTTTTTCTTTGTATACTTTTTGTCTCTCCTTTTCTTTCCGCATTGATTTCAGTGGAGCTGTATTTGTCTCCCTACTGCTTGCAATAAAGCAGCTCGAAATAAAAACAAAACCCTCTACGGCAGCTAGGCCTTAGGCCTGCAGGGGTGGCTGGGACCTCCTTTCTCAGGTTTCCCCAGTTGGTCTGACAGGTTTAGGGATTCCTCTTTTGTGGGTCCCTTTTTGTCACAGTTCTTGTCAGTTTTTCTGGATGTTTTTTTTTTTTCTTCAGGCTGTTGCTGAGCTTAATCGCAAGCTGATGTAGCCTGCAGCCTTTAGTGTTTTCTCCAGTGGCTGCAGTTTTATGCCCCTAGTGCTATGAGATTGTTTTGATGCTTATTTTTGTGACATGTTCAGGACCCTGATTGCATGTTTGGTGCCTTGGCTGCACCCCCCACTGGCAGGCTCTGTGACCTTTTCTATAGTGCCATGGGCCCTACAAAGGGGGGAGGGATATGGTGGGGTGGCCCATGTCTGAAAATCCCATGGGCCCCCTTCTTTCAAATGGCTTGTGCTGCCAAGACTATCTGTACATGTGGTCCAAGGCCCTCGAGCATTTATGTCTTTATGAGTTTGAGGGTTAAATGACCCCACTGCGTCCTTTCACCTGCATGTTTCTCTGGGAACCCATCTTATCCCCTATGGGGCTTGTGTGGGATGGAAAAGGGCAATCCATTCTCCAGAAGGTGAGTCTAAGGAAAAAAGAAATTCCTCTTTGGGGGGGTGATGATCATTCTGTGATCTGCCTGTTTCAGCGGGAAGAGCGTCCCCTCCTTATTGAAGATGCTATAGTGGTTTTGCAGCTTGAAGAACCTGCTCTTGTGCTAGCCTCACCAATGGACCCTGTTGTGGAGAATGTTAGGCATCAGGCATCATCCTTGCTTTTTTTCCTTGCCTGGATCCTATGCATCAGCTCCTAGTCTCTCAGCGAGAGACAGCTGAGCTAGGCCTGAAAGTCTTTCTCTGCTGTATCCTCTGTTCTAGGACAAGCTGGATCACTTTTTCAGGCTCCCTCAAGTGTATGCCTTGGTCACAACCATAGCAAAGGGCAAGGCCATCCTTGTGGAGGAAGGAACACTGCGCTCAAGGACCTCATGATAGGGAGGGGAGGGGTCTGCCTGAAGAATGCCTTAATGGCCTCTGCCTTAGGCTCTCAAGTTGCGCTGTATGCAGGGTTGGTGGCTCAAACTCTCCTGCACCGAGTATAGCAATTGTTGGACAGCCCAGAGGTTGCTTGATTGGAGTCAGATGTCATTTATGTGGTTGATGCCCTGTACAACATGAGAAGTAGGGGAAGGGCTGTCGGGTAAGGTTTGCCTCTCTGCGGATGACACCAAAATTTCAGTAGGGTAGAAATCCAGGAAGATGTAGATAACATGAGGAGGGATCTAGTGAAGCTTAAAGAATGGTTGAGAATTTGGCAGCATACCTTCTGGCTGGTGAATATGTGCCAGAGGGAGTCGGAGCTCAGTCCACTAGGACACACAGGCAGCCTCCAGGCATTGTCTGCCTTGGTGTCTCCAGATGACATCTTTAAGTAGCTTTCTGGTCTTCTCATCACCTTTGGGAAGCACTACATGCATTTGGGCTGCAAAAATCCAAGGAATGGTACAGTATAGGGGATGTGAAGTACCTTCTGTCCATGAGAGAAAAGCAGGACCTGGGGGATGATTGTTTCTGATGATCTTAAGGTGACTAAATAGGTAGAGAAGACGATGGCAACAGCTAGAAGGATGCTTAGGTGTATAGGGAGAGAAATGACCAGCAAAAACGAGGAGGTGATAGTGCCTCTATATAAGTCTTTGGCGAGACCTTATTTGGAGTATTATGTGCAATTCTGGAGCCCACACCTTCAAAAGGATATCAACAGGATGGAGTTAGTGTAGAGGCTGACTACCCAAATGGGCAGTGGTCATTGTCATAAGGCATATGAGGACAGACTTAAATATCTCAATATGTATACTTTAGAAGAAAGGGGAGATATGACAGAGATGTTTAAATACCTCTATGGCATAAATTTACAGGAAGAAAGCCTCTTTTATTTGAAAGAAAGCTCAACAACAAGGGGGACATAGGATGAAGATGAAAGGACATAGACTTAGGAGTATTTTGTGGAAATATTTATTTATGGATAGAATGGTCAAAGCATAGAATAATCTCCCAGTGGAGGTAGCAGAGACAAGGACTGTATCTGAATTCAAGAAAGCATGGGACAGAGACAGAGGATCTCTATAGGAAAAAAAGGGACTGAAGAGTTTAGTAGTTGATACGGAAGGACTGACTGGATGGGCCATATGGTCTTTACCTGCCGTTATTTTTCCGTGTTTCTATGGCATTTGCAGAGCCACTAAAGGGCACCTTTGTAGAATCTTCTGCAGCTTCCAGTTCAAATGCATGATGATCATGGAAACTCTACAGCACCTTTTGAAGTTGCAGGCTGTTGTACCTGTGCCTTCTGCAGTGCAGGGCCAGTTGAGGTATTCCATCTACTTTGTGGTGCCCACGTTTTTTTCCACGCATATCCTGGACCAAAAGATAGTCAAAGCCAGGCTGAGAGTCCCTCACTCCTGTGTGGAGACCATTAAAATCCATTGTTGCATCAGTCAGGCAGGGGAGTTCTTCAACTCCCTACATCTTGCCAAAGCGTACTTTCATATTCCAATTTAGAAAAAAGCATCAGTGATATCTTCGCTTCTGTGTTCTGGGCCACCATTGTTAGTTCCATGCCTTGTCCTTCAGCCTGGCAACAGCTCCTCTCACCTTCTCGAAGGTCCTGGTGGCAACATTCCTGTGCAAGTAGTGCATTTGGGTTCAACTGTATATGGAAGATTGACTCATTTGTTTGGACTCTCTGGAATAGTCCAGGGACAACATGGCCTTGGTAATTCATTGGCTTGAAAGGCTAGGATTTGTGATCAACTATCCCAGGAGCAGCCTGAATCCCTCCCAGGATTTGGAACATCTTGGAGTTTGGTTTAATACTCTCCTGAGTTGAATTTTTCTTACAAAAGAGAAGTTCAGAGCCAACTCAGGGCCTTTTGCTTCCAGTTAGCCCCACAGGCCTGGTACTGCCTCAACTACTTAGATCCATGGCATCAACTTTGGAGTTGATTCCATAAACCAGGGTACATATGTGCCTTCTTAAAGATGCCTGATAGATTTCTGGTATCTCTGTTCTCAATTGTTTGACCAGACTTTTCCTGTCCCCTGGGAGATCAAGGAGCAGCTGATACAGTGGCTGAAGTCCTGACATCTAATGGCTAGAGTGCCTCTGCAACCACCAGATTGGATAATTGTCACCTCGGATGCCAGCCTGAAGGACTGGAGGGGCTAAATCTCTAGGCCAGACATTGGTCCCCTCAGGAGGTCTCCTGGGCAATTAACTGGTTGAAGGCAAGAGCAATCCATCTGGCCCTGGAGAGGTTCCATCATCTCTTGGTGGGCAAAGTGATCTGGGTATTTTTCAGGCAATGCCACAGTGGTGATGTACTTCAACAAGCAAGGTGGAACTCGCAGTGCCGGAGTGGCTTTCAAAGGGGCAGAGCTGTATCACTGGATGAAGGAGAATCTGATTGTCCTGTTAGCAGTGCACGTTGCAGGCATAGACAATGTGCAGGCCGACTATGAGTTGGAATGCTGTGAGTCCCAGGAGTGGGAGTTAAGCCCTCACACATTCAACTTCATAGCACAGAGGGTGGGGCTTTCACTATTCAACTTGTTGGCCACTCAAGAAATTTCCAAAATAAAGAACTTTTTAAGTCATAGGAAAGATCCACAGGTGGCAGGCTTGAATGCCCTGCTTCAGGAGTGGCCCCAAGAGGGATTTCTATATGTCTTTCCTCCATGGCCTTTGGTGCACCAGATTCAGGCTCATCCAGGCCTGGTGATTTTTGTAGCCTCAGATTGGCCTTTCAAGATTTGGTATTTGAACCTCTTGAACATATTGATAGGGTTTCTCTTCTTTCTGCCTCAAGAAAGAGACCTCCTGAGCCAAGGGCCCCTAGTATTGGAGGATCCCATTCCCATCTCACCTATGGCCTGGCTCTTGAAAGGCATAGGCTGCCCAAGAAGGGCTACCCTGAAGCGGTAGTGGAGACCATGCTTAAGGCCCAAAGGACCTCTACAACCGTAGTTTATGTAAGAGTCTCTAGGGTTTTCAAGAAATGGTGTTCTTCTCAGTCCCTGGAGGCCAGGAAGGCAGACATAGTTATAGTTCTGTCCTTCTGGCTTTGAATTCTCTCAAGTTTCAGGTGGCGACCATGGCATGCTACAGACTCACATTCCAGGGATGTCTTTGGTAGCATACGGCAATGTCTCCCACTTCCTCACGGGAATAAAATAGATCTGTGGTCACTGTGTCCAGTTATTCCTCAATGGAGTCTCTCTGGTATTGAAAGCTCTAAAAGGATCTCCTTTTTGAGCCCATTTATTAGGCCTCACTCGTGGTTTTGACCCTTAAGGTGGTTTTCCTGGTAGCTATAGCATCCACCATGCGGATGTCAGAGCTGCAGGCCTTGTCCTTCAGGGAGCCATTCTGAGGAACAAGTCCTCCATTATCTACTGATTAAGGAAGCCATTGGATCAGCATACCTTCTGGCTGATGAATATGTGCCAGAGGAAGTTGGAGCTCACTCCACTAGGACACAGGCAGCCTCCAGGCATTGTCTGCCTTGGTGTCTCCAGATGACATCTGTAAGCAGCTTTCTGGTCTTCTTTGAACTACTTTGTGAAGCACTACAGGTTGCATATGGGGGCTAGAACAGAGGGTGCCACTGGCAAGGCAATGCTGCCCAGAGCATCATCTTCCGCCCACCCTGGATCTTGTCTGATTGGCTACATTCCATATATCTGGACAGGTCTAGCAAAATGATAAAAAAGAAGGAATACTTTTACATACCTGATAATTTTCTGTCTTTGAATCCTGCTAGACCAGTCCAGAATCTACTGTGAAAGACTCTTTCCACAGGTTTGGGAGTCTGACTGCTGTTGAATGTATTGTCAGTATTATGTTCTGACGCAGAATTCATTGTGGTAAGAGAGCCAAATACTTATTCAAGTTAACTATTCAAAATCTGAGTTAAGAACATAACATAAGAACATAAGATATGCCATACTGGGTCAGACCAAGGTCCATCAAGCCCAGTATTCTGTTTCCAACAGTGGCCAATCTAGGTCATATGTACCTAGCAGTTTCCCCAAGAGACACAAGTTCCACAATGCTTGTACTGGGTCAAGCATTGATATCTTCGGTCACTTCTTAATAATGGTTTATGGACCTTTCCTCCAGGAACTTGTCCAAACCTTTTTTAAACCCAGCTACACTAACAGCCTTTACTACATCCTCCGGTAACAAATTCCAGAGTTTGATTACAAGTTGAGTGAAAAAATATTTTCTTTTATTAGTCTTAAATAGTTTGCCCTGTATCTTCATTGCATGTCCCCTAGTCTTTCTATATTCTGATAAGGTAAACAATCGATCTACGTTTACCCGTTCCACTCCGTTCATTAATTTATAGACTTCTATCATATCTCCCCTCAGCCGTCTCTTTTCCAGGTTAAAGAGCCCTAACCTTTTTAGCCTTTCTTCATAGGAGTATCCTTCCATCCCCTTTACCATTTTGGTGGCTCTTCTCTGTACCTTTTCTAAAATCGCTATATCCTTTTTAAGATACGGCGACCAGAATTGCACACAATATTCAAGGTGCGGTCTCACCATGGAACGATATAGAGGCATTATAATATCTTTTGTTTTATTTTCCATTCCTTTCCTTATCATACCTAACATTCTATTTGCTCTCTTGGCCGCCGCTGCACACTGGGCCGAGGGTTTTAACATGGTATCCACAATGACGCCTAAATCTTTTTCCTGGGTGGTGGTTCCTAATGTGGAACCTTGCATCGTGTAACCATAGTTTGGGTTGTTCTTCCCTAGGTGCATAACCTTGCACTTGTCCACATTAAATTTCATCTGCCATTTTGATGCCCAGTCTTCCAGTTTATCAAGATCCTCTTGCAAGTTTTCACAATCCTCTTGGGTTTTAACAACTTTAAATAGTTTTGTGTCATCTGCAAATTTGATAACCTCACTCGTTATTCCACTTTCCAGGTCATTTATGAATATGTCAAAAAGCAGCGGACCCAGCACAGATCCCTGGGGTACACCACTATTCACCTTTCTCCATTGGGAAAATTGGCCATTTAGCCCTACCCTCTGCTTTCTATCTTTTAACCAGTTCCTGATCCACAATAATACACTGCCTCCTATCCCATGACTCTTTAGTTTCGCCAAAAGTCTCTGATGAGGGACCTTGTCAAAGGCTTTCTGAAAGTCCAGATACACAATATCAACCGACTCACCTTTGTCCACCTGTTTATTCACTCCTTCAAAAAAACATAACAGATTAGTAAGACAAGATCTTCCTTGTCTAAAGCCATGTTGGCTGTCTCCCATTAGGTTGTGACTATCTACATGCTGAGTAATTTTATTCTTTATGATGGTTTCTACCATTTTTCCCGGTACTGACGTTAGGCTCACCGGTCTGTAGTTTCCCGGATCACCCCTGGAACCATTTTTAAAAATTGGTGTTACATTGGCGATCCTCCAATCTTCAGGTATTAGAGATGATTTTAATGATAGTTCACAGATTACTGATAGCAGTTCTGCAATCTCATATTTCAGTTCTTTCAACACCCTTGGATGTATACCATCCGGCCCAGGTGATTTGCTACTCTTCAGTTTATCTAATAGTTGTAAGACATCTTCCCGATGTATCGATATTTCCTTCAATTCTTCCGCACCTTTAAATACCACTTCAGTCATGGGTAACATCCCTACATCTTCCTCAGTAAAGACCGAAGCAAAGAATTCATTCAGTCTCTCCGCTATCGCCTTGTCGCCTCTTAGTGCTCCTTTAACCCCTTTATCATCTAATGGACCAACTGACTCTCTCACAGGTTTTTTGCTATGAATGTGCTTGAAAAGGTCTTTATTTCGCGTTTTTGCTTCCGCAGCAAGCTTCTTCTCAAATTCTCTCTTTGCCTGCCTTATCAATGTCTTGCATTTGACTTGCCAGTGCTTGTACTGTTTCCAGGTTTCGTCGTTTGGCTCTTTTTTCCATTTCCTGAAAGATGCTTTTTTGGCAACAACAGCCTCTCTGACCTCACCTTTAAACCATGCTGGCAGTTTTTTGGACTTCCTTCCACTTTTCTTAAAGCGTGGAATACAGCTGGTCTACAGCTGTTGATTACTAACATTATTCATTTATTTGGCTGGATTTAAATACTACTTTTCACAAAGCGCAAACCTTGAACAATTCAAACGTTTACATTGAATGAGCTTGAACAATAAAGATAAAGGAACAGGCTTAGTTGACTTGAACTATATACAGAATGCTTTTCATGGTATTTGTTCTTTAATTATATGCAGACTGCCTTTCATGTTGAAGGGGGGTGAAGGGGGTGGGTCCAAAGTGGAGGGTGAAGAAGTGGGTCTTGAGGAGCTTGTGGAAGGTGGGGAGGTCTGTGGTGTTTCTTATGGAGTCAGGGAGGGAGTTCCAGGATGAGGGGACCTATAGCTCAAGGGATCTGCCACATGTCTATTGGGTGCTTCTTGTTATTGCTTGGGGGGTGTCAGAGTGTTCATAGTGGAGGATCTCGGTGGTCTGTTCTTTCAGTAGTGTGATGAGGGATAGAAGGAGGGTGGATGATTGGTAATTGAGAGTTTTGTGTATTATTAGTAGGCTTTTGTAGAGTATTCTGCTTTGCAGTGGGAGCCAGTGAAGGTGCTTGAGGATGGAGGTGATGTGATCAAGGAT
Organism: Ichthyophis bannanicus; assembly: GCA_033557465.1. Lineage (NCBI taxonomy): Eukaryota > Metazoa > Chordata > Amphibia > Gymnophiona > Ichthyophiidae > Ichthyophis > Ichthyophis bannanicus. The sequence goes on from CM066032.1 coordinate 1,737,642,892, forward strand.
GGAGGTGTCATGGATTGTCTGGGCTGTCGTGGGAGTGCTATTTGAAGGGGGTGGCATGTTGATTTTGGGAGTCTGTAGTATATTGAATTACAGTAGTCAGCATGTGGTATAGTGAGAGCCTGTAGGGCCGAGCAAATGTCTGATGGGGTGAGGAGAGGGCTGAGGTGCTGGAGGGTTCAGGTTTTGTAATAGATTGAACTTGCTATGTTAGTTATTTGTGTCTTTAGGGTGAGGTGACTGTTGAGGATGATTTCCGGGTATTTTACTTCCAGTTTGACTTGGATTTCTGTGTTGTGGAGGGTGATGGATAAGGGAGGCGTGAATGATTCATTTTTAGTGATGAATAAGGATTCAATTTTCTTCAGGTTTATAGATAATTGATTTGCAGATAGCCATTGTGAGACGTCTGAGAAGCATTGCTGGAGTTCATGGTAGGATGGTTTGTTCAGGTTGAATGGTGTGTAAAGCATGATGTCATCTGCATAGATGTGATAGCTGATGATGTTGAGAGGGGTTGCATGTAGATATTGAAGAGGAGAGCTGAGAGAGTGGAGTCTTGGGGGACACCTTGAGTTTGAGTGTATGGCGTTGATAATAGCGGTCCAATTCTTATCTGCTAGAGTCTGTTGTGAAAGTAAGCTTGGAACCATTTTAATTCAGTGTCTTGTATTCCAGTTGACTGAAGGCATTGTAGAAGGATGTTATGGTTGATGGTGTAGTTTCATACTGGCTTCTCTTACTGCTGCACCAGCAAGTATACCTAGTGATGACATCACAAAGTTGCTCAAGTCTGCTTCTACCTGCTGGCAAGGGAGCATAACCCATGCATCTGGACTAGTCTAATATGATTCAAGGAAAGAAAATTCTGAGCTATGTAAAATGTTTCCTTACTTACTTACGCTTAAAGAGTCCTTTTCAAGAGTAAATGGAAATGACTTCTCTGAATACATGGTCCTAGGGTTAATCTACTCCTCTGGGACAATCCCTTGCTGTGTGTTCCAAAGGTGATCATATGTATTGTTCTTGCTCATAAGAAGATAAGAACATAAAAATTGCCATACTGGGTCATACTAGGGTCCATCAAGCCCAGGATCCTGTTTCCAACAGTGGCCAATCCAGGTGACAAGTACCTGGCAGGTTCCCAAAGGCCACAGGTAAGCAGTGGATTTCCCAGGTCCTCTTTAATAATGGTTTATGGACCTTTCCTCCAGGAACTTGTCCAAACCTTTTTTAAACCCAGCTACACTAACAGCTTTTACTACATCCTCTGGAAAGGAAATCCAGAGTTTGATTACACATTGAGTGAAAAAATATTTTCTCTTATTAGTCTTAAATGGGTTACATTGTAACTTAATTTTGTGTCCTCTAGTCCTTCTACTTTTTGATGGCGTTAACAATCAATCTATGTTAACCTGTTCCACTCCATTCATTAATTTATAGACCTCTTTCATATATCCCCTTAGCCTTCTTTTCCAAGTTGAAGAGCCCTAACCTTTTAAGCCTATCCTCATAGGGGTATCCTTCCATCCCCTTTACCATTTTGGTGGCTGTTCTTTGTACCTTTTCTAATTCCTCTATATCCTTTTTAAGATATGGCTACCAGAATTGCACACAATATTCAAGGTGCAGTTGAACCATGGAACGATACAGAGACATTATAATATCCTTAGTCTTATTCTTCATTCCTTTCCTTATGATTCCTAGCATTCTATTTGCTTTCTTGGTCGCCGCTGCATACTGGGCGGAGGGTTTCAACGCATTATTCATGATGACGCCTAAATCGTTTTCCTGAGTGGTGGTTTCTAAGGTGGTACCTTGCATCGTGTAAGCAAAGTATGGGTTGTTCTTTCCTAGGTTCCTAACTTTGCACTATTCCACATAAACCTCATCTGCCATTTGGACACCCAGACTTCCAATTTTTAAGGTCCTATTGCAATTTTTCACAATCCTCTTGTGTTTTAACAACTTTGAATAATTTTGTCTCTTCTGCAAATTTGCTTACTTCACTCATTATTCCCATTTCCAGCTCATTGATGAATATGTTAAAATGCAGGGGCCTAGCACAGAACCCTGCGGTATGCCACTATTTCATTTCCTTCATTGTGAAAATTGGCCATTTAGCCCTACTCTTTGCTTTCTATCCTTTAACCAGTTCCTGATCCACAATACTACACTGCCTCCAATCCCATGACTTTTTAATTTTGCAAGAGTCTCTCAAGAGGGACCATGTCAAAGGCTTTCTGTAAATCCAGATACACTCTATCAACTGGCTCACCTTTGTCTACCTGTTTCTTCACACCTTCAAAAAAAATATAACAGGTTAGTAAGACATAACTTTCCTTGGCTAAATCCATGTTGGCTTTCTTCCATTAAACCATGACTATATACTTAATCAGTAATTTTATTCTTTAAAATGGTTTCAACCATTTTTCTCAGTACTGACATCAGACTCACCAGTCTGTAATTTCCCAGCTCATCCCTGGAACCCTTTTTAAATATTGGCGTTACATTGGCCATTATCCACTTTTCAGGTACTACAAATGGCTTTAATGATAGCTCACAGATTACTAATAGTAGGTCTGCAATCTCATATTTCAGTTCTTTCAATACCCTGGGATGTATGCCATCTGGTACAGGTGATTTGCTGCTGCTCTTCAATTTATCAAATAGTTGTAATATATCTTCCCAGTTTATCAATATTTCTGTCAATTCTTCTGATACATCATCTTTATATACCATTTCAGGCACAGCCAAATTCCCTACATCTTCTTCAGTAAAGACCAAAGCAGAGAATTCATTCAGTCTCCCCGCTGTGGGCTTGTCCTCATTTAGCGCCCCTTTTACTCATTCTCCCTTGTGCTTGAAAGGCTGGGTCCTTTCTGAAATTCAGTTGACATTTCTTGATGTAAATACATGACTGGATTTCTCTCTACCAACTCACCTTTTTTAGAAAGTCTTTGACAAGATTCCCCATAAGAAACTCTTAAGGAAATATTAAAAAAAATAATTGGATAGGAGATAGTGTCCTATTCTGGATTGAAAACTGGTTATTATGAGTATTTAGTGCATACCTTTCCAGCAGTAGCTCAAGGTGAATTACAGTCATGTACTGTGTAGGTATTTCTCTGTCCCCAAAGAGCTTGCAAGCTAGTTTGTACCTGAAACAATGGAGGATTAAGTGAATTGCCCAATGCCACAAGGAGTGTCAGTGGGATTTGAACCCTGGTCCCAGGCTGCTGCCCTAACCACTAGGCTACTCCAAGGATCTGTGCTGGGCCCACTAGTTTTTAACATATTTATAGGTGACCTGGCAATGAAACGAGTGAGGCATGTGATAAGGAAGCTTATCATAGTTCAGGAGGGAGCTATAAAAGAGGTGAATTGGCTCTGAACAAGCAACCTGTCTTTGCTGGTAGAAATACTAAAACAGAATGTTTTCATAAAAGACTACCAGTCCCAGAATGCACCAGGTTACAAACAGCCTCTAGAAGGGCTGAAGTGGGGAAACGTGTGTTTAATCAGGAGAGCTATGAGGTAATCCCCAATCACTCATCTCCAAGGGCAGGGCTTGATTCAGCACAGCTGGGCTGTGCTAGGGTGCAGTGTCCCTCTAAGCACGTTAAAAGTAATAGATTTTCTACACACAGACAGAACTGGAATCGTGAGCAGATCAAGGACAGAGAGAGCAAGGAGAGACAGAAGCAGCAGCAACGTGGAAAGAAGAAGAGAAAGACACCTTGGAGGTCTAAAGAAGGAGCCCACAGAAGTACGTGTGTTGGGAGTCATTTCAGAGGCAAGCATACTCCATTGGACTGGAGGAAGCCAGAGGAATGGGGTTATAGAGCCAGGAATTCCCAGACGGCACCTTTGAAGGAGACGGCTGCAGGTGGAAGGGGTCCTAAGGCCATTGCAAGAAGGTATGTGAAGAGAGACCCAGTGTCCAGGGATCTTGATTGGAAGGCTGGACATAAAAGCTGGACTACTTACTGGCCAGGATACCTGGAGAGGAAGCCTAACAGCAAAGGAAGCTCAGGTATGAACTTTGATCTATGCCCTAGCTCTTCTTCAGGAAGACAGCAGGGAAACAAATATTATCCTGAGAGTGAACAATTGAGGAATTCCTCTGAGCCAGACCAGGATATTGATTCCATGATATTTGAGGAAGAAGGAGATATATTAACTGATCAGAATGAATACATGGATTGCTCTCTGTCTAGGCTGCTGTGGTAAAATACTTTCTCAATAATACAAAAACCACCAAAAGGAACTATAATTTGTTCTTTTATCTACCCAAAAAAGTCTGCAAGAAAGCTTTTGGGTAGGATTGAGCCACGTAGAGAAAGTGAACCAGCAAAGGGGTTTGCAGCTGGCTAATTGGTGATAATTGAGCCAGGTACAAGTGCACGTGAGCTCTGAAAGGAAACTTTTCTTTTTGTGTGTGTAAATAAGAAGAAAGTTATCCTTGATAAAGAACAGTTTTTGTTACTTTTGAGTTTTGTTTTTGCTTTTGGAGCAATGCTAAGAAAGTTATTAGCATGAGTCATCAAAAAGACTTTTTCTGTTTTCCCATCAAGGTCTTATTTGATTTTTGCTTAAGAAGTTCAGTTACCTGAATGCAATACTGAAAGCAAGTGTCCTTTTTGTGTTACCAAGTAAATCTGTGTGGGAGAATTAACCCCATGAATAAAATCCATTTTTCTTTGCTTACATTCGTGCATCACAACTCATTATTTTGTGAACGGCTGATTCTGGTATAAGTGAACTACATTCCCCACAATCCTTTGCAAGTCATAATAATATTTTTGCCTCTGCTAAGACTGTGGCCATTCACGACCAGCGCCCCCATTTACAGGCAATCAAATTTGCAGATGACACAAAATTATTCAAAGTTCTTAAATCAGAAGATCAAGAAAAGATGGAAGGAATATACAGAGTTTTTATATGATAAAGATCAAGTGGACCAACAGCCATTTCAACCTGTACCTTATGATCTGGAACCTTTGGTGATGAAAGAAGAAGTTGAAGCAGCATTGAAAGCCTTATCAAAGAACAAAGCACCAGGCATTGATTGCATTCCCATAGAAGTATTACAGCAATCTGATGCAGCTGTTACTGTACTTACAAGGCTCTGCCAAGAAATATGGAAGACAGCATCATGGCCAACTGACTGGAAAAGATCTGTGTTTATACCAATACTAAAGAAAGGTGATCCAACTGACTGTGGAAATTATCGCACAATCGCTCTGATCCCACATGCCAGCAAGATTCTACTGAAGATTATTCAAAAGAGACTACAATCATACCTGGAACAAGAACTACCTGAAGTGCAAGCAGGGTTCAGAAAAGGGCGAGGAACGAGAGACATCATTGCGGATGTGAGATGGATCCTTGAAAAGACTAAAGAATACCAAAAGGATATCTATTTGTGCTTTATCGACTATAGCAAAGCTTTTGACTGTAAACCATGAGAAACTCTGGGCCACATTAAGAAGCATGGGTATACCAGAACACCTGATCGTTCTCTTGCACAATCTGTACATTGATCAAGAAGCAACAGTTCGAACGGAACAAGGAGAAACAGAATGGTTTAAAATAAGCAAAGGTGTAAGCAAGACTGCAACTTTCCCCCTACCTGTTTAATTTATATGCAGAACAAATCATCAGAGAAGCAGGATTGTATGAAGACAACAGAGGTGTGAAGATTGGTGGAAGACTCATCAACAACCTTCGCTATGCTGATGATACCACATTACTGGCGGAAAGTGAAGATGATCTGAAACATTTGCTTCTCACAATCAAAGAACATAGGGGTATGTTTACTAAACAGGGCTAACCGTTAACCCGGGCTATTTGCCACTAGGTCCCAAGATCCGCAGCCGCTAATACCCTCGTTGTACCAAAAGAGTACACTAAATGTCACCAAGCAACCAGAGACAGGGCCTTCACCTTCTTCGCACCAACCTGCTGGAACAATCTCCCTCCACATATCCGTGCAATAAAAGACCTCTCTCAATTTAGAAAGACCCTTAAACACTACCTTTTCTGTCTTCACCTTTTAGACCCTAACACTACACCCCTTCCCCCCATCTCTCAAATCACCCACACAGCCTCAGACATTCCAACAACATAGCCCTGACAGAACATGAACCAAACTTTCTGCATTCCCAAAGTCATGATCCCAATATGTCACCTGAACTGTAAATTCAGACACTGATAATACTCTGTTTGTATATAATTTGTATATAGTTTCCCCTGTTATCTCCAAGTTACCAACCCTGTTATAATGTAAGCAAAGGATTGTCCCAATGCAAAATTTGTTAACTGTAAACCGCACTGGTACCAAAGAGCGCGGTATATAAGAACTGTAAATAAATATATAAATAAATAAATATTATTCAATGGGACCTAGTTGCAGATAGCCCGGGTTAACTGTTAGCCCGGTTTAGTAAACATACCCCATAGTCTCAAAATGGGCCTGCACCTTAATGTAAAGAAGACAAAGATCATGACAACTGGCATAATCAACAGGTTCATCGTCGAAGGAGAAGAAATTGAAATCGTGAATAACTTTAACCTACTTGGATCAACTATCAATAAAGAAGCAACAAGCAGTCAAGAAATCAGACGATGCATTGCTCTTGGCAGAATGGCTATGAAAGACCTAGATAAGATTCTGAAGAGCAGAGATGTCTCTCTGCATACAAAGATTCGACTTGTTCAAGCCATGGTATTTTCAATAACATCATATGGATGTGAAAGCTGGACAGTGAAAAAGATAGACAGGAAGAAAATTGATGCCTTTGAATTATGGTGCTGGCGGCGAATACTGTGTATACCATGGACTGCCCAAAGAACAAACCAGTCTGTACTAGTGGAGATCAAACCTAAGCTTTCTTTAGAAGCTCAGATGACAAGACTTCGACTTTCATACTTTGGACACATCATGCAGATAGAGAGATCATTAGAGAAAGACATCATGCTTGGCAAGATAGAAGGTCAACGCAAAAGAGGAAGGCCAGCAATGAGATGGATCGATACAATAACAGCAGCTACGTGTACCAGTCTGTCAACAATGAGCCGCCTGACTGAAGACCGAACACAATTTAGGATAGCTATCCAGAGGGTCGCCATGAGTCGACTCCGACTCGATGGCACTCAACAACAACAACAACAAATCAGAAGAGGATTGTGAATAATTGTAAGAGGTCCTTGAGAAATTGAGAGACTGGGCATCATTTAAGAAAGAACAAACCAAACTAGTTATACAACTCAAGGTTCTACATTAGGGGTCACCACCCAGAAAAAAGATCATCATGGATAATATTTATTTATTTATTTATTTTATTTATTTACATTCTCTTATATACCGCACTATTCGGCATCAGCACGGTTCACATAGAACAAAAAGTCTCAGTACAATAACAAGCATGAGATTACAGATAACAAGGGAAGGAACTTGGATAACAAGGGAAACTATTTACAGTCTATTTACAGATGTAACACTACTGCATGGATACAAGTTATTAGGAACAGGTGCTAAGAATATATTCAATAATCAAGGCGATTCATCCTATGTCTGTTATTGAGAAACCACGAAACTGAATAGCTGGGTGGAATCACTGATGTCAATGGGTGTCGATGGCTCTATAAGATGTTTGTTAAAGAGATGGAATTTGAGGGCTTTCCTGAATTGTGATACACTGTTGATAGCCCGTATGCCAGGGGGTAGTGTATTCCAGCACCTAGGGGCACAGAGGATAAAGGCTCTATTGGCTGTGGAAGAAGAGCAGCTTGTAAGGGCCTTTGGGAGTTTTAAGGAGTTGATGGCTGAGGATCTTCTTGTTCTGTTTGGTGTGGTGGTATGAATAAGGTCAGATAAGGAAGGAGCGGAAAGCTTGTTGAGAGCTTTGAACGTGAGAAGTAGAGTTTTGAAGGTAATTCTGGCCTGAATGGGTAGCCAATGTAATTGAATCAGCAAAGGAGTAACATGGTCAGTCCTGGCGGCCCCCTGGAGTACCCTTGCTGCGGCATTCATAGCCAGCTGTAAAGGGTTTAAGGTGGATTGAGGGAGACCTTGGAGAATGACATTGGCGTAATCGAAGTGGGGTATTATCAGTGCCTGGTAGATAGTCCTGAAGTCTTTTGGTTCTAGCATGGAGCGTAGGTGTCTCAGGGAACGGATCTTGTAATATATTGTTCTAACTGTGTTTCCTATGTGGGGCTTCATATCCAGGCGTTGATCCAGAGTGACTCCTAGGTAACGTATTGAGGGTTTGGATTGCAGTTCAGCTTCCTTAGTTCTGATAGATTGGGGTGGGATGAAGTTGGGGTTCCTTGTGATAAAGAGAACTTCAGTTTTCTTATGTTGTATACGGAGGTTTTGGGAGAGCAGCCAGTCAGAAACTGCATTGAAACAGTTTATTAGAGGGGAGAGATCCAAATGGTCAGTGGAGATGGGGGTGTAAAGTAGAACATCATCGGCATAAAGCATGCAGTCGACATTAAATGACCGTATGATCTTACATATTGGTTGCATGTAGATGTTAAATAAAAGGGCAGAGAGTGAAGAACCTTGAGGGACTCCCTGATCTAGGTGGAAGGGTTCTGAAGTTCTGCCTCCTGAGCGGACATGCTGCCATCTTCCGGATAAGTAGGACCTGCACCATTCAAGTGCTGTTCCAGTGATGCCCTTCTCAGTTAGCCTCATTAAAAGGAGATCGTGATTCACTGAATCAAATGCTGCTGCGATGTCCAGAAAGATGAGGGTGAATCCTTGGCGGATGTTATCTATGCCAGTGATTATCTTGCTGAAGAGTATGGTGAGGAGAGTTTCGACTCCATGATATTCCCTGAAGCCATGTTGGCAGGGGTCTAGCGGAGCAGCGGTGTCAATATGGTCCTGTAACTGACGTTGGACCTCCTTTTCGATGATCTTAGCAAGTAGAGGTATGCTAGAGATAGGTCTATAGGACTCAACCTTTAGGGGGTCGAGTTTGCAGTTTTTCAACAGGGGTCTAATTGAAGTGTGTTTAAGGGCTGAAGGGAATGATCCTGTTGAGAAGGAGAGGTTCATTATGGAGGCAATTACTGAGCTGAAGTGACTGCGGAGCTCCTTGATCCAGAAGGCAGGGCATGGATCAGACTGGGATGTAGTGATGTTGAGTGCTGTAATAGTGTCTTCAATTCCTTTCTTAGAAGGAATAGAGAATGCAGAAAGAGCTCCAGGGGTGACCTGCCCAAGGGTGGTGGTTATTGTGGTGGTTCTGTTAATAAGGCACATCTTAGATTGTAAGTGGGCTGCAAAGTCTTGAGGATGTATTTCAACTTGCGGCCCAGAGGATGGTTCCTTAGATAGGGACTTAACAAGGTCAAAAAGGTCGTGTGGCTTATTGAGAGATCTCATCAAGGTATCCGAGTGGTATCGTTTCATTGACTCAGAGATTGCCTTGCGGTGAGCAGCTAGGTGGCTATTGAATGCTGTCAGGTCCACAATAGCATGGGAGCGACGCCAATGTTTTTCAAGTTTCCGTAATAGGATGAGGGATTCTCTAAGGTCTGCAGTGTACCAGGGGGCGTTCTCTCTTTTCCTTGAATGCTTTTTTGCTGGGGGACGCACGGCAATAGCACTGAGACTATTGTTCCAGTGAGAGATTAGGTCCTCAAGATTTGTGGTAGTGGTATTTATGAGTTGTTGATTTTCCGCAAGGATGAGCTCTTTGTTAAATGGCTTAAAAGATCTAGTGGTTGGTCTTGCTGTGTTAGCTGGTGTCTTGAAGCTTTTGGAGAGGGTTTTGCTTGAAGGAATCTGGAGGATGATCAATTTGTGATCAGACCAGGGAACAGGAGTAATGGATGTAATAGGATCGAGAGATGTGTTGAGGGATGACTGTGGGGCGAATATCAGATCTAGAGTGTTGCCTTTAGTGTGAGTGGGGGCTTTCACTAGTTGCGTGAAGCCGAGGTTCTCAAGGGCTTCTAGGAATGGAACTGCTTGATTATCCTGTAAAGTTGGTAGGTTGAAGTCACCTAGGATCCACATTGGGGTATGTGGGCTATGAGGGTTGGAGGCAAGCTCGATGATAGAGGCGAGCTCATCCAGTGACGTGGAGGGAGCTCTGTAGAGCAAGCTGATTGAGCAGCGTCTATTGGAGATGGTAATGGTTTCCATGTGACTTGTGCTGGTGGAGTGCGTCGTCTGAAACTGGAGGTCTGATCTAGTGAGGATGAGGACACCACCACCTCTTTTATCTTGCCTGTGACTGGTATGTACTGTAAAACTTGGGGGGAGGAGCTGGTTGATTATGACATTGTCTTCCTCAGATAACCATGTCTCTGTGACCAAGAGTATGTCAAGGTCATGAGTGGAAATTAAGTCAGTGACAACTGGCCATTTCTTCCTGATGGAGCGTGCATTGATGAGGGCACATTTGAGGCTGTCGGGGTAAGTTTTATCAGATTGTTTGCTTCTGTTGGGATGTTGAAGGGGAATATGGAGGAGATGAGGGTGGCGAGGGCGTGTATCCCAGTGTAAGTTGCTGTGGGAAGTACCAGACCATCTCCTTCCGTGGCTCTGCAGTATTGGGATTTGTTTGATGGAGGTGGTTAAGGCTAGAGAGCAGGAGAACCAGTTAGTGAGGATGATATAGCATCCAAGGATGGTGGTTATGAGGAGGCCCATCTTTGTAAGGATGAGGGAATTGTGTTAGGGAAATGAAGATGGATACCAGGTGAGTATTGTCGGATGGTGCACAAGAAGGCGACCTAGAGCAACTATTGGGTAGGACTATGAGGGAGGTTGCTATATTTACTGCTGCCCAGACCCGGCTCCAACTTGGTAGGGAGAGTTGCTGGCTCTATTAGAGCATATGAACTGGCTGAGCAATTAATTTTAATGTATCGTTGACTCGGCAGTATTCATATTAACCCACATTAAGTGGTAACTGGATTCTCATATGCAGATTACAGTAAATCACGGTACCAATGTGGTTCACAGTGTGGTATATCGGTTCACAGTATACATTAGGTTGATTAGAGCATAGTGATGTTTGGTTGGCTGTTTACAACACAAGTTTACAACAAGTTTTGCAACATTTTGAAGTTCAATGCATTAGTGCAATTTGCAGTGTACTAAGAAAGTTACAGTGTGTTTCAGGTCAAAAGTAGAACAGCAAAGAATCTTAGAGTGGCTGTTTGCAACAATGTAAACATTTGTTGCAATGTCTCGGTTAAATTGTAACAGCAGAGCAATAAACTGAGAGTGTACATTCAGAGCAATAAATTGAGAGTGTAGCTTTGTAAGGACTACCCTGCAACATTTAACACTGAGGGACTGTCTGGTGAAAACATGAGATTTGTTTCAACCTTTAATCTAGGAGTGGTAATAGAAAGTTGGAACTGAGGCTTGATGCCCTTGAATACGTACTACTCGTGCTTTTACTTATTGTGGATACATATCAGGGTACTATGTTATAGGAGAGATCAGTTAACTTACAGTCTTTTGCGGGGTTTGATGTTTTCTTGTATTAGTTTTGTTTCAGGGTAGATCGTGCCTTCTGTTAGTCTCTGCTATGGCGTTGTCAGATTTCCGCTGGGTAGAAGGGGTTCTCAGAGTTGATTTATTGCAGGTTATTCGGGGCGTCACGCGTATTCAGAGCTTTAGTTGAGTTAGGGCAGCTTGCTGTTAGTGGGGTTATGTAACGGTGCCCCGCCTAAGGGCCACGCCAAAGGGCCCTCTGGCGAGGCCCTCAGGCGCGGGCCCGCCTGGCAGCGGCTTCCTTTTGTGCCGGCCTGCTGCTCCTCCCCCTCCCACAGCCCCGACTGGGCTGGAGGAGCTTCTCGGGAGGGCCGGATGGCCTGGCGGCTTTGCACTCCCCGATCAGGGGAAGAAGATGGTGGCTCTGCTGTTTTCCCGCCGGCAGCGGCTTCCTTTTGTGCCGGCCTGCTGCTCCTCCCCCTCCCACAGCCCCGACTGGGCTGGAGGTGCTTCTCGGGAGGGCCGGATGGCCTGGCGGCTTTGCACTCCCCGATCAGGGGAAGAAGATGGTGGCTCTGCTGTTTTCCCGCCGGCAGCGGCTTTGCACTCCCCGATCAGGGGAAGAAGATGGTGGCTCTGCTGTTTTCCCGCCGGCAGCGGCTTCCTTTTGTGCCGGCCTGCTGCTCCTCCCCCTCCCACAGCCCCGACTGGGCTGGAGGTGCTTCTCGGGAGGGCCGGATGGCCTGGCGGCTTTGCACTCCCCGATCAGGGGAAGAAGATGGTGGCTCTGCTGTTTTCCCGCCGGCAGCGGCTTCCTTTTGTGCCGGCCTGCTGCTCCTCCCCCTCCCACAGCCCCGACTGGGCTGGAGGTGCTTCTCGGGAGGGCCGGATGGCCTGGCGGCTTTGCACTCCCCGATCAGGGGAAGAAGATGGTGGCTCTGTTGAAATCCTCTGTTCAGTGTGCAATGGCAGCTATGAAGGCTAATAGAATGTTATGAATTATAAGGAAAGGAATAGAGAATAGGATGCATCTGTATCGCTTCATGGAAAACCCAACTTGATTATTATGTGCAGTTCTGGTCACCGCATCTCAAAAAAGATATAAAGGAATTGGAGAAGAGTGATCAAATCGATAAAGGAGATGGAAGGATAACCCTATGAGAAAGAGGCTTAAAATATCAGAGCTTTTCAGCCTGGAGAAGAGATGGCTGTTGGGGAGATTAATAAAGGTTTATAAAATAATAAGTGGAGTGGAACAAGTAAATGTTAATCAATTGTTTACGCCATCAAAAATGATTAGGAGACATGCAAGGAAGCTACAAAGTAGTACATTTGAGACTAATCAGAGAAAATATTTTTTCACTCAATGTGAAATTAAGTTCTGGAATTCGCTGCCAGAGGATATTGTAAAAGCTGTTAGTATAAGTGGGTTTAAAGAAAGGTTTTAATAAGTTCCTGGAGGAAAAGTCTAAAAACTATTATTAAAGTGGACTGAGGAAATCCACTGAATACCTCTGGGATAAGCACATGGAATCTGTCTACCTTCTGGGATCCAAAACAACCCCACAAAAGCAAGATGTGTAGATCGGTCACAGGTGCTTTATTGAGAAACCCCTATGTGTTTTGACAGATGCCTTCTGCAGGGGGTAAAAACCTCAAATAAAAACAAATAACATCAAATAGGAATGAATATAGACAATAAATAACCAATTATAAAATATAATAATAATAAAACACTTTAAATAGATAAAACAAATGAACAGTAAGTAAGAGCACTTGTATCTACAAGATAACAAAAATAATAACAGATAGTAAATAAAAGTGTAACCAGTGTTTTAAGGAAAAGCCACATAGTTCATCTTATGAGCATGGTATACCAAACGGAAACCAATTAAACCAGAAAGAACATGTTTTAAAATGTGGAGCAATGGGTGAAATTAAGGAATGTATTTGGGAGCGCTAAGCAACGAAACCAGAACCTATCATATCTTTGAAATGTCCAAATTCAATGGCAGAACTAAAGTTTAAAGAGCCATATGTTGGACAGAGGTGACAGAGCTTTCAAGAATTCCTCATGCCCCTAGAAGACTACAGTTCATCATCACTACACTAGTGCCGGCATTGTATACGGAGATTGAAAATGGTAAAAATGACTTGCTTGTCAGACACCAGTGAATTCCAGCAATAGGATTTGAACTCAGGAATTCCAAACTCCCAGCTTGCATGATAACCACAAGAGCATAGATTTTTCCTAGCTTGTCACTATAAATGTGCTTGACTACAAAAATAACATTTATTTTCAAATTAAACACAAACTTAAGAGACCAATTCAAACTCTTTGTGTGACTGCAGTTAGACTGGCTGATTAATTCATTTCTGCCCATATTGCTGAGATTATATGGCCAACATCCAAGCACTCATACTGTAGCCATTCTGCTAACAGGAGAATAAAAGAATCAAACTTCACTCCCTTCAGGAAATAGACTGGCTTTGAGAGCAAAACAGATATTTTAAATCAGATTTGCAGGACAGAAATATTTCAATGACTTGTCAAAGGAGAGCAAAGCTCCAGACCCTATAACGAACTGAGACATTTTCTTAGTGCTTTTACAGTTTGGTCAACAGTATTGGTACCCTTGCAGTTCAACCCCTTAATGTCCAATATCTCCTAAAAAAAAGTGGCCAGTGAAATGGCTTTGGACTATATATGCACACACATTTGACACATAAAAGAATCAAATAAAACAAGACCAATTAAAAAAGGAAATAGTATAAAAACGGGGATATTGCCAGAACATGATTATTGTCACCCTTATAAACAATTCAAATCAGTTTGAAGAGAAGAACCGCATTCCCATTGTGGTAAAATTAGATGTACCTGTGATCAGTTGTCAATGCTCACATGACTTGAATCAACCAATGAATGATGGCGCTAATATTGAAAATGGCCACATTCACTCCCTGTTCCATTTTCACAATGGTGAAGGCAAGAGAGCTGCCTGAGACTGTCAGAAAAGCCATTATCATCAAACTTCAAAGGGGTACAAGGACATTTCCAAAAAAACCTTGGGATTCCTGTGTCTACAGTTTTCACTGTTATTAAGAGGTTTTCTGCTCCTGGAACTGTTAAGGACCTCCTAGGATGTGGTGGGAAGAGGAAAATTAATCCAAGAAGTCTATGAAGGTTAGTACGAACTATTGGAGAAACATCATATACAACGCACTAAACAAAGAAGGACTTCATGGGCGAAGACCAAGAAAGGGACCCCACTGCTCAAGGACAGAGGTAAAAAGGCATGCCTGATATCTTTGCCCAAATCCACCTTGAGAAACCACAATCCTTCTTGGACAGATAAAAGCAAACTTGAGCTGTTTGGCAACACAGGCCAGCGATACATTTACAGGTAAAGAAGTGAAGTTTATAAGGAAAAAAATACATCCTGCATACTGTTAAATATGGTGGAAGTTCCATAATGTGGTGCTGTTTTGTTGCCTCAGGAACTGGAAGTCTGGAACGTATTAAAGGAATCGTAAAGTCAGAGGACTACCAAGGTATTTTGGAGCAAAATGTGCTACCTAGTGTCAAAAAGCTAGGTTTGGGTCAAAGGTCATGGGTTCTCCAGCAGGATAGTGACCCAAAACATACATCCAAAAGTACAAAAGAATGGTTAAAAAGGAACAAATGGACTGTTTTAAACTGACCAGCAATGACTCCTGATCTCAGTTCAATCAAGAACCTTTAGAAAGAGCTGAAATCTGCCATTGGTAAAAGGAATCCTGAAAACATTCATGAGCTGGAACAAATCACAATTAAAGAGTGGGAGAAACTACCAACAGACAGATGTACGAAACTCATAGATGGCTACAAGAAACATTTGGAGGCTGTCATCACTACCAAGGGTTGTGCAACCAATTAGTGAAGGATGCCATTGATCCTGTCCAGGTCGTATTTTTTTTCTCAGAAATTACTGACATCATTTTTTTGTTGTATAACTGTGAACATACTATGAAAATAATATGATGACATACAGTTGGAATAGTTCCCCAGGGATCGGTCCTGGGACCGGTACTGTTCAATATATTTGTGAGTGATATTGCTGAAGGACTGAATGGAAAAGTCTGTCTTTTTGCAGGTGATATGAAAATTTGCAACAAAGTGGACTTCCCAGAGGGAATGGATAACATGAGGAAAGATCTACAAAAGCTGGAAGAATGGTCTAATGCTTGGCAGTTACAATTTAATGTGAAGAAGTGCAGTGTCATGAACGAGGGATGCAGAATCCAAGGGAATTGTATGCGATAGGGGGCGAGAGGTTGGTGTGCACAGACCAGAAGAAGGACCTTGGAGTGATTTGTTTCTGAGGATCTCAAGGTAGCGAAACAGCATGACAATGGTGTGTCCAAAGCCAGAAGGATGCTGGGGTTGCATAGAGACAGGAATTACCAGCACAAAGGAGGAAGTACTAATGCCACTGTACAAGTCACTGGTGAGGCCTTGTATATTGTTTTCAGTTTTGGAGACCATATCTCGCAAAGAATATAAAAAGGCTGGAAATGGTTCAGAGGAACACAACCAAAATGATTTGGAGTCTGCACCAGAAGACATATGAAAAGAGACTTGAAGACCTAAATATGTATATGCTTGAGGAGAAGAGGGACAGGAGAGATATGAGACATACCTTTAAATACTTAAAAAGTATTAATGAACATACAAATCTTTTTCAAAGACAGGAAAGCTGTGAAACTAGAGGGCATAACATGAAACTGCAAGGGGGTAAACTGAAAGGCAACGTCAGGAAGTACTTTTTCACTGAAAGGGTGGTTGATGCTTGGAATGCCCTCCTGATGGAAGTGGTCGTGGCAAATACAGTGACAGAATTCAAAATGGCCTGGGACAGACACAGTGGATCCCTTTATAGCAACAGGATAAAATTCACATAAACTTAACTATCTTATTTCTCAAGATATTGTACACAACATACCTAAAATGCAAGGGTGCCAATAATGTTGACCACAGATGTAACTGCTTGTATGATGATCTTTTGAGATTTCAGTGTGTTTCATTCTCAATTTATTAAAATTGCAAAATTTTTGGTCTGTTGTCCCATACACACATCATTTTTAATTTCATAAAGTGGACCTCATCTTGAATTTGTGTTTAGAAAGGAAAGCTTTTAGCATCCAATGAAAGTTTAGTGCAATCAGGTATTAAACAGGAATCAAGCAGGACGCAGATATGATGTTAGCATGCAATATGAAATAACCTTCCAGTGGGAAGCCAGCTCCACATACTTTGTAAGACGATACAGTTGAAGGTCCACAGTCACTTGTTTACATGCCATAATCAAAGGCTGAGTTCAGAATGCCCTGCATCCAAAACTTGAGGATACTCTTCTGGTCATGTTTATCTTAATGGAAACATAACTGCAAATGACCCAAGGCAGTGGAATTTAAGAACTGCAACCAGTCCCCCAGGAGAGTTTGGAAAGTGTATGTGAAATGAAATCTTGATACAAATGTACACAGACATTCATTCTCATTTGTAAGCATTTTTGTTTTAGTGTGGAAGACAGGTTTTATGGTTAGAAATAATGTGGGAAGCAGTAATGGCAACGTACATGGAAAGGCTAATCATTTATGAAAGGGTGGAAGGAAGGGGATTTGTTACAAGTACTGCCTCTTAGAAAGTCTTCTGACATACCTCAAAAGAGAAGTTTAAAGCAACATGAGTACTAGGAATGCCGAAAGTAAAATATCAGATGCACTAGGTACTTATGACCTAGATTGGCCACTGTTGGAAACAGGATACTGGGCTTGATGAACCTTGGTCTGACCCAGTATAGCATATCTTATGATTGCGCTGTTGGACGCATTAATGCATAATAAGGGTAATTATATGTAAAAGGCAAAAAAACATCTATATGCAGCCTATTTTATAAAGGCACAGCTCTCTATGGGGAATGTTTACTAAACTCCCTGTTAATGTGGGGTTTAACACGCAATAAGCATACTGTGCTAAACACTAGAATGGACCCCGCTACAAATATCCATGTGCTAAATGGATAGTGTGGGATCGGGCAGAGACAGAGTAGGTTGTGGTGCACTTCTGTCCTCCTCCAAACTCACCACCTGCTCCTCTGACCCTATCCCCAACCATCTCCTAAGCCCCATCTCCTCCACTGTTGTCCCTTCCATCTCTCATATTCTCAACCTTTCGCTCTCCACTGCAACTGTCCCCGCAGACTTCAAGCATGCTGTGGTCACACCTCTCCTCAAAAACCCCTCTCTTGATCCCACTTGTCCTTCCAATTATCGAGCCATCTCTCTCCTTCCCTTCATTTCTAAACTACTTGAATGTATGGTTCACCGCCGCTGCCTTGACTTCCTCTCCTCTCATGTCCTCCTGGATACCTTACAGTCTGGCTTTCATCCCTTACACTCTACTGAAATGGCTCTTGTCAAAGTCTCCAGTGACTTGTTCCTGGCAAAATCCAAGGGCCTATACTCTGTCCTCATCCTCCTTGACCTCTCTGCTGCTTTCAACACCGTTGACCACAACCTTCTCCTCGACACCCTGTCCTCACTTGGCTTTAAGGGCTCTGTACTATCTTGGTTTTCCTCCTATCTCTCCCATCGCTCCTTCAGTGTGTGCTCTGGTGGCTGCTCCTCCTCCGCTACCCCGCTCCCAGTTGGTGTACCCCAAGGATGTGTCTTGGGTCCACTCCTTTTCTCTCTCTATACACAGTCCCTTGGTGCGCTTATCTCTTCCCATGGCTTTCAGTACCATCTGTATGCAGATGACTCCCAGATCTACCTCTCTATGCCTGAACTCTCTCCGGCAATCCAGACCCGGATCTCTGCCTGCCTTTCTGACATTGCTACCTGGATGTCTCACCACTGCTTGAAATTGAACATGGCCAAGACTGAACTTCTTACCTTTCCCCCTAAAACCTCCTCTCCTCTTCCTCCCTTCTCAGTCTCTGTGGACAGCTCTGTACGCCTTCCTGTTTCCTCGGCCCGCAAACTGGGGGTTGTCTTTGACTCCTCTCTCTCTTTCTCCACACATATCCATCTCGTAGCTAAGACCTGCCGTTTCTTTCTCTACAACATTAGCAAAATCTGCCCTTTCCTTTCTGAACACACTACTAAAATGCTTGTCCACTCCTTAATCACCTCCCGTCTTGACTACGGTAACCTACTCCTTGCTGGTCTCCCTTTGAATCATCTCTCTCCCCTTCAATCTGTTCAACACTCCGCGGCACGGCTAATCTTCCGCCAGCCTCGTCATGCCCATATTACTCCTCTTCTCACTTCATTGGCTCCCTATCCGCTTCCGCATCCAGTTCAAACTTCTCCTGCTGACCTATAAATGCATTCACTCTGCGGCTCCTCACTACCTTTCTTCTCTTATCTCTTCGTACAACCCCATTTGGGAACTCCGCTCTTCTAGCCAACTACTTCTATCTGTGCCCTCCTCTCCCACTGCCAACTCCAGACTTCGCTCCTTTCACCTTGCTGCACCTTACGCCTGGAACAAACTACCTCTGTTTGTACGTCAGGCACCTTCTCTAACCCTCTTCAAATCCAGGTTGAAAGCTCACCGCTTTGCTGCTGCTGCCTTTAGATCTTGACTCACCTGATCTCCTTTCCCCCCTCCCCTGTTTTACCCTGTGTTTACCCTTGTTCTACCCCTGCTTTCACCTTCTGTGTTTGTCTTGACTAGATTGTAAGCTCTGATGAGCAGGGACTGTCTCTTATATGTCTGTGCAGTGCTGCATACGACTGGTAGCGCTATAAAAATGCTCAGTAGTAGTAATGGTGGAACATGGGCATTGATGATGCATCTACTACTACTACTATTAATCATTTATAAAGCGCTACAAGGCGTACGCAGCCGCTGAATAGATACATGTAAAAACACGATACCTGCTCGTCAGAGCTTACTATCTAATCAAGACAGACAATACAATTGCTGAGAATAAGGGTACAACTAGGGAAAGGTAAGGCCACACGTAGGAGAACAAGGGATCAGGATCCAAAAGCAGCCTCAAATGGTGAACCTTTAGCATGGATTTGAAAAGGGGTAGAGATGAAGCCTGATGTACAGACTCAAGTAGTTTGTTCCAGGCATACGGAGCAGCAAGGTGAAAGGATTGAAGTCTGGATTTGTCAGTGGAAGAAAAGGGCATAAAGAGAAGTAAGCCAATAGAAGAGCGGGGTTCATGAGAAGAGGTGTAGGGAGAGAGGGGAGGTAGTTTGGAGAAGTAGAATGAATGCATTGAACATTGCCATAAGCGTGGGTGCACTTAATGCCATCCCAGCGGGTGGTGTTAAGTGCATCCGCATGCCGGATGCTGTAGTGCTGCATAGTAGCAATGCATCAGTGGCAGAGGGTCAGATGAACATGTCCCCTAAAGTTGGCATGGACCTCCACAGTAAATTTGCAACACAAATACACGTTATCAATGTACTCTTTAGTAATCATGTCCCTATGTGTCTTCATAAAATACCAGCACAAATTCTGCAGATATTGTGGGTAAAATGAGCTTGAATACATACTCAAGAGTGGTGCAAATGAATGCATGTACAATACACAGAAACATGCAGATTTTACAAAAGTACATGTGTATGTGTTTGTTTATTTGATTGACATACCGTCCTACTTTAACAATCAGAGCGGTTCACAGTTTACAATAACTCAGAAAGTGGGCACAAGGCCAGAAAGTGAAAGGAAATTGCAATCAATAATAGGACAGTGGTAGTAAATAGGCATACAAGACAGCGAGCAGAGTTAGAATTGTAGTTGGGGGGGGGGCGGGTCAAACAAAAGGGGAGGGAAGGTCAAAGGCTAAGGAAAAAAGGTGGGTTTTTAGGTTCTGTTTGAAGGTGACGTGATGGGGTTCTAACCCGAGGGAAGTGGACAGTGAGTTCCAGAGTGCAGGGCCAATGAAAAAGAACGCAGATGAGCGGGTAGACTGGTGGTGGGCGAGAGAGGGAGATGAAGGCGGTTCAGATGGAATGAGCGGGGGGTATGTCTGGGGGTGTGAAATGTGATAAGATCTGCCAGATATTGAGGGGTGCTAGTGTGGAGGGCTCTATGAAACAAAGTTAGTAGTTTGAACTGAGGGCAAAAGGGGATGGGCAACCAGTGGAGGTGAAGAAGGAGAGGTGTTACATGGTCACGATGGGAGGAGTGTGTGATGAGACAGGCAGCAGTATTCTGAATTCGCTGTAGTCTACATAATTGTGACTTTATAAGGCCGATGAGAGCCAATGTTCCCTCTAATTTTCTGTAGGCTGTGTGTGCATAAAATATCAGCTGTGCAGCTTTTGAAGGAAGATTAAATTTTTGTGCGCCACATAACGACACTCGGAGTTACATACTTTAAAATTTGACTACACATCAGAATACAGTATGTACACCACATCGATTGCACTAGAAAACATTGCAGAACTTGTGAAAACCGTAAATACACAACAACTTTTAAATTTTAAGACATCTGTGTTGTTTTCTATCAGAACCAGAACCGTAATTTTTGTGCGCTCTGTTGTAAAGTATGTGCGCTCTCTCTACGAGGTGCGCACAGCTTAGAGGGAACAGTGATGAGAACAGAGTTAGAGAAATCGACACGGGACATAACCAGTGATAGTAAAAGAGTAGTGAGAGCAGGTGGTGTGAGAATAGGGTGACTTGCACGAATCTGGCAAAGGAAGAAAAAGGAGGTTTTGATGATATGAAAAATGTGAGCCTGACAAGAGAGATCAGAATCGAAAAGAACACCCAGATAGCTGAAGCAAGAAACTATAGGTATGGAGGATCCCGAAAAAGAGGGGGCCAGTGGTGGGGAAGGACTGCCATGTGTGAATCAGATTGCAGCGGTTTTAGTTAGGTTAAGATGAAGACAATTAGAGGTGAGCCAGTCAGTGACGTCTACATTACAAGAGTTGAGAGTAGAGAGATCAGGGTGAAGGGGGGGAAGTGTGGTGTAGAAGTACTAGATTGTCTGCATAATAGAAGGCGGAGATATCGGATTGCTGTATCAGTAGAGCAAGTGGAGCTAGAAAGAGATTAAAGAGAAGGGGTGCCAGAAAAGAACCCCGGGGGGGGGGGGCCCACAGGGCAGCGGGAAGGGGTCAGAAGGTGGAACGGAGAAGGATGAGGAAAGAACCGCACAGGACCGAGAGGAGAAGAAGGAGTGGAACCACCAGTAGACTGTGCTGCAGAGGCCGGCCTCATGCAGACGAAGGAGAAGGATAGAGTGATCGAGTGTAAATTGTGACCCTGCCCAAATCCCACCCCACGACATACCTACACTGAAGTATACAAATGGACATTCTTGTCATTGCATGTACTTGTATGCACAGGGTAATTTTATAAGAGACATTATACAGGCACAATATTCAAAAGGGCTTATTTGGCAAGCATGTCTGCTAACCAGATAAGCCCTGATGAGCCCAATATTCAGCATATTTATCCAAATAGTGCCGATAGTGCTGTGGTAGGGCATGTCAATTTTAGGGGTAGATTTTTATTTTTCCAAACTTTACAAATTACTAGTGACCAAATTATGCAGTTTTGCATGCTGAATCTAAAGCTATCTTCAGAAACGGCTTAAAGTGAGTCTTACCTACATCAAATCACATTTGAAATATGCGGAAATTAAGTCATATTTACTTGAATGTACAAATAGTCTGAACAACACCTGTAGCATAAAATGTCATTTATGCAGTTAATTTAATTTATTTAACAAAATCCAGCAAAGAAGCCATATCTTGTTTGCTTCTGTTTCGGCTCATGAACTCCTTGCTGACCATCTGACCCCTAATATAATGTTCCCCCTCTCCTGATTGTACATATGACCAGCAGCCTCAGTTGTCATTTTTACACACCTTTCTGTGGACTGGGTATGTGATGGCCAGTCTGGAACCACCATGAGCTTGCTCAGAAATGCCTTCATCTCTGCTGTTGTCATGGTACAGGTAAGAGGAGGCTCAGAGACTCCGGAGCTCCAGTAAAGTAATTGGGTGAGTGTAGTTGCCTTAGGATTGATGGATGGTGTTTTCCTGGGTCTCACACTGCTGTCTTCAAGCTGAGTCTTCTCATCTCTTTCACCTCTGATCTTCAATATCTTCTTCGTTGCATCTACTCTTTCCTGTTTCTCTTCACTGCACAACATAACTTGCAGAACAGACTCATTGGCACCATACCAAGCTGATCTTCTCACTGTAGGCATGACTATCTTCCTTACCTCTTCATACCGTTCTTTCAACAGTTGCAGCTGGAAAAGGAGATGCCTGGGACTGTGTGTCCAATTGCTATTTATTTTTATATTGAACCAGTTCACCATGTAAAACCCAACACAGAACTCTACAATCATTCTTAAATTGTTCAGATTCTTTCCTTTCAGATTATGCTTGGAAATCCATATTCTCATGAACCTCAGAGCTGTTGCAAGCCATTTGCTTTGTGACACAGGTCCTATTTCCAACATTAATTTGTGTTTTTTTGTCATTTGCGTACAGGTAGGCAAATAACATATTACACAAAATGTAAAGCTAGTTGTTGATTTGCCACATGAAATTGTACCATTTTTTCACTAGTGCTTTTTAAAATTATAAAATCTCCAAAACTGACACACCCTAGTGCTCCGGTGGTCCATGGGAAGAAGTGGAGAGCAGCCAGCACTTATTCGCATAAGTATCTGCATAAGTTAGAACAGGACTAAAACTGTTCTAAGTATATGCAGATTGGCTAGCTGAATAACAGCTGAAAATCACCGCCAGCTGGATAGCCTCAACTGCTGATCACAAAATCCAGACACTCAGTGGCAGCTGCTCTCTGGATACTGCCTCTGTGTATCTACATTTATAAAAACGCTGATCACCATGGCCTCAACACAGGCCCGATACATGCAAAAATACCTTTATAAAAGTACCCTCCATGCTATTAACAAAGTCATCACCTATATTAAACTGATTTTTGGTTTATTGGATTTTATTTTTGTCGCTCTCTGAAATAATCATCATTAGTCGATGGTATTGGCTGTTTTTAAGTTCTCAGTTTATAAGATGGAATAGATGACTTTTTCTTAGCTGTTTCTGCGGGGGTTCTTGTATAATGTCATTGATGTCTCTCTTAAATATTAAATGGTACATTTGTTATATAGTATGGGGCCAATTCCATTACAGGCATGTCTAGGCCATGGGTGTGTCCAAATAGTAAAAGTGCCCGATTTAAATGGGATTCCACATTAGACACGCACACGGTTCAGAATAGGGACAAACACATTTTTGGCGCTGCGCGTAGAAAGCACTATAGAGCATGGGATATGGCTATATGCACAAATGACTTTGTATGTCCCCGTGCTCACCATATTCTGAAAGGTTAGACATTCAATAACCCACCCGCCTCCACTCTAGACCCATGACCAGCCATGCCTTCGTGTACAATGTGCATCTCTAAGCTGCTCCACTCACTGACAGTGTTGTGCTGATGCAAACCATATATGAATACTGATGATATAGAAATGGTGATGCAAACTGGACTATTTAAACCAATCTATTGCATGCCCAGAACACGGCAACGATAGCTCGGTGCACTCTACGATAGTTTAAAAGCAGGTAGAAAGTGATGTGTTTGACATGACATACTTCGCATCACAACATATATGGCAGTGGAAGACATCCTTAGTTATGCTTGCCTTGGTCATCTCAGAAAATAGTCTGTGCAATGCTCAGTATGGCCCAGAAGAAATCAGAAGAGGGTCTCTATAGCAAAACATCAGCACAGAATCACAGAATGGGACTATTCAACAGTGCAAAGAGCGCTAATAAATGGCCAAAACATTCTGAGGGGCCCTTAGTAGTGACAGGGATATGTTGTGACATCTTGCTATAGAGAACCTCTTCTGATTTAATCTCACCGATCACACTGGCACCTGGTGACACTACAGTCATCCCTGCGGTCCAGATACCAGCCAGACATTTGCGTCCTCCCAGATTAATGGATGAGCACAACTGATCCTCCTTTGCAACACTCAGACCACGCACATGCACACGCACACATACTCTCACTTCCTCTGCCAAACCACACATACACACACACTCACCATCCTCTGCCAAAACCATGCCTGCACCCATACACAAATGCTGTGAAGTCATGGTGGTGTGGCATCTCAGGACACCACAGCTGATCTGCGTTTTTCATGCAAACACGATTCTGCTCCCTACTACTTCACATATTATCCCTACATCTAAATTCTCATTGTTCCAGACACTGGAATTGTAAGGGAAGCCGAGAATAGCCCCTTTGGCACAAGCAGCACATGTCAGCATAGCCAGTATAAAGTCTACTGCAGTATTTTATATTTCTGTGGGGTTTTTTTTTTTATTGTTCCTTGATCTTACAAACCTCCCTCACCTGTGCATTCCATTCTGTACAACTGCATCCTGTGCACGCCCAGACAGCAGACACACCAGTTCAGTACAGATGTGTCACAGCCATTCATCTCTATGGGATGCGTAGTGGATCAGTGCAGAATGTTTCTAAGTCCTGGCCTTTTTCCACAGGTATAACTTGGACGGCCGCGGGTAACGCTGAAGATGTACATGGGCCTCTACTGTATATGCTTTATACGTCTCTGCAGCTGGCCACACCCATTCCGCTCCTCCTGCCCACATTCAGAGATCCCTGTGCTAGCACCAGGTACATGCAAGTATGCATGTTTTGGAAAAAGGTTCTAGACGTCTTTGCGAGAAAATTATCTATCCTGCACATCTAACCAGCATAGTCATGGTTCAGAATGACCCCCTATATGCATGCATTTGTTAAGCTGTTTTATTTAACACTTTTTTTTATACTGCTTTATCATTTCAGTCAAAGTGGTTTACATTGTAACTTAAACAGGGACATTGATAACTTGGATTTTTCTGAGCAAGGGAGGGTTAAGTGACTTACCCAAGGCCACAAGGAGTGCTAGTGGGAATTGAACCCTGGTCTTTTGGTTTCCAAGCCAGTGCTCTAACCACTAGGCGGCTACTCCACTCCAGCTGTTGTCTTTTGTTTCTTGCTTTGGGTGAATGCATTTTTGAAAGCACTTAATGCCATTGTTTCTCTTCTCAAACTAGCCCACCTAAAAGTGTTTAAATTCCTTAATACAAAATCATAGAGCTGAAAGCTGTTTAAGCCTCTGTTGGAAGGCTGCTTCTATGTTTGCTGTGCAGCTCTAAGTTGATCTTATTGAACGACTTATTTCATTCTATGCATATCTGTAATTTGGAGAAGAATAGCAGGAAAAGGGGGAGGGGCTAAGTATTTTTATGCTCATTAGAGTACCACATATTTAAAGCAGCTAATGTAAAAATAGATTATTGTAAACATGAATCCTTCTGGCTGAATAATTCAATGTTGCTATGTCCATATAGTCTGTAAGGCATGAAAAAAGTGTTGATACAGCCATATATATATTAACCAGATTAGTTTCTCCTTATTCTTGTTCCTCAGTGTCAGCATACATTTCATGCAGCTATGGACTCTGTTTAATTCAGTCTAAACTCTGACCCCCTGGTGATGTCAGTCTCTAGGACCTGGCTGCAGCCCCTCCTTGCTAAATCAAGATGGGCAGACCTTAAAGGGAGTCCCAAGACAATAGCAGACCTCAAGGGGAACTGCTGGAGAGGCACTATAAAGGACAGACACACTTCCTGTCTCTCTCTCTCTCCCTCCTTCATCGGACAGTGTTGGACACTACCATGAGGCGCTGATACCAACTCCCTTCACCCCTCCCCCCCACTCACTCTCTCTACCCACAAGTTCTTGCCTACCAAGCGGCCCTGACCCACAGGTTCAGGCCTCTATCTCTCTCACACATCACACATGCACACACACAGATACATTGATGCACACAGAAACAGCTCAGTAACAATCACTATATACATCTGTTCAATACCTAGGTATGAAGCCTATTTGTACATACAAACCTTTCTCCGAGCCACACCTGTTTTCTTTTCTTATTACAATCCCTCCTGCGTCTGTGAAGTGAAATGAACCCAGGACCAAGCGGAGACTAGACCCAGAGATTACATATTCAGAAGATTACAGATTGGGGCTCGTCTCTCGGATTCACAGCAGATCTCCAGTTGGGTAAGTAATAATTTTGTATAATACAATAAGTAGATTTCAGACAGAGTGAGACAGGAAAATCAATAGCCCTTGTGACCATTTACAAGTTTGGTTTGTGGGTTAGACAAGGTGAGACTTTTAGTGTCAAAAGGCTCTGTAAGAATCTAGAAGTGTAAGGACATGACACAGAGTGGCTTGCAATTGTCTTATTTTTATGTATAGGCTTGCTACAGATTTTATATAGTATTTGAGCTGCTAAGAAAATCCAGAGTTACACAGTTAAATATTCCTCATAGAGTACAATATACATCTTTCCTGGTAACATTAATTTAACTCTTGTCTGTTTTGACTTTTCTTTCTCTCTCCTGTCAGTAGATATCTACTATTCTGTTTAATCTCCTGTCCCTTTTAACTTTTATTTCTCTGTCTCCTGTCAGTAACTATCTTACTGAGAGCAGGCTTGCAGCTGGCTGCAACTGATACAAGTCTGTTAATCTACTCCACCCTGTTAAATAGGTGTGAAATACCTTTTAAGTTAGCATTCCTCCTTCTAAGGTTACACATTTTAGATAGTCCAACTACAGCCTTGCTGCAGTATCTAATATGGAAAGCATTTGATTTTAAAGAACTTACAGAAATTCTAATTTCATATTGTAGAGAAAAGGAGGTCCATATGAAGGGAAATTCCTGACTCATGGTAGAATATTCAAAAACGAATGTTAAGCCATGATCATGAATTCAAAAAGAAAACAAATAAAAGAAAATGCCTCTTCATCCAGGGCATGTACAGGGGACTAATTAGCATGAAAAAAGAAAACTCTGAACTGACTTCTCAGTGTAGCCAATGACCAAAGAACTGGAGGAGGCACAAAGTTGTATTTCTATTCAGAGAACTCAAGTGATTCAAGCCACAAATCTCTTTTATAACTGTTAGTGAACAATTAGAAGCACTTAAACTTGAATTGAGGCACGTTAAAGATCAATTGGCCTCTGCAAGAAAGTCAACACCTACCCCTCCCCTCAGCACCATATGCCTAGGAGCCATGCATACCAGCTAGAGAGAAACAAAAGAACAAAAGATACACCCATTCCCTATGCCTATGACACACCTGATCAGCAACAAAAGAATTCTAAAGTATGCATAGTTGAACTTAGGAATGGAAAGAATACAGCTGAATCAGAACAAAATTCTGATAGTTTATCTCAGCCAGAACCCAGCAATCTCTGTCAGGAAAACAATTTTGATGACTTAGACATGACACCCAGTAATGAACTTAAATTAATGTTCCAGGAAAATTTAAAAGATAGAGATATAGAAAAAATAGTTGAGAAAATTGGTACTATGCCTCTTAATGTAAATCAGTGGGTTAAATGGGCGATTGATATTCTGATTCACTGGGGTCTAGGGAAATACAGAAGAAAACAATCAGACTTTGATAGACTTATGCATCTGGCTCTAGGGCCACACATTACAGGGTTGGCTCTCTCACTCACCCATACCAGTTGGTTAAAAGGGGTACTGAGAAACTATTTCACTGTTCCCCAATGCAAGTATTAAAAATTATTTCAACCTTTACCAGATGATACACTGGAACAGTTTGCATATAGAGCCTGGATTTTAAAAGCAGTTCTTAATGACAGGAGTCCCTGGCCCAAGGCAGACGATTATGGGGACGAGCATGCATAAGGAATTTTTTATTAGAATTTGCTATCCCCTGAGATTACAAAACACCTTCTGTTATTTTCTGAAGACCCTGAAGCAACCAACCCCTTTTGATACTTTAATGCTCAGAATTGGGTCTGTTTGGAAGACCCAGCCCTCACAGGTCATTACAGTATCAGAAGCTCGGAAGTGGCAGGCCAATGAATCCTCTCAGTACATAAGAAACAAGACAGAGGACACACACCTAAGTGGCAAGCAGAGGGACCCTCCCAGTACACAAGAAACACAGACAGAGGACACACACCTTGGAGAGCACATGGCAAAGGTACTTTTAGAAACTCCTCAGGTTACATCCCTTTCAAGAGCTCAAAGCACAGAGAGATGGGCTAGAAAAGGAAAAAACTAAATGGGAACAAGATAAAACATATACTGCAGATAGAAATAGATAAATTAAAACAGGATTTACAAGCAGCTCAGGACAAACACAAGGCTACTGCATAGGGATGTCCTGACCTCTTGAGTTCAGATATCAAATGTCTCAAGCCTTCATAGCCCAGCCTGCCTCCTTTATCTCAGCAGAGGACTCAATTCCAGAGCCTCTGGATGATGAATGGACACAGGCCCAGGACAACAATTTAAGGCTTGTAACACCCTTGATACTGACTCTTGTGCACGCCCCAATGTTACCAGTAGAGCAGGGGGTCAGGATAAATTAGCTTTGATTGACACAGGGGCTGGAATTAGTTTTACTAACAGAGCTTCTCCCACTGCAGATCAGGAAAATATGGAAATTTATGAAATTCAAGGAATTAATGACACAGCAGCTTCCAAATGTTTGGCTTATCCCAGTTTAAATGGGGTATCCCTGTGCACGTGAACAAAAATAAGGAAATGTTAGAAACCACTGCCTCCACTATAGTGAAACACACCAAAAGAAATAATTGGAATTGATGTTCTCAACCAGTTAAATTTGTGGTGGATATGGCTAATCTTAAATTGTGGCAGTATTCAGGAACTTCAAGTGCTTCTAAAACTTTAGTGCATGAAGTCATTCCCATGCAGTTAGCAACTCAGTGCACTAAGGCAGCTCAACATTATGATCTGTGTGTAATTCCCCTCAGAAGTGGCTGATATTCCAGTCTGGCTCAAGACAAGTTTAGATCGTGGGAAAATGCACACAGAAATACTGTTGGAAGTGAGGATCCTCCACCACAGAAGCAATACCCTACCTCATCAGGCTATAGAACCAGGGACTAAAATGTGAAGATACTGGAGGAGAGGGATCTGATTAGACCTATTTCTTCCACATGCAATTCACCAGCCTGGCCGAAACAGTGTGCATGGACGTGCCTCCACAGGGATTTAAGGATTCCACCATCAATATTTCATGATTACATGAAGGAAGCCCTGTCACTAGTGTCTTGCAGAGATGAGACCTAGACCAAAACTCCCCTTTGGAACTGCACAGTGGAGGGACCATACTTAGTTACTGATACCTGTAGGCCCAAGCCTATCCTAATGACACGATACAGCAGTACTGGAACACATCACCCAGTTAAAAACCATATGGGTAATATGTGTTTTATCAGTCTTTGTTTTCAGATACCACCTGAAGACAGCACGGACAGCTGCTTTATGAAGACAGCACGGACAGCTGCTTTCTGAACAAAAGTCGCTTGAGGACGGTAACTATTTACTCCTGCTGTATAGTTGACATGTGTTTAATAGTTATGTTAAATAAATAGTTAGTTATGTAAATAAGTAGTAAAAAAATTTTGTTTGTTTGTTTTGTTGTTACATAGTATAAGTGGGAGCATTAGTTTACTCCCTAGTAGAGTGAAACAAGTTTGCTTTTATTATGTCTCGGTTTCCTGTTGTTCTTGTATCTGCTCTCTTCTACTCAAATCTCATTACAGGAACTATCATCTGAATATGCACGATTGGCTGGGCTAACTCCACAGGTGGGTATATCGTTATCAAGAAATACCCCCACCGTTTCCCGGAAGGAAAGGATCTGGTCATCCTGAGTTTCTGTTCCGTACAGGACAAGCCAGTGTTTCTATTCATTAAACATCACTCAAGTACAGTGGGAGCCACCAGTTTCCACTTCTCTGAAAGGACACAAGAATTGAGGGCACGCCCAGAACATTACTTTCTAGGTCCTCCTGCTTTGATATTGTACAATATTTCCTGTCAGGACAGAGAGGTACCTGGAAATAACTTATACATGGGTTTTGAGTGATCAACAGCACATCACTGAGACTTCATTCCTTTTGGATGTATCTTGTTTACCTACTACCCCTCATCCCACCCCTCCCACCACTTCTGCTCCTCCTGTACTCGACCTTTCTGATATCCACCTATTTCAGGAAGGACATCCATTTCAGATTAAATAGGATGCACCCACACGATGTTTTATATGATGTGGAATACCATTTTCTTACTTGGCATCTATTTCCCAAATTGTTTCTAGTACTCACAAATATCCAAATTGCTCTCAGTTTTGTTGCCAACACATACAAATGCTCAATACTTGGTGATATGCAGTCAGTAACACCCAGAGCTAAGCAATTTCGACACAAGCGTGAATTAATTGATATCATTTTAGGTGGCACAGGGACTGCACTGGGTGCCCTTAATGTAATTGATATAGAGGTGCTCCGTAATAAAATGGATCCACTTGCTCAGCATGCTGCTGATGGTTTTACCTCACAACATATTATTAATGAAGCTTCCTCTAAACTGTCCCAATGTAGTTGTAGATACCTTTGCTCTTATATCTCCCCATTATAGAACAGAAAATTGTTACCTTAGCACATGCAGAATATAGATTGGGAAAGAATATTTCCTGGCTCTTGCCTGTGATCAAGTACAGATCGAGCTTATTACTATACTAAAGGAAATTCTGATCACTGCTAAGTTAGGACACTGGCCACCATCTCTCATCCATATGGCTAGTACCAAAATACCAGAATTTGCTATAGCTCACCTTGATTGGTGGACAGTTAGTGTTTCCCATTTGTTCACCACAAGGCTGCGCTATCTGTACTTTGATCCATGGTCAGGACAACACACAGTTATTTATCCTGTTGTTAATATTGGGGTGCAATTTGATAATATGCTTATGTATCCTTGGGGACCATCTCACAATGGTACAGCCACTGGATGACACCTGGACTTCATTCAAGCCGATGGACCCCAGTTGTGTGAGCAGACTACATTTCAGTTTCAAGTGTCAACCTCACCAGTTTAAAGAGGCTGACACCTCCTGCTGGAACAATTCTTCCTCTTGCTCCCTGACTGTTAAGCTCTCATATCCCCTGACTACCTTGGAGCTGGACACTTTTGTTTCATCTGTTCTTTCCCCAGAAAGTTTCTTTTTCGATTGCTCCCAGATGCATGACATTCGCCTTCCCAAGAACACTTTGTTGTACAGTTCAAACTATTTACCAAAACAATACCTGGTGCAGTCATACACACTGGTCCTCCCTCACCATTAATGGGACAAACTTTAGTCCACACCGCTGGTTACCAATGACTCTATGGACATTCCAGACTTTATCTCATATGCTGTGCATCCATTACCACTTGGCATGGGAGAAGAGACACTACATAACTGCTCAACTTTACAGAACTCCATGCCTATATTGATCACCTTAAAACAACATCCACTGAAGTGAATCACACCATCGCCTATGAGAATGGACACATTCAACAAATTGTTGGACACTTGCTACAAGATGCTCATGTGTCTGTGTGGGAATTGTTATTTGGTTACTCACCTACTGCTGATCATGTCTTTAATGTTTTTATTCACCCTATTATTATTTTAACTGCTGTACAAATATTGCTATGCATTATTGTAATTTTCTTGTGCTGTAAAGATGAAAAAAAAATGTACATTTCCTTGCAGCGCATTCATACAGAACAACAACATTTTAAGGTAGTTACACTGAACCTCTCCAGCATCCACCCCTACATCCAGGCTAATTTGGCCGTCTAATTTGGCTAATTCGGTATTTTCCTATTACACTGAATACCAGAGTCAGCTGCAGTCTAGTATTGCTTCCTATCCTCACTCTAGCATCCTGGTACCGTTTGGTTTTAGCCTCCTTAAAAATTCCTGCAGACCTTATGCACTGTTCACTCTCTCTAAGACGGGGTATGTAAGTGGCATATTGGGTTCCCCCCCCCAGTAGTGGCTGCTCAACCTAGACACGAGGTTTGGACTCATAAGGAGACTGTTTATCTCTAGAACACTAGAGACAGTACTGTGCAGGACAGGGGACCTGCTAGACATAGCAAGGTATTTAATACAGGAGGTATTCGACAAGCTGCCTACTATCAGGAATGGCAGCTGGGACAGGTACCACAGGTTTTGCTTCCAACCATTTCCAGGCACAAATAATAAATAAAAAATAAAAAAAGGTGTGGGGAGATGTCAGCATACATTTCATGCAGCTATGGACTCTGTTTAATTCAGTCTAAACTCTGACCCCCTGGTGATGTCAGTCTCTAGGACCTGGCTGCAGCCCCTCCTTGCTAAATCAAGATGGGCAGACCTTAAAGGGAGTGGCCAAAGACAATAGCAGACCTCAAGGGGAACTGCTGGAGAGGCACTATAAAGGACAGACAACACTTCCTGTCTCTCTCTCTCTCCCTCCTTCATCGGACAGGTTTGGGGACACTACCATGAGGCTCTGATACTCAACTCCCTTCACCCCCTCCCCCTCTCTCTCTCTCTACCCACATGTTCTGGCCTACCATGCGGCCCTGACCCACAGGTTCTGGCCTCCTCTCTCCCACTTCACATGCACACACACAGATTCAGTGATGCACACTGAACAGCTCTGTAACATTCACTATATACATCTTTTAAATACCTATGTATTAATCCTATTTTTACATAAAAACCTTTCTCCAAGCCACACCTGTTTGCTTGTCTTATTACAATACCCTCCTGTGTCTGTGAAGTGAAATGAACCCAGGACCAAGCGGAGACTAGACCAGAGATTACATATTCAGAAGATTACACTCAGCATAGTATTTTTTTGTTTTTCTATATCACAAACCTCAATCAATTCACACATTAACAGAAATTTACAGATAATATATTAACAGAAAATTACAAACTGACCAACAGCTCCTTGCATCATGAATCATAGAGAATGTACAAAAACAGATTCCTTCCCAAACCCTGGAGCCAATCATCTAATATTAACTGACCAATACACCAGTTCCCGTCACATTCTTGACCTTATCCCATTAAATATTTCAGGTTATGCTGCGAGTTCAAGGGGCCAGAGCATGAATATAAAGAAGTCATAAACCATAAACTTGTCTTGAAGTGCCCACGGCTCAGGGCCCTTCCCGGTCTCAGCTTCATCCCCATCATCTCATGAAAGGCATTCCTCCACTACACCATGGCTGGACTAGTTTCTACCTTTCTTGAATATCAAAAAGACTTTTTTTTTTAAACAGATCTCACAATTCTGGTTATCTCATCTCAAAAAAGGAATTAGAAAAAGTACAGAGAACAGCAATTAAAATGATCATAGGAATAGAATGACTCCTCTGTGAGGAAAGGCTAAAGAGGTTAGGGCTATTCTACTTGGAGAAGAGATGTTTGAGGGAAAATAGACCAGAGGTCTATAAAATCCTGAGTGTAGTAGAATGAGTAAACATGAATAGATTGTTTACGCTTTCGAAAAGTATAAGGGCTAGGGGTCAAGCCTTGAAGTTTACTGTTGTTAAATTCAATTGAGTTGTTGTTGACCAGGGTCGTACCAAACCATAAATGCGTCCTATGCATCTTGCATTTCTGGTGCAACCCCCTCCCCCCGTTTGTCATTTTCCCCATGCCCAGCATTTCCCCATCTTACCTACACCTACACGTCCACGCTGCCTACCTTTGCCCTGCTGCCGCTGCTCTTCATGTCTGCTTGGTGGCAGCAGTAGCGCAGATCTCTACTTGAGGGAAAAAACACACAGGTCTTGCCGATTTGTGCTAGCATGTTGGCCCAATCCTTTCCTCCTCTGATGTAGGCTCACTTCAGAGGAAGGAGGGACCAGACCAGCTATTCCAGCATGGAGTTGCAAAGATCCACGTTTGAATGGCTGGTCTGGTCCCTCCCTCCTCTACATCAGAGGGAGGGTGGGAGGGATCGGGTCAACATGCAATTGTGGAATCAGGAAGACCCGTGTGTTTTTTTTCTCAATTAGAGAGCTGCTGCCACCATGGAGATATGAAAAGTGGCAGCTGTGGGGCAAGAGCAGGGGGTGGGGGAACTGAGGCCAACAACCCCAAATGCACCCCTATTTTTTTTGCTTCCTGTGCAGCTGGACCACTCGCAGAGGGCTAGGTACGGTGCTGATGTTGACTCATGGCAAACCTGTGGATAGTTGTCCTAAATTGTGTTCAGCCTTCAGTCAGGTGGCTAATTGTTGATAAAGTGGAATCCTCAACCCAAATATAATAACATCATATACAAATCTCACTGCCTTCATGTAAATAGTTAAAATTGTTTAATGTACCCTTTGTATCCCATATAATCCTCCAAGTTCAGTATCCTGTTTATCTTTATTTGAAGCTTAATATACCGCTCATAACAGAAGCATCAGAGCGGTTGACAATAAAAAGTCAAATTGCTGTGAAAGGGAAAAGAACGCCAATAAATTAGACAGGAAAGGAAAGGCAAAAACTAAAAGAAAGAGCAGACAGTGACTGCGCTATACTGGGGAGGGACGAACAAAACTAGACATCAACGGGGGGAAGGTCAAAGGCAGAACAAAAGAGGTGGGTTTTTAATCTGGCCTGGAAGGGGTTAAAAGAGGGCTCCAAGCGGATGGTTGAGGGGAGCGAGTTCCAAAGGCAGGGACCAAGGAAGTAGAAGGCTGATGAGCGAGTGGATTCTAGATGGGCCTGGGATGGGGATGGAAGAGACATCCAATTAGCATGAATGGATCTGAGAGATCAGTGGGGGGTTTGGGGATGAACCAAGTCGGCGAGATAGAGAGGAGTACCAGTGTGGACTGATTTATTGAGTTATTGTTCTATGTAAAAGTTGGTTTTGCTGTCATGTTCATTGTAAACCGTCCTGAATTAATGATAAGGCAGTATAGAAAACCTGTTAAATAAACAACTGCTGTTGTTGTATCAATCCATTACATTGTTGACCTTCAACTTTGCCAAGCATGATGTCATTCTCTCATGATCTTTCTCTTTGCAAGTTATGTCTCAATATGAAAGTTGAAGTGTTTGATCTTCGCTAGTACCAATTAATTTGTTCTTTGGGGTATACACAGTATTCTTCATAAGCACTATAATTTCAAGGCATCAGTTTTCTTCCTGTCTTTTTCTTCATTGTCCAACTAACAAATAGGAGAAAATATTATTTTATTCAATGCATAATTAAGCTCTGGAATTCATTACCCAAGGGTCTGGTAATTGCAGTTAGTGTAGCTGAATTTAAAAAATGGTTTGGGCAAGTTCCTGGAGGAAACGTCCATAACCCATTATTAAGGAGGATTTGAGGAAGCCATTACATGTCCCTGGGGGTAGGCAGCATCGAATCTTGCTACTTTTCAGGAGCCTGCCCGTTATGTGTGACCTGGATTTGGCTTGATGGACTATTCTGACCTACTAGGGCAATTTTTGTGTTCTAAAGATTATGGTCATGACCAGCTGGAAGTGGGAAGGCATTAAAGAGTCACAAATTAGCAGATATTACTACATGACCATGAATCAACAAAATAACACTACTTAGTCCCACAACCTTTGAATGGTGAGGCAACGCCAAAAACAATGGAGCAGTGAACCACTGCTCATTCAACATTTAATGCACAAATCCATGGCCGTTCATAGAAACTTATAGTGAACGTCCTTGAGGACTACGTTTTCTGTTAACATTCTGGCCTCCCAAAAGTTAGTTTCTAACTGCTGTTTCATTGTATGTGCTCCACCATCAGCTGTGCTCACTGGACAAATTCCCATTCACCCACTCTGACCATGATAAAGAAAATTCATCTAAGGCAGTTGTTGTCAACCTTGTCCTGGTATACCCTCTAGCCCAGGGGTTCTCAACCCTGTCCTCGGGACCCCCTAGCCAGTCAGGTTCTCAGGATATCCACAATGAATATACATGAGACAGATTTGTAAGTACAGCCTCCAGTGCATACAAATATCTTTCATGCATATTCATTGTGGATATCGTGAAAACCTGATTGGCTAGGAGGGTATACCAGGACAGGGTTGAGAACCACTGGTCTACCAGAGACTAGGAATCAAGCCATACAGGAGAGGGGCCCTACTACGCGGAATTCCCTTCCTAGGTATTTAAGTTGCATATTGCCATAAGTACAGTTCTGTCATGTTTTGAAAACATGGTTGGTTTACACTAATTAACTTGTATGATATTCTTTGGATAATGAATATGCTTATTAATATGCTGTTTTTGTGACTGTATTTTAATTGCTTCAGAATTTGCCTGTAACATTATGGTGAGGTGGACTATAAATGTATTTACGATTTGCAGACATACATAAAACTCTTTATGTGACAAATCAAATCTTTGCCTTAAATGCTGAGAGGCGAGCTTCATCCCTTTCAGGTCTGGAATCAAATCAAATCAAATCAAATCTCTCACCCTTTTCGGAAGCCCTTTTGACCCCACTAGACAAAGATTGCTCAGATGCTAGAGGGAAAGTTTGGATTGCTACAAATTGGTAGGAATGCAGAGCCCCCACCATGATCATCTTTTCTGGCCTCAGGTGAAATACAGTTATTGGCTGGAATCTATGGCAGTAAGCAGGCCATACCAAGCCATAAAATGAGCCCTGTGCAACTTGTACATCTGGCATGCCCCCTCCTATCACAGGTTTATCATTTGCCCCATGTCCAGCATCTCCCCATCTTACCTCCAAGACCAGCCATCCCCTCTCCTCCCCCCCCCCCCCCACATGCTGCATGCCCTTGCCCAGCCATCACCACATTTCATGTTCACTTGGCAGCAGTGGAGCAGACATCTAATTGAAAAAAAAGAACCACACAGGTCTTTCCAACTCCATGCATGCCTGATCCCTCCCTCATCTGATAGAGGGTCACATCAGAGGAGGGAGAGATCAGACAAGCCATTCAAACACGGGTTTTTGAAACTCCACACTTGAATAGTTGGTCTAGTCCATCCCTCCTCTGATGCAACCCTACGCCGGAGGAGGGAGGCATCAGGCCAACATAGAAGCATGGATTTAGAATAAATAAGTCTAGAGGTGCACACAGAGAGGCATCATAAAGAAGGTCTGCCATGATATGCAAGAGATATGCTACATCATGCATAGGAGCAACTGCAATCCCCATTTCATCAGTCATTGTTAATATATGCAGGGAACACCTACCACTCCAGGGAGGGAGGGCCCTTAGCCACTCCAGCACTACTGACTTACTGTAATGGATGCTTAGAACCGAGACGCTCTCAAAAGCTGCAGTCATCCTGAAGGTTTTCTTTATGAGGTAATACTTAGCAACAGGTCATCACTGAATTCACTCAGGGCACCCAACAGAAGATCAGCTCTCAAGGTGAAAAGCCATTTTAAGGGTCAGAAGAAACCAGAGTGGGGGATAGTAGGCAATCTTGGCTCATATGCTACCGTAACTCAAGCTTAGCAGTGGGTTTATTGTAAAGTATTTTGATCCACTTTAGGAAAGGTCCATCAAGCTCAAAGTTCCTAAGCATAGCAAATATATATGGCCCGGACACTCCATAGAAAGGTTTTTTAGTATCAAAATTAACAGCACTGCTGAAATCTCCTTTATCTTATAGTGCTCTATCATGATGAGCAGTCTGCAATTATACCTTGTGACCATTCTTCCCTTGACAAAGTCGAAGTGGTCTGGTGATATCAAGTTTGAAATTACCTTTCTCAGTCTAATAGCCAGAATCCTCACCAGCAACGTTATGTCAAAATGTAAAAGTAAGATAGGTTGGTAAGAGGCTGGGTCAGTTAGATCCTTGCCAGGATTAGACATGACTAGGAGTAGCCTAGTGGTTAGAGCACTGGATTGATAACCAAGAGACTAGGTTTGATTCCCTTGTGGCCTTGGGCAAGTCACTTAGCTCTCTATTGCCTTGGAAAAAAGGCCTTTAAATATACTGTCAGGTGTGCCAACAGATGAGAATGTTCCAAACTCGGAGGCTGGTCATGCCCATTTTAATCAAATATTGGTTCAAACCCATAAAATAAAGTTTAGCTTAATTTCAAGATAACCAAATGTGAAAGTGCTGAAGTGTAAAGTTATCACACAATGTGCATGTTTCAGGACCTCCAAAAGACCCTGTTTCAAGAGCATGTATAAGCATCCTTACAATCCTCCATGTATTCTCACAAGCCAACAGCCATTAAATGCCAAAGAGAAACAAAACCATTTTTGAGAAAGAAGGCATCA
The DNA here is from genome assembly GCA_033557465.1 of Ichthyophis bannanicus. Taxonomy (NCBI): domain Eukaryota; kingdom Metazoa; phylum Chordata; class Amphibia; order Gymnophiona; family Ichthyophiidae; genus Ichthyophis; species Ichthyophis bannanicus. The sequence goes on from CM066032.1 coordinate 1,737,681,590, forward strand.
TATGATTGGCCAATGCAACATGCTGTCATGAGAACCAGCCAATGAAACGGGGAACAGCCCCACATGATACAGGGATGCCCTGATACAATGGAAATAAAAAACCTCTGCCAATCAATCTCACGCTGATTACACGCTGAGTGAAAAAATATTTTCTTTTATTAGTCTTAAATAGTTACCCTGTAGCTTCATTGCATGTCCCCTAGTCTTTCTATATTCTGATAACGTAAACAGTCAATCTACGTTTACCCGTTCCACTCCATTCATTAATTTATAGACTTCTATCATATCTCCCTGCAGCCGTCTCTTTTCCAGGTTAAAGAGCCCTAACCTTTTTAGCCTTTCTTCATAGGAGTATCCTTCCATCCCCTTTACCATTTTGGTGGCTCTTCTCTGAACCTTTTATAATAACACTATATCCTTTTTAAGATACGGCGACCAGAATTGCACACAATATTCAAGGTGCGGTCTCACCATGGAACAGTATAGAGGCATTATAATATCTTTTGTTTTATTTTCCATTCCTTTCCTTATGATACCTAGCATTCTATTTGCTCTCTTGGCTGCCGCTGCACACTGGGCCAAGGGTTTTAACATGTTATCCACAATGACGCCTAAGTCTTTTTCCTGGGTGGTGGTTCCTAATGTGGAACTTTGCATCGTGCAACCATAGTTTGGGTTGTTCTTCCCTAGGTGCATAACTTTGCAATTGTCCACATTAAATTTCATCTGTCATTTTGATGCCCAGTCTTCCAATTTATCAAGATCCTCTTGCAATTTTCCTCAATCCTCTTGGGTTTTAAGAACTTTAAATAGTTTTGTGTCATCTGCAAATTTGATAACCTCACTCGTTATTCCACTTTCCAGGTCATTTATGAATATGTCAAAAAGCAGCGGACCCAGCACAGATCCCTGGGGTACACCACTATTCACCTTTCTCCATTGGGAAAATTGGCCATTTAGCCCAACCCTCTGCTTTCTATCTTTTAACCAGTTCCTGATCCACAGTAGTACACTGCCTCCTATCCCATGACTCTTTAGTTTTGCCAAAAGTCTCTGATGAGGGACCTTGTCAAAGGCTTTCTGAAAGTCCAGATACGCTATATCAACCGACTCACCTTTGTCCACCTGTTTATTCACACTTTCAAAAAAACATAACAGATTAGTAAGACAAGATCTAGTCCCACAGGTGCTCCTTGTGGCCTTGGGCAAGCCACTTAACCCTCCATAGCCCATGTTCCCTGTAAAATAGTTATCTCCAAGTTATAATGCCCTGTTCAATGTAATTTCAGTTTGTTCAATGTAAACCGCACTGATGCAGAATAGCGCGGTATATAAGAGAATGTAAATAAATAAATAAGATCTTCCTTGTCTAAAGCCATTTTGGCTGTCTCCCATTAGGCCATGACTATCTACATGCTGAGTAATTTTATTCTTTATGATGGTTTCTACCATTTTCCCGGTACTGACGTGAGGCTCACCAGTCTGTAGTTTCCCGGATCACCCCTCAAACCCTTTTTAAAAATTGGTGTTACATTGGCGATCCGCCAATCTTCAGGTATTAGAGATGATTTTAATGATAGTTCACAGATTACTAATAGCAGGTCTGCAATCTCATATTTCAGTTCTTTCAACACCCTTGGATGTATACCATCCGGCCCAGGTGATTTGCTACTTTTCAGTTTATCTAATAGTTGTAATACATCTTCCCGATGTATCGATATTTCCTTCAATTCTTCCGCACCTTTAAATACCACTTCAGTCATGGGTAACATCCCTACATCTTCCTCAGTAAAGACCGAAGCAAAGAATTCATTCAGTCTCTCCGCTATCGCCTTGTCGCCTCTTAGTGCCCCTTTAACTCCTCTATCATCTAATGGTCCAACTGACTCTCCCACAGGTTTTTTGCTACGAATGTACTTGAAAAAATCTTTATTTCGCGTTTTTGCTTCCGCAGCAAGCTTCTTCTCAAATTCTCTCTTTGCCTTCTTTATCAATGCCTTGCATTTGACCTGCCAGTGCTTTTGCTGTTTCCAGGTTTCATCATTTGGCTCTTTTTTTCCATTTCCTGAAAGATGATTTTTTGGCAACAACAGCCTCTCTGACCTCACTTTTAAACCATGCTGGCAGTTTTTTGGACTTCCTTCCACTTTTCTTAAAGCGTGGAATACAGCTGGTCTGGGCTTCCAAGATAGTATTTTTCAACAACACCCAAGCTTGATGTAAGTCTTTAACCTTTGCAACTGCTCCTTTTAGTTTTTTCTTAACTATTTTCCTCATTTTATCATAGTCTCCCTTTCGAAAGTTAAAAGGTAGTACTGTGGATTTCCTTACTATCCCTCCTCCACTAATTAAATCAAAGGCGATCATGCTATGATCACTATTGCCAAGTGGTCCCAACACCCTTATCTCTTGCACTAGATCTGGTGTTCCACTAAGGACTAGGTCTAATATGGCTTCCCCTCTGGTCGGTTCATGAACCAGCTGCTCCAAGAAGCAGTCATTTATGTCATCTAGGAACTTTATCAGCATGTCCTGCCGTGACACTGACCCAGTCGATACCGGGGTAATTGAAATCTCCCATTATTATTACTGCACTGTAACTTTTGTTAGCTTCCTTGATTTCTTTGAGCATTTCATCATCCATTTGTTCATTCTGGCCAGGTGGTCGATAGTACACCCCCACCGCCACCGCCACCGCCACCGCCATCGCCTTCCCCTTTTTACTTATTAAAAGAGGGCTGCTACACAGTACCCTGTCCTGTGCTGCTGAGGTAAGCTATATTCTTATTTGATTTAAATTATAGCTCTTTGCTGTTGCTAGGCTCTAACGTATTATGAAATTTAAACTACAGCTCTCTGCTGGGTTCTAAATTTAACCAGAAAGCTCTCTTCTGTGTTTTAAATTTAAACTTTGCTGATACTAGGCCCTGAGTGACTATTAAATTAAAACTATAAGCTCTCTGCTGGGTATGAAATGTAACCAGAAAGTTCTATTCTGTGTTTTAAATTTAAACTTAAACTGCTGCTACTAGGCCCTGACTGATTTAACAGATTAAATAGCTTTAATAGAAAGAATTCCTTTCAGAAAATTCCCAGAAGTATATATTCACAATTGCAGATCTCTCTCCAGAAGTAACAGTCCCTTTTTCTAGTCCTTCAAGACTAATGTAGAGCACAACTCACTCAGTATAAGCTCTATTCATTATGATAGTGCAATTCAAAGTGTAGTTTGTCACACTGCAGTACTCCATGATGATCATTCATGAAAGACTCAGCTAATATCAACAATATTACTTGTAAGCGGTGAAAATATAATCATTATTTCTTTTTCTTTAGTCTCCAGTTGCTTAGATCTCTTTCTTCACTTACAATCATCCAATTCGCCACTATTTCAACCCGACCTGGCCATGGGTTTTGAATATTCTGTGTCAGAGGTTGGTGCGATTGATGACGGATCTTGGGAGCAAAATTAGGAGCAGATATAATTAGCACTATTAGCTCCTTTCTGATGGTCCTTATCTATATTTTTAATAAGGTACTCTAGGTGCTGTTGCTTCCTCTCAGTAGTGTTATTGCTGAAGGCTCCTTTCTAGCAAGGTTTTGTTTGCTCCTTCAAGTAGTGTGATTATTATAAGTACCTTTGCATCTTCATAAAATACTAGTGCATTTATTCCTACTTGCAAACAGGTGGAAATATTAGCATACACTGTAAAGTTTGTATGTAAATGGGAACGCTGCCTTGACTCCTCCCTGAGCATGTCTGTTCTACAACTACATGCTTACTTCTAGACATGACCTAATTTTGTGAAGCCTTTTATGTGTGGAAAAGTTTATAAAGTTGCCTCTTCATTATAGATAGCCTAAAAAACAGCCTGGCCAGGGTACTATCTTGAGACACATTGGCATAGATAACTGTACAGTCTGGCCTACCGCTAAAAGCATTCATGAATGCAAAGGGTAGCAGTTGACATCATGTGCCCTTTTGCATCAGATTTACTTAAGCCCATTGCTACCATTTTATCAGCTGTTGATAAAATAATAGCCTGCTCCTGTTTCCTACACAAAGAAGCTTACGCTACTCCGATTGTACTAAGGGAAAGGGGGTATAGGGTAGAACTATATATGGTTTCCCAACAACATGCCATGAAAGTTTCTCTAACTCTTAGTGGTTCATTTGTATCTACTGAATCCCTACCATATGACTCTATGTAACAATATTTGTAAATAGTTTACCACTGTTATCCAAGATTATGTAGCAAATGTTGTAAATAGTTACCCCTGTTATCCAAGTTTCTTACCCTGTTATCTGTAAACTCATACATGTTATCTGTACTGAGCATTTTTGTTCCATGTAAACCGCGCTGATGCTGAATAGTGCGGTATAGAAGAGACCGTAAATAAATAAATAAATAAATAAATAAACTATTCAAATATTTAGCAGCCTTCAGTAAAGTACAAGAAGGTGTCATTGTCCATAGGCAAAAAAATTCAAGGACAAGAACTTATGATGTGCATTTTTACAAATTTGATTACTCCCTCTCCATTCATATAAAGGAAAATATCACACGTTATAAAAACAAAGCTTTTTTTGTATTACCGATTCTTATTCAGATGGTTATTCTCTGGATTGTATTGAAAATTATAATAAAATAATAAATTTTTAAAACAAACAAACCCCCCCCACAAAGCTTTTATGGATAAGACATTCCCTATATAGTATGTTATAATTGTAACCAAAACTGAGCAATGATCTCTGGCTCAAAATACATCATGGTGGCCTCAAGCTGAAGGGAATTCTAATAAAAAAAAATCCCCAATAGCATTCTCTTTCTTGCAACAGATGAGAATATCTTTTTTGTAGTCTTGGCCTACTTCATGAAGGCCCCAAGAAATGCTGTGAAAGATCTGGAGAAGAATGTAAAGGAACCTACTGTACAAGGTGATGGTTCAAATACAGAACAGTCTTAACTTTCAGCACTATGGCCACTATCAAAGCCAAAAACTTAAATTGTGCTCATCAACAATGTATTAGAATAATCTAAATATAAACATTTCCAGCTGCATAATAATGCAAAGATCATCAGTTTCTAAAAAAGACCGCAAGTTATGGATCAAATGTAATTGAGTTATCTTTCTGTAATGTTAGATCTTGAGTAAAAACAACCCCTGGAATTCTAACATCTAATTGTAAGCGAAACAAATTACCCTGTAACCATAAAGTGGAGGCAGTATCATGCTTTGCTGGATTCTATGCCAGAGGATCTCTGTTTTTGATGCACTAAGTGTTAGTTTATTTTCCCAAGCATGTACTTGCTGGAAGAATACAATGCTGAAGTCTCTCCAGATTTGTTTTTTCATTCGCCAAACTACAGCAACCTGACCAAGTCTGGATACAGTAATAATGGTAATGTTCACTGCCTAATATCGCACACAGTGGTCTTAAATAGACATCAAATAAAATGATGTCATCGACTAGTGAGGTTCTGTTAACTGTTTTAACTTTTGTACTTCTCATCTAGATGAAAGTCAATAGGCAGATTATGAATTCAATAAATGCAATTAAATGAAACTAGACCCTTGAAGGCCTCTACAGGTCAGTCCCAAGGCTCTGAGTATCCATCAACAATATTCATTTGCTGTCCTTTATTTATCGAGGAAGAGTTGAACCATCACATCCTAAGCACCAGGAACCTGCAGCCATTCTAGAAGGCCACCATGGTCCACGGTGTCAACAGCCCCTGAAAGATGCAGGAGCGCAACAATCACATCACAGGTCCTATCTAAATTTCTCCTCAGATCATCCAACAAGGATAACAGAAGTGTCTCCTTATGACGCTTTCTAAAGCCAGCCTGATTTATATCCAAATACTTTGACTCTAGTATAAGTGTAAGCTGAAGTGCAACCACCTATGCTATAATTTTCCCAAGCCAGATGAGACCAAGGGTTTTACTGCTTCAGGAACCAAATGTGGGCTTTTTTTTTTCAATACTAGATGAATTATTTTCTCATTTAGCTCAATGAGAAAAATACCCTCCGTTAGCGAACACTGAACAATTTGCAATAAAGACCGCAAAAGACGTGCAGTTGAAGAGAGGAAAACCTGGAGGCTATATGAGGAAATACTAGTTTACTGAGAGGGTCAGACATGCTCACAACTTAAAGCAGAGATGATGGAACATATAAAGTAACTGATACTTAGGACACACAAAAAGGCCAGGAAGTTTACTAGGTTAGGTGGTTTGGTAAAAGACCTAAGGTGGGAAAGGGAGCTTCTGGGTTAGGGATTAAGTATGGAAATTTGCATGTTCATCTACCTGGAATGGCAGAGGACCAAGAAAGAAGACAGATATAAGAGAGCCATCTTCAAGGCTTCGGGAAGCTAGGCCTTCTCAGCCCAGAGTTTGCAGAGTCTATGATATTCACCTTCTGCAACGGCAGGGGCAGTAACATGCACAGTGCACCGATCTTTCTCACTTTGCTCGAGGATGGTCCAGGGACAGGAGTATCTCGAGTGAACTCAGCCTTGCAGCGGCAGTCGCAAGCAGTAAGTCTCTGGCGTTGTGGTCTGTCTAACCCATCCATTCAGTTAGCGAATGTGAGGCTTTGCTTCAAACCAATGCAGCCACAGAGAAGCATCAGCAGCTGCTGTGCACAGAGAGCAAGAGGTTAAAGATACGAGCTGGGCCTGCATGGGGGGTCTGAGCCACTGCCACCAGCCATCTGCTTGCTGCCTGCAGTGTGCTTTAATTTGCTTTGCAGAGTCTGCCTCTCTCACTGTGGCCTTCCACAGTTTGGCTTGCATGTTCTTGTGCCTGTTTTCATCCTACTGTGTGTGTGTGTGTGTGTGTGTGTGCCTGCCTTCTTCCCACATACCTTCTGGCACCTGATGCCATTGCTGGGCTGCTGTCAGCTGTATGAATGCATATGAGGAAGGGAAGGGGTCAGGAGGTGGCATTCTTACATCTAGCAGGGAGGAGACTCATAAGAACATAAGAAAAGCCACGCTGAGTCAGACCAGGGGCGGCCCAAGGGGGTGCGGGGCCATGTATGGAGACTCATTGCAGGGCCTCATTTGCATAAATATTTGCATAATGTTAACATGCACTAACTTTTAGTAAACATGCCTCTTAATGAGTGTATGGATAAAGAAAGACTACCAGATTTCTACATTACTATACTCCAGTGCCAACCGCCAGGCACATTAGGAAGTACTACAAACACTGCCCATTTAGAACCCATCCCCCCAATACTTGATTTCCCACCAAACTCAGTTGTAACTGAAATTATATAATATATTTTTTGTCAGATAACCCACCATGAGCAGGAACCTTCCTACTCTCGAAGTGGGCCCTCCTTTTTAATTAAATGTTAAATGACCCATTACAGATCAAGTTAAATGACCCATTACAGGTCAAAACCAGGTGCTACAGCACTGCCAAGCTGTTATACCTATACCACTATACAGAAATCTCTGTCCATGATTAGTCCTCACAAGTGGCTCTCCCCAAACAGAGACTTGTTGTTGGTCCTCCTTTATTGAGTGGTACGAAGAAAGGCGCATATTCAATAGCTCCACTGATGCGGTCTTCTTTGAAGATATCGGCAGCGTTTTTTGGTTTTCTTTCAGATAAATACTTCTGGAGGCTATTAATGTTTCAAGAGTAAGAAGGTTCCTGCTCATGGTGGGTTATCCGACAAAAAATATATTATATAATTTCAGTTACAACTGAGTTTGGTGGGAAATCAAGTATTGGGGGGATATAGTTAGGTTGAATTCAAGGGGTGTAATTTGATATAACATTTAGAACCCATAGAAAACCCACCATATCATAACAGCACTACCAGGACTCACAAAGCACCAAACCCCACCTATCAAAAGGCAACATTGCAAATATTAAACCAATAATCTCAGAGAATACCAATACATCTCCTACAGGGGAAAGAGAACAAGTGGCACTGTCAAATAGAAACTACAGGAACAGAATACCTCAGCTTGGTTACACATGCAGAACATAGACCGTCAGCAAACAAAGAACAAGGGATCACAATTTAGAAATAGGAAGACAATATTGGGAACCCCAAAAGTCAAACTCGGAATGTACAACACTGCAGAAATAAAACTATAAATTAATTTCCTCTTGTACTAAAGAAAATGCAGACGTTAACGATGCACATTTCCCAGAGCTAAAATATTCCAGTTAATAAAATCAAAATAAAAAAGTATTTTCTACCTTTTGTTTGTGCATTTTATTTTTCAGTTGCAATTGCTCCAGTTACTTTCTTCTGGTTTCTTCTTGTCTTCTGCTATTTCTCCATTGTCTGCTGTCCATTTGTTCTTTCTTCTAGGTTTTTTTCCATTCTCTCTCTACATCTGCTTTAACATACTGATCTTTCTCATTTTGCTCTTTCCTCCATTTCTTTCTTTATTCCTTTTTCATCCACTCAAATTTTACCACACCATCCTCAATCTCCACTTACTCTCCCAATACCCGGCAAATCGTAGATTTTTTTCTCTCCCACACAAAATACTTTTCCTCCTCTCCATACTCACTCCCCCAGCCCCATCCCATTCTAGTCCTCCCCCAACATCCGCTCCCTTCTAGTTCCAGCCGTTCCTAGCATCCCTCCCATCAGCCCATTTCCAATCCTAGGCCGCCATCAGCCCTTTCCAGTCCAATCCTAGAACCCCATCAGCCCATTTCCAATCCTAGCCCCCCCTCATCAGCCCTTTCCAATCCTATCCAAGCCCTCCATTAGCCCATTTCCAGTCCTAGCTCCCCCATCAGAACTTTCCAATCCTATCCAAGCCCTCCATTAGCCCATTTCCAGTCCTATCTCCCCCATCAGCCCTTTCCAGTCCTATCCTAGCCCCTCCATCAGTCCATTTCCAATCCTAGCCCCCCATCAGCCCATTTCCAGTCCTATCCTAGCCCCTCCATCAGTCCATTTCCAGTCCAAGACCCCATCAGCTCATTTCCAATCCTAGTCCTTCCACCAGTCCATTTCCAGTCCTAGCTCCATTTCCAGTCCTATTCTAGCCCCTCCATCAGCCCATTTCCAGTCCAAGCCCACCTCCCAAAAAGCTATTTCCAGTCCTAGCTCCCCCCACTCAGCCAATTCCCAGTCCAAGCCCCTCTCTACATCAGCTATTTCCAGTCTTAGCCCCCCCCCCCCACCCCCGTAGAGCCCCGCAGCTGTCTAAAAGGCTTTAGAGAGAGCCGGAGAGATGCCGGCTCACCTCTGACAGCCACTGAAGTGAAGAGCGCCTTTTTTCTTCACTTCGGCAGCTGTATTGTAGTTTAGGATGCTGGTGCACTGAGGTTAAAGGGACTTCCTGTTTCACGGCACTAAGACGCCAGCGTCCTAAATTAAAGTACAGCTGCCGAAGTGAAGAAAAAAGGCACTCTTCACTTTGGCAGCTGTGAGAGATGAGCCGGGGCCTCTCCGGCTCCCTCTAAAGCCGCCCTGCCTGCCGCTGCTGAATGTGGAATGTTGTTGGCACGGGGCCCCCTGAAGTGCAGGGTGCTGTGTGAACAACATTTTCACACAATGGATGTGCCAGCTCTGAGTCAGACCCCAAGGTCCATTGAGCCTAGCATCTTGTCTCTTGACAGTGACCAGTCTGGGTCACAAGTGCCCGGCAGATCCTAAGGCTGCATACAGATGGTGATGATGATGTGGGGAGGGAGGGAGCATCATGGCTGCATGAATATAATGCTCATGAGGAGGAGGGGTAAAGCATATCATACTGTAGCTGTCACAAGAGCGAGTTGGCATCATGGCTGTCAGAGGGAGGGGAAGGGAGCAATATGGCTGAATGTCGGAAGAGGTGGGGTGGTAGGTAGCATTATGGTAGGTAATGGTAGGTATGGTAGGTAATGGTAGGTAGCATTAATATAACTATTAAAGTAAACTTCTTTGTAATATAGTTCAATATTGTTATGTAAACTAGTTCATAATGTACTGAATCAATTGTATTGATATTTGATTTGTTATAATGTAAAATGTTCCTAGTTCTTAAAGTTCAATGTACCAGTTCTGTTTGTTATAATGTAAACCGCTGCTGATCCTTGGAAGCAGCGGTATATAAAAGCTGTCCAAATAAATAAAAAAATAAATAAATCATGGCTGTCAGAGGGAGGGGAAGGGAGCAATATGGCTGAATGTCGGAAGAGGTGGGGTGGTAGGTAGCATTATGGTTGGGGGGCATCATGGCTCTCATAGGAAGGGAAATGGGAGGGGGTATCATGATTGATGAGGCTAAATCTGAGTTCCAGGGAAAGAGAATGGGAGGAGAATCATGGCTGTCAGAAACCCCCACCACCCCAAGGATTTTCACTCCCTCAGTCCCACCTCACTTTAATTACACCAAGCCTCTCCGGTCAACTGAATCATGGACTACCTATGAAAACAAGAACTACAAATTTAGATGATGCATCATCTTGTAGACAGTGAGCTTTGTAGGACTGCTAGCTAAAGTTGGGCTGATGGCAGATCAGACGGCTTAGTTGGTCTCTACTGGAAGAGCAGCCTCATGGTTTACACAGTGGGTAGAGAACCAGGAAAGCTCAGTCCAAATCCCATTGCCACTCCTTGTGATCTTGGGCAAGTCTCTTAACCCTTGATTGCCTCAAGTATAAGGCTGTGAGCCTTCCAGGGACAGGAAAATACTTACTACACCTGAATGTAACTTGCCTTAAGTTACTCCTGCAAAAGGTGTCAGCTAAATCTAAAATCCTTCTCATTTGTTTATGTTTATTTACAGTTTGCTATACTGCTCTTCTGTTAGTATTACAGAGTAGTTTATAATATAATAACAGCAGAATTACAAGAAGAAAGAATAAAAAAGAGAAGAAAGAAAATAAATTAGAGTTACAAAGTAAATAAAGAACAGTAGAGTAGCAGAATGGAAAATTTTGGCAGCATTTCTTTCCCTCTTGATGTTATCTACGTGTATTTGCCGGGACACACAGCACCAACAGCTACACATTGTAATGCTGTAAGTGGGGCGGGGTGGGGCAGGGCTCCGCATCACTTCTTGCACTTGGTCCTCCCACTCAAACACTATAATCCAGACTCTATATCCAGTCCGAGCTTTGAAAGAAACAGCAAGCCATTCTCCTAGTTCAATGGCTCCCAAAGTGGTCCATATGGACCCCCAAGGGTCAATTTCGACTTTCAGGGGATCCGTGTCAGCAAGAAAAAAAAATTGGGGGTGCACGAGATGTAAATGTGGGGTCCATGTGAGCGGACCCCCCATTTAGGAAGATCATCATCAACATTTAGGCATTCCGTAAATGTCTTTATTACACCTAACACAGATTGTGTGTACATAATACTTATAATAGACATAGAAATTATATATATATATATATATAAAGTATATTTCATAAAATTGTTTAAGTACCTGTTGCATAAAGACCATACGACCAATTGGTAAAGTTTAATATACCTCCTTATGACAGGAGACAAAACTAGCAGAGGAAAGGAGGCTTCATATACAAAGGAAACATGCGAGAAGCATATCATTCCAAAGTTCTCCAGCGATATTGAGATGGCTGAAAATCGCTAAATTAAAAACAAGGAGATTAAAAAGGGTCAACTCCTTTTTAAAAGCATAAATATAAAAATTGATAGAATAAATAATGTATGGGTTCAACAATTCTTTTAAACCTTTTTCCAATTCAAACGGACGGAGCAGTGAAGCAACTCCCGAGTACCTCAGTACCTATCTGCTTTGTGGTGTGCTACATTCATGTGCAAGTTTTTACAAGTTTTCATACCAGCAGCAACGCATCGCGCACGTACGTGCAGTGAATAACACTTGTTCAGACTTGTACCAAAGCTTTGCATAGACTTGTTTGATTCATCAATTATAAATAAGAATGTTAGAGACAAACACTGTTCATTTGTTTTCTGAGTTTTGAGAAAAGTGGTTTGAAAATACGTTCAAAAATATAAATAGGTACAAGTCAAAGTGAATCAAAATAATCTTCTTTAGGAATGCCTAAGAAAAGTAAGTACAAACTTTTATACATATTTTTGTAGTCGCTCCAATTGCGTAGAGCCGTAGACGCTGATCACGACTTTAGATAAAGTCGATTTTTCCTAAATTCCTAAAAAATATTTAAAAAATGTGTGCACTGTCTGGGCAGGAATCAGCTTTTAATTGCTCTGTCTTATCATATTTAAATAGCTTTATTTTTGTCAACAGATAACTACTACCCAACATGGCCCAGGCTAAAAAGAAATGTAGGCAGTATAGCGTTGATTATTTGAAGTTCGGCTTCATTCCATCCCTGTCAGACAAACATCTGCCCATGTGCCCTTTTGTGCAACAGAGTTTTAAGTAATGACACTATGAAACCATCCAAGCTGGAGGATCATCTGAGAAGGTGTCACCCTGATAAAACAAGTAAAGATTTGATACTTTAAAACACTAAAAGAAAAACTTCAGAAGAGAACCACGGTGGACAGTATGTTTGCTTCAACGTCAAAAAGAGACGATGATGGTTTGCGGGCGTCTTACAATATCCCACTACTCATAGCAAAATCAGGAAAGTCTCATACAATCGGGGAACAGCTGATTTTGACAGCCGTTGAAGAGGTTTTAAAAACTGTTCTACACAAGCCTGCATATGATATACTCAAAAGAATTCCTTTGAGCAACAACACAGTTCAAAGATGTATTGATAAAATGAGTCATGATGTTGAAGCTTCTTGTGTAATTATCTGCAAACAAACCATTTCTCTATTCAACTGGACAAGTCAACATTACCTGGTAATGAAGCAGTGTTATTGGCATATGTTTGTTTTGTTATGAACCAAGAAATCCATGAAGAACTGCTCTTTGCGAGAACTTTGACAACAGACACTAAAGGCGAATCAATATTCAATGTTTTGAAAGATTATTTCATGGTAAAAGCGATCCCTTTATCCAATATAATATTGGCAGCAGCAGATGGAGCACCAGCCATGTTTGGGCGCTATCGCGGTTTTATAAGCCATTTAAAACAAAATGTACCCAGGGTGTTTGCAATTCACTGCGTCATTCATTGACAACATTTAGTAGCTAAAAATCTGAGTGCCAGATTGCATCAATCTCTTCAATTCATCATAAACGCAGTAAACAAGATTTGTAGAAACGCGTTGAATTCTAGGTTATTTGCACAGTTGTGTGAAGAAAATGACGAGGACTTTCATAGATTACTCCTTCACACTGAAGTACGCTGGCTCTCGAAAGGTTTATGTTTGACAAGATTTTTTTCACTTTTTGAGACCATTTTAGAGTTTTTGGATGCTGAACATCCCATTTTGAAAGAAATTTAATCAAATGGAAACCAGACATTGCTTATTTAACAGATTTGTTTACTAAACTTAATGAAGTTAACCTACAGTTACAAGGTGTTTAATAAAAACAAAGTCCATCATTGCAGCTTTTCTTACCAGAATGAATCTAATGAAGCAAAACATTGGACGGAGAGAATTTTCCCAGTTACCCAACTTGTCATTGACAAATGTCCATGACGACGACGTTTTGGTCTACATTCAACATTTAAATGTCCTTCACACAGACTTTAAAACCAGGTTTGAGGATGTTTTGACTATGGAAATCTCACAGTGGATTATCAATCCATACAGTGACATTGAAGAATCGGATTTCATATTACAAGAACTGATGGGAATAAGCACTAACGAAGAACTTAAGGTGCAGTTCAGAAAGGAGTATCAGCAGTTCTGGCTTCAGAAAGATATAGCTGTTGCTTATCCTGCATTATGGACTATCGCAAGAAAGTTTTTGATAGCTTTCCATCTTCATATCTCGTGGAAAGGGGTTTTAGCGCGGTTGCCAATCTTCTTACGAAAAAAAGAAATTGATTGCAAATCACTGGACGTGGAGATTTAAGACTATACCTCACTAATTTGAAGCCAAATATTGAACAATTGCTATTAGAGCATCAGGTTCATCCCTCTCATTAAAAGCATTTTGTGTATTAATTTTATGTAAGAATTATACTAGGTTCTGATTTGTTTCGTTTCAAATCCAAATATTTACTTGCATTTTGTGTCTTTTCAATAAAGGTAAGAATAAAAATTGTACATGTTTTTCTTTTTTTACAATTGTCCACTCTACAAAAAGCCCTATCAAAGTGAGCAGCACTGTCTCAGCTGTCAAAAACACATTTGAAGTTAATACGTTTAGGAAAATTCAATATTAGGCAGGCAGGGGGTCTACGGAAAAAAAAAAATCGTCAAGTGGTCTACGGGGCAAAAAGGTTTGGGAACCTATGCCCTAGTTCAACAGCAATCTGGAAAACTGTCCAGATGGGGGAACCTCTCCCTGGAGGCTAACCCTAAAAGCACTGTGCTTACTTCAGCAACAGTACCCAGCGTGGCCTTTCTTTCTCAAAACCCAAAAACACCAACAGTTCTCAAGAAACAAAAGGTAACATCCTTTCATGTCTCTCTTTCCAGTACACAGGTGGCACATGGGTCCCTCTTCCTTCCCCTAAACCAGAGCTACTCAATTCCGGTCCTGGAGGTCTGCAACCCTGCAGGTTTTCGGGATATCCCTAATGATATGCATGAGATATATATGCATTAGAGATAGCCTGCCAACCTGACTGGTTTGTGGCCCTCCAGGGCTGGATTTGGAGACTTCTGCCTTACACCTCTGTCATTTAAGATTGTGAGTGGGCAAGGTACAGATGTTCTAGACATCAAAAGGGTAGATAGAATGTGTCACATTCCTCCTAGATTCTCAACACCACCAAAAAGTTGTCTAATAGACAATATTTTGGTGGTGGTGAGAAGCAAGGAGGAATGTGACAAATTCTAACCTTTTTGATGTCTTGGACATCTGCACCTTGCCCACTTACAATCTTAAATGACAGAGGTGTAAGGCAGGGGTCTCCAAATCCAGCCCTGGAGGGCCAAAAACCAGTCAGGTTGGCAAGCTATCTCTAATGCATATATATCTCATGCATATCATTAGGGATATCCCAAAAACCTGCAGGGTTGCGGGCCACCAGGACTGGAATTGAGTAGCTCTGCCCTAAACAAACTATCCCAAAAAAACCTGTCTTTCTTAGTGTAATAGTGGTGATGCTGACAAGCACAGCTTTTGGTAGCTGTGTAGCAGCCCTTCCCCCCTCCTTCAGGTTCTATGTAATTCTTTTGAACCTGCCCCAGGGCTAAATCATTCACCGCTTTAAGCACAGTACCTCCATGGGTTCAAGGGAAGAGCCTTCCTCATATTCCTGTGCTTCCATGGGTTCCCCCTGGTCTGTTCCTCTGCTTAGCTCAGTTTGAATCGCAGGGCTCTTTTCAGGAACATGGACAGGCAACCCCTCCTTCTTCCAACCTCCCTTTGGTGCTAAGGAATATTGTTTAGGCCCAGTACCTGTGGCTCACCAATCAGGAACTTGCAGTGTCCTGGCGGACTGACTCTGATCCTTTCAAGCAGGGCCTATAGAGGGAAACTTCCTCCCGTTCGGGACCAGGCCAGGTTTTTATTGGACCTGCAGAGTCTGGGCTTTCCCCGTGGCTGTTATGGATCCTGCACAATCCCAAAGGTTTTTTCACCTTGGCTGTTCATTTACAACATACAAGTACTAATCTTGCAACATGCACGTCTTGACACAATTTACACATGTAAGTGAGGAATTTTACAAAATTGCATGAGCTAATTAAAGAGCCAAGGGAAGTAGCTCTTATTCGCATTTTTGAGGTTGGTGTAGGACACCACAAAGGATAGCACTATTGCCCTCTTAAAAACTGGTGAAGACCCCAGACTCAAACAAGAAAATTACTGTCACTTAGACCTGCTTTGGAGCAGATGTACATGCCAACAGGGAAAATTTTAAAAATATGTGTATTTCTATTGGAAAATGGACCATCCAGAATACACCTCCTTTGAGTCACTGCTTAAAATAGCTAGGGGAATGAAGAAAGCAACCTGAGATATCTACCATCATATCTCCTATGAGAATAAAACAACTGTGATTAATTTTTGAGACACCAACTGAGAAAACCACAAGAGATAAGTCTTACTATTTTGTGCATTATTTGGCGCATCATGAGAATAAAATAGATGCAGTATCTCATTGGACTGTAATTACAGAGTAGTAAGACATTGGATTGAAAAAATAGCAAACTGTAAGAACCAAGGTCATTGATGCATAACAGGCACGAGTTCAGGATATAGCCTGAGTTACAATGCCCATTTCAGTCTGAGACCTTTGTGTTCTTATTCTAGAAATAGTGCTCATGTGGTTATTTGAATGTTATAGGCTAACAGGTACATATTGTCATCAGTCATAGCTTAAGAATCTCTTGAGGGACTTGACTATTTTTGACATACAGATTAACCCTCAGTAATTTGACCAAAAAATAAAATAGCTACAGCCTAAAAGAGTGTTTACATGGGTATGCAATCTACACATATAAATGCCACTATTTACAAGCAGTATTACCATGCAAGGCTTCTAAAATGACCTCCTTAGGATCCTAGGTTAGGTGCCGAATGTTGAAAATCAGTGCTAAGATCCTTTTTTCCCTATCCTAAGCCCACCCACATAGGAGCCCAAAATGTAGTTAGCTAAGTTTAGGAATCAAGCTGCCAAAATGTTGGTACTCAGTTCTACTCAATTCTCAAAAAGACTAATTTGGGATCCTAGCTCTCCAGGTTAGGTCTTCAATACTGAGGGTTCTCTACACTCAATCAGGAAGTTTCAGACATTTACTCAATGAATTTGTATTAGATAGATTTCCGTGCAATAACTCCATTGTTTGCAGATCTATCTCATATTCATTCATCCTTAAAACCTGACCGGGGGGGGGGGGGGGGGGGGTTGGGGGGGGGTGGCACAGGGTTCCTAATAACTGGGTTGAGTACCACCATTCTAAACCCTTCATAAATTGATCTAATGGCTTACAGGGATCATCTCTCTCTCTCAGGTCTCTTTGCCCATGTCTGGAAAGATACAATTTCCAGAAAATAAAATCTAGGTTTCCTTGAAAACTGTTGTTTTTTATGCTCCAGCCATATTCAGCAGTTAGCAGGCTGAATTCTCTCTCTCCCTTTCGACTCAAAACACTATCTCCTCCTTTGAAGTATTTTTGAGCAGTTCCCCACAAAACAAGCATAATAACCAAATAATACTAACAATGCACAACAAGCAGATCTGCTTCAGGGGAAGGGACATTCTAGAACAAGAGGGCATGAGATGCGGACTTCTCCATGAAAAATTATTTCCTAGCATTCCTCAGTCTGTCCCCCTCAGAGCCTCTTGTCTAACCATGGGAAGATCAGCAGTGAAACAAGAGGAAGACAAAAATTGCTGTAACAATGTTCTCAATAAATGTCACAAGACATAAGGGAATTCTCACTGGTCTTCCAAGCCATCAGGTGGCGCTGTACGCTACATACAGACTGGACTAGGCAAGAGAAGGCATGCTGGGATGATCGACAAATCCAATGTTCCTCAGTTTCTGAAAAGTATCCTTTATTTTAATACAGATGTGGTGTTTGATGTGTGCTAGAGAGCACTATGTGGAACACAAATGCTAGGTGAGAGTCTTTCATGTTCTAATTTTCTGCACATGCAGCTGCCTCAGAGATGGAAAAATTTAAGTGCTGGATGTCTGGATGTTGTACAGCAATTTGGGAAAGATGAAAAATTCTTAGTATTTTTTTCTGTTTAGATTAAATAGCATATGGTTATCTTAACCTAAAGAAACAAAAAATGTAATATTAAAAACAGGTCCATCTCTGTGTAAGCTATCTTCATACTTGCATTACAAAACACATAAGCTACTCATTTATTGTGCCATTCAGCCAAACTCTCTATAATTGTCCATTTATAAATCAAATATGCACTGTCTCTCTTTTCCAGTTTATGCTTTACTTAAATCACAAAGGGAGTAGATCAGCCTGCCAAAAATAAAATTAGTAGAAAGGAAACCAACATGTTAGCTAACGAATACAGACAGATGCAAGCGTTTGGGACTTCGAAAGTCATTTCTTCAGGCACATATGCATTCGTTGAGCTTAACTATCCCTTCAAGGTAATTCTTTGCAGCTCTTAAGGTCGCCCCACCTTTCTAGTGCAAAGATTTCATTTGCTTTTTAAGACCATATTTCACAAAGGGTGCCTAGACTCTCTGCTTGTGGTAAAAGGTGGTGAAAAATGCAATCTGTGAATTTATTTTCAAGCAGCATATCCGAAAATTTTATGAAAACGCCTTCAATTGCAAGGAGAATTCCATTAGTAAATATTTTAGAAACTTCTGCTTAGAATGGTTTCAATCCCTTGTCAGTGCTGCTGGGCTGTGGAGCTCTCATGTTTTTTTATCTGCTTTGGTATGGAACTTCACAACAGTGAGTTTTGTAAGACGGATTCTTCTGAATTTATTTTAAAGCAGCATTATTAGCCACAAAATTTGATGTGAAAGTGAAAAACACTCTTTTAATTTTGATGTTTATCTCATTGCTGAAATGATATTTAATGAGTGTTAGTTATGGAAAGCTTCTCTGACTCAACTACCTCCACCAGGATGAGTCCAAGTACATTGAGGTGCTGCAGGACTGACGTCCATCACAATTCTGTGGAGGCATTTTATTGTCCCCTTCAAAGACCTAGGGGCATGTTTACTAAAGGATAATGCGCGTTAATGAATAGTTAACATGTTAAATGCTGTAACACCCTAGAATCATTTTGGAATCAATCTTGTCCTAAATGACGTTGAACAGGTGAATGGGAGGGAGGGAGGGGGTTTGCAAAGAGAGGACCCTGGAGGGGGGGCCTTTTAATGGTAGGATAAATCTATATTTAAAGCCTTCTGCCAGTCGTTTTGCATTCTTTTGCATGCTGTAGGCATCTAACCAGGGGTTAATGGCTTCAAGCTGAACGAGGATGGATGCTCTCTGAAATATGCTGTCTTCCCTTGTATAGGGAGGTGTTTTTGGACTGAGATTTCTTGGAACACTGCAGTACTGGGTGGAGTGCTTCATAGTGGAAACATACATGCTGGAGTTGGCATCCACAGAAAGAGCAAGTGCAAAGTGTCACCCAGATGATGATTTATTGAGGTTGCAAGAAAGGCATTTTTGGAAGTCTTGGCCATACTTCATTGGCATATTCCTCGGCCATAGACCCACATCATTCATAAAGGTTTGGTTTTCCTTTTATCTCAGAAGTGCTCATTGTAGGAATGTCAGGTGTAACCTTCATATTCACTGTATGCCTTAATGATTGTGTATAAGTACAGTAGGACAACATGAATCCTATGTGTGAGGGATCTTTCCTGCATGTGATACTAATCATTTGTGTGCATGAAAGAGTACAGTTCAGAATTAGCTGGGTGCAAGAGGTTGCCTGCCTGCCCTTTGTTTTTTTAAATTTTATTATGGTGGAACAAATTCAGTCTTTGTCAAACAACTGAACAGAAGAGCAGATCCCTTCTTTAGCCTAATCAGGCCATTGTCAGTTGTAATTGTATGATATTTTTGAATGAGAAATACCAAAAGATATTCCACTTAATTGCCATTGCCCCCCATTTTCAGTGCCCACCCAATTATGATCATTCATCCCACTCATATTACAAAAGACACCAGTCACACCCCCAAGTACATAATCTAATCTCATTCATACATCATGCAATCCATTGAGTTTATTCTAATTTACCCTCCGGGGGGGGGGAGAAATCTTCATCTTTTGGGACTGGCAGCCCAAAAATGTACCCACTGGTGTTTATAAAGCAGCCACTCTGGTTTAAATCTGCTTTTATATGATTGCAATTCAAAAGATGCAGTCTTTTGCATTTTATTTTCCCAGTGCTGCAAGGTTATTAACTAGTAAGAATGCAATATGGATAAACTTACATTTGGCTTTAAGCACTTCACCTTCTTTCAAAGAATCCTCAACTCTCAACATTAGCAAACTACACTTCCCATCCACCCAGATCTGCTGCACTGTTTGCTCTGTAGCCTACAAAGCCTGATTTCAAAGATTTAACTGTGGTAGGATTCTCTCAATAAGTATTGCTGCACAATATTATAGTCAATTTATTCCCATGATATGAATATAGGGGCCCCCTTTATACAGGTTATGGTCTTATTCATCTTACTTATCATACTCTTTATTTTAGGTGTTAGAGTCCCAAGTTGAATTTTTCTCTCTTGGAACCCGGCACATTAATCTCAACTTAGGCTAGGATCTTATCCATGAATTCTTGCACTTCTGTATCTCTCTTGCATTTCTTCTTCTTCAGTTGATATCTTGGCCTGCCTTTGTTTATCTCACTCTCTTGGATTTTGAGATCTCCTCCTCAGCCTTCCTTCCAGTGCTCAGTTGCCTCCTCTTTCTCTCTCATCTACCTTTTTTCTGGTGTTTCTTTCTGGATCTCTTTCTATCACTACATCAATCCTCCTTCTTGTGCTTCCTTCTCAATCCTCTTCTTCTCCCTGTGGACCAGGCCTTTCTTCTGATGCTCTTTTTCAGGTCAGTTAATCTGACCTCTGCAGCGTGTACGTTAAAACAGAGGATAGTGAGGTTTCTGGAATCCAAAGGATTGCAGGATCCAAGGCAGCACGGTTTAAATAGAAGCAGGTTTTCGTCAGACAAATCTCAATTTTTTTTGACTGGGTGACCAGAGAGTTGGACCAAGGGAGAGCCCTAGATCTAGTATACTTATATTTCAGTAAAGCCTTTGACACTGTTCCACACAGGCAACTTATAAATAAATTGAGTGCCCAAGGGATGAAAACTAAGGTGACTGACTGGGTTAGAAATTGGTTGAGTGGAAGGCAATAAAGGATACAGGTAAATGGAGCTCACTGTGACAGTGGTGTTCCCAGCCCTCCATGCTGCTGGCACCCCCAATACTTGGTGTGGGCCTCCCAGTCAGGCCCACGGCAAACTTATGATTAAGCTGGTTTGCCATGGTGACTTGTGCTGCAGGGATCAGGCACTCTTCTCTCCTGGCCAAAGTCTCACGATTCATGAGACTTTGGCCGGGAGAAGAGCACCCAGCCCCTGGAGCATGAGAAACTCTGGCAAACCATTTTAAACATAAGTTTTGTGTATTGCCTCCATGGGTCCAGTGGGGGTGCACCCCTTCCCTGCCACCACCCATTGCGGGCCGCACCCACTCTTCATATGCCACTGCATTCTAAGGAGAAGGATGTTACAGGTGGTGTGCCACAGGTATCTGTCCTTGGCCTGATTCCTTATAACATTTTTGTGATATTGTGGAAGAGTTGTTGGGTAAGACTTGCTTCTTTGAGGATGATACCAAAATCTGCAATAGAGTAGAAACCCAGAGAGGTATAGATTATGTGAGGAAGGATCTAGAAAAGCTTGAAGAATGGTTGTGAATTTGGCAGCTGAGATTTAATGTTAAAAAATATAGGGTCATGCATTTGTGCTGCAAAACTCCAAGGGAGCGGTACGATATAGGGGATGAAGTACTTCTGTCCACAAAAGAAGAGCAGGACCTGGACATGATTGTTTCTGATGATCTTAGGGTAGATAAACAGATAGAAAAGGTTATGGGGAAAGCCAGAAAGATGCTTGAGTACAAAAGGAAAGGAACGGCCAGGAGGAAGGAGGTGGTGATAGTGCTTCTGTATAAGTATTTGGTGAGACCTTATTTGAAGTATTGAGTGCAATTCTGGAGACCACACCTTCAAAAGGATATAAACAGGATGGAGTCAATGCAGAGGGTGGCTACCAAAATGGTCAGTGGGCTTCATCATAAGGCATATGGGGACAGACTTAAAGATCTCAAATATATATTCTGGAAGAAAGGCAGGAAAGTGGAGATATGATAGAGACATGTAAATACTTCTGTGGCATACACACACAGGAGAAGAGCTTCTGTCAACTGAAAGAAAGCTCTGAAATGAGGGGTATAGGATGAAGGTGAAAAGGGATAGCAATGCAATGTGTGCCTTTGAGTCAATGCTGACTCCTGTCGACCCAACAGCTTCTGGGTTTTCTTGGCAGTGTGACCGGAAGTAGATTGCCAAGCCCTTCTTCTGAGGAAAAGGAGGGGTAAGTGACTTGCCCAATGCCACAAGGAGTACTAGTGGGAATCAAACCCTGTTTTCTTGGTGACTAAGCCAATGCTCTATTAGGCTACTCTTCCATTCCGAAAGGGGATTGACTCAGGAGACTCAGGAGCAATTTGCAGAAATATTTCTTTACGGAAAGAGTACTAGATGTATAGCATAGTCTCTCAGTAAAGGTAGTAGAGACAGGGACTGTATCTGAATTCATGAAAGCATGGGACACACACAGTTGGTATAGTCTTTATCTGCAGTCATGTTTCTCCGTTTCTTTCTTTCTCGCTCTGCAACAACTTTTCTTCGGTTGTTCCTTTCTGAGGATCTTTTTTCTTTTTCTGTATATATCTTTCTTCTGGTGCTTCCACCTAGGTCTCCTCTCTTTCTTTTTCTGCAGAGGCTCTCAGATTAAAATGTCATCACTCATGTTCTTTTTTCCTTTGATCTTTAAAATTAGGGATCTTAAATTTGCATCAGTTGCTTTTGGCAGTTTTTCCTGTGGCAATATTCCTCTTTCTTTTTAAACCCCTCTTGATTTGCATATAGGGTGTGCAGAATAAAGGTAGCAGTACATTATCTCCTCTTTGCAGGGGTCCACTTAATTGTAATTAATCCTCTTAACTTTGCCATTAACATCCCTGGTTTATCTCCTGCTGCAATGAGTCCATGAATAAATTCACCATGATTTTTACCTACAGCAGGGATGTTATGTTATCTTTATCGTCAGTGTCTGCCCTATTGCTACCATCATCTCCAATGCTAATGTGTAAGCTACAGGGACAAAACCTTTTTATCTTGGGTAACGTGTAGCTAGTATGTATTTCACTTCCTGAAGGTATTAAGCAAGACTTCGGGACAGTACCTTTTTCTCTTTCTCCCACTCCCGCCACAACAATTCACTATTTGCCTTTGCAGAATTTTATGCTGTGCCCCTCTGTTGACCTCTCTTATGGTTCTTTTGGTTAGCAGTATGATTCTGATATAGTTGCAGACAAAAAGGCTCCTATGCATGGTGACAAAGATTAGCTACCCTTTTCCCCTTTCCATGTCCCCATTCTCTTAATTATAGGGTCGATGTTGAAGGGGAGAGGGTGTAATCTGGCAAGTTGTCTTGGGTTCTCATGCTACAGGGGGCCCACAAACCTGCCTTAATTTGAAGGGGAGATAGCCTGATGTAGGCTTAGGTGCCCCTTCCTGACTTTCTGCCCTAGGCCCCAGCATATGTAACACCAACTCTGCCTGTACCCCTTGACATAATTCAGTGTGGAGTTCCAGATAAAGATGATCACCTAGCTGAGGACTGCCCACTGCAACTGGAAAAGACCATTCCTATGTTACATACTGTGGCATTGGGAGACTATTGTTCCTGGGCAGAACATTTTCATGTAGCTACAACTTCCTCAGGCTCCAGATTATGTATTTTCTTCTTTCTTGCATCTCTTACCTTGCAGCAGCTCCATTTTCACCTAACTCAGACCATCAGAACCTCTACCAGATCTGAAAGCAGGGCTTCAGTTCCCTGTGGTTTCATACTTGATCTTTAATTGCTCAGTGTGTGTCCATTAGGGGTTTTCACCAAAGCCTGGTCTGCAGAAAAATGACGAGATCATCCATGTAGCAGAGGCACTTCAATTTCCATGACAAGGTCTTGAGTTCTATACTGGGTCATCTCCATGTCCCCTTCCCCTGCTTTACGCCAAGATCCTTCTTTCAATCCTGTCACCCTTTCTTCCTTTACTAAAATCAGTGAGGAGGAAATTGCATATCTTCTCGCCTCCTCTAAACGCACTACCTGCTCCTCTGATCCTATTCCAACCTATTTACTAAGCTCTCTTTCTCCTGCTGTAGTCCCTTCAATCTGACTTATCTTCACCCTCTCGCTTTCCAATGCAATATCCTTTTTAAGATATGGCGACCAGAATTGCACACAATATTCAAGGTGTGGTCGCACCATGGAACGATACAGAGGCGTTATAATATCCTTTGTTTTATTTTCCATTCCTTTCCTTATGATAACTAGCATTCTATTTGCTCTCTTGGCTGCCGCTGCACACTGGGCCGAGGGTTTATGTTTATGTATATTGACTTGATTATCACTGAAGGGCGGTCAAACAGAGCGGTTTACAAAAAATAAATCTTCATTACAGCAAGGCACAAGGCCAGAAAGAGAAAAGGAAATTACAACTTAATAAAGGATAGAGAGACAGAGATGAGAGAGGAAGGTCAGCACAGGAAAAGGATAAAGGCTAGGAGGGAGGGGGATTGAAGGCAAGGGAAAAGAGGTGGGTTTTCAGGGCATGTTTAAAGGTAGGGTGATGGGGCTCCAGACAGAGAACAGAGGGAAGGGAGTTCCAAAGAGCCGGACCTATGAAGAAGAAAGCTGAGGAGCGGGTGGATTGGAAGTGAGCAAGTGAGGGGGAGGTAGTGTGAGGCGGTTGAGATGGAAGGAGCGGGGGGTGTGCCTGGGGGTGTGAAAGTGGATGAGATCGGCCAGGTATTGTGGTGTGGTGGTATGAAGAACTTTGTGAACGAGTGTGAGAAGTTTGAACTGGATACGAAAGGAAATGGGAAGCCAATGAAGACGGAAAAGAAGGGGCGTGACGTGGTCTCTAGGGGAGGAATAAGACACGAGACGGGCAGCAGTGTTCTGGATATGTTGAAGTCGTGAAAGTTGGAGTTTAGAGATGCCAGAGAGAACAAAATTAGCGAAGTCAATACAGGAGATAACAAGAGCCAGCAGCAGGGTGGCAAGAGCGGGAGGAGAGAGGAAGGGGCGAATGGCACAAATTTGTCTGAGATAGTAAAAGGAGGTTTTAGAGATATGAGAAACATGGGTGGAGAAAGAGAGATCCGAGTCGAAAAGCACCCCAAGATACCAAAAGGTGGAAACCATAGAGATAGGAATAGCAGGGAAAGAGGGGGCAATAGAGGGGGGCTGGTGACGGTGTGGGAACCAAATAGCTGTAGTTTTTGAGAGGTTGAGGTGCAGACAGTTATGAGTCATCCAATCAGAAACAGCAGCCAGGCAGGAGTTGAGAAGGGCAAGGTCGGGGCAAGCTGGGGAGGTGTGGTATAGAAGAAGAATGTCGGCTGCATAATAGAAAGCTGAAATTCCAAATTGTTGTATAAGGAGTGTGAGAGGGGTTAAGAAGAGATTGAAGAGAAGAGGAGCCAGCACAGAACCTTGGGGGACCCCACAAGGGAGGGGAAAGGAGTCAGAGGAGGGGCAGGAAGGGGAGGAGGAAAGAACAGCACCAGAACGGGAGGAAAGAAAGGAGTGGAACCACCGAAAGACAGTGCTACAAAGGCCAGTATCATGCAGTTGGGACAAGAGGAGAGAGTGATCTACCAGGTCAAATGCAGCGGAAAGATCAAGGGCTACCGCCACCGAGATTTCACCGCGGTCGTGAGCTACATGCAGGGCAAGAAGAATGGTCTCAACACTGTGCCCAGGACGGAAGCCGGATTGGCGGGGGTGAAGGAAATTGGTGGAGTCAAGGTGATGAGATAGTTGGGCAAAGACAACCTTTTCGAGAAGTTTAGACAGAAAAGGAAGGTTAGAGACTGGGCGATAGTTGTTGGGGTTGGGAGGGTCAAGAGAAGGTTTCTTAAGGAGTGGGCGGATTAGGGCATGCTTCCAGGAGGAGGGGAAGGTTCCAGTGGAAAGACTATTGTTCAGGATAGTTTGAATATAGGGAAGGAAAGACTGAGAGGGAGTCAGTAGCCAGGAGGGAGGGATGGGGTCAAGGGAGCAGAAGGTTTTGTTGGATGAGGAGATGAGATGGTGAAGCTCGGCAGTGGTGGTCAGGGAGAAGGAAGACCATGTGTGGGATAGTTGGGAGACAGGGAGAGGGGGGGAGACAGGGAGAGGGGATGCGGCTGGAGGAGGAGAGAGAATAGGCGGAGAGTGAGAGGGCAGTGAAGCTCTTAAGGAGGAGATTTTGTTACTGAAGGCAGAGGCAAGAAGAGAAGGGGCAGGGACAGGATGAATAGGTGCGGAAGGGGCAGAAGGATGTAGGGAGGTAAGAAATTTAAGGGTGGAATAAAGGTGACGAGTCTGGTTGGGAGCGTTGGCGATGGCATTGGAAAAGAAGGAAGACTTGGCACGATGAACCTGGGAACGGTAGTGAGAGTGCTGGGCTTTGAAAAGGGACAAAGTGGCCGGAGACGGGGACTTACGCCAATGCCTTTTGGCTCTGCGGAGTTGGGAACGAAGTAAGAGGAGACCGGGATGATACCAGGGATGTGATGGACAACGTGGAGCAGGGCGTGGACGAAGGGGAGCAATATGATCAAGAGCGGCTGAGAGGGAAGAGAACCAGGTGGAGGCCTGAGAGTTGGGAGATAAGGAGGCGAAGTAGGAGGGGAGCAGATCTGTGGCTGGGGGGGATTGCTGAGCCAATGACGGGGTGATGGAGCGGGAGAGGCATGGAGTGGAGGGAGGCGCGACAGAAGGGGATGATGACACCGAGTGAGAACAAGAGACTGACGCCTAAATCTTTTTCCTGGGTGGTGGTTCCTAATGTGGAACCTTGCATCATGTAACCACAGTTTGGGTTGTTCTTCCCTAGGTGCATAACTTTGCATTTGTCCACATTAAATTTCATCTGCCATTTTGATGCCCAGTCTTCCAATTTATCAAGATCCTCTTGCAATTTTCCACAATCCTCATGGGTTTTAAGAACTTTAAATAGTTTTGTGTCATCTGCAAATTTGATAACCTCACTCGATATTCCACTTTCCAGGTCATTTATGAATATGTCAAAAAGCAGTGGACCCAGCACAAATCCCTGGGGTACACCACTATTCACCTTTCTCCATTGGGAAAATTGGCCATTTAGCCCAACCCTCTGCTTTCTATCTTTTAATCAGTTCCTGATCCACAGTAGTACACTGCCTCCTATCCCATGACTCTTTAGTTTTGCCAAAAGTCTCTGATGAGGGACCTTGTCAAAGGCTTTCTGAAAGTCCAGATACACTATATCAATCGACTCACCTTTGTCCACCTGTTTATTCACACTTTCAAAAAAACATAACAGATTAGTAAGACAAGATCTTCCTTGTCTAAAGCCATGTTGGCTGTCTCCCATTAGGCCATGA
Source organism: Ichthyophis bannanicus (assembly GCA_033557465.1). Classification (NCBI taxonomy): domain Eukaryota; kingdom Metazoa; phylum Chordata; class Amphibia; order Gymnophiona; family Ichthyophiidae; genus Ichthyophis; species Ichthyophis bannanicus. Next base: position 1,737,708,760 of record CM066032.1, read on the forward strand.
CTATCTGCATGCTGAGTAAATTTATTCTTTATGATGGTTTCTACCATTTTTCCTGGTACTGACGTGAGACTCACCGGTCTGTAGTTTCCTGGATCACCCCTCGAACCCTTTTTAAAAATTGGTGTTACATTGGCGATCCGCCAATCTTCAGGTATTAGGGATGATTTTAATGATAGTTCACAGATTACTAATAGCAGGTCTGCAATCTCATATTTCAGTTCTTTCTACACCCTTGGATGTATACCATCTGGCCCAGGTGATTTGCTACTCTTCAGTTTATCTAATAGTTGTAATACATCTTCCCGATGTATCTATATTTCCTGCAATTCTTCCGCACCTTTAAATACCACTTCAGTCATGGGTAACATGGGTAAGGTCCATAAACCATTATTAAAAAGGGTCCATAAACTATTATTAAAAAGGGACCCAGGATATCACTGCTTGACCCAATACAAGCATTGTGGAACCTGTGTCTTTTGGGGAAACTGGTAGGTACGTATGACCTAGATTGGCCACTGTTGGAAACAGGATACTGGGCTTGATGGACCTTGGTCTGACACAGTTTGGCATTTCTTATGTTCTTATGTTCACCCTTGCAGTTGAGAAGGGAGTTGTGACTAATTAAGAATCTGATATTTTAATGGAAAAACATCCTAGGGTTCCATGACAGTATATATTTATATTTTCCTCCTAAATTCCATAAAGATTTGGAGGTAACACCAGGAAGACCAATTGTGTCCACTGAAGGCTCAGTGCCCAAACCTTTCTCATACTTTGTGGACTTACTCGAGACTGAAAGTTAACAAAACTAAACTGTTTGTTTAGGATACCTTCCATTTTTTTTTAATTCTTGAAGATGTCACTGACCTGATGGCTGGTCTGCAGGAGCATCCCAAGGGTGGTGCGGGGCCATGTGCAGAAACTCATTGCAGGGCCTCATTTGCATAGCCACTGGACCTCATTTGCATAAATGTAGTTTATTTTATTTTAAATGTATATATTGCCAACTAAAATTTTAGGCAGCTTTCAAAGGAGCCCTTCACAAGCCTCTCATTTGTCCTGGCAATGACTTAGGGACATGGTTACTAAATATTAATGTGTGTTAAGTGCCACTGCGCCAATATAAATAAAGGGATGTTCCTGCACTTAGCAGTGCACATTAACTTTTTTGAATGTGCATTAACTTTTAAACATGCCTTTTAATGAGTATCTGAATTACATTTGCATGGGCAGTGAGGAGAAAGAAAGACTACCAGATTTCTACATTACTATACTCTAGTGCCAACTGCCAGGAAGTATTTATTTTATTTTAACAATCATTTTTATACCGCGCTTTCCACAAGATCAAACGCGGTTTACAAGTAACGAATTTTGAATTGTACAACAAACATGTTATTCAGTTACATGGAACTTTTCTAACTATTTACAAAGAACTGTAAATAGTTAGAACTGATTTAACTGTTTACTGATTTAACTGTTTAACTGATGGAATTGATTTAACTACTTACATAGAAATTTACATAGTGTATATATTCTACAGTAGACTCATTCAAACTTTAACTTTATGCAGTTTCTGTGGTGTATCATGATTGGTGGGGTTTCCATCCATGCATTTTGGAGGAATAATTTCTATTTGTTTGAGTCACCATTGGTTATATTATGTGCGTGGACTTCTTTGAGGATGGTTTGTGTAACATTGGTTGGTTGAGTACCATAGTGAGAAGTGAATAGATGTGTTTTAAGATTTTTTCGAAATAGTTTAATGTCGTTTTGTGCTCGAATATCGCCAGGGAACTCATTCCAGAGTACTGGAGCTATATGTGAGAACGTTTTTTTATTAGTTAGTTTTGTGGCATTTCTGAAGTCTTTTGGATATGCCAGTTTATGTTTACTCTGGCTTCTTTGACTTCTATTTGAGGTTTCTGTGGAGATTAGAGTGTTGAGGTAGGTTGGGGCTATATTATAGATGATTTTGAATGTGGTGACTAGTTTTTTTGTGTAATAAGGCTATTAATTGGAAGTCAGTGGAAATCAAACAATATAGGTGTAATATGTTCAATTGATCTAATGTTTAAAATGGTGCATGATGCCACATTTTGTGCTAACTGCAGCCGTCTGAGTGTTTGTTTTGGTAGGCCCTTTAGGATGGTGTTCGCGAAGTCAAAGTGTGGAGTGATAATTGATTGTATAACTAATTTGAAGTCTTATTGATGGATTAGAGGCCGGAGTTGTTTTAAAAGTTTAAGCTTATAATGTATTTTAGACACCATATTTTTGACGTGGGGTTCCATGCTTAGTGTCTGGTCTAGTGTGACACCTAAATATTTTACCGCTTTTTTTTTGGGCTGCAGTACTATAAACCTATAAACTATAAACCTGCTCATTTAGAACCCATAGCAAACCCACTGTATCATAATAGCATAGCCCAAATGCCCTCGAATATGGAGCAGACAGAGCTTAAAGATCCCAAATTACCCATGTCTACCAATAGCCAAATTAATATGAATAAAATAGTGTCTCTAAAATGCTTGTATACAAATGCTAGAAGTCTAAAAAATAAGATGGGAGAGTCAGAATATATAGCACTAAATGAGAGGTTAGATATGATTGGAATATCAGAGACATGGTGGAAGGAGGACAACCAGTGGGACACTGATACCTGGGTACAAACTATATCATAATGATAGAGCTGATCAAATTGATGGAGGGGTTGCGCTCTATGTTAGAGAGGGCATTGACTCAGAAAGGATTAAAGTTTTGCAGGAAACAAAATTTGCTATTGAATCTCTATGGATTGAAATTCCATGTAAAAAGGGGAAGGCGATGGCAGTGGGGGTGTACTATCGACCATCGGGCCAGAATGAACAAATGGATGATGAAATGCTCAAAGAAATCAAGGAAGCTAACAAAAGTTACAGTGCAGTAATAATAATGGGTGATTTCAATTACCCTGGTATTGACTGGGTCAGTGTCACGGCAGGACATGCTAGGGAGATAAAGTTCCTAGATGACAAATGACTGCTTCTTGGAGAAGCTGGTTCATGAACCAACCAGAGGGGAAGCCATATTAGACCTGGTCCTTAGTGGAACACCAGATCTAGTGCAAGAGATAAGGGTGTTGGGGCCACTTGGCAATAGTGATCATAGCATGATCGCCTTTGATTTAATTAGTGGAGGAGGGATAGTATGGAAATCCATAGTACTACCTTTTAATTTATTTATTTATTTGCAATTTCTTCTATACCACACTATTTATCATCAGCGCGGTTTACAGACAACCAAAACTGTACAATGTGTAACAATCTAACATTGACATTTACAGAGAACAGGGAAATAAAACATGGAGAACGGGGGAAACTATATACACTATGTACAACTTAGAAATAGAAACAGTTCGGCATGTTTGTCTTTAGGGGGAGATTGACGAGTGGGTAGTTTAAACACAGTGATTAATGCATAAGGTATGTTCACTTGTGGGAGTCGCAATGGCTAGGATAAAAGGATTAGGTGATGTTGTCAAGAGTGGAGAAGTGTTGTAAGAAGAGATAGTGTGTGTTTGCCTTCCTGAACTGGGAGAGGTTGGTTATGGCACGGAGGTCTGCAGGGAGGGAGTTTCAGCAGGATGGTGCGTAAAGAGAAAAAGCACGGCTGCTCGTTGTCTTTGAGCATTTGGTGATGGCCTTTGGTAGAAGCAAGGTGTTGATCTTCTCGCTCTGTTGGGGGGGGGGGGTGGGGTGTAAAAGGTCTGAGAGTGAGGTGGATGTGCATCTGTTAACTGCTTTAAATGTCATTGTTAGTGCCTTGAAGGTGATCCTGAGGTGGACAGGGAGCCAGTGCAATTCCTTTAAGATGGGGGTAATATGGTCTGCTCTTGATGCTCCGTAGAGGGTTCTGGCTGCGGTATTCATCGCGAGTTGGAGGGGTTTGAGTGAGCTCTTTGGAAGGCCGAAAAGGGTGGAGTTGGCGTAATCAAAGGGAGGAAGTATTAGAGCTTGAAAGACAGTTCTGAAGTCGTTTGGTTCCAGAATCCGTTTCATCTGTCCTAGGATCCGAACTTTGTGGTAGATTGCCTTTATGGTATTGCTTATCTGGGCGTGCATGTCAAGGCGCTGGTCAAGTATTAAACCCAGGTAGCGAATCGTCATCTTGGAGGTGAGTTCAGCATTGCGAACCTTGAGTGATGAGGGTGGGGAGAAAGTCTGGTCCCTGCTGATAAAGAGAACCTCCGTCTTTTTGAAATTTATTTTGAGTTCTTGAGTTTGTAGCCAGTCTGTGACAGCATCGAAACAAGCTGAGAGTTGGGAGAGGTCTGGTTGGAGTGTGGATATTAGTGTGAACATTAGGACATCGTCAGCATATAGTAGACAGTCAATATTGAATGACCGGATAAGGTTGCATATCGGTTGCATATATATATTGAATAGGGCTGAAAGTGATGATCCTTGTGGAACACCTTTCTCTTGTGGGAAATGCGCGGATAGAGATGAACCAGAGCGTACATATTGCAGTCTGTTGTTGAGATATGAGGCGCACCAGGCGAGGGCATTCCCGTGGACACCCTTATCTGCCAGGCGGGATAAGAGTCACTTGTGGCTGGCCGAGTCAAAAGCAGCCGCGATGTCTAGAAAGATGAGCGCAAAGCCTTGTCTAATGTTGTCGAGTCTGATGGTTAGTGTGTTAAATAAAGTTGTCAGCAATGTTTCCACACCGTGTGACTCCCTGAATCCGTGCTGGCAAACGTCAAGAAGGGCATTTGTCTCTATGTGGTGAGTCAACTGCTGTTGAACTATTTTTTCCATGATTTTGGCAAGAAGAGGGATGCTTGATATTGGCCTGTAGGATTCCATTTTTGCGGGGTCAAGCTTATTGTTTTTTTTTTTAGCAGCGGTCTTATTGAAGTTTGCTTTAGGTTCTGGGGGAATGTCCCGGAGAGGAATGATGTGCCTATTAATTTGGCCAAAAAAGGACTAAGTTCGGTCCGGAGAGATTTTATCCAGTGCGCGGGACATGGGTCGTCTGGTGCAGAGGTGGTGTTTATAGTCAAGAGGGTGTTTTGGATATCCTTTGCAGTTGGGGGAGAGAAGGAGTTAATGGTATATTGATTAATTGCTGAGCTTGATGGGAGGTGGAGGGTAGAGATAAGTTGGGTATCTGGGGTTGATGGTAAGGAGGCTGGGGATAAGATTGATGGGGAGGTGGGTGATGAAGGGGGTATATAAGATTGGCTTGATTTGGCTCGTAAGTAATCTGCATATTCCTGTGGGTGTGGGAGGTTGGATTGGTAGGGTGAAGGTTCTTTTGATAGAGTTTTGACGATGTTGAAGAGCTCATGTGGTTTGTTAATTGAGCATTGTAGGATCCCTGCGTAGTATTGCTTCATCTTTGTAGACACAGCCGCTCTTTGGGCATCAAGATGTGTGTTGTATGAGTCAAAGGATTCACTTGTCCTGGATCGGCGCCAACATTTTTCAAGCTGTCGAAGTCAGCGAAGAGATGCTGTTAGATCGGTTGAATACCAGGGTGCATTCTTTCTTTTACTGGGTGTTTTGTTGCTAGATGGTGTATCAATTACAGCATTAAGACTTTGGTTCCATAAGGATAGCATGTCATCCAGGTTTTGCTCGGGTGGTTCGAGTAGAGGCTGTGCTCTTTCAAGAATCTCTTCTTTGATGAAAGGAAGGTAGCGCTTGGAAGTAGTAGCAATTGGTTCATTTGAGATAAGGGGGTTATTGGTCATGGAGTGAGATGGCAATGAGAATCTAATCAGACTATGGTCAGACCATGGCACTGAGTTTATTGAGAGATTGAACTTGTGTGTAGAGATGGTAGCTACTTGTGGTGCAAATATAAGATCGAGCATGTTTCCCTTGATATGGGTGGGGGAGTTGACGATTTGGGTATAGCCTAGTGCCTTAAGGGCGTCAAAGAAGGTCTCAGATTGGTTAGCTTGAAGGGCAGGGAGGTTGAAATCTCCCAGCAACTAGTTTGCCGTACGTGGTTTGGTTGAGTTGCAGGCAAGGTCAATGATTAAGGAGAGGTCATCTGGTACTGGGGAAGGAACTCTGTAGAACAGGTTGATGGTACAGTGTTTATTAGCTATAGAGATGTAATCAAGGTGAGGGGTGCTATTGGAGGTAATTAGTTGAAATTGTAAGTTGTCTTTGGTCAGGATAAGTGTTCCTCCACCTCTCCGGTCAGATCTGTGACATGAGTGGATAGAAAAATTAGGGGGTAGATGTTGATGGAGGAGAACCGATTCTGAGGCAGACATCCATGTTTCCATAATGCATATGATGTCGAGGTTGTGGGTGGCTAGCATTTCTGTTATGGCAGGCCATTTCTTGCGGATGGAACGGGCATTTATGAGAGCACATTTAAGGTCAGAAGGTGGGGAGGGTGTCTCCTGCTGAGGGGGGTAGGATTGTTGGAGGGTGACATAAATGAGGTGAGGGTATAGCTTATGTAGAGGTCTCTTTGCTTGGTGGTGAGGAGGTGCATGATGTCTTCTCCATGAACACTGAAGAATCGGGATGGGGTTATGGGAGGGAGTAAGGGCTTGGGTACTGTGTATTAACGCAAGTAACATGCAGCAGCAGGCAAAGGTATATGAGAGCGTGGTTACAGTGGGGGGAAGCATTGTGGATGAGTGTTGTCTTTGCACAGTTACTATTGGGTGGGGCTGGTTTGGTTAGGCTGATGCTATGGGTTGAGGTAGATTGTGGGGGTATAGCAGTTGGCTTTCCTAAGTAAAAAACTAGCAGTTTTACAATGTGCAGGTATCTGAGACAATATAGCAAACAATGAGACAATGAAATGTAAGGCAGAAATAACTATCTGTATCAGAGCTGTGTAGCAATTTAGCAATGGGAGAATAACAACGTAGCAGTTGGTTTTCCTAAGTATAGACTCACAGCTTTACAGTGTGCAGGTATCTGAGACAATGTAGCAGAGAGCAAACAACAATGAGACAATGAAATGTAAGGCAGAAATAACTATCTGTATCAGAGCTGTGTAGCAATTTAACAAAGGGAGAATAATATCATAGCAGCAAAATGGTAAATACTACATATGGATACATACACTGGTGTTGTATACAAAACTCGAATATAGGTCGTATTAGAAATCAGGAACCGGAGCTGTTAGCATTTGATAGATCAGATGGTGAGAGTTAATACTTGTGTTTTAGGCCTATGGGCTTGCAGTTCCATTCCCTAGTCGCTCCTGTGATTGTTTGCTAGCACGTGGCCACCACCTAAGGGCCACGCCAAAGGGCCCTCAGGTGAGGCCCTCAGGCACGGGTGCGCCCGATAGCGCTGCTTTTAAAGATGCCTCCAGCTGCCCCGATTGGGCAGATCTCCTTGGGGTGATGTGATGGTGTCCCGCTCGCTCGATTCCCCGCTGGGAAGAGCAGCCTCTGTGCCGGCGTGTAGAGGGAGAGGAAGCACGCGCACGATAGCGCTGCTTTTAAAGATGCTTCCAGCTGCCCTGATTGGGCAGATCTCCTTGGGGCGGTGTGATGGTGTCCCACTCGCTCGATTCCCCACTGGGAAAAGCAGCCTCTGTGCCGGTGTGTAGAGGGAGAGACTTTAACTTTCGAAAGGGAGACTATGATAAAATGAGAAAAATAGTTAAGAAAAAACTAAAAGGAGCAGTTGCAAAGGTTAAAGACTTACATCAAGCTTGGGTGTTGTTGAAAAATACTATCTTGGCAGCCCAGACCAGCTGTATTCAATGCTATAAGAAAAGTGGAAGGAAGTCCAAAAAACTGCCAGCATGGTTTAAAGGTGAGGTCAGAGAGGTTGTTGCCAAAAAAGCATCTTTCAGGAAATGGAAAAAAAGAGCCAAACGACGAAACCTGGAAACAGCACAAGCACTGGCAAATCAAATGCAAGGCATTGATAAAGCAGGCAAAGGGAGAATTTGAGAAGAAGCTTGCTGTGGAAGCAAAAAGGCAAAATAAAGATTTTTTCAAGTACATTCGTAGCAAAAAACCTGTGAGAGTCAATTGGTCCATTAGATGATAGAGGAGTTAAAGGGGCACTAAGAGGCGACAAGGCGATAGCGGAGAGACTGAACGAATTCTTTGCTTCAGTCTTTACTGAGGAAGATGTAGGTTACCCATGACTGAAGTGGTATTTAAAGGTGCAGAAGAATTGAAGGAAATATCGATACATCGGGAAGATGTATTACAACTATTAGATAAGCTGAAGAGTAGCAAATCACCTGGGCCGGATGGTATACATCCAAGGGTGTTGGAAGAACTGAAATATGAGATTGCAGACCTGCTATTAGTAACCTGTGAACTATCATTAAAATCATCTCTAATACCTAAAGATTGGAGGATCACCAATGTAACACCAATTTTTAAAAAGGCTTCCAGGGGTGATCCGGGAAACTACAGATTGGTGAGCCTCACGTCAGTACCGGGAAAAATGGTAGAAACCATCATAAAGAATAAAATTACTCAGCATGTAGATAGTCATGGCCTGATGGGAGACAGCCAACATGGCTTTAGACAAGGAAGGTCTTGTCTTACTAATCTGTTATGTTTTTTTGAAAGTGTGAATAAACAGGTGGACAAAGGTGAGTCGGTTGATATAGTGTATCTGGACTTTCAGAAAGCCTTTGACAAGGTCTCTCATCATAGACTTTTGGCAAAACTAAAGAGTCATGGGATAGGAGGCAGTGTACTACTGAGGATCAAGAACTGGTTAAAAGATAGAAAGCAGAGGGTTGGGCTAAATGGCCAATTTTCCCAATGGAGAAAGGTGAATAGTGGTGTACCCCAGGGATCTGTGCTGGGTCCGCTGCTTTTTGACATATTCATATATGACCTGGAAAGTGGAATAACGAGTGAGGTTATCAGATTTGCAGATGACACAAAACTATTTAAAGTTGTTAAAACCCAAGAGGATCTTGATAAATTAGAAGACTGGGCATCAAAATGGCAGATGAAATTTAATGTGGACAAGTGCAAAGTTACCCACCTAGGGAAGAACAACCCAAACTATGGTTACACAATGCAAGGTTCCACATTAGGAACCACCACCCAGGAAAAAGATTTAGGCGTCATTGTGGATAACATGTTAAGACCCTCGGCCTAGTGTGCAGCGGCAGCCAAGAGAGCAAATAGAATGCTAGGTATCATAAGGAAAGGAATGGAAAATAAAACAAAAGATATTATAATGCCTCTATATCGTTCCATGGTGAGACCGCACCTTGAATATTGTGTGCAATTCTGGTCGCCGTATCTTAAAAAGGATATAGAGTTATTAGAAAAGGTTCAGAGAAGAGCCACCAAAATGGTAAAGGGGATGGAAGGATACTCCTATGAAGAAAGGTTAAAAAGGTTAGGGCTCTTTAACCTGGAAAAGAGACGGCTGAGGGGAGATATGATAGAAGTCTATAAATTAATGAACGGAGTGGAACAGGTAAACATAGATCGATTGTTTACGTTATCAGAATATAGAAAGACTAGGGAACATGCAATGAAGCTACAGGGTAAACTATTTAAGACTAATAAAAGAAAATATTTTTTCACTCAACGTGTAATCAAACTCTGGAATTTGTTACCGGAGGATGTAGTAAAGGCTGTTAGTGTAGCTGGATTTAAAAAAGGTTTGGACAAGTTCCTGGAGGAAAGGTCCATAAACCGTTATTAAGAAGGGACCCAGAATATCAATGCTTGACCCAGTACAAGCATTGCCGAACCTGTGTCTTTTGGGGAAACTGCTAGGTACGTATGACTTAGATTGGCCACTGTTGGAAACAGGATACTGGGCTTGATGGACCTTGGTCTGACCCAGTATGGCATATCTTATGTTCTTATAGCACTACCAGGACTCACAAAGCACCAAACCCTACCTATCAAAAGGCAACACTGCAAATATTAAACCAATACATCTCAGTGAATACCAATACATCTCCTATTGGGGAAAGAGAATAAATGGAACTGTCACATAGAAATTACATGAAGAGAATACTGCAGCTCCGTTATACATGCAAAACACAGACCATCAGCAAACACAGAACAAGGGATCACAATTTAAAAATATGAAAACAATAATTAAACTGGGAACTCCTAAAGCCCAACTTGGAATGCAAAACACTGGAGAAATAAATCTATAAATTAATTTCCTCTTGTACTAAACAAAACGCAAAGACGTTAACGATGCACATTTCCCAGAGCCGACATATTTCAATTTATAAATTCAAAATAATTTTTTTCTACCTTTTTGTTGTTTAGACATTTTATTTTTCCATCGCAACTGCCCCAGTCGCTTTCTTCTGTTTTCTTCATGTCTTCTGCTAACTCTCCATTGTCCACTATCCATTTGTCCTTTCTTCTCTCCTAGTTTTTTTCCATTCTCTCTCTACATCTGCTTATATAGCATAGGGGGTAAAGTACCTTTGTCCACTAAAGAAGAATGGGACATAGGTGTGATTGTGTCTGATGATCTTAAAGTAGCTAAACAGAGGTGACACCAAAAGCTGGAAGAATGCTTGGGTGCATAGGGAGAGGAATGGCCAGCAGAAGAAAGGAGGTGATTGTACAAGTCTTTGGTGCAACCTCATTTGGTGTATGATGTGCAATTCTGGAGACCGCACCTTCAAAAGGATATAAACAGGCTGGAGTCAGTATAGAGGGTAACTACTAAAACAGTTAGTGGTCTTCATTATAAAGCATATAAGGACAGACTTAAGGATCTTAATATGTACACCTTAGAGGAAACACAGGATAGAGGTGATATGATTAAGATGTTGAAATACCTCAGTGGCATAAATGCACCAGAGGAGAGCCTCTTTCGATTAAAAGCAAGCTCTGCTACAAGGGGACATGGGATGAGGGCAAAAGGGGATAGATTCAGGAGTGATATATGTAAATATTTCTTTATGGAAAGAGTGGTGGATTCGAGGAATAGTCTCCCAGTAGAGGTGGTGTAGATGAGACAGTATCTGAATTCAAAGAAGCATGTGATGCCATGTGGTCTTTTTCTGTCGTCATGTTGCCATGATTGGGATTTTGGGTATCCAAGTGGCAAATAGAATTTAATATAGACAAGTTCTAAGTGATGCACATTGGGAGAAAAAGGGCCAAATGATGAATACACACTACTAAGGTCCAATTTGGGAACTTGCTATCAAGCGATGGGCCTTGATGTTACTGTAGACTGCGTGCTGAAACCACAGGCAGGACATGCAGCAACAGCCAAAAAGCATCTACCCCTAAGATCCTAAGATATGGGAATTTGGAAAAGTATTGATATTAAAGTCAAGGATATTATGCCTCTTTACAGAAATCCGGTGTGATCAGTCTTGGAATACTGCATGCAATTCCGATTACACTCTTAAAAAGAGATGTGTACAGCCTGAGAAGGTATCAAAAGGAAGAGCATAAAAGACTTCAAGAAAATGTGGATGCATTCTTAGATGACAAAGACAAATAGATTGAGCAGGAGCTGGATTGCTATCGACTTACATATATTCCAGGCACACATAGATGATCTCAGGCTTAGGTCTTCTGGGGGTTAGTGACTACTGCTGGAAACAATATGCTGGGTTCAGTGGACCACTGGGAAGGGGGCTGGAGTCCAAGATGGTGGTGTAGCCTTAGGGCTTTCTAAAATGCCGCTAAAGATTTCCTTCATTACCAATTTAATGGCTCCTAAGAAAAAGGGGAAGGGGTAGCCAAGTCTCCCTAAGCTGCTGCCCTTAATCCTCAGCAGCAGCACATCAACAGTCATCTGCAGTCCAGTAAAATTGCAGCAAAGTGTGCTGGTGGATGGTCAGCTTTGCAAGGGGCATAGCATCTCCAAGCAGTCCACAGCCCAGCCTGGCTACGAAATGGTTGGGGGGAAGGACTTGCCTCTTCCTATTCAAGCAGACACTTTAGCTCTTTTTGATCTCTACCCCCCTAACTGGGAAAACTGAGGTGAGAGAATCGGCATCAGAAAGTGAGAGTATCTTCTGAACTAATGAAATCATCTCTGGGAAGGCTAATGGAATCCCCTGTCTTGGTGCTCTTGGATAAGCCAGAGAAAGCCACACCAGTATCTGCATAACACTGCAATCTATTTTGGGAATGCTGCTTAAACTGGACTCCGCAATTTCAAAATGCTCTCAAGATATAAACTCATTAGTAAAGATGGTAGGCCAGCTAACTTCAAAGTAGAACAGCCTGGTTAAAGAGCTGTATGAAAAAATTGCTCTCAGAGAATGACACTAAAGAATTGAGATAATTGATATACTGGTTAAGGATAGAATTTTGATTAATTGCAAACTAGAACATTTTGAGAATCAGATGAGACACGAACTTACGTGTCTTAACTTTTCCAAAGGCTACGAGATGCGCTACCTCTCGATCTACTCAAGTAATATCTGCTTGAAGTTCCATTACTGCCTGAGGCCGCTTTATCCCCATTAGACAGGGTTTATTCTTACCTGCTGGAGAATGGCAGCAAGGGGAGGTGGCTGACCTTTCTGACATATCTGCTATACTAGAAACTTCAATAAAGAAGCAACAAGCAGTCAAGAAATCAAACGATGATAAGATTCTCAAGAGCAGAGATGTCTCTCTCCACACAAAGATTCGACTTGTTCAAGCCATGGTATTTTCAATAACATCATATGGATGTGAAAGCTGGACAGTGAAAAAGATAGACAGGAAAAAAATTGATGCCTTTGAATTATGGTGCTGGCGGCGAATACTGTGTATACCATGGACTGCCCGAAGAACAAACCAGTCGGTACTAGAGGAGATCAAACCTAAGCTTTCTTTAGAAGCTCAGATGACAAGACTTCGACTTTCATACTTTGGACACATCATGCGAAGAGAGAGATCATTAGAGAAAGACATCATGCTTGGCAAGATAGAAGGTCAACGCAAAAGAGGAAGGCCAGCAATGAGATGGATCGATACAATAACAGCAGCTATGGGTACCAGTCTGTCAACAATGAGCTGCCTGACTGAAGACCGAACACAATTTAGGATAGCTATCCAGAGGGTCGCCATGAGTCGACTCCGACTCGACGGCACTTAACAGCAGCAGAAACTTCTGCTTTGGATATAAAGGAAAGATCCATCCTGTTAGTTTTATATTTGAGCAGGAATTGAATTGAATATTGAGTTTATAGCTTAAGACGAAGGAGCCATTTTGGATCAAACTATCAGAATGAGTCCTACACAGGAGAGAAAGCAGCTTTTTCTTGCAATGCACCAAAAGACACTGACTTTGGGAACTATGGTTCATTTATGCTATCCTTGTAAATGTTTTGTTAATTACTGAAAGATGTATTTAATATAATACATCCATTTTGCTTTGGAGCAGCTGCACTTCTTGCATGTGAGGACCATTTCCTCTTCTACTGTGCCCTCTACCCAGGATATGGAATAGCTGAGAAATGGGTGGATGATTAGAAAACTTGGAGGGCTTTGTGCCTATGCCTAGTTTATCTAGGTTCTTGTTTCTTTTTCCCCTCCTTGTTCTACCTATTGGTTTTTCTGCCCTCTTCATTTTCTTGTGCTGCAAGTAAGAAATGAAGATATTGGCTTTCCCCTTTTCTTGTATTTCTCATAATTTATTTATTTCTCTATGGCTCCAATTCTGAGTCCCGGATTGTGGGACGTGCAGCCCTGCAAGCTGTCCTGATCCTATTCCCTCCTGCTCTCCCCGCATGGCTAGAGCAGCAGGATGGGGGGAGGGGGGTGGGTGGGAGCTGGCGGGGGGCAGGGTCTGAGTGGAGTAGGGGTGGACCAAGCCCGCAGGATGTACAGGGTCGATTCAGGTCATGGCCCTATATGTCCTTCAGGGTCAGAGGGGATGTGCAGGTTGGGTGATCAGGTCCAGGGATTCCCTCTCCCCCAGGGCTGGGTGCAGGTGGTTCCCGTCGCCCAATCCAGGCAGTTCCCGCCGCCCAATCCAGGCCCCAGCTGGCCAGCTGTGGGTTAGGCGGTGGGGAGAGGGGGGGTCTAAGCTGCAGGAGTCAGGTGCACCTGCATGAGGACATCCCTGCAGGCATGCAGTGCTGTCCTCGGGCCCGATTCTATGTTCCATGGGAATGTTTTGTTCCCTCACTACAGAATGGGGTCCTAATGGGCTCATCCTGCATGGGGAAGTCTGGATGGCTCGGATGTATCGCTTTTGGAATTGGGCTCTATGTTTCCTGGATGCTTGTGGATTTTCTAAAAATCAATGCACATAGTTAAAAACAAAAAAAAAAAAAAAAGAGAAAATATGGACCACTGGTCTGAAACAGCTTAGCCATTCTTATGATACATCAAATATCATGCTCAAATTAGTCTAAAGAGCTACCATGCATTTCTGAAAACAGCATGATCTTGAACAATAAATCCCCCTCCCTCATAGCTCATACATAAAATGAATTGCATTACATTAACATATCAGAATTTACATTACGACAACATATCAGATTTTGATCTGCATAAAATTCAAACATGAGTCATTACTGTTTTTCAGAATGTTTATTGCCATGTCTTACATTTCTAGTAGAAAACAAAAGCTCAGAATGAAAGTAGATTAAGTCAGACAGTATTTTTCAGAAGAATGGAGAGAGAAAATAACCGGAGACCTATATACACTGCAGAGCTGCCCTCTCAGTCCTCCAAAGCCCCAAGTAAAACTACATCAATCCACTTTAATTTTTGTCCTTGTGGCCTTGCAATTAATAGAAGGTAAGATGAAGAAATAAAGTCTTTGGGTTATCAATTACCCATGCATGATTTCTATGGCTTCCTGCCGCTGACACCCTGAGGTAAAGTAGCTGACATCATCGGCCAAGGATTGTGCTGTCTGATGGCATGTTATAGAAGGAACACAACTTGCGCATCAGATTCTATTCTCTTTGCATAACTGAGCATGTAAAAAGATCTTGACCAGTTAAATAGGCAGCTGTGATATGGGAAATCATACATGGGCAATCAAGGGTGTCGTTTTCATCCCCACAAGACACTAAGTTTCAAGTCTAGCATGTAAGTTTATAGAACGTTTTGAGACAGCTATACTGTATAGGGTGGACTTAGCTTAATGTCTCTTCCACAATTTCCATTTACTCTGCAGCTCTTCAGTCTTGAAAAGAGCAGGATGAATGAAAGGAAGTGTGGGGGGGGGGGGGGGCGCAGGGGAAAACTACCCTTGACCTATAATCACAAATTCTACTTTCACCCATTCTTTCCAAATGTCTTCAGTTCCTATATCTCGGGTAGAATATGATGGTGGAACAAATAAAAAAATAAAAAGCAAAGCTTAGTTTTTCAACAAGGAACAACTTGTCTGGGAGGACTAATGACATTTCCCAGTTTATGCTAGAAATGGGAAACCATCTGCCCTCTAGTCTATCAGCATATGCTCCATTCAAATCTTGTTAAATGCACGACATCAAGACGTACCTGGAATGCAGCAAATTTAGAAAGGAATAAAGGACAGGAAGGAAAAGAAAAGGCCTCCCTACTCCATCAAATACAGTCTTTGTACAAATAAATACCCATCATTTCATATAAATTATCCCATACCCATGGTCACTCTTTCTGGCTCATGTGACTACTAACTTCTGAGATCAAAAGGAACATATCTGTTTATTCTACATTATCCCCTCTCCTCAATCCACCTAATCTAAAACTCCCCGTCTCTTTCCCCTCCCTAAAAAATGTTTGCCTATAGATATTTTAGAATTAGTGTACTAAAAGGCCACTTGTTTAGTTCTGATAAACATCAATATCTAAAGGGGGAGGCGGGGAATGACGGCATGTTAATGCTGCCTAGAATCTAGGAAAATACTAATGTGAACATCTTAGTAGGTTAACACCATCAGATCCATATTTTGTGAGAAATGTATTAAAAATATAAAGTGACACTTAAAAGATCCAAAAATATTTTCACCTAATCATCTGCCTATCTAGAAGCACAGAAGGCAGAATACAAGACTGTATTTGTACTCCTCACCCCAGTTCTCACCCCTTTCCAGATGCGGTCATCCTGTCTGAATGACTTTCTGCCCGGACCTGCACCAAAGGGCAAAAGCAAACTTTAAACACAATACACAGGTAACAGGATTCGACAAAAAAAAGCTCATGATCAAGAGGGCGGGGTGTTCCTAGCAGTGTGCCTCAGCTGGATTTCCTTTGATTATCATTCACACAGGTTGTGCTGTTCCAACAGGAAGGGGCACAGGGGATGTGAGTGGCTCAGAAGCAGCAGGGGGGGTGGTCACAGTCTTGGAAGAATCTTCTGCCACAGCAGTGATCGCAGAGGTCTGCTCCATACCAGCTTTGCCAGTGCCTTGACTGCGCTTGCTGCAGAAAATCTGACCTTCTTTATCTAGAGCTGTGTTCTACAAAAGAAATCAGCAAGGACAAAAGAGCATTAGCTTCATGGCATGAGTTAAGTTCACAATGTAATGAACCCACAACAATGCATTCTTGAGCATGCACTATGCAGAGAAAAGGAGAAATAACATCTCATCTATTTCCACCTTTATAAGGGAACAAAAAATATACGGTTAGATCATATAGACAACAGATTTAAAACATGTTTCTCAAACTGAGCTACTGATGCACCGGAGCAAGCACACAGGACTGCAGAAGTGAGTTAGGAACCACAGCAAACCCCCCCCCCCCCATGCTCTTAAAAAAAATCTGTCAAATTTACGTTAAAATGGAGTTGCGATATCCAAAGTCATAATTACTGATTGCAACTGGAGAATAAAAAAATCTCAGCAGCACAGCAGAAGTACCCATTGAGGTTGTACAAAGCCACTTCACTAAGGCATAACCACTGCTGCCTTATCTTCTGCCTGCACTTCTGGAATTCTTGTGGAAGCGGATCCACCCAGGTTCTCATCTCAGTTTGACAGGACTGTGGCACGTGTAATTCAGTTAATGCTTATGGACAATATCCAAAGTGAAAAATGCCAGCTGATGAAATCTCCCAGAGGACAGGTAAGGGAGTAGCAGGTGGTGACGAACAGGCCAAGGAGCATCCAGGAAGATAAATATGTTACTGACAGATTTACGCATATATCCCATTTATATAAAAGAGGAAGATATACACTTGTAGCAGTACCGCTCATTTGCCCATTTCAATTTAGCTGCAGAATCAATATGTAAACCTAAAAGAAGAATATGCCATAGGCCATGATAAAGGAAGAGAAAAGGATGATTCTTGGCAACTTTCATTCACATGGGACAGAGGGACCCTATCTACAGACTAGACATACTTTCTCGGAAAGTGTGTTGTCTACCAGAGGTCTGAATCTCTGACGTAACAGAAAGGTGGCTGAAACTCATGTCATCAGTCTACTACCTCATGCTGCACTAATACCACAAAGTACAACCCTAAGCAAAATGGAATATAAAAAAAATACTGGGAGCTCAACTAAAAGAAGCAGGGGCCAAGTTGGTATTGTAGTCTGTCTAGTCCAGGGGTCAGCAACCCGCGGCTCCGGAGCCGCATGCGGCTCTTTCTCACCTTTGCCACGGCTCCGGAGCACACTGCCCGCCCGGTATTTAAACGTGGCGTTATGGGCTCCCTCCATGTCAGCTCCCTCCCTTCTTCTGCAGCCGCGGCTCCCTGCCTCTTAGGGAACCGCGGCTGTGCTTTTAAAATCATCTCGGAGCCCTTCCTGTCTTGACGGACTCCGTGCAGCATTGTCCCGCCTCCAAAACTTCCTTTAGAGGCGGGACAATGCGGCACGGAGCCCGTCAAGACCGGACGGGCTCCGAGATGATTTTAAAAGCACCGCCGCGGTTCCGTAAGCGGCCGGGCGCCGCGGCTGCAGCCGAAGGGAGGGAGCTGACATGGAGGGAGGGAGCAGATATGGATGGATGGATGGAGGGAGGGGGGCTGACATGGAGGGAGGGGGGCTGACTTGGAGGGAGGGAGCCTCTATGGATGGATGGATGGAGGGAGGGGGGCTGACATGGAGGGATGGAGCTGATATGGATGGAGGGAGGGGGGCTGACATGAAGGGAGGGGGGCTGACATGGAGGGAGGGAGCAGATATGGATGGAGGGAGGGAGAGTGCTGACATGGAGGGATGGAGGGGGCTGACATGGAGGGAGGGAGCTGATATGGATGGATGGAGGGAGGGGGCTGACATGGAGGGAGGGAGCTGATATGGATGGAGGGAAGGGGGCTGACATGGAGGGATGGCGGGGGCTGACCTGGAGGGAGGGAGCTGAGAGGGATGGAGGGAGGGGGCTGACATGGAGGGGGCTGACATGGAGGGATTGGGGAGGCGGGCTGACATGGAGGGAGGGAGCTGATATGGATGGAGGGAGGGAGGGAGGGGGCTGACATGGAGGGATGGAGCACTGGTAATGGGGTTGAGGGGACGAGCACTGGAAATGAGCTGATTAGGGGAGGCTAGGACTGGTAATGAGCTGATGGGGGGTAGGACTGGTATTGGGCTGATTAGGGGAGGCTAGCACTGGTAATGGGGTTGAGGGGGGATTAGCACTGGAAGCGAGCTGATTGGGGGGCTTTGACTGGGCATGGGCTGATTGTGGGGAGGGGAGGATAGAGCTGCTGGCCCTGGAAGATAACTGGGGGCTAAGGCTACAAATGGGCTGATATGAGGGGATGGGAGAATGGAACTGGATCTGAGAGGGGCTGCCATGGTATTTGTACTAGAAGGGACTGGTCAGTGGGGAAGGAGGGGGACTGGAAGGAAATGGACACCAGTGGCAATCATGGGAATGCAAGTTGACATTGGAAGGTACTGGGAGTGAGGACTGGAAAGGGGCTGATATTGGGGAGGGTTACTGGGACTGGAAATAGGCTGATGGAAAGAAGTGAAGAAAACGAAAGAAGAGATAAGAAATGGCAGATGGACCATAGACCACAGAAAGAGAGCTAAGAGAAGACAGGAAAGCAGAAGCCTCAGATCGGGACCAGCATGATCAAAGAATAAATTGGTCAGACAACAAAGGTAGAAAAAATAATTTTATTTCATATTAGTGATTTGACTACAAAATCATCATAATTTTGAAATCAAATATTGTTACTTGTTGTTGTGATATTTTCTGGCGTATTTTTTTTTGGTGTGCGAAGGAAGAGGGGTAGTCTTATACGGCGAGTATAGGCCAAACACCTATATTTTAACAGGAAAAGTAGGGGGTCGTATATAGCATTAAGGTAAGAAACAATATATGCAGTGTTAGATTTGTTTTAAATGTCGCAATGGTTTTGCGGCTCCCAGTTTTTTTTTTCCCTTCGGAAACGGGTCCAAGTGGCTCTTTATGTCTTAAAGGTTGCAGACCCCTGGTCTAGTCAATGGTAAAGGCATGCCTTGAAACAGACATCCTGGGGAAGAATACATGCCCATAGACTTGCCAGCCTGAAGAAGCGTTTTAAACTATTTTCATCTAGAGATGGTAAAAAAAAAAAAAAAAAAAAGAAAGCATACAACTCACCAGGATGGGTGGGTCTAATAACTAGCAGACCCCAATGCAGAATTCACAATAACAAGCAAAGACTTTAAAAAATGTTTTCAAGATTTTAAGGATGAGTTGGCTAAGGCTAAAGGAGAAACAGTGGAGTAGGCGGGTGAACTGAAATCCTATTTGTCCAATATGTAAGAACATAAGATATGCCATAATGGGTCAGACCAAGGGTCCATCAAGTCCAACTGTGGCCAATCCAGGTCACAAGTACCTGTCAGGTTCCCAAAAGTTATACAGATTCCAAGCTGCTTATCCAGGGTGAAAGAAGCTGAGATGAGGGTTAATGAACAGTCAGAAAAGCTGGCCACAATGCTCTCTAATCCATATGATCTGGAAGAGCTTAGAAATGAGGTATCAGAGAAATTGGAAGACACAGAGAAGATTCTGGTGCAATACTGTACGCATTAGGGGCGTGCCAGAAACTGATGCATACATGCACTGTAAGGAAACAGTTATAAGAATCTGCAAGGCCGTATTGGCTTCTGGCAAATACTCGGTGTTGGATACAGAGGTCAAATTGGACAGAACTCATAGAGCATTGGGTAAGCATTAGTCAAACTTACCGAACGACATTGTGATTTGCATTCATGATTATGTGGTCAAGGAGAGGTTTGCTATAAGAATGCAGCCACTGAAAATTTTTGATTAGGAAGGAAACCAAGTAGCTCTTTTTGCAGATCTGTATTCTACTACACTAAAAAAGAGGAGAATTTGAAACAGTAACAGATAACCTGCATCAAATATTGTTGATTGTTTTTGTTTGGACTGGCTTTCACTATTGGCCAAGCTATGCACAAAGTACTCGCAGTGGAGAAAGGCTCATGTGCATTACAAGAAGCGAAAGTGGAAGGACTAGAGGAGCTAAAAGTAATTTAAAAAAAAAAAGCGCACCTAGAGATCCTGAGAAATGGTATATCACAGGTCATGGAGGAAACCAGGAGACATACGAGAGAGAGAGTGGAAGGCAAACCTGACAGACTGAGAAAATGTGAGATGCCAAGAGAACTTTGCTAACATGGACTGTTGGATAAGCGGTCTGAAGTATGAGTGTATGAGACTAGGGATGAGT
The DNA here is from genome assembly GCA_033557465.1 of Ichthyophis bannanicus. Lineage (NCBI taxonomy): Eukaryota > Metazoa > Chordata > Amphibia > Gymnophiona > Ichthyophiidae > Ichthyophis > Ichthyophis bannanicus. The sequence continues at coordinate 1,737,729,288 of CM066032.1, forward strand.
GAGGCTGGTAGGGGCTATGGGGAACCACAAGATGGGGTAACAGGGAGGGAAGAGAGTGAGAATAAGTAAATATGTATGTGAGTTGAGCGTGATGGCAATTGGAACTAAATGGGGGCCACCGGGGAGACATCATTCCTCTTATTACCGGGCTGCCATAGAGATGGATAGCAGGTGTGACTGCATGAATGGGATGGATTGGAGGTAGGGGTATGGCTGTTGGTCATGACAGGAGGAGATTTGGATATAAGGGTTTGGAATGGATACTTATGAGAAACATGTATAGTTTCATTTCATTTTTTAAAATTTGTATTCTGCCTAACAATAACTTGTGCCTAACAGAGTAAAAGGCCTCATTTTGGGGGAAAAGGCAAAAGGTTTTTAAAGAGGCTAAAAGCTGATATTCTTTTTATACAGGAGACAAAAGATCTGATGAATACGTGATGAATAATAAGCATTTCTCTCAGTTATTCAGCTGCTAATATAATATAATAAAAGGAGTGGGGTGGGGATAATTATTTCTAAAGATTGGAAAGTGGTGCTTTCTGAAGTGGAAAGAGATGTCAGGAGCTGGTATGGATGTGAGTATTGATGGGACCTAGTTAACCTTGGTGTGCCTATATGCTTGCCAGTTTGAAAGGCCAATTTTTTAAATAAAATGCATCATCTATTAATATTGGACTATATTAATCCTAGGCTGGATAATATTGGTGGATGGGTGGGGTTCGAGATGGCACAGGAAAAGTTTAAAATAATTCTTTGAGATGTGGACTTTTACAGATTTAAAAAGGGGAAGGGAAAGGAGAATTTACTCCTTCCATCCAGGTTTATCAGTCCTACTCCAGAATAGATCTGATTCTCATGGAATAATCTTTACCGCAGGGCTAGAGGACACAGACATCAAGTCCATTACATGGTCTGAGTATGCTCCAAAGTGGCTCAAATAGAGCTTACACAGCAAGTTAAAGCCCTCCTATTTTGCTGCTCTGGAATGAGCAGCTTTTAAATTAGATAATGAAGGAAAGCACACAGTTGCCTAGGAGCGCATGGTTTGGAATGATGCACTTTTGAAGGATGCTATCAAAACAGGGAAGTTACAATAAAGGTGTAAGTAACCCAGGTGCCTTTAAGTTGAAAGATTACAAATTACCCATCAACTGATCAGCAGGTTGTTAATATGAACAAAAAATATACTTTGAAATGCCTACGAGGTGCAATCAAAATGTATCAAGACTTGTACAATAACACAAGTAGTATAAGGCAGACAGTTATTGCTCTCAGTCTCCTTCAAAGTGGTCCCCTTCCAATAAAACATTTTCTCCAGCATTCCTACCACTGCTGGAAACAATTTTGAAATGCCTCTTTCGTTATGCTGTGAAGCTGCTGTGCTAAATTTTGCTTAATAGTCTCCAAGACGTCAAATCTCCTTCCTTTCGGTTGTATTTTCAGTTTTGGAAACAAAAAAAAGTCCCAGGGTGCGAGGTCAGGTAAGCACAGAGGCTGATGGACTTGCTTGATTTGGTGTTTGTCCAAGAAATGCTGGACAAGATGGGATGAGAAAGCTGGGGCGTTATCGTGATGAAGCTACCATTCACGATTCCACTGCAACTCTGGCCTCTTACAAGGAACTGCATCTCTCAAACTAGTCAGAACTTGGATCTAGTACTCCTTATTGATAGTTTGGCCTTTTGGAGCATACTCATGATAAACAATACCCTGGTAATCAAAGAAAATTGTGAGCATTACCTTGACATTGCTCCAACCTGATGGGATTTCTTGTGTCTGAGAGAATTTGGAGTCTTCCATTGTGAGGATTGAGCCTTAGTTTCCGGGTCATAACCATAAACCCATCATTCACCAGTAAAGCATAGTTACTCACCTGTAAAAGGTGATCTCCGGGAACAGCAGGAATTTAGTCTTCACATATGGGTATCATCGGTGCCAACGGAGCCTGCGTGGGAACGCTCCCCAGCGTCCAATAGGAAAGCTTTTGGGAGCATCCCACAGCGCCTGCGTGCTGCCTTCCTGCCTTTCTCAACTGTCCCTCTCCAGCTGAGTTTAAAGCTGAGAGAGAGAGAGAGAGAGAGAGAGAGAGATACAACTCCTAGGGGAGGTGGGTGGGTTGTGAAGGCTAAATTCCTGCTGTTCCCGGAGATGACCTGTTACAGGTGTGTAACTATGCTATCTCCAGGAACAAGCAGGAATGTAGTCTTCACATATGGGGACTCCTTAGCTGCAGATGCCAGGGAGAAGGCCCCAGAAGTTGTGTGCCCCTGTGAAAGGGCTCCACTCCCCCCCATGGATCTCTGACATCCTTCCAGGGATGGTGAGTAGGAGCTGATTAAGTATGGAACAGGTGTTGAAGAACAGCCTGACCAAACAAGGCATCCCGGCGGAAGTCCTTGTCTAAGCAGTAATGGGCTGTGAAGGTATGAACCGAAGCCCAAGTAGCTGCTCGACAGATATCATCAATAGACACATAGTGAAGATGAGCCATAGAGGCTGCCATGGCTCTCACATTCTGAGCTGTGACATGGCCTTCAAGAGGAAGGTTCTTACTCTCATAGGCAAAAGATATACACTGTGCAATCCAGCTGGACAGTGTTCATTTGGAGACTGGAAGTCCCAAATGACTAGGATCAAAAGCAACAAAGAGTTGAGAGGACTTTCTATGTTGTGTCCTTCGCAAGTAAGAAGCCAAAGCCCTTTTAGTCCAAAGTATGAAGATTCCTTTTTGCATTTGAGGCGTGAGGCCTTGGAAAGAATACAGGAAGGTAAACCGCTTGGTTTAAATGAAAGGGCGACACCACCTTTGGCATAAAGTGTGGATGAGTCCTAAGGACTACGTTATCATGATGGAACCTTGTATAAGGAGGATCAGCCACCAACGTTTGCAATTCACTGATGCGACGTGCTGATGTGATTGCAATAAGAAAGATGACCTTCCAGGAAAGGAATTTCAAAGAGGTAGTAGTTAATGGTTGAAAAGGCGGCTTCATGAGCTGCCCAAGAACCAGAATTAAGTCCCATGCCACTGGTGGTGGCTTAATGGGAGGCTTAGTTAAAAGAAGGCCTCTCATAAATCTCGCTATGAGAGGATGAGAGGAAATAGGTTGTCCATTTAGAGGCTTGAAAGAAGCTGCAATAGCACTCAAATGAACTCTCACTGAATTGGTATTAAGCCCTGCATTTGATAAATGAAGGAGATACTCCAGTAATGATTCCAGAGGTATCGCAAGAGGGTTAAGACCCTTCTGCGAGCACCATATGGTAAACCTTTTCCACTTAAATGCATAACAGCGTCTTGTGGAAGGCTTCCTGGAAGCATAAAGGATATCCTTTACCTGCTGAGAAAGGTTAAGACCGTGAAGTTCTAGGCTTTCAGCAACCAGGCCCTGAGATGCAGAGACTGGGGATTGGAATGCCACAGCATCCCGTCCTCCTGAGAAAGGAGATTTGGAGCAGATCCTAACTCCAGAGGCGGAGCTTGAGAGAGATGTAGGAGAAAAGGGTATCACATTTGCCGTGGCCAATGTGGAGCTATGAGAATCATATGACCTCTGTCTCTCTGAAGCTTGAACAGGGTTTTGGGAATTAGGGGAATGGGTGGAAAGGCATACAGGAAGTCCTGGCCCCAATGGAGGAGGAAAGCATCCCTGGCCTGACAACCCTGAGCCGGAATTCTGGAACAGAACCGGGGAAGTATGGCATTCAACGGACTTGCAAAGAGGTCTATGTCCGGGGATCCCCAAATTTGAAAACTTTTGGCCATCTGGTCTGCATGGAGCGACCATTCGTGTGGAAGCAGAACTCGACTGAGTCAGTCTGCCCAAGAGTTTTGAATGCCTGGATGAATCTGATGCTCTCTGGCGAGGGCCCATAGTCTCAAAGCTTCGTTGCATAGCGACAGAGAGCCTGTTCCGCCCTGCTTGTTCACATAGAACATGGCTACTTGATTGTCCGTTTGAACTAGGACTGTCTTGTAGCTGAGCTGGGTGCAAAATACTCGAAGAGCAAGGACGATTGCTCTGAGTTCCAGGAGACTGATGTGTAGATAGGCCTCCTTTGGAGTCCAGGTACCCTGGGTAGAGAGGCCTTGCAGTAGGGCTCCCCAACCCACCTGTGAGGCATCTGTTAGAGTGGCTTGGGGTGGGGGTTGTTGAAAAGGAGACCCCACCAAAAGGTTTTGGGGTGACTGCCACCATTGGAGGGACAATATAAGGCAGTCTGAGTTTGCGATTTTGTCTGACAGGCAACCTGACGCCTGTGTCCACTGAGTGGATAAAGTTCACTGGGCCGCCCTCATATGGAGGCGAGCATAAGGAACCACATGCACGGTGGATGCCATGTGGCCTAGCAACTGTAACATTTCCCGAGAAGTGAAGTGAAGTGAGGTTTTAGCACTGTTTGGGAAGCTAACTGCACAATGCGAAGGCAGCAAGGCTGTGGAAGGTAGGCCCTTGTCTGTCTGGTATCCAGCAGAGCTCCTATAAACTCCAGGGTCTGAGTGGGACCAAGGTTGGATTTTGGGAAGTTTATGACAAGTCCCAAATACTGAAGGATGTGCATTGTGCGAGAGAGAGCAACCCTGGCCTCTGGCTCTGAAGGGGCTTGAATGAGCCAGTTGTCTAAGTAAGGGAAGAAGAATATTCCCAGGGTGCGGAGAAATGCTGCCACCACAGCCATGCATTTTGTGAACACCCTTGGTGCAGAGGCCAGGCCAAAAGGAAGAACCCTGTATTGGTAATGCTTCCCTTGAAACAGAAAGCGAAGGAACTTTCGGTGAGTTGGATGGATGAGAACATGAGTGTACACATCCTTGAGATCTAGAGAACAAAGCCAATCCTGACTCTGAAGATACGGCAGCAGAGTTCCTAGAGAAATCATTTTAAACTTCTCTTTAAACAGGAATTTGTTCAATTCTCTGAGGTCTAAAATGGGTCTGTGTCGTCCTGTTTTCTTTGGAATAAGGAAATAGGGGGAGTAAAACCCTGTACCCCGTTGGGGAATGGGTACCTCTTCTATTGCCCCTTGGGCAAGAAGCACAGTGACCTCTTGACCTAACTGGTCGTTGAGAGAGGTCTGAGACTTGAACTGTCTTACCATTGTAGGAGGGGGCATGCTGAGGAAATGAAGCTTGTACCCCTCTCTTATAATAGACAGAGTCCAATTTTCTGCTGTTATCTGACCCCATCTGGGGGCAAAATGACATAACCTTCCTGGGATGGTGAAGGGTTCTGGGCCAGGAAGGCAACGTTCTCTAGATAGGAGTCAAAGCCCCTGTGGAGGCTGAGTCTGCTGAGCCGGTTGAGGCTTAGCTGCTTTTGTCTTTCTTTGCCTAGGTTGTTGCTGCTGTCCCTTTTGGGCAGACTGACCTAAACGATGCCCCTGTTGGGTATAGGAGGGATAAAACTACTTCTTCTTACTGAGGAATGGTTTCTTAAAGGATTTTTTCCTTGCAGGATCAGCTGTAGATTTAGACAATCTATCCAAAGTGATATTGTCAGCATCTATCTCATTAGCTTTTTCCTGCCAATTCTTGCCAAAGAGATTCTCTCCTGTGCAAGGAATATTCCCTAGTTTATCCTGTACCCAAATTTCCAAGTCAGATGCATGGAGCCAGGCAATCCTACATGCACCTATGGCAATGGCAGAGGTTCTGCTTATGCACGCAAAGCAGTCAAAAGCTGCACGATTCACAAACTTGGAAACATCCTGAGCATGTTTGACAAGGGCGAGGTAATCTTGCCTCTTATTTATTTATTTATTTATTTGCATTTCTTATATACCGCACTATTTGCGATCAGCGCGGTTTACATAGAACAAACAGTATCCGACAATATACAAAAGTCGGGTCATTACATTGAACAGGAACAAGTAACTTGGACAACAGGGTAAACTATATACATATGCGATACATTGAGTAAGGTAAATTATATACATGTACAAATAAAATTATTAGGTATTGGTCATACTTGGGGGTGCCCTAGTAATGATGGCTGGGGTTCAGGGGAGTCAGTGAGGTATTTGATAAAGAGAAAGTGTTTCAAGGCCTTCCTGAACTGGCTCAAGTTGGGGATTGCTCCAAGGAGAATATGCGCAGCACTATTCATGGCATGTTGTAGGGGGTTCAAGGTGGCCTGAGATAGTCTTTGTAGGATGGCATTTTCATAATCAAAATGTGGAATAATGAGGGCTTGATAGATGGTGCGGAAGTCGCTTGGTTCGAGTAATGGGCGTAGGTGTCTGAGGGATCTGATCTTGAAGTAGATCGCTCTGACGGTGTTGGCTATGTGTTGCTTCATGTTGAGATTCTGATCCAGTGTGACTCCGAGATAGCGTATATCATCATATTATATTATCATCAGGAAGGAGAGGGCTCATAAGCTCTAAAGCTCCTGTGACCTCCTTAAGGAACATTCTCATATATAAGATACAGGAACTGATCCTAGCAGAAAGCATGGAAGCCTGGAATATTCAACCTCCAAAGGCGTCAAGAGTCCTACACTCACGTCCTGGAGGATTAGATGCGTGCCTTTTTGCACTCTATCCTTCTCATTGCTGACTCCACCACCATGGAATGGTGTGGTAATTGAGTCTTCTGAAACACAGGACAAGGAGGAACTCGATACATGGTGTTAAGTCTTCGAGAGTGAGGAGATGTGGTCAGAGGTGTTTCCCACAGCTTTAACATAAGATCATGCAAGATCTCATGAATAGGTAAGGTAGCTGCCTCCTTGGGAGCTTTAGGGTATTGCAGGATTTCTAATTCCTTTGCCCTAGGCTCTTTTTCAGGAGCCACTGTGATGGAAAGACCTCGAGCCACATCTCGGATAAAATCCTGAAAGGACATATCCTCTGGTGGAGACATCCTACGCTGAGGAGAAGAAGAATCCTCAGGAAGAAGTACTCTGGTATCGGCAGAGCTTTCAGAGTCTTCAGACTCATCCGAGGATTCGAAGTATCTCCGATCCAGGTGATTGTGCAAGGCACGGTACCGGTACCGATTGAAGTCGGCATCGGAGTGGTCCGGTACCGACCTGTCGATACCGGATGGATACGCATGACTCGGTCCCGGTAGAATATCTGCCGATGTCGATGCAGTCGGTGCCGGTACCAGTTGAATTGTCTGAAGCGGTTTCAGGGGCATCGAGGCCGTGAGAAGAGCCGCCATACTGCATTCAATAGCGAAGAATCTCTGGTCTAGTGACGCTGCCGATGCTTGGGTATCGGTACCGGATGAAGCGGCCGGTACCCCAGAGCATGGCACCAGTAGTTCTGCCGAGGTTGAAGCCTCGAGAACATCCTGGAGCCCCGTTAGTGCTTTGGAAGCCAAAGCCTCCCACTGGGGCAATTTTGCCGGTGAAAGTCCCTCAAGGGCAACGCCAGAGGCATCTCGCTGCCTAGAAGGAGATCTACCCTTTGAGGACCAGCTAGATTTATGTTTAGTTACCTGAGATCCATGGGAGGAAGACGAAGCACTGGAAGACGTCGATGCCACGGAGGCTGCATCGGAGGGAAAAAGGGTTCTAAGTTTAGCAGCTCAGTTCTGCCGGCCCCTTTTCAACATCATCCCACAGGCAACACACTCTGAAATAGCGTGGTCAGGACCTAAACATTTGAGGCACCACTCATAGGAGTCAGTGATGGAGTTGGTACCGCCACATTTAGAACACTTTTTAAAACCCGAAGCGGGTTTTTCCATTCTTAAGGAAAAGTTGGGCCTAGTGCCCAAAATGGCGCGTGGCACCTGAAGAGAAAATTACTGGAAAGACTCCAGAAGAAAGTTTTTTTTTTTTTTTTAAAGAAAAGAAAGCACCACCACCGGTGGTACCGGTGTAGCGTCGAGGGAAGGCAGATGCAACCACAAAAAAAGAAGAATAGAAGGGATTTAAAGTGGACTGGGGAAAATCCACTGCTTTTCCCTGGCATAAAGATGGAATCTGTCTGCCTTTTAGGATGCCACCCAGGTACTTGTGACCCAGATTGGCCACTTTAAAATAAAAAAATAAAGAAAGGATATTGGACTTAAAGGACCTTTGGTCTGAGCCAGTATGGGAAATCTTATGTTCTTATTGTTTTTAGAAAATGAAGACATTTGTCAGAGGGGAAAAGGACAGAGGAGTACTTCGCAATTTATCAAAAACTTGGTGGACCCAGCAGGGGTTATGGGAGGGTATGAAGGCATACATAAGGGATCCTTAATATCAACAGCAATCTACAAAAAGGAAAAGAGGTGAAAAGAGGAAGACATTAGAGAAGGTAAAAAGCACAAGAACATGCTTTCTATCAAGATGTATTTAGTGGCAGAGAGAAAGAAGCAGCACTGATCACATATTTGGATAGGGTTAAACAGATTTTTTGAGCACGAGAACAAGCGCAGGTGGGAAAAACACCTTTACAGGATTTAGTTTGGTTACCTAAACATCAGGGGCTGGAATGTGATTTAACCAACTCGTTTTACAAAGCTAAGAGACTTTAGGGAGGGAGCACAGAAAAGACTACTTCAGGGAAAGCAAGTTACAAGGTTTCTGCCCCTTCGCTTTAATAAGGCATTCTCACTAGGAGTGCTTTATTGGATGTATAAGATAGAACGACAACTGGATCTAAGGTTTCTGTTCTGTGATATTTGGTTTTGGATTTTAGGGAATACTGTTGTGTGCTTTATCCTTTATTATGCTGTATTGAATGTGTTTTGGAGGCAATACAATTATACAAAAGTAGTTATTTTGATTGCAAGCAATATAGAAGTTATAGGCCATTTGCTAATTACCTTTTGTGGGCAAGCTGTAAGAAAATATTTTTTCCTTTTTTCTGTTTTTATTAAGGAATCATGCACAAGTATATACAGCAAACAAAGTATTACCACAATCCTTGAATTCCTCACACTTTACCCCCTCTCCCCCCTCCCTCCCCAGTTAGACATATATACAATTCCCAAATGGTGTGACCGCTCTCTAGGCCATTCTCCGCCACCATGCCATCGTTATCTATTCCCATTACAGTGTGTTCATTACATATCTTCTTGGCCTTATCCCCAATTACCCTCCCAATTACAGAAATATTACACATTTTTAAGTACAATATAAAAGTCACATACAAACATCCAGGTCCTCCTTTCCCGACTGCCAATCCCCCTCCCACCCCGGGTATACCGACAACCAGGGTATCCACAGGCCAGGAGCGCCCCTACACCCCCCTCGTTCACGGGGATCTCCCCTCTCGCCCTCCACCCCTTCCGTTTCTCTCCATTTAAGGTAGATAACCCAAGTGCCCTGATATCTCAGCACACTATTTTGGTGCTGCTAGGTACGTATGACTTAGATTGGCCACTGTTGGAAACAGAATACTGGGCTTGATGGACCTTGGTCTGACCCAGTATGGCATATCTTATGTTCTTATGTTCTTATGTAAGCTATATATTGTACAGAGTCGCTCCACTCTCCCCTGCACCTCCTCCAATGTGAGTATATTTGCAGAGAGCCACCTACATGCTATCAATTGCCAGGTCGCCATGCAAACCACTCCACACCAGCCCTTACCCTCTTTTTTTCATCCCCACATTCGCTACATTTAGCAATGCTAGGCAAGGCCCCAACTGAATCGTTTCTCCACATACCAGTTGCATCCATTGTGTGATTCCTTGCCAAAGGGGGCCCAGTAGGGGACACTCCCACCAAATATGTAGGAAGGTCCCCGCCGCCCCTCCAACATTCTGCCCCTCCTCCTTGCCATTTCTGTAATCTCTGTGGAGTCAGGTACCACCTATACAGCATTTTGTAATTATGTTCAAAAATATTGCTTGAAATCACCCCTTTAAACAGCCCCTTGCAGACTCGCTTCCAGTGGTCTCCCTCCCAATTTTTGTGAAGATCCTCCTCCCAAGCCTTGCAATGGGCCCACTCATCACCCTTCTCCATATCCATAGCTTTGTGTAGTCTGGATATGAGGCCTTTAATCTCTCGCCTCTCAAAAAGCTCATCTATCTCTGCTCCTTGGGGACCATTACCCCGCTGTGCTACCTCCTTACAATAATGCAGGGCTTGAGTGTATCTATATCGATCAGTGTCTGGTAACTGGTATTCCTCTTGTAGCTCTGCAAAGTTCACCCACTCACCACTCACTTTAAATTGCCCCACTTCCCGCAACCCCAACTCACTCCACTGTTTAAAGCCGAGATCCGTCATCCCAGGCAGAAATTCTAAGTTCCCCACTAACGGTATGAATCTTGAACCCCAGTAAAGCCTCATACCATTTCCTTTGCCAATTCCGCCAATACCGCAGAGTGAGCATTACATGAGGGTTCCCCCGCTCCCCTCTAAGAGCCTCCCCCCCTCTGATCCAAGTCTGCCCTCTCAAATCTCTCTCCTCATTCCTCCTCTCTCTTTCTATGAGCACCCAAGTCAGTTGAGCCCCTCACATCCCACTCAAAAACTGCCCGTACTCTCGCCGCCTCATAATACCTAGATAACAGAGGTACTCCCATTCCCCCAATATGCTTGTTGCACACAGAATATTTTTCCCCACCCATGGCCTCCAACCCTTCCATATATATTTCATCACCCTATCCTGAAGCTTCTTCAAGAATATCTTAGGTACTTCCACTGGTAGATTCATAAAAAAATATAATAACCTGGGAGCCAGTATCATCTTGACCAAATCCCGTCTATCCAGCCAGGACACTTCATACCTGCCCCAATCATCCAGCTCCCTAAACATTTTATTCTTGGCCTGAATATAATTCGCCTAAAACAGCCCATCCCTAGTAGTTGTAACCTGTAGTCCCAGATATCGAATACCATTCTCTGCCCATCTGAAAGAGAAATCTCCCCACAGTTGCTTCTCTTCCTCTTTACTTAGGGTTACATTCAATATTTCCGATTTAGTGGCATTCATATGGAATCCCGACACTTCACCATATTCGCTAAGCTCTTCTTGAATTGCCCCAGAACTCTTCAAATCTGAGAGAAAAAAATAACACATCGCCTGCGAACAGCGAAATCTTATGTGCACTTCGGCCTCCCCTGACCCCCACTATATTCCCCCCGGTCCCGTATCCTCTGTGCCATTGGTTCCAAGGACAGAATAAATAACAGGGGGGGGGGGGGGGTTGGCCTTCGATATATGCTCTTGGCCCAGCTCAAGAAATTCCCCTGAATATCAATTCTGCCCAGTACTCCAAGTAAAAAACCCCAATTCATCCTATCAAAAGCTTTTTCAGCATCTACCGCCAATAAAGCTATCTTTTCCCCCTTCTCTTCACCCCCCCCCCCCCACACATAACATTTAAAGCCCTTCGAATATTATCTGAGGTGTATCTACCCGGAACAAACCCCGACTGATTCGGGTGTACTAATTTCCCCAGAAGCAGTCTCAACCGATTTGCCATGGTTCTGGTAAAGATTTTGAAATCTCCCCCCAACAGTGAGATAGGCCGGTATGAGCCGCACTCTGCGGGGTCCTTGACCTCTTTGTGCAAAATACTTATACCGGAGTTATACATTCGCACCAGAGGCCCCACCAAAACTCCTGCAAAGATCTTATAAAATTGGTTCGTAAATCCATCCAACCCCGGGGCTTTATGTTTCTTCAACCCTTTATTCCTGATCGTGTCCCCCGTCTAGTCCCGGAACCTCTGGGTTGCCAATCTTATCCAGCAGCTTGGAGACTGAGAAACTCCCACTTTTGTGACCTCACGAGTATATCCCTCCGGTGTCCGCCTCCAATCGTCAGTTACCTCAGTCTCCAAGCAGCTGGATACATGGGAGCCCGGGGGTCCGGGCTCACAAGAGAAACAATTAGATAATTGCTTTTAAGTGGTTGGGTTTAATTCTTTGGTGTGGTGCAAGTAGTTCAGTCCCGGGGTCTCCCTCTACCTTCGGTCTGTGGCTTTTATCTCTGCACAGGTCAGCATCTTTATTTCTAGCTTTGTCTGCTTCTCCCTCCCTGTCTCTTCCCTCCTCTCTGTCTCCCTGCTCATTTCTTTGGGGAGTGGGGTCCCTTCAGGCACCAGCGATAAGAAGAGCGGTCTCCCTGCAGCAGCTGCATAGCGCTGCTTCATAGACTGATTGTCCGGAGTTGAGCCGACGCCACGCAGAGGTCTTGCCTGCTCGTGCGTCTGGCGGCTCCCTCCGGTGCACGCGGCCGGCGGCTGAAAAACAACAAATTTGCTTTCCTTCGGGAGTGCTTCTCGGGCCTGCGGCGTCTCGAGCGCTCCCGGGGCAGACGGCCGCAGCCCTGCTTCCTGCACGCTCGTTCCTCGTGATCGCAGGCCGGAGGTGAGTGTTGCGACGGGCAGCGAGCTCCTTTCCCCTCAGAGCGTTTTCGCGCGCTTTTGCTCCCTGCGGCCCTGCCGCGTGGTGTCGGCGTGCCGGCTCTTCTGGCCTTCGGCACAGGGGGTCCGGGGGCCGCAGCAGGCGGTTGAGTGCTTCAGCGTTTCTTAAAAAAAAAAAAAAAAAAAGCCTTACAAGCACGGCGCTGTGAAGGGTGAATCTCTTGACAGGGGGGGCTCTGGGCCTTTTCTGCTGCTGGGGTTAAGGCGGTTTGGTGTGGTAATTCCACGGTTGGCTCTTAGTCTGAGAACTCTTTGCCTGCCTGCCTTGGTGTTTGCTACCCTAGGCAAGCCCCGGGTCAGTGTATTTTCTGTCATGCCTTCCAAGTCCCTGTGTTTGGTGTGTGGGACGCGGAAAACGTCTACCGGCGTCTGCAAGTCTTGTGTGGGTGACTCCGGGGAGACGGCTTCGGAACAAGCTCAGCAGGAGGCCTTCCCGGCTTCCACTGCGGACATTGCCGTGCCAGGGGGGCTGGACGCTTCTCCATTGGAGTCGGTGGCGGGTCCTTCATCCGGCTCGGTTGTCTCTTCCGCCTTACCGGCGTTGCCATTGGACTTGTCCTCTATTTTTTCCCAACAGTTCTTGCTCTCCTGCAACAGTCCGTCTTTGGCGGCCCTACGCAGCAGCAACCTCCGAAGGGTGGTACCCGTAAGCGCTCGGCTTCTCCTCGAGCGGACTGCGCTTCGGTGGAGGGTAAGAAACCTCGAATAACAGGTGACCTCGGGGCGCAGTCGGAGGTTTCTGAGGATCCTCTTTCGGATGAGGAGTCGCACAGCCTTCAGTTGGATGAGGAGCTGGAGGAAGGTGAGATCTCAGAGAGGGAGGACCAGTCCCGGATTGTGAGAGTCTTTCGGAGGGATGAACTTCCCGCCCTCATCGTCGAGACGCTTAAGGCGCTCAATATGCCGGTCCCAGGGACGTCGGCTGATGAGTCCTTGGAGGATCCTTTGTTGCAGGTGTTTCGGAGGACTCAACGAGCGTTCCCGGTTCACAGGGTTTTTCAGGAAATGATTCAGGAGGAATGGAATCTGCCCGAGGCCCCGCTCAAAGGCTCCCGGGTTATGGGGCGGTTGTATCCCTTGTTAGATCAAGATAGAGAGGTGTTTAAATTGTCTAAGGTGGATGCGGCCGTCTCCGCAGTTACTAAGAAAACGACCATTCCCGTGGAGGGCAGTGCGGCCCTTAAGGATGGGCAAGACAGGAAATTAGATGCCTTGTTGCGGCAGGTTTTCGAGGTCAATGCCACTTCGCTCCAGGCAGCGATCTGTGGTGCATGGGTGGCTAGGGCCTGCCTGCGGTGGTCCCAGCGGATGCAGGAGGGGCAGCCCAGCGCGGTGGCGGAAGAGGCTGCCCGCCTGGAGTCCGGGACAGCTTACTTGGCAGATCTTCAGTATGATCTTATGCGTGGGCTTTCCAAGAGTATGGCCTCCTCTGTCGCAGCCCGACGCTATTTATGGCTCCGCAATTGGTCAGCAGATAACTCCTCTAAGGCTCGATTGAGTAAACTTCCCTTTAAGGGTCGTCTTCTGTTTGGTGAGGACTTGGAGAAGCTGGTCAAGGATCTCGGTGAATCCAAGGGCGGGCGGTTACCAGAGGATAAACCCAAGGTGGCCCGTGGAGCACCGGGAGGTAGGGGGCTCGTGCGCGATTCTCGGCGTTTTCGCTCCCAAAGGTTTTTCCCGAGCCAGCGCGGCCGTTTCTCCAACAGGTCGCAGGGCTTTCGTGGGTTTCGGGGAGCGGGCAAGGGCTTCGGTGCCTCGACCTCCTCCTCGACTACCTTCAAGAAACCGCAATGAAGCGAGGGGGGCCCAGGCGCCCCTCATCCCAGTGGGGGGGCATTTGCAGGGGTTTCTTCCTGCCTGGGCCCAAATCACCTCGGATCAGTGGGTCCTAGAGGTCATTCGAGACGGTTATGCCCTGGAGTTCCTCCGTCCGGTGCGGGACGCGTTTGTGCTGTCTCCCGGTCGGTCCGTCGTGAAGCGGGCGGCCCTTCGGGAGACGGTACAAAGGCTACTCGACCTCAAGGCCATCGTCCCCGTGCCTCCAGACCAATGCGGGTGCGGTCGCTACTCCATTTATTTCATGGTGTCAAAGAAGGACGGGGGAGTACGTCCCATTTTGGATCTCAAGCGTGTCAACCGCTGTCTTCGAGTGTCTCATTTTCACATGGAGACTCTGCGGTCCGTCATTGTGGCGGTTCAGCGCGGGGAGTTCCTTACGTCGCTGGACCTCTCGGAGGCTTATCTGCATATTCCCATCCGACCGGACCATTACCGATTCCTCCGGTTTGCGGTCCCGTTCGGTCACTATCAGTTCCAAGCGTTGCCCTTTGGGCTTGCCACGGCTCCGCGGGTCTTCACCAAAGTCATGGTTGTGGTAGCGGCGGCTCTGCGCAAGGAGGGCATCCTCGTCCACCTGTACCTGGACGACTGGCTGATCCGAGCAAAATCCCATGCCGAGAGCGTGCGAGCAACAGCCAGAGTAGTTTCGTTCCTGGAAAGTCTGGGGTGGGTAGTCAATGTGGCGAAGAGTCGCTTGCTCCCATCTCAGAACTTGGAATATCTCGGTGCGCGTTTTGACACCCAGTTGGGCAGGGTGTTTCTCACGGCGCAAAGAGCTCAGCACCTCCGCAAGCTGGTGGAGCGGTTCCGGTTGCGCAGGGCTCCCTCGGCTTGGCATTATCTGCAAGTGCTGGGCACCATGGCGGCGTCCATAGAGACGGTGCCGTGGGCACGGGCTCATATGAGGCCGTTGCAGCGCACCTTGTTAAGTCGGTGGTCGCATCAGAGGGACCCGCTGTCTCGGAGGCTGGTTTGTCCGGCGGAGGTCCTGCAGGATCTGCTCTGGTGGCTGGTTCCCGAGTCGTTGGAGCGGGGAAAGTCCCTGGTGGCCCCAGACTGGGTAGCCGTCACGACGGATGCCAGTCTGCTGGGCTGGGGCGCCCATTGTCAGGGCCGCTTCGTTCAAGGTCGGTGGGCCCCCCAGGAGGCAGCGTGGCCGATCAACCGCCTCGAGCTGAGGGCGGCGAGTCTGGCCCTGCAGAGGTTTCGCCCCTTGCTTGCCGGCAAGGAGGTCCGGGTGCTGTCCGACAACGCGACAGCCGTGGCCTATATCAACAAGCAGGGAGGCACCAGCAGTGTCGCCTTAGAGGCTGAGGCCGCGGCTCTGTGTGCCTGGGCGGAGTTGACTCTCTCCGACCTGTCGGCCGCTCATATTGCGGGGGTGGACAATGTGGAAGCCGACTTCCTCAGTCGGGTGCGCGTGGATCCGGGGGAATGGGTCCTTCATCCCGACGTCTTCGAGATGGTAGCTCGCCGGTGGGGCTTCCCGGTCATGGATCTCATGGCGACCTTAGCGTCCGCAAAGGCAAATCGCTTCTTCAGCAGGCGCCGCGAGCGGATGTCAGAGGGTCTGGATGCTCTGATTCAGGTTTGGCCGGCGGATCAACTGCTCTATGTCTTTCCCCCTTGGGTCTTGATCGGCAGGGTGCTACAAAGGATAGAAAAATTCCAGGGGTCCGTGATTTTGATAGCGCCGGATTGGCCCCGCCGTCCTTGGTACGGGGATCTGATGAGGCTGGTGGCGGCGAAGCCTTGGCGTCTCCCTTGTCGGGAGGACCTTCTTTCTCAGGGACCTCTTCTCATGCCCCACGTGGATCGATTCTCGCTTACGGCTTGGCTATTGAAAGGGCGCGGTTGACATCCAAGGGGTACTCCGCGGCGGTTGTTTCCACCTTATTGAAGTCCAGGAAGCGTTCCACGTCCCTGGCGTACATTCGTGTATGGCGCATCTTTGAGGCGTGGTGCGGGGACAGAAAGTGCAGACCCCTGCAGGCCTCTGTTCCTCAGATTCTAGCGTTTTTACAAGATGGCTTTGACAAGGGGCTGGCGGCGGCCTCGCTGCGGGTCCAGGCGGCGGCTTTGTCCTGTTTCCGGGGCCGAGTCCAAGGTCAGTCCGTTATGTCGCACCGGGATGTGAAGCGTTTTTTCCGAGCGGTTGCTCTGGTTCGGCCGCCTTCTCAAACTGTTTTTTCTAGCTGGCATCTTCCTCTCGTCCTGGAGGCTTTAGAGCAGGTTCCTTTCGAGCCCGTAGCGGAGGCCTCTCTTAAAGACCTCACGCTGAAGACGGTGTTTTTAGTGGCCATCTGTTCGGCGCGTCGGGTGTCCGAGCTTCAGGCGCTGTCCTGCAGGGAGCCCTACCTTTCCTTTTTTTTCGGGTAAGGTGGTTTTGCGGCCTGTGCCGGCGTTCCTCCCGAAAGTCGTATCGCCTTTTCATCTGCACCAGGAAATCGTTTTGCCTGTTTTTTCTAAGGCTGGCTCTGCCTCTTGCTCACGGAACCTACATTTATTGGATGTTCGCAGAATCTTGAAGAAATATCTACGGCGCACAGAGTCTTTTCGGAACTCTGACAGGCTTTTTGTGTTGTTTGGGGGTCCGAGGAAGGGCGACGCGGCTTCCAAGGCCACCATTTCCCGATGGATCAAGGAGGCGATTGCCTCCGCCTATGTGCTGAAGGGTCGGGTTGTGCCGGAAGGGCTACGGGCACACTCCACTAGAGCGCAAGCCACTTCGTGGGCCGAGCATCGCTTGGTGTCACCAGGCGACATTTGTAAGGCGGCCACGTGGTCCTCTTTGAATACATAAGAACATAAGAACATAAGACATGCCATACTGGGTCAGACCGAGGTCCATCAAGCCCAGTATCCTGTTTCCAACAGTGGCCAATCTAGGTCATACGTACCTAGCAGTTTCCCCAAAAGACACAAGTTCCACAATGCTTGTACTGGGTCAAGCATTGATATCCTGGGTCCCTTTTTAATAGTGGTTTATGGACCTTTCCTCCAGGAACTTGTCCAAACCTTTTTTAAACCCAGCTATACTATCAGCCCTTACCACATCCTCCGGTAACAGATTCCAGAGTTTGATTACACGTTGAGTGAAAAAATATTTTCTCTTATTTGTCTTAAATAGTTTACCCTGTAGCTTCATTACATGTCCCCTAGTCTTTCTATATTCTGATAGCGTAAACAATTGATCCACGTTTATCCGTTCCACTCCATTCATTAATTTATAGACCTCTATCATATCTCCCCTCAGCCGTCTCTTTTCCAGGCTAAAGAGCCCTAACCTTTTTAGCCTCTCTTCATAGGAGTAGCCTTCCATCCCCTTCACCAATTTGGTGGCTCTTCTCTGTACTTTTTCTAATAACGCTATGTCCTTTTTAAGATACGGTGACCAGAATTGCACACAATATTCAAGGTGCGGTCGTACCATGGAGCGATACAGAGGCATTATAATATCCTTTGTTTTATTCTCCATCCCTTTCCTTATGATACCTAGCATTCTGTTTGCTTTCTTGGCCGCCGCTGCACACTGGGTGGAGGGTTTTAACATGTTATCCACGAGGACTCCTAAATCTTTTTCCTGGGTGGTGGCTTCTAATGTGGAGCCTTGCATCGAGTAACTATAGTGTGGGTTGTTCTTTCCTAGGTGCATGACTTTGCACTTGTCCACATTAAATTTCATTTGCCATTTGGATGCCCAGTCTTCCAATTTATCCAGGTCCTCCTGCAGTTTTCCACTTTCCTCTTGGGTTTTAACAGCTTTAAACAGTTTTGTGTCATCTGCAAATTTGATAACCTCACTCGTTATTCCCTTTTCCAGGTCATTTATGAATATGTCAAAAAGCAGCGGACCCAGTACAGATCCCTGGGGTACTCCACTATTCACCTTTTTCCATTGGGAATATTGGCCATTTAGCCCTACCCTCTGCTTTCTATCTTTGAACCAGTTCCCGATCCACAATAGTACACTGCCTCCTATCCCATGACTTTTTAGCTTTGCCAAAAGTCTCTGATGGGGGACCTTGTCAAAAGCTTTCTGAAAATCCAGATACACTATATCAACCGACTCACCTTTGTCTACCTGTTTATGCACACCTTCAAAAAAACATATCAGATTAGTAAGACAAGATCTTCCTTGTCTAAAGCCATGTTGGCTGTCTCCCATTAGGCCATGACTATCTACATGCTGTGTTCAACCTTTGTTCAACACTATCGTCTGGATGTGCAAAGGATGGAGGAGTCCTCCTTTGGAAGGGCTGTTCTTCAGGCTGGTTTGCCGGGTCCCTCCCGTGCTTAATTATTTTCTACTGCTCTGGTACTGACCCAGAGGTTCCGGGACTAGACGGGGGACACGATCAGGAAGAGGAAATTAGACTTACCTGCTAATTATGGTTCCTGGAGTGGAACCCGTCTAGTCCCGGGTCCCTCCCCGGCTGGGCATGCGCTCTACTGCCTGAAGTGTCTCACAGGCTTACCGGTAAGATTTGTCCTTTCTTCCTTCTGTTGTGTAAAAAACAAAACAAAAAAAAAAAAACAGTGCATACACCAGATTACTTGTTGTATGAGTACTCGGGGGTGGGGGTCAGAGGCCTTCCTTTCGGGGGGTTTCTTTCTCTCCGTTCCTTCTTTTCTGTTAAGATTCTGATCTGTTCGAGGGTCTATCGTCACAGTGAGGACGGGGCTGTTTCTTCGTCCCTGTTGTTTTCCCTTTGGCCATTACCTGTAGTAGGTATATTTACTTGTTTCTCTGGTGAGTCTGCTTTGTCAATAGGTTACTGACGATTGGAGGCGGACACCGGAGGGATATACTCGTGAGGTCACAAAAGTGGGAGTTTCTCAGTCTCCAAGCTGCTGGATAAGATTGGCAACCCAGAGGTTCCGGGACTAGACGGGTTCCACTCCAGGAACCATAATTAGCAGGTAAGTCTAATTTCCTCATCACAGCCAACACTTCTTGCTCTCTAATGGGCTCTGACAACTCCTCCGCCTCCTCCTTTGACAGTCTGGGGAGTTTAACTTTACCCAGGTAAGTCTGTATCTTCTCCTCCTCAACCTGCTGCTCCGGGGTATATAATTGCTGATAAAATTAAATAAATCTTTCCTCAATATCCTTCCCTGCCCATAACGCTACCCCCTTTTCGTCCTTAATACTATCTATTGTATTCCTTGTGCTCAATTTATGGACTTTCCTGGCTAACATCCGTCCTGCCTTACTGCTAAACTCAAAGCTCTTCTGATTCAACAGGTTGAGTTTACACCTAATCTCTTGCATATGCAATTCACTTAAGTCCCCTTTTAACTTTCCTAATTCCTGTTTTAACTGAGCATCCCTTGGGTCCTATTTAAAGTGGGCCTCCAGCTCTCCAATCCGACTTAACAGGGACTTCTGCTGTCGCAACTTTACTCGTTTCCGGTGGGCCCCCACAGCAATAAGTCTACCCCTTACAACCGCCTTAAGATAGTCCCACACCATTCCCACAGAAAATTCCCTGGCCGCGTTTAACATAAGATATTCTTTTATGTCTTCTGTTATCTGTTGAACCACTTCCTTATCTTCCAGGAGGGTTTCGTTTAATTTCCACCACCCCTTATTGATGCTAAAACCCCCTAGTTGAAGTGCACACGTCACTGGGGCATGATCAGACCACGTGCGTTCTCTAATTTCACACTTTCGCACGGCTGATACCAGAGTCCTCTCTACAAAGATCATATATATTCTAGAATACACCTCATGCACCACAGAAAAAAAAGAATCATCCCTCTGCCCTCTATTTCCCTCCATACATACACCAGGCACATTCCCCTAATCAAGCTCTTCAAACATCTCCTATGTTGTTTAGCTATGGACGATTCCCCTCTAGATGTATCCACCCGGGGGATCCAGTGTCACATTAAAATCTCCCCTCATAATAACACATCCCTCTACCGTCCCAAAAAACTGAGCCTGCTTAGTATTCGGGGCATAGATACACACCAATTTATACATCTTCTGGTCCCAGTTTAATTTCACAATAACAAACCTCCCCATTCTATCCCGGATTACCTCCCCCACTTGCCCCGCAACCCGTGCCGATAACAAAAGACCCACCCCTCTCTTTTTTTTTTCTACCTTATTTGACGCAAATATTTTAGGGGGGGGGGGTAGTGGGGATGACTCAATCGATTCTCATCTTTAGTCATTAGATGAGTCTCCTGGAAAAACACAATATCCCCTCCTTGCAAGCGCATACATTCTTTCATAAGATATTGTCTTTTTACATAGGAATTAAGGCCTCGAACATTCATAGACATATTTATCTCAGGCATGATCTCTTTCCATCACTCCCCCTACATCGCACACCACTAAGCATTAGAAACCCCTCCCTACCTATCCCTCCAACCTCCCCCCCATCCCCCCATCCCCCTTCCCCCCTCTTCACCCCTACCCCATAAACCCCTCACCTCTCCCCCCACCCACCTCCCCTATCCTCTGCCAGTCCCAGTGGAACCCCTTCAGGTGACAACAGACTACCCCCCCCACCAACACCAAATGGGCTCCCATTACTATCCTCCACCCCTACTCCACATCATAACATCTTATGAACTCATTATACCCATAAATTTCTCATAGCCATTAAACACCCCCACATGCATCCAATTTACCCCTATTTATGACATCATCACTTTATACATCCCTCCCATATCCAATGTTCATTTCAACATTCTCTGACGTCTCAGGCTCTTCTCCCCTCCTGGTGCTCTGCTCCACTGATGCTGAAGATCTCTCTCTCGCCCGGTTGTCTCCGGTTGATCTAGATTACTCCTCTCCGGCACATGCAACTCAGTCCAACCAACTTGTCTCATGCCCAGTATCGCTGCCTCCACCGAATGAGCCGTCATCTTTGTGTTGATAGTAAACTGCAGGCCTACTGGAAAGAGACATCGGTAGCACACATTCTCCTCTCGCAGCTTCCTGGTTACCACTTGGTATGCTCGGCGCTTTTTGATAGTGAGGCTAGATATATCTGCAAAGACCTCTACCTCTGAGCCTTGCCATTGAATCGTGCCCAGTTTTCTGGAGGCGCTCATCACCAGCTCTTTGACTCTATACTCATGTAGGCACACAACCACATCTCGCACTTTGTTTTCTCTCCTAGGCCCCAAAACTCTATGCACCCTGTCCAACGTAAGGCACAGTCCCTCCACCTCCATATCTGCAGCCTTTAGGGCAGCCCCACGGAACTCCTCTGCCAAGGATACATAGTTCACCACTCCCTCGCTTTCCGGCAGGCCTCTGATCCTGATGTTCGATCTTCTTGATCTGTTTTTGAGGTCCTCAATTTTTTGCCAGAGCTCCTCTTGCGCTTCACTCACCGATGCCACTTGCCTCTCATACGGGGCCCACTTGCCCTCTTGGTCCTCCATCCTATTTTCCATCTCATCTAATCGGGTCCCCATGGAGGCCATATCTGCCTTCAGCTCCTGAAGCCAGCCATGCATCTCTTTCTTCAGCGCACCCAGCTCCTGCTTTGTGGAGGCAAACCACTCCTTCAAGTCCTCTCGCAGGGCCTGAATATCAGGTGACATGCCCCCCACTGCTCCTGCCTCAGTGTGTGTTCTCTGCTCCTCACTGGCCAATGCCATCTTGGCCACGTGGCTTTTAGACCCCACCGGGCTCTTAAACCAAAATGCTTTCAAGTCCACCGTGGACTTTCGTGCAGCCATCCGCAGCCCCCTGCAGACTCACTCTCACCTCCGAAGTCTGGGATGGGGGGGTTTCTCCTCTCGCTGCTTTCCCCTCCTCTGCAGGCCCGAGTCTGCCGTTCCTGGGTTCAAAAAGCCCACTCCGCTGTCGCAACTCCCGCCGCTCCGGACGTGGTCAAAGGACTGCTTTCACTGCCCACTGTATGCTGCTGCGATTCCCAGACTGCCGGCCACCGCACCTGTACAGTGGGTGACCTCGGGACTTGCTTGCTTCCTCTCCGCTATCCACGTGCCCGCTCCCACCGGCTCGTGCAGCACCCGATCCAGCTCCCCGACTCCTTCGGTCACTATACTTTGACCGCGAGAGCTATCCAGCCCGGTGCGCTTCTTCCTCTGTTCACCACGCGATCCACTCGCCTCTACTGAGACTCTTTCCACTTCACTCTGTGCACCGCGGATCCCTGCTTGAGGCCCTCTCCAAACCGGTGCGCTCCGCTGGTATTACTCTGTGGGGGGGGATCGCTAAATCTCAGTCACCTCCCCAACACTGGGACGTTGCCAGCACCTCTTGCTCCTCGTGGAGCTTTTTATCAGAGCATTTAAGGGGGTCTTCCTACTATTTTTGTGGGGTTGATGGCAGAGCTTTAGCAACGCGCTACCATTCCGCCTACTGACTTCACCGGAAGTCCATAAGAAAATATTTTAATCTTATATCGGTTCTGGATGATTCTCATTCTGTTTTTAGGAAATTTCACAGCACTGGAAGGTAGTGACGGCACTGTTAGAACAGCTTCATTTGTAGATGGAAAAAGGCATAAGAAGTGTGGTCATGCATCTAGATCTTTCTGCCACTCGATTTGGTAGATCATAACCTTTTATGAAAACCGAATAAGATAGATTAAATGGAAATGTGTTAGATAAGTTTGAAGTCTCTCTCAATGGGTATTTAAGGTGATTTTTAATTACATTTCTGAGGAAAGGAGCGCAACTGTGGAGTCAAAATCAACAATGGCAGTGAAGTCAATATGGATCTTTCAAAAAATAGAACAGGAGCTCCAGTTTTGAGTGGGTGTTTTAGAACACAGCCACTTACTTTTGATGCAATTTGTGGCATGGAAAGCAGGACACTTAAAATCTGGCTAACTGCTCTTGATGCAGCAGGAGCAGTGTGAAATGCTGATTGCATCCGACATTTGAGTGTACTTTGCAAAACCTGCTGAACTTCTGTGATTTAAGCAAGCATTTTTTGTTGTTTATCATCATCCACTACAGTGATAAAAGAACTTTGACATAACATGATAGATGAATTTGAAATATGGATTGATGAAAATTGGACACCATTAAGAATTGCGCCTTGAGCACTTTAAATGGACCTTATCAGAGATGAACTTGTGTCTTTAAATTATTCATAAGGGGTTTTCCAAAGATCAAATTATAACCCAAGTAATCCAGTTGTTGAGAGACATTTATAATGCATTAGACTAAAATTCAGGTTTCCCATTTAAAATTTCGAGGGTTTAAATTTTAAATTTATTTATAGTCCATAGAAGATGAACTATTTTTGCTTTATTTTTTTGAATGATCAATTGTGGAGTTCCTCAAGGTCCTCAACTTGGGACCACTGATTCGGTAGAATGGTATTTGTCATCTTTCTTATACAGATGACTTTCAGTTATGCCTATTTATTTATTTCTCTTATATACCACGCTCTTCAACATCAGTGCGGTTTACATGGAACAATTATATTTTATGGTGGATTAACCGTAAAAATACAGATAACAGGTAGCTCAACTTGGATGGTCAAAATTAAACTAACTATTTACACACATTTAAACATAGTATTATTTACATAATATACATCATGTGAGAGAACATTGCATTACATTAACAACTACTCATTGACAACTGTATGCCAGTACTGTACAATATATCAAGTGACTGTTTTGTATCTATTCAAGGATGTAGCTTAGTAATCTTTTGAAAATTAACCCCAATAAAATATTCTATACTTTGGATTAGGACACATATGGAATCTTTTCCATCCGAGACAGATATCAGAGGGAATGTTATTCCATTGCAATCAAAAATCAAGTTTAAAAGTCATCATTGACTCCACTTTTTTTTTTAAATGATCAAATCTCTATGGGCCCCATTCCATTTTGCCCATTTTGGACGGAATTGGACGCACAGAGTGAAACGGGATCAGAATCACGTCCAGGCCTGTACATGCAGGCCGGGACCCCGATTAAGGTCGGCTTGCACGTACAGGCCTTCTCCGCTAACTCAGTCCGGGCTTTTGAATGGAACTGTGGTGCCATGGGCTAATTTGTCTTTTACTTTGTTTTGATATTAAAAGATTACGTTTTGCTAAATATTACTGAAATTAGATTGCATTATGTATGTATTTTGTTGTACTGTTTATATAGGATTGGATTGTAACTACTGCTTAGATCTGTAAGTAGGGAATGGTGTGGGATATATGTGTTGATTTAAGTTAAATTAAATTAGCAGGTGGATACATTGAAGCAGTACTAAATACATGATGTGAATTAGAGAACACAAAGTCAAATGACTGTTGAAG
This sequence comes from Ichthyophis bannanicus, assembly GCA_033557465.1. Lineage (NCBI taxonomy): Eukaryota > Metazoa > Chordata > Amphibia > Gymnophiona > Ichthyophiidae > Ichthyophis > Ichthyophis bannanicus. The sequence continues at coordinate 1,737,753,725 of CM066032.1, forward strand.
GATTCATGCAATTCCTAGCAAGGTACAGATAAGGAAGGAGAGAGGCAATTAAAAAAATAAGTAAATTCATGCCTGCAAAAGCTTGCAGTCTGTTCAAAAAACTCTGATAATGATGGAGTAACCCTGGTGTAATTATTGATGTGGTTGATATAATAATCAGGTTTCAGTGATTATCAGGACTGGGTGATTAATAGACCAGGATATACTCTCTTCCATAAGGAGTGATCCCAGAGGACTGGAGATAGGTGAATGTGGCTCTTGCCCACAAAACCAGAATTAAGGAAGAAGTTGATAACTACAGATCTGTAAGTCTAACATCTGTGGTGAATAAATTAATGGAAACACTGGTAAATCGGAGAACAATGCGGTTTCTGGAATACAAAGGATTACAGGCTCCGAGTTGGCATGGTTTAGCTTGAGGCAGATATTGTCAGATAAATCTGACTGATATCTTTGACTGGGTACCAGAGAACTGGATTAGGGGAGAACGATAGATGTGGTATACTTAAGATTTCAGCAAGGCCTTTGACACCATACTGTATTGGCGACTTATAAATTGAGTGTTCTTGTGATAGACTCCTAAAGTGACTGACTGGGAAATAAACCGATTGAGTGGAAGGACAGAGGGTAGTAGTAAATGGAGTTCACTCTGAAGATAGGACCATTAACAGTGGCATGCCTCAGGGATCAGTTTTTCATCCTGTTCTTTTTAACATTTTCGTAAGTGATATTGCAGGTCTGTTGGGAAAGGTATGCCTCTTTGTGGATGATCCAAAATCTGCATCATGTTAGACATCCTAGATGGTATGGATAGCATGAGGAGGGTTCTCACAAAGTTTGAAGAATGGTCAAGAATCTGGCAGCTAAAATTTAATGCCAAAAAAATGCAAGGTCATGTATTTAGGCTGCAAAAACCCAAGAGGGCAGGTACATTATAAGGGATGAAATACTTCAATGTACAAAAGAGCAGAACCTAGAAGAGATCATATAGAATGATCTTTAAGTGGCCAAACAGATAGAAAAGGCAATGACCAAAGCCAGATGGATGCTTGGGTGTACAGGGAGAAGAATCACCAGCAGGAAAAAGGAGGTGCTGGTGTCTCTGTATAAATTTCTAGTGAAACCTCATTTGGAGTACTGTGTACAGTTTTGAAGAAACACACCTTCAAAAGATATAAACAAGATAGAGTCAGTCTAGATGGCAGCTACAAAAATGCTCAGTGGTCTTATAAGGCATATGGTGATAGACCTAAAGATCTCAATATGTATACTTTGGAAAAAAGGCATAAGAACATAAGAAATGCAATACCGGGTCAGACCAAGGTCCATCAAGCCCAGGATCCTGTTTCCAACCGTGGCCAATCCAGGTCACAGCTACTTGGCAGGTACCCAAAGTCCACAGGTTCCACAATGCTAGTCCTGGGGTAAGCAGTGGATTTTCCAGGTCCTCTTTAATAATGGTTTATGGACTTTTCTCCAGGAACTTCTCCAAAACTTTTTTAAACCCAGCTACATCCTCCGGTAACAAATTTCAGAGTTTGATTACGCATTGAGTGAAGAAATATTTTCTTTTAGTCTTAAATGGTTACATTGTAGCTTCATTGCATGTCGTCAAGTCTCTACATTTTGATGGCGTAAACAACCGATCTACGTTAACCCGTTCCACTCCATTCATTAATTTATAGACTTCTATCATATCTCCCCTCAGCCTTCTCTTTTCCAAGTTGAAGAGCCCTAAATTTTTAAGCCTATCCTCATAGGGGTATCCTTCCATCCCCTTTACCATTTTGATGGCTCTTCTCTGTACCTTTTCTAATTCCACTATGGGGCTTGTTTACAAAGCCGTGGTAGCGATTCTCGATCGTTATCGGAGCCGGGGCCCCATTGAAATCAATGGGCCGCGGCTCCAATAACGATCGCGAACCACTACCGCGGCTTTGTAAACAAGCTCCTATATCTTTTTAAAGACACGGCGACAAGAATTGCACACAGTATTCAAGGTGCGGTCGAACCATGGAACAATACAGAGGCATTATATCATCCTTGGTTTTATTCTTCATTCCTTACCTTATGATTCTTAGTATTCTATTAGCTTTCTTTGCTGCCGCTGCACACTGGGCGGAGGGTTTCAACGTATTATCCACGATGACGCCTAAATCTTTTTCCTGGGTGGTGGTTTCTAAGGTGGTACCTTGCATCGTATAATCAAAATTTGGGTTGTTCTTTCCTAGATGCATAACTTTGCACTTGTCCACATTAAATTTCGTCTACCATTTGGATGCCCAGTCTTCCAATCTATCAAGGTCCTCTTGCAATTGTTCACAATCCTCACGGATTTTAACAACTTTGAATAATTTTGTGTCATCTGCAAATTTGATCAACTGACTTGTTATTCCCCTTTCCAGGTCATTTATGAATATGTTGAACAGCAACGGGCCCAGCAGAGATCCCTGGGGTACTCCACTATTTACTTTTCTCCATTGAGAAAATTGGCCATTTAGCCCTATTCTCTGTCTTCTATCTTTTATCCAGTTTCTGATTCACAATACTACATTGCCGTCAATCCCATGACTTTTTAATTTCACCAAGAGTCTCTCATGAGGGCCTTGTCAAAGCTTTCTGAAAATCCAGATAGACAAAGGTGAGCCGGTTGATATAGTGTATCTGTTTATTCACACCTTCAAAAAAAATATAACAGACAAGACTTTCCTTGGTTAAATCCATGTTGGCTTTCTCCCATTAAACCATGGTTATATATATTGTCAGTAATTTTATTATTTATAATGGTTTCTACTATTTTGCCTGGTACTGATGTCAGACTCACAGGTTTGTAGTTTCCCAGATCACCCCTGGAACCTTTTTTAAATATTGGTGTTACATTGGCCATTCTCCACTCTTCAAGTACTACAGTTGATTTTAATGATAGTACACGGATTACTAATAGTAGGACTGCACTCATATTTCAGTTCTTTCAATACCCTTGGATGTATACCATCTGGTCCAGTTGATATTGTGCTCTTCAGTTTATCAAATAGTGGTAATACATCGTCTTGATTTATCAATATTTCTTTCAATTCTTCCGATACATCACCTTTATATACCATTTCAGGCATGGGTAAATTCCCTACATCTTCTTCAGTAAAGACCAAAGCAAAGAATTCATTCAGTCTCTCCGCTATGGCCTTGTCTTCACTTAGCGCCCCTTTTACTCCTCTATCATCCAATGATCCAACTGTTTCACAGGTATTTTGCTTCGAATGTACTTGAAAAAGTTTTTACTATGCATTTTTGCTTCCATGGCAAGCTTTTTTTCAAATTCTCTCTTTGCCTGCCTTGTCAGTGCCTTGCATTTAACTTGGTAATGATTATGTTATTTTCCTTTTTCTTCCTTTGGCTCTTTTTTCCATTTACTGAAAGATGCTTTTTTGGCCGCAAAAGCCTCTCTGACCTCGCCTTTAAACCATGCTGGCAGTTTTTTGGCCTTCCTTCCACTTTTCTTAAAGTGTGTAAGACATCTGTTCTGGGCTTCCAAGATAGTATTTTTAAACAATGCCCACGCTTTATGCAATTCTTTAGCCTTTGCAGCTGCTCCTTTTAGTCTTTTGTTAACTATTTTCCTCATATTATCATAGTCTCCCTTTTGAAAGTTAAATGGGAGTATCCCTATTTCCTTGCCGTTCCTTCTTTCATTTATTAAATCAAATGCGATCATGCTATGATCACTATTGCCAAGTGGCACCAACACCCTTATCTCTTGCACCAGATCCTGCATGCTACTAAGGACAAGGTCCAAAATAGCTTCCCCTCTTATCGTTTCATGAACCAGCTGCTCCAAGAAGCAGTCATTTATTTCATCTAGAAACTTTATCTCCCTAGCATGTCCTACTGTGACACTGACCCAGGCGATACCCGGGTAATTGAAATCACCCATTATTACTGTGTTGCAACTTTTGTTAGCTTCCCTGATTTCTGTCAGCATTTCAGTATCCATCTGTTCATTCTGGCCAGGCAGTCGGTAATACACCCCCACTACCATTGCCTTCCCCTTTTTACATGGAATCTTTATCCATAGAGATTATACAGCGCATTTTTTTTCCTGCAAAACTTTAATCCTATGTGACTCAATGCTCTTTCTAACACACAGTGCAACTCCTCCACCAATTTGATCTACTCTATCATTGCGATATAGTTTCACAAGTATCAGAGTGTCCCATTGGTTGTCCTCCTTCTACCAGGTCTCTGAGAAACCAATTATATCTAACCTCTCTATATATTTTTTCCCTAACTCTCCCATCTTATTTATTAGACCTCTAGCATTTGTATACAGGCATTTTAGAGATTTTTTTTTTTTTTTTTTTTTTTACCGCGCTCTTTAGAATCAGTGCGGTTTACATGTATACTAACAGGTACTTTTTATTCCCTTGTCCCCGAAGGGCTCACAATCTACGTGTACCTGAGGCAAATGATAATTACACTTACCTGGTAATTATAGTTCCTTGAGTGACGAAAGTTTAGTCCTCTACCTCTGGGTTGTCAACCTCCTCTTGCAGCTTGGAGACTGGCATGCCAGAATCATGACATCACTGGATATATCCTGCTGGTCTCTCCCATCAGCCCCAGTGTGAACTATTAACAAAGCAGACTCAAAGGAGCAACAAATAAGTAGCTATAATAACAAATGCAACCTCAACTGAACTATCACTTTAAACTGTTTAGGCAAACCTTTCTTACACCCTTCCCTGCTACACACACCAGCAGGCACAAGAAAGAGTGAAATTAACCAATTTCAAAGAAAGACCTACCTGTAGTCCTTCCCTGCTCGCTACCGATCATCTATCATCCATGGAAAAACCTTGGGTGGGATTGAGGACTGAACTGTCGTCACTCAAGGAAGTACAATTACCAGGTAAGTGTAATTATCATTTCCTCATCATTCCTCCAGTTCAGTCCTCTACCTCTGGGATATACCAGAGCAGTAATCATTGGGAGGGGCCCTTCCAGCCGGCACGTAACACCACCGACCCAAAACAGGCATCATTTGCAGCTGCCGCATCCAGACGGTAGTGCCTACTGAAAGTATGCAGAGACGACCAAGTAGCTGCCCTACAAATCTCCCCCAGCGGAACCAAACTGTGCTCCGTCCAGGAAGATGCTTGCACTCTGGTGGAATGAGCTCGCAACCCTGCCGGTACCGACCGCTTCTCCTTTGCGAACACCTCCGAACACCACAAACAGCCGGTCTGACTTACGAAATAGATCCGAAACCTTCAAATACTGCTGCAACACCCTCTTCACATCCAACTGGCGCAAACTGCGATCCTGGTCGCCTCCCTCTAGTGAACCCAGAACTGGTAAGGACACTGTCTGATTCAGATGAAAGGGAGAAACCACACCTTAGGCAAAAAAGATGGAACTGGTCACAGCATCACCTTTTCCCTAGAAAAGGACAAGAACGGCTGCCTACAAGACAACGCTTGCAACTCCGAGATGCGTCTAGCTGAACAGATAGCCACCAGAAATATGGTTTTTAACGTCAAATTTTTTACTGAAGCCCGATGCAAGGACTCAAAGGGCGGTTTGGTTAACGCTGCTAACACCAAATTGAGATCCCAAGGTGGAACTATCACTCTACGTGACGGCCGTAACCTAGCAATTGCTTTGAGAAAACGCAACACGTCAGCATGAGCGCCAAGAGCAACACCCTGTACCTTGCCGCGATAACAGGAAAGAGCTGCCAATTGTATGTATAGGGAACTGGCTGCAAGCCCTTTATCAAAACCGTCCTGCAGAAAACTTAATATCGAGGGAATGGAGACCGTAGACGCACGGATCTGTCGCCTTGAACACCAATCCTCAAATATACACCAGATATGAACATACGTCAGAGACGTGGACCGTTTCCTTGCTCTAAGCAACGTAGCGATGACAGACGCCGAATAGCCTTTTTTTCTTTAGCCTGGCCCTTTCAATGGCCAGACCGTAAGCGAGAACCGAGCCACTTGAGGCATGAAGAGAGGCCCTTGCATCAACATATCAGACCTCACCGGCAACTGCCAGGGCTTGCCGTCTAGGAGACGCACGAGATCCGCATACCACGGACGCCTGGGCCAGTCGGGAGCCACCAGGAGCACCCTTCCCGGATGAGCCCCGATCCGCTGAATCACCCGGCCAATCAGCGCCCACGGAGGGAAGACATGCAGCAGGCCTGCAGACGGCCATCGATGCAACAGCGCGTCTATGCCTTCCGACATTTTTTCCCGCCTTCTGTTGAAGAAATGATTGGCTTTCGCGGACTGGAAGGTCGCCATTAGATCCATTATTGGCCTCCCCCAGCGGCAAACTATCTGTGCAAAGACGTCCGGATGCAGTTCCCACTCCCCTGCATCTACTCGGACCCTGCTGAGGAAGTCGGCCATCACATTGTCTTTTCCTGCGATGTGTGCCGCTGAAATCGCTGTCAACCGACGCTCTATCCAAGCGAATAGTAAATCTGCCTCTTCCTCCATGGCAGCACTCCCTGTTCCGCCCTGGCGATTGATGTAGGCGACTGCTGCCGAGTTGTCTGACAGTACACCGACTGACCGACCTACTACCGATGCCTCGAACGCCTGAAGTGCCTGGCCGACTGCTCGGAGCTCCAGACGACTGATCGACCAGGAGCTCTCCAGAGTCGACCAAAGTCCCTGCGCGAACCTGTTTCTGCAGTGGGCTCCCCAGCCTGTGAGGCTGGCATCCGTTAACAAGGGAAGCCACTCCGGCTGCTCTAGTGGCATTCCGGCTGACAACGATGTCGGGAGCAACCACCACTGAAGAGACTGCCTGACCTTGACCGGACACGGGAGCCGTTTGTTCAAAGAATCGGACTGATGCGACCACCGGCGAAGCAAAGCCCTCTGTAGAGGCTGCATATGAACTTTGGCCCAAGGCACTGCTTCCAGCGTCGCCGCCATTGTTACCAGTACGCGAAGATAAGTCCATGCCGACGGCGCTGGAGTGGCCCTGAACTTGCGAACCAGATGCCTGAGAACTCAGGCTCGGCTCTCCGGCAAAAACACCCGTCCACTCTTTGTGTTGAACCGCAACCCCAGATACTCGAGGTTCTTTGAGGGCTCCAGATGACTTTTGGCTGGATTGACCACCCAACCGAGACTCTGCAAAAACGTTACCACTCTGCCTGTCACCTGGATGCTCTCTGCCTCAGACTTGGCCCGAATTAACCAATCGTCAAGGTATGGATGCACCAGAATCCCTTCTTTGCGCAATGCCACCGCTACCACCACCATAATTTTGGTGAAAGTCCGCGGCGCCGTTGCCAGCCCGAAGGGCAATGCCTGGAACTGATAGTGCCCCCAAGGGAAAGAGAACCGTAGAAATTTCTGATGAGTCGGCCAGATGGGAATGTGCAAGTACGCTTCTGTAAGGTCGAGAGATGTTCAAGTACTCCCCCTAATGCACCACCACAATGACCAACCGCAAGGTTTCCATCTGGAAATGTGGTACCCGAAGGCATCGATTTACGCCTTTCAGATCTAAAATGGGCTGCAACGCTCCGCCCTTCTTTGGCACCACGAAATAAATGGAGTACCGACCCATGCCGCACTCTGCCTCCTGCACCTCCACGACCGCCCCTAATTGCAGGAGCCGGTGTAATGTGCTGCGAATCACCAAGGGTTTCTCTTGTCCTCTGCAGGGTAACATGACGAAGGAATCCCGCACGGGTCGCGCCAATTCCAGCACATATCCCTGACGAATGATCTCTAACACCCATTGGTCAGAGGTGATGTGAGTCCAAGCAGAAAGAAACTCCCGAAGCCGTCCGCCTATGGGAAGTCCTTCCGCCGGGACCCGCATCATTTCATTGTGACTTACGAGCTGCTGTTGCGGGGTTTGCAGAGAAACCTCTATTTGCTCACCGAAACCCTCAATATCCCTGGGCTCGTGAAGAAAAGTGTCCCCTCTGGGAACCTCCGAAACGCGACGTACGAAATCTCCTGAAATCCCAAAACTGGTCCCGAAAGCCCTGCCCGGACTTTCCCTGTTTAGGCTTATCCTCTGGAAGCCTACCACCCTTGGACTCCCCAAGGACCTTTACCAATTTATCCAGATCTTCTCCAAATAGCAACCTTCCTTTATTTATTTTATTACATGCACTTATATACCGCGCTATTTTCCATCAGTGCGGTTTACATAGAACCAATTAAATACACCTCTCAAAACAGTCGATTTGTGTTTACAATTAACAGGCGACAGAACTTGGAATAGACAACAAGGGGTAACTATTTACAACTGTACAGAAAGAGCTGGCTGAACGTCTGCTTGACGTGGTTAGTTTACTGATGAGGCATTTGAGGGCAGTTTACTGAATCGGGACTTAGAAGAACCATCCGCCGCCCAATTTCGCAACCACACAGACCTGTGGGCGGCCACCATGGAAGCCGTGCTATTCACGAGAGCTCTGATCAAGTCGTAATGTACATCTGTTAAATATGCCGTCCCAGACTTCAGACGGCCCAGCTCCCTGAGTTCCTCCTGGTCCAGGTGCGACGATTGGTGTAGTCGCTGAACCCATCGCAAACACGCCCGTGCCACCCAAGCCCTACAAATGGAGGCCTGCAACGATAGCGCGTCCACCTCAAATGCCTGCTTCAGCAAGCTCTCAACCTTACGGTCCTGTGCATCCTTTAAGGCCGCACGGCCTTCCAGAATAGTGGTCTTTTTTGTAACCGCCGACACCGCTGCATCTACACGCGGCAAGCGGAACCTCTCCTTATCCTTGTCGACCAGGGGCTAGAGCCTATTCAATGTCTGTATCCCTCTGAGCCCCGCCTCTGGCTGATCCCATTCCTCTTGGATCATTCTGTTGACTACCCGGTGAATTGAAAACACTACCTGCGTTTGCCTCACTGCTTGAATAACTGGATCCTCGACCTCTTCTTCACCAGTTGTCTGCGTAGCAAGATTCAATATCTGCATAAATTCTGTTATCAGCGCTGTCAGTTCCTTCCTACGGAAGACTCTTATGATCTTAGCCTGATCCTTGGGTTCTGGGATCTCCCCCTCTTCATGCTCTCAGTCAGGATCCTCGATATCCGGTCAATCGCCTTCAGCAGACGACAAAACTCAGGCCCTCGCCCTCTTAGGCGCCGACGGACCCCCTCAGCAACCTCCATCTGCTGAGAAAAAGCGGAAAGCGGCAACGCTCCCGGCATTTTGCCCTGACGCCGTAAGCAAAAGGCCTGCTGCATCATTAATATGAAATCAGGGCAAAAATCCCCGAGATCCACCGACCTCGGGGCAGACAGAACCCCTGAAAACCCAGCCGTCTCCTCCAATACGGAACCTTGCACAGGAAGCTGCACTAACTCAGCCGCTGTCCCTGCTGACGCCACCTGCGCCTCTGGGGACTCTCTGACATCCATCTGTTGCTCCACAGTGGAAGAAAGCGTCGCGCAGTCGCGGCAGACCCCTGAATCGGCCACCGTGCCTCTCCGGGTACCGCAGACAACACACTATGGCCGTGTTGCCATAAAGCTGATCGTATATACCTGTTATTCTTGAATGAATAATTTACTCTTTTTTTTTTTTTTTTTTAACTAAACATGTCAAGAACAAATTTTAAACTTTAAACCTTAAATTTAAACTGTAAATCTCCAACTCTTTACTAGGGAAGACTCCCCTTTGTATCACTGGACTAAAGACCCCCCCCACCCAGGGGATTTACTTATTCCAAATCAACTAAAGAAATAACACCAAATAAAACTGACTTAAAATGAAATTAACAAGAACAGACCTAAAAATCCTCTCCTGCTCCTCGGGCATGCTTTCCCTTCCAGCCCGGCAGCCACGCGATGCACTCGTGCTGCACAAAATGGCCGCCGACAGCACTGGAGGGAAAAAGGGCGCCAAATAGAGTACCGGCACGCAGTCCCGACTCTTGGCTTAGCCCCTCACAGCCAACCAAAGCCTGTAACCAATCGTAGTGCTTACCGGCCAGGTCTCCCACTGCTTGCAGCTGTGTTTTTGCGCCGCGTGGCACCTTCCGACTAAACAGAAGCGTGCTGCCAAAGAAATAACTCAGTACTCCTCCATCCGGCCCACCGCAGCGCGAACACAGCTTGCTCCGTGGTACCGGCGGAGCAAATATGCCTGACAGAGAGCTCTCCCCCGTAAGGTCTGGGGGGAAGAGATCCCACGGCCAAAGAAGCAGGTAAATTCAAAGATAGTCAGAGCACATACAGGCAGGGTGCAGCCAAGAAAGAAAAGCCTTTTTCCCTTTTTCTTTTCTGTTTTTTTTTTAAACAGTACCTCTTTTAATAAATTAAATCCAATAAATTAAACCAAAGAAAGCTAAGCTACTCTATCCTACAGGCTCCTTATCTGTTCCTCTAGTGAGCCCCAGACTAGGCTCACGACATCCTCCTGATGCATGGAGACTGGTCACACTGGGGCTGATGGGAGAGACCAGCAGGATATATCCAGTGATGTCATGATTCTGACATGCCAGTCTCCAAGCTGCAGGAGGAGGTTGACAACCCAGAGGTAGAGGACTGAACTGGAGGAACGATAAGGAATGGAGGGTTAAGTGGCTTGCCCAAGGCCACAAGGAGTGGCCATGGGACTAGAGACCCCAGTCCCTACGGCCTGAAATTCTTGTCCCCATACGGGAATTGAACCCCCGGCCCTCCGGCCTAAGATAACCTGTCCCGTTGTATTTCAGTCGTATTAATCTGGTTATCAATTGGTGGGATAATTTGGAATCTTTCAGCTCTGTACTTAAGGGCATCTGGGTAACTTTCATCTTTATTGGAACCTCTCTGTTTGGATGTCCTAACTTCCCTGTTTTGTTAGTATTCTTCAAGGATACATTCTTCCGAACCATGTACTCTTGGGCGACTGTCGGCTTTCCCCTATTATCTAGTTTAAAAGCTGCCCTATCTCCTTTTAAAATGTTAATGCCAGCAGCCTGGCTTCATCCCGGTTAAGGTGGAGCCCATCCCTTTGGAAGAGACCCTCCCTTCTCCAGAAAGTTGCCCAGTTCCTACCAAATCCAAAACCCTCTTCTTTGCACCATCGTCTCATCCATGCATTGAGATTCTGGAGCTCCACCTGCCTTTGGGCCCTGTGCATGGCATGGGAAGCATTTCAGAGAATGCTACCCTGGAAGTTCTGGATTTCAACTTCTGACCTAAAAACCTCCAGATCCTCCCTCCCATATTTTCCTAGGTCACTGGTACCAATATGTACCAAGACAGCAGACTCCTCCCCAGCACTATCTAAAATTTTGTCTATGTGGCACGAGAGGTCCGCTACCTTTGCACCAGGCAGGCATGTTACCAGGCGATCCTCATGTCCACCAGCCACCGAACTATCTACATGCCTATTGATTGAATCACCCACTATAACGGAAAAACATTTAAATATTTCCATGGTATAAATACACAGGAGGTAGCCCTCTTCTAGTTGAAAGGAAGTTCTGAACGAGTGATCATAAGATGAAGGTGAAAGGGGAAAGACTCAGGAGTAATCAGAGGCTGTTCCACAGATCCACCACTCTTTCTTTACGGAAAGGGTGGTGGATGTGTGGAACATCCTCCCAGTGAAGGTGGTGGAGATGAGAACTGTATCCAGATTCGAGAAAGCATGGGACAGATACAGAAAATCTGAGAGAGAAGGAAAGATTGGAGAACAATGGTTTTTATGGATCAGAAGACCGGATAGGCCATATGGTCTATCTGCCATCGTTTTCTATGTAAAAGGATGAAGGTGTAGTTTGTAAGTGGCAGATTGACGTGGAACAGTTGCTGAGCTTGTGGTCAGGTTCCCTGAATAAGCTAAGAGCTGAGTGGGCTCTCCAATCAGTGTTGGAAGCCTCTGTTATGAGGACATGGCGATAATCTAGTGGCCCAAAAGGGACACCTCTGGTCAAGCTGAATTTGGACATTAACCACTGTAGCAAGTCCAACTTGAAACTGATGGATTAATTCCTGTAGAATGAGGCTGGGTACATTGATTCCATTGTAATTAGAAATTCCATTTCAGCTCTTTTTATTTGGGTAGAAGGCACAACATGGACTACAGAGGTCATCTGGCTTAATACTTATAAGTAGGCCCTTGCTGTAATGGTCATGAAATATTGAATGTTCTGGATAGGAAACAATTTTTGCAATCGTTAAATGGTATAGCTTTCACCAGAACTGTGTCCAGATGAGTACTATGAATGAAATGTTTTTAGGCTGAAGTATTGACTTCTCAAAGTTGTTAACCCAAGAGTATGAAGGAAGCATACTGCTTCACTACTAAGGCTTGGGGTCAGATTTTTCAAAAACACTGCCAGAAGCCAGTTGTTAAAAGTATGAAAAGTCTAGCTATCCTTGCCTGAACAGGTGATTGGCAACTACCATAAGGCACTTAGTGAAAACTCTGGGGGTTGATGAGAGGCCGAAGAGAAGGACTATGTACTGGTGATGGTCGACATGCAAAAGCAGCCAAAGACATTTCCTACAATTGGAAGGAATCAGAATATATGCATAAGCATCTCTGAGATCCAGCGAGTACAGCTAGTTTCCCTTAATCAAATATTGAAGGATGAAGGAAAACATGAACATCTTGAACTTTTCTTTACACTGTTTGAAGTTATTGAGGTTTAACACAAGATGCAATTCTCCTGTCTTTTTGGGAGTCAGAAAGTACCTGGATTAGAAGCTCCAATTCCTTACCTGAAGGGGAAAAAGGGTCTATTGTGCCTGACTGTAAGAAGAGAGTGACTTCTACATAAAGTATATGAAACCAAGACAGAGGTTGATCTGATGGCAGAGATTGTAAAACTGGGCTGTACTCCCTCAGATTTCAAAGTTGAGAACCTAGGAGTCTGTTGCAATTCATTCCCACTGCTGAAAAAAACACAGTACTGAACACTAGGGTAATGTAATCAAATGGTTAGTCTTGCACATATCATAACAGTGAAGCTCACTTCTAAGCCAGGAATGTGGAGCATGAACTTAATTTCTCAACTTTACTGCTAACACTTGATTTGTCTGCCTGACTGACACATTCAGAAAATAAGCTGATATGAAGCTAGGTTGTTATGGATATTTTTATCTTATTCAATGTTTTTTTTTCGACTGAGAAATCTATAGTGACATGTTTATTTATTTAGCAAGCATTTGTATACCGCTTCTTCCAGCGATCAGAAGCAGGAAAGATTACATGGATCAAGCTGTCGAATCAAGACAGAATAATTTTGATTTGTACATAAAGATTCGAAAGGTTAGCACGTCACGCAGAAAATTATCTACTTCTAAGCTAAGGGGATAATAATTTACATATGTACATTTATACATTACAGGTTTTCTGGGGAGCTGTGGGGGAGTTGCCCCTCATGCGAATTTAGTACAGGTTGAAATGACTTTGAAATAGGTGGGTTTTGAGTTTCTTTCTAAAGTCGGCTAGATCAGTGCTGGCTCGTAGGTCGGGTGGGAGTTGGTTCCATAGTGTCGGTGCTGTGTATGAGAAAGCCCTGTTACTAGTGATTTTTTTGGCTGATCTGATATCTGTTGGAGTGTGGAGGGTGTTGGAATTGATGGTTCTCCTGTTTCTGTTGGATGGTTGCAATCTGATTAGGGTGTCGAAGGAGGATGGTGCTATGCTGTGGATGAGTTTGAAGGTGGCCGTCAGTATTTTGTATGGGCTGCTATGGGGAGCCAGTGTAGCTCAATTAGTACTGGTGTAATGTATTCAGTAAGACTTTTCTTCATGATGATCCTGGCAGCTACATTTTGTGCCATTTGAAGGATGTTCAGGGTTTTCTTATGAAGTCCTTGAAGAATGGCGTTGCAATAGTCGAAATGTGGCATGATGAGTGCTTGAGCAACGGATCTGAAGTCATGGGGATCAATAATATTCCGTATGGGTTGTAGAGCTCTTAGTTTGTAGAAGACTGCCCTGTTGGTTTTGCGCAGGTGAGTTTCCATTTTTAGGTCGCAGTCAAATGTAACTCCTGGATATTTTATTTCTTTCTTTGATAAGTGTTGTTGCACAGGGTTATTGATGTAGGTGGGTCAAAATTTGCTTTCCTTGAGATATACATCACCTCAGTTTTCTTGTGGTTGATTGTCATGCTGCTTTGTTGTAACCAGTTTTGCATCTCGCCAAGACATGTTTCGAGTGAGCTGTAGTCCGGGTTGTCAGTGTCAAGTTGTGTGTACAGCATAGTATCATCGGCATAAATGTGGTAGTTGATTTTATGCTGTGTAAATATTTTGCATAGTGGTTGCATATATACATTGAAAAGGAGTGCTGAGAGTGCAGAGCCTTGCGGTATACCTTGTGTTTGAGAGAATGCTTCTGCTTTTTCGCCGTTGAATTGTACCTGTTGCATTCGGTTTGAGATGTATGATGTGAACTACTTTAGTGGGGTTCCTGATATTCCTACTGACTTGATTCTGTTTAAGAGGGTTCGATGGTTAACTGTATCAAAGGCAGCTGAGATGTCGATGAATAGGAGTATATACATTTTCTTTTTGTTTTCCAGGCCCTTGAGTAGGTTAAGTAGAACTAGTAATAGGGTTTCGACCCCATGATGTTGTCTAAAGCCGTATTGCTGGTCATCTAGAGGAGCATTGTCGTTCAGGTGGTCTTGGAGTTGTAATAGGACCGCCTTTTCAATGATCTTTGCTAGGAATGGTATGCTCGATATTGGGCGGTAGGATGCTGGGTCATCTCTGCTGAGTGTACTGTTTTTTAGAATAGGTCTTATGACGGATTTCTTTAGCTCAGTGGGCATGAATCCTTGTTGTAGTGATAGGTTTGCTATGTGCGAGATGTACGGTGCTATGTCCTGTTTAACTGCCTTGATCCAGGTTGCTGGGCAGGGGTCGAGTGGGGATGTGGTGCTGTTTACATAGTAACATAGTAGTTGACGGCAGATAAAGACCAGCATGGTCCATCCAGTCTGCCCAGCAAGATGGCAAGAGCAGGTGCACCTGTCGCTCCGTGCAGGCCACCCCTCTCCATATCCTTGTTCAGGGGTAAACCCACCACTCCATGTAGGACACCCCTATTTGTTGAGATGTTATATGGTTCAGAAGTTAGATGGTACCGTTTATTTTGTTTTTATCCTATTGCTGTAAAGGGATCCTCTGTGTTTGTCCCATGCCTTTTTGAATTCCGTCACCGTGTTCACCCCTACCACTTCCATTGGGAGGGCATTCCAAGCATCCACCACCCTTTCAGTGAAAAAATATTTCCTGATATTGCCTTTCAATTTACCCCCTTGAAGCTTCATGTTATGCCCTCTAGTTTTACAGGTTCCCTGTCTTTGGAAGAGGTTTGTTTGTTCATCATTTCTCTTTAAGTATTTAAAGGTCTGAATCATATCTCCCCTGTCCCTCCTTTCCTCCAAAGTGTACATATTTAGGTCTCCAAGTCTCTTCTCATAAGGCTTCTGACGCAGGCTCCAAATCATTTTGGTCGCCTTCCTCTGAACAGTCTCCAGTCTTTTTACATCCTTTGCAAGATATGGTCTCCAAAACTGAACACAGTATTCCAAGTGAGGCCTCACCAGTGACCTATACAGTGGCATAAGTACCTCTTCTTTTCTGCTGGTAATCCCTCTTTGTATGCAACCCAACATCCTCCTGGCTTTTGCCACCGCCTTGTCGCACTGTTTTGCCACCTTGAGATCATCAGAGATAATCACACCAAGGTATTTCTCCTGAACCGTGCATACCAACCTTTCGCCCCCTATTGTGTACATTTCTCTTGGATTCCTGCTACCCAAGTGCATGACACTACACTTTTTTGCATTAAATCGTAGTTGCCAAGCATTAGACCAGTCTTCCAGCTTTTGTAGATCTTTCTTCATGTTAACCACTCCCTCGGGGGAGTCCACTCTGTTGCAAATTTTCGTGTCGTCTGCAAAAAGACAGACTTTTCCATTCAGTCCTTCAGCAATATCACTCACAAATACATTGAACAGTGCCGGGCCCAGGACCGAACCCTGGGGCACCCCACTAATCACCTTCCTCTCATCTGAGTGAGCTCCATGTACAATCACCTTCTGTCGTCTGTCAGTCAACCAATTTCTAATCCAGTTTACTATCTTGGGACCCATCCCCAAGCTACTGAGTTTGTTGACAAGCCTCCGATGAGGAACAGTATCAAAGGCTTTGCTGAAATCCAGGTAGATGACATCCATCGCATGCCCCTGATCAAGTTCCCTGGTCACCCAGTCAAAGAACTCAATCAGATTTGTTTGGCAAGATCGTCCTTCAGTAAAACCATGTTGCCTCGGGTCTTGCAACCTGTTGGTTTTGAGAAAGTTCACTATTCGCTCTTTCAGGAGCGCCTCCATTACTTTTCCCGCCACTGAGGTAAGGCTCACGGGCCTGTAGTTTGACACTTCTTCCCTGTCACCACTTTTGTGTAGAGGTACGACATCAGCCATTCTCCAGTCCTGAGGAACCTCTCCTGTTTCCAAGGATCTGTTAAAGACATCTTTTAACGGTCCTGCTAGAACCTCTCTGAGCTCTTTCAGTATCCTGGGATGTATCCCATCCGGTCCCATGGCTTTGTCCACTTTCAGTTTAGCAAGTTGTTTTGACACCTCTTCTTCTGTGAATGGTGTGGTATCTACTTCATTCCCATTTTTATATTTGGGAGTCACAGCTGGTTCATCTCCAGGATCTTCTTTAGTAAACACAGAGCAGAAGTAATTGTTTAGCAATTTCGCTTTTTCAGTGTCACTTTCCACGAGTCCTTCCCCAGCACTTTTGAGTCCTGCAATTCCAACTCTGATCTTTTTCCTTTCCTGAATATACCTGAAGAAATTTTTGTTGCCACCCTTAACATCTTTAGCCATCTTTTCCTCTGCCTTTGATTTTGCTATCCTTATTACTCTTTTAGACTCTTTGAGTTGGATCCTGTATTCATTTCTGTGTTCTTCTGTTTGCAAGCTTTTGAATTTTGCAAAAGTTGTGTTTTTTGCCTTTATATGAGCAGCCACCTCTTTGGAAAACCAAATAGGTTTCCTTCTCCTCTTGCTTTTATTTACTTTTCTTACATATTTATCTGTTGCCCCTTTTATTGCCTCCTTCAGTTTAGCCCATTGCAATTCCACTTCCTTTATCTCCTCCCACCCCATCATCTCCTCCTTTAAGTACTCTGCCATTTTATTGAAGTCAGTGTATTTGAAGTTTAGGACTTTGAGCTTCCTATGATTGGCCTTTACCATGGCTTTTATTTCAAACCACACCATGTGATGGTCGCTGTTGCTCACAGGGGCACTCACGCAGACATTCGACACACTATCACTGTTCGTGAGCACTACATCCAGCGTTGAGCTTTCCCTGGTTGGTTCCATCACCATTTGTCTAAATAATGCATCTTGGAGAGCATCCACAATTTTTTTGCTTCTTTCCAGATGTGCAGAAGGAGTAATCCAATCCACATCAGGTAGATTAAAGTCACCCAATATGATCGCTTCCCCCTTTGTTGCTATCTTGGCAATATCTATAATCAATTCATTGTCTCTCTCTTCAATTTGAGTCGGAGGTCTGTAGACTACAGCAATATGGATGACAGTGCCATCTCCTCTTTCCAACGCAATCCAGAGCGCTTCTTCTTTTCCCCATGTCCCCTGCATTTCAGTAGCTTTAATATTGCTTTTGACATACAAGGCTACTCCCCCTCCTTTTCCATTTTCTCTGTCTCTTCTGAATAGATTATAGCCAGCTATGGCTATATCCCAATCATGTGATTCATTAAACCATGTTTCTGTAATGGCCACAATGTCCAAATCCGTTTCCACCATTAGGGCTTCCAGGTCTGGAATTTTGTTGGCTAAGCTTCGAGCATTTGTGCTCATTGCTTTCCAGCATTTTCCTGGCTTGTGTATACTTTGCATTGATTTTATTCTGCCCACTTCCTTCCACATGTTTTTGATGTGTGGTTTAAAAGTGTGGCTGTTTCTGATGTTGTTCTGCTTTTGTTGGGGGTGGCAGGCAGATGTTGACCTTCCACATCCGTCACCCCCTTTTCCTAGTTTAAATGCATGTCCACATACTGCCTGAATTTTTCACTTAGGACTCTTTTCCCTGTGGCAGAGAGATGTAGTCCATCAGCACAGTATAGTCTCTTGTTGGTCCATCTGTTGTCCCAGTTGCCAATAAATTTGAATCCTTCTTCTTTGCACCAGGTCTGGAGCCATGTAGTAAAGCTGTTAATGCGATGCAGTCTTTTTGTCCCTTTACCAAGAACAGGTAGAACCTCTGAGAATGCAACAGTGTTAACAACGTGCTTGAGTTTCTCCCCCAGAGATTGGAAGTCCTTTTGGGCTGTAGAGGCACTGTTCCTAGCCAGGTCGTTTGTGCCTAGGTGGATAATAACATCAGGTTTGGAGTGTTCACTTTTTGCACTAAGTAATTCAACAACTTGGTTTGTATTCCTGCTGGCTGAAGAGCCTGGTAGGCACATGACTATCTTCTCTCCTTTGAACTGTGATCCCAAGTTGGTGCCTCTGATGATGGAATCTCCAAGTAGTAGTAGTTTTCTGTCTGGTGAGGTTTTCTTCATATTTAGTGCTTTAGCAGGGGATTGGGCATTGTCTGACTCATTTAAAGGCCCTTCAGTTTCTTTGAATTGGGCATCCTCATTAGCCAAGGCAGAGAAGGCATTGTGCAGGGATATCCCTTGATGTATAGGATGTCTTTGTGTTACAGGTCGCAATCTACCAGAACCCACTGTGATCCATTTGTTCCTGGGGCGTTTGATTCTTTGCGGGAGCGGTGGTGGACTTCGTTCAGTTTGTATCCTAGAAGAGGTGCGCTTCATTGCCGCCAGTTCCTCCCTCAGTAGAGATACTTCTATATGCATGGCAGCTAGGTCTTTCCTTAGTAGAGTCAGTTCTTCATGCATGGCAGCTGACTTTAGACATATAGGACAAGCTCTTAGTCTCCAAATGATTCATCTTTGAATGAAATTACCGCAGTTATTGCACTGAATACATGACATGTTTATGCATTCCCAGAAGAGGAAGAAGAAGAAGAAAGGATGAATACGATGTGGCTTTTAACCCACGTTTGGAATGATAGATGGCACGTCTGTGACCACTATATAGGCAATGTAGCCCCTGGGGTGGGTGGGGCGAGGGGTAGGGTGGGTGGGAACCTAAGTGTCACTGGCTAGTATGCTGTTCCTGAACTGTTGGCACACACAATGGAGTAGGTAAGGGAACCCACCACTAAGGACAATTAGAAAGAAAGACAAATATGTGGAGACAGAATCACAGTTATTTGGAGACAAAGACTCAGTTATGCAGCAAACACAGCAAAAATCACCAGTCTATGCTTGTGAGTATGGTTGCAATTTGCTGGTCTCCGATTTTGTGGAAATGTTTCCATAACTGATCTTGATTTGTGTTGGTCTCAAGGTTGTTTAGTGGTGTTGGTAGTGTTGAGTCATGGTAGGGTGTAGGTCTTGTGGCAGTTAGTTTGCTCGCATAGTGGTTTGCCAATGTTTGGGCCTTGATGGAGTTGTTTAGGTTGTCGCTTTGGGATGTTTTAGTAAGAGATTTGACGAGTTCAAATAACTCCCGCGGGTCTGTTGATCGCTTTACTTAATATGTTAGTGTGATGGTTTCTCTTAGCAGAGTTGACGTCATCTTTGTACTTTGTAAGAAGGGTCATGTATTTGGTTTTGAGCTCGATGGATTTGGTTTGTCTCCATTTTCTCTCTATTTTGCGGAGTTCTCTCTTCGATCTTGCTAGAGTTTCCGTGTACCAGGGTTCGGAGCTGGGCTTGCTTGCATTACCTGAGGTTTTCGATGTAGGGTTTGAAGCATTTTGTATGTTCGTGTTCCATTTGTTTGTTAGATCATCCAGGTTCATGTAGTCCAGATCTATGTGAGATGAAATGGTATTTATGAGGTGTTCTTTGTTGAATTTGTTGAACTTCCTGAATTTGTTGAACTTCATGTGATGTCATTAGAGGGCTTGCTAAGTGTTTGAAATTGTAGCTGTCCTGATCTTTGTATTTTGATATATGAAGACATTGATGTCACTTTTTCTCAGGAGGTTGTTATAAAATTTTTATTGATTGGCACAGCAATCTTGATAGCAGTGGGGTTTTTTTGTTAGAAATGGCCTAGGCGGCATATTAGAAAATTACCTGCATTTCCTGCATTCTTTATTGCAGACTTGACCACTACTGAGAAATGCAGGAGTTGAACCTTACTGAAACCAAGTGCTACCTGAATTTTATACTTTAAAAGTCCATCTTTTTAGAGGCAGACTGAATTGTTAGTGGGGGTTGCCACATGCAAAGCTGCTCTTGCAAGAGCTATGGTTAAGAATGCCACTGTGGACTTTGGTGCATCTATGAGCTTTAATAGGCCAAATATATCCTAACAAGGCTCTGTTTCTTGTTGTAAAGGGACCTTTGACAAGGTCCCTCATAAGAGGCTCTTGTCAAAATTAAAAAGTCATGTGATAGGAGGCAGTGTACTATTGTGGATCTCCTCCACTTTCATATCCCCACACGCAACCTCCGTTCCCTTCACATAAACTCAACAATAAAAGAAGCAGCAACTCCCACTCAAGGTCTCCAAAAACAATTCACAAAAAGAAAGTCAGAAAAATGGTTCAATAGAGACCTCTCTAATATAAAAAAGCAACTAAGAAAACAAGAAAAACGATGGAGGAAATCTAAAACAAGCGATAATAAAGCGCAATACCTGAGTCTTCTCAACAAATACAAAGACACTATTAACAAATCGAAAAGAGAATACCACACAAAAGTCATAAATATGGTGCTCAATCGACCGAGAGAATTATTTGCAATTATAAAAACACTAACAAAAACCCAAACTCCAGAGCCTGAACAAACAACGATAAGCGCACAAACTCTTGCAACTCATTTTGCTAACAAATTAAAAAACAAATCATCTAGCACAATCATAACTATACCCACGGACTTAAAACCAACCAATAAATGGATAACCTTTCAAGACATTGAGCAAAAGCACCTCCTCAATATCATATCAATGATCAACACCACTACCTCCCCCCTAGATCCATGTCCAGTATCATGGATAAAAAACACCAAAACTGAATTAGCTATCCATATACAAAATATAGTAAACCAATCACTATCCCAGGGCATCATGCCAGATGCCCTAAAACTCACATCCTTACGCCCTATAATAAAAAATAATAAACTCAATCCTACAGACCCAAACTCTTACAGGCCCATAGCCAGCATACCGTTTATTGCCAAAGTAATAGAAAAAATCATACAGCTCCAACTACAAGATTTTATCGACACACATGCACCAATTGACTCACACCAATTCGGCTTCCGCCCATCACACGGAGTCGAAACTTTGCTAATAACACTCATGGATGACCTCATAAAAGGCACTGACACATCCAACCAAGGTTACATCCTCATATTCATTGATATAGCTGGTGCCTTTGACAATGTCCACCACAACACACTCATTAACAGACTCCTAAGCCTAGGAATAGGAGGAACAATTCTACAATGGTTTATATCATACATCACAAACCGATCGATACACGTTAAATTAGGCCAAGACACCTCTGAGCCATTCATACAAGGACAAGGTATTCCACAGGGCTCGGCCCTATCGGCCCTCCTTTTCAACTTGTATCTTCAACCCATCACAAATATATTTAAAAAACATAAAATCAACCACTACATATACGCAGATGATATCATGCTCACTCAACCAATAAACACAAATAATCCCACCTACCAGAGCTTACTAGACTGCATCAGCGAAGCAAATACCTGGCTAGAAAATAATAACCTCAGCATCAACCTAAAAAAAACTGAAGCAATGTTCGTAACAAGAAAACCAGATACTACTCTCCCTGAAACAATAACAATTAACGACACAATAATCCCAATCAAAAAGGAAGTAAAATACCTAGGCATCATAATAGATCACGCACTTAGTATGCTCCCTCACATAAAACAAACCGTGAAAACCATATTCTATAAACTTAAGACCATTCAACACCTACGACCAATACTAGACACACGTGACTTCAGATCTGTTATCAGCACACTCATCACTCCACACTTCGACTATTGTAATAGTCTACTTATCGGCCTCCCTCTCACAAATACCAACTTACTTCAGCGAGCTCAAAATATCTGTGCTCGAGTAACAGCAAAAGCCCGCCTCACTGACCACATAACTCCCATCCTCGCTGAACTACACTGGCTTCCCATAAATAGTAGAATATCATACAAAATACTCTTAACCACATTTAAACTTATCAACGGCATATCACCCTCACATCTAACCACTCTAATACATGCTCCAAAAGAACATAGAACCCGCAGACAAAACGCAACCCACTCACTAGACATAAAAAAATCCATTCGAAAAACAAAAAAAAACACAAGCTCAAGAGCATTCACATATGCAGCCCCTACCCTATGGAATAAACTCCCACTAAGCCTCCGCAAAATAAAGGATCTCCAGACATTCCGGAAAGAACTAAAAACATATCTGTTTAAAGAACACTTTATAAATCTTAATGAACCCCCCTCATCCCCCTCACCACACCTCCATAAAAATCCTCCTTAACCACAGATCAAAAAGCCACAAACCTCAACACACTTAGGAAAAAACAACCCTTAAACACCACGATTAATATTTGACTAATGTAAATATTTGACTGATGTAAATAATTACAGCATTTGTATAATTATATGTTCCATGTTATTGTTCATGAAAAGTTAATTGTACATAGTTTGAAAAAAATACGATGTTCCATGTAAAACCATGTTCATTATGTTAATTGTAAACCGCCTTTGATCTTGGGAAAAAGCGGTATAGAAGAAAAGCATAAATAAATAAAATAAAAAATAAATAAAATAAACCGCCTCCACCTTCCCCCCCATCACGCGCACATCTACAATCCACTTGTCACTCTGCCTTTTACTTCCTTGGTCCTGCCCTCTGGAACTCCCTGCCCACACCACTCTGGAACAGAACTATTCTACTTTTAAATCCTTATTGAAAAGCCACCTATTCACCTCTGCATACAACCTCTCGGACACACACTACTGACCTGGCTTATTTATGTTTGTTGATCTCTCCTCTGTCTTGTCTATGTTTCTTGTTGCCTCCCCTTTCCTGTCATGACTGTAATTCTTTTCCCTTTTCTGGCTTTGAGCCAACTCTAAGTATTAATATGATTGTAAACCGTCCTGATGTTATAAAGGGCAGTATATAAAAAATTAATAAACGTAAACATAAACATAAAAGATAGAAAGCAGAGGGTAGGGCTAAATGGCCAATTTTCCCAATTGAGAAGGGTGAATAGTGGAGTACCCCAGGGATCTGTGCTGGGTCCGCTGCTTTTTAACATATTTGTAAATGACCTGGAAATGGGAATAACGAGTGAGGTAATCAAATCTGCAGATGACACAAAATTATTCAAAGTTGTTAAAACCCATGAGGATTGTGAAAAATTGAAAGAGGACCTTGATAAATTGGAAGACTGAGCATCCAAATGGCAGATGAAATTTAATGTGGACAAGTGCAAAGTTATGCACCTAGAAAAGAACAACCCAAACTATGGTTACACGATGCAAGGTTCCATATTAGGAACCACCACCTAGGAAAAAGATTTAGGTGTCATCGTGGATAACATGTTGAAACCCTCCACCCAGTGTGCAACGGTGGCCAAGAAAGTAAATAGAATGCTAGGAATCATAAGGAAAGGAATGGAGAATAAAACAAAGGATATTATAATGCCTCTGTATTGTTCCATGGTGGACCGCACCTTGAATATTGTGTTCATTTCTGATCAACGTATCTTAAAAAAGATATAGAGTTATTAGAAAAGATACAAAGAAAATCCACCAAACTGGTAAAGGGGATGTAAGGATTCCCCCTATAAGGAGAGGCTAAAAAGGTTAGGACTCTTCAACCTGGGAAGAGTGGTGGATCCGTGGAAAAGTCTCCGAGTGGAGGTGGTAGAGATTAGGACAGAATCTGAATTCAAAGAAGCATGGGACAAACACAGAGGATCTCTAAAGAAAAAAAGGGGACTATTGTAGTGGTTTATATGGAAGGGCAGACTAGATAGGCCATGGGGTCTGTCGCCATGTTTCTTTGTTTCTATGAAAAGAGATGGCTGAGGGGAGATATGATAGAAGTCTATAAATTAATGAATGGAGTGGAACGGGTAAACGTAGACCGATTGTTTATGCAATCAAAATAAAGAAAGAATAGGGGACATGCAATGAAGCTACAGTGTAACTTATTTAAGACAAATGAGTGAAAAAATATTTTCTCTTAACGCATAATCAAACGCTGTAATTCGTTATCGGAGGATGTAGTAAAAGCTGTTAGTGTAGCTGACATTAAAAAAGGTTTGGCCAGGTTCCTGAAGGAAAGATCCATAAACCATTATTAAAGAGGACCCGGGAAAGCCACTGCATGCCCCAATACAAGCACTGTGGAACCTGTGTCCTTTGGGGAAACTGCTAGGTACTTGTGACAGACTGGCAATTGTTGGAAACAGGATACTGGGCTTGATGGACCTTGGTCTGACCCAGTATGGTGTATCTTGTGTTCTTATGAAATGGAACCTCTCTATATATGCACTGAATGAACCTCAACTAAAAGCTATCTTCATAGGGAGACGCAGTCAACGGAGGAGGAGGAAGAGATGAACCAGAGGGGATTCCCATAGTGTGCTCCGCTTTGTCTATGATTGATTATAGTGGCATGAACTCTGGATCTGGGTAACTGTCAAGCCCACTTTCAGAAAGCTCTGAATGTGCTGATAAAGAAGGTAGAAAACAACATTACAGGATCTTGAGATGAACGAATGTTTCTCTTTGAAGGAGAAACACCCATAGATTAAGATGGTGTTATATTGGGCTGATGTTATTGAATGGATTGCAGATCTTTACAGCGGGAATGAATGTAGCTGTTTCAGCAAATGTAAAACAGATATAAAAGACTCATCTCATTGGCCACTGTTATAGAGGCTGGTGTGGATGTCCATGGAGGCTAAGCTGTCGACAGTTATGCAGGTGACTGCTACAATTAGAAATGTCTGTGCTAGCTTTACATAGTCAGTGCACAGCGGTGGCAGAAATTCAAATTGACGGCCCCCAAGAGAAATATCTGAAAGGGCCCCCAAGCAGGGGGGATCCACCTTAGAAGATATGGGAACAGCTATAAATGGGCCCCTTTTTTCTCTGGGCCCCCTGCACTGCCGATGCAGCTTGGGTGGAATGAACACCATTGGTGCACTGTGATTCTTGCATTAGGGCAGCCATTTCACAATCTGTGTTCTTCTAACTACACTGAGACACCAACATGCTGTCTTGACTGGTCAAGCAAAATGAAGGTCAGTTCTATCATCAGGTCGTAACCTTTTTGATACTGTGGAAAGTGGAAAGAGTGGTGCAGGTTCGTGTTTAGAGGGACATCTGCCCTGAGGTGCCTCCTCTTCTCCAGCACTTTGAAGTGAATCTAAGGTTGCTATTACATCATGACTGCTTGGGTATACTGAAGACAACTGTGCTTTAGGCCTGGAAGCCTCTGTGGTGGCTTGCACCATTTTAGAAGATCCCTAAAACTGCCTCTTTGTGACTGGACTCAAAGTCGGTATTGTAGGGAGGTAGAGGCAACATCCACAGAAGATCTCCTTGACTGTGCAGAGTCAGCCAACCGTTATGCAAATAATCTGCCTTCGGGTGAACAGGAGCCTTTTCCCTACTGCATTGTGATTGTGGAGATGGTTCAGACAGTTTTATTTTCAGACTCATAAAGACATCCTGCAACAATGCTTACAGTCATCCTGATCATATTCCAAACCCAGATGTGTCCGAGTGGTGAAAATCTGGATGTTTCTTCCAGGCTTAAGGTCTGAACCTTAGCTTTTTCTGAGACATATTCTGCGGGAAGGAAGGAAAAAACATTTTTTAAGGAATTAAAAAGAATGATAGTCAATGGGGGATGAAAACCCCTTTGAGGATGGGAGACATTTGCTTTTTCCATCTGTTCAGCAGAATGGATAAAACTGAGGATCTAAAGAGATTGCTGCACGCAGGAAGAGTTGGGTCCACTCAGAATTTCACACTAGTTCTGAACTTTGAGAGCTGTTCTGTCCTGTTGCATCCCTGACCATTCTGCTAATTAACAGAAAAATGGATGTAGTGAATGGAAAGCAAACCAGTAGATTGTCACAAGAATTGTGGCTGAATGCAGTCCTCTTTAGTGTCTCTGTAAGTGATGCTGGAGAACAAGTAAAAGGAAAAGCATGATCACTTTTGCTGATAAGAAATTTAGCAAAAGTGTAGACATACCACAAAAGGTGAATAAGATGATTTAAATAAAAGTGACAAAAATGTTCAAGGTATTGCAATTATGCTTTAATTTCAAGATATGGAAAATCATGCATTTTGATTGCAGAAATCCAAGAGCCAAATATCTATTTGGAGACGACAAACTAACAAGTCAAAACAGGAGAGAGACTGGAAAGTCATCAGTCATGTTACTTTTAACTATTTACAGAGCATTCTTCATTGTGGGAGTAGGTTTGACAATTGGGGGGGGGGGAGGGTTAGGTGGTGCATCTAAATGCCGGGTGAAGAGGTGGGTTTTGAGGTGTTTGCGGAACATGAGGGATCTTTGGTGTTCCTTATTGTGTCAGGGATGGAGTTCCAGATGGTGGGTGTGTAGAGTTCTAAGAATCTAGCACATGCTTGCTGAGTGCTTCTTGTTTTTACTTGGGGGGGTGGCTAGGATGTTCTTTGTGGAGTGTCTTCATGGTCTGTCTGTCTGAGGTAGTCCAATGAAGGTTTGCAGGCAGGTGATGATTGGTTATTGAGAGTTTTAAATATCAATAAGGGAATTTTGTATTTTATTTTATTTATTTATTTAGCTGCATTTATATCCCGCTTTTCACCGGGTCAAAGCGGTTGGGGGATACATTTAATACGAGGGGATATGAGACACATACACTAACACTTACAGGGAACATGGGCAATGGAGGGTTAAGTGGCTTGCCCAAGACCACAAGGAGCACTTGTGGGACTAGAAACCCCATTCCTTCTGGCCCAAGGTTGCTGTCCTCTAGTGGGATTTGAACCACCGACCTTCCAGCCTGTAGTACCTTGCCCCTTTTGCTCTGTAGTGGGAGCCAGTGAAGGTGCTTGAGGATGGGGGTGATATGATCATATCTGGAGACTTCTTGGATTATCTTAGCTGTCATGTGGAGGGCTGTTTGCAGAGGAAGGAGGGTTGATGTGGGTATTCAGGGGTAGAGAGAGTTACAGTAGTCGACATGTGGCATAATCAGAGGTTGTAGGGCAGAGCGGAAGTCTGATGGAGCGGGTCGTGGGCGGAAACTTTGAAGGGTTCCGGTTTTGTAGTAGATTGACTTTGCTGTGTGCGTTACTTGGGTCTTCAGGGTGAAGTGATGGTCTAGGACAGCGATGGCGAACCTATGGCACGCGTGCCAGCTGTGGCACGCGAAGGCCTTGCAGCTGGCACGCGGGAAGGTCCGCCATCGAAAAAAAAACAACAACCCTGTCTGCTGCCGTTGTCGGGGCCGCCGCGGCAGAATCGAGCGTGCCGCGGGGCCCCCCTGTACCCGGCACAGCCTCTCCTCCCTGTAGCAGCTCTCTCGTTGGAGCTGCAGTCAGACTCGCCGGCTTGCAGAGCGCGAAGGGAAGAGTTTCCCTTTCGCGACTCTGTTAAGCCCGCGGGGGCTGATGGGTACTTCCCATCAGACCCGCGGGCTTAACAGAGCAGCGAGGGAAAACTCTTCCCTCGCGCTCTGCAAGCCGGCGCGTCTGACTTCAGCTCCAACGAGAGAGCTGCTACAGGGAGGAGAGGCTGTGCCGGGTACAGGGGGGCCCCGCGCACGCTCGATTCTGCCGCGGCGGCCCCGACAGCGCAGCAGACAGGTTTTCTTTTTTTAAATTTTCCCTGGGCTGGGCTGGGCTGGGTGGGGGGTGGGGGTTAGGAGTGGTGATGGGCTGGGCTGGGCTGGGGGGCTTAGGAGTGGTGATGGGCTGGGCTGGGCTGGGGGGGGTGTTAGGAGTAGTGATGGGCTGGGGTGGGGGGTTAGGAGTGGTGATGGTCTAGGATAATTCTTAAGTATTTTACTTCGGGACTGACTTGAATTTCTGTGTGATTCAGGGAGATGGATGTGGGTAGGATGAATGAGTCGCTCATGGTGATGACTAAGGATTCAGTTTGATTGAGGTTTATGGATAGGTGGTTTGTGACTAGCCATTGGGTGACATCTATGAAACATTGTTGTAGTTCATTGTAGGAAGATTTGTTTAGGTTGAATGTGCATATAGCTTTAGGGTATGTCAATTTTGGAGATGTCATGATTTTAAAAAGCACTAGTGAAAAAATGGTACAATTTCAAGTGGCAAATCAACAACTAGCTTTAAATTTTATGTAATATGTTATTTACCTACCTAAAATTTCTAGGAAATTATGCAAACATACACAAATTACTGAAATATGTTTAAGTGCTCTGATTATAGTTTGCATGTGTTTGCATCACATATTAATGGCTTTTGTGCCTCAATTACCAATTTATCTTTCTTATTTACCCAAAAACCCAATCATTCTTGATTGTAGAGTTCTGTGTTGGGGTTTACATGGTGAACTAGTTCAATATAAAAATAAATAGCAATTGAACACAAGGTCCCAGGCATCTCCTTTTCCAGCTGCAACTGCTGAAAGAACATTGTGAAGAGGAAAGGAAGATGGCCATGCCTACAGTGAGGAGGTCAGCTTACAACTAACCAAACCCCAGTCTACCCCACTTAATTTAAGGCTCACTAAATAATTTTGTTCAACCATGTAAATAATTTACAACACTGTACATATGATTACAAATAACTATTGTAAATAGTTTTTGTTTCAACCATGTAAATAATTTACACACTGTTTCTTTGTGACATAGTTCTTATGTTCCCTTAATGTTCTATGTAATACAATATTTCATTGTAAGTTATATTGTTTTAAGTTCCTTGTAAAAGCACACAAAATAAAAAAATAAATAAATTGTTACAGTAAGTCTGTTTTGCAAGTTATGTTGTGCAGTGAAGAGGAACAGGATAGAGCAGATGAAGTGGAGAAGATATTGAAGATCAGAGGTGAAAGAGATGAGAAGACTCAGCTTGGAGACAGCAGTGTGAGACCCAGAAAAACACCATCTATCATCACAGACGCAACTACACTCGCCCAATTACTTGACCGGAGCTCTGGAGTCTCTGAGCCTCCTCTTACATGTACCATGACAACAGCAGAGATCAAGTCCATGGTGGTTCCAGACTAGCCATCACACATCCAGTCCATAGAAAGGTGTGTAAACATGACAACTGAGGCTGCTGGTCATGTGTACAATCAGGAGAGGAGAGAACATTATATTAGGGGTCAAATGGTCAGCAAGGAGCTCATAAGCGGAAACAGAAGCAAACAAGTTATGGCTAGTTTGCTGGATTTTGTTAAAAAACATTAAATTAACTGCATAACTGACATTTTAAAGACAGTTATGTGGCTACAGGTGTTCAGACTATTTGTACGTTCAAATAAATATTACTTAATTTCCACATATTTCAACTGTGATTTGGATGTAGGTAAGACTCACTTTACGCAGTTTCTGAAGATAGCTTTAAATTCAGCATGCAAAACTACATAATTTGGTCACTAGTAATTTGTAAAGTTTGGAAATATAAAAATCTACCCCTAAAATTGACATGCTCTAATACAACATGATATCATTGGTGTAGATGTGATAATGGCTATTGTCTGTTAGGATGATTGAGCAGAGTGGTTGCATGCAGATGTTAAAGAGTAGTGCTGAGAGGGTGGATTCTTGAGGGACACCTTGAGTCTGGGGGGTAGAGCTTTGATGAGATTGCCCCCATTTTAATTCATTGGAGCCTATTGTGTAGGTAGGCTTGGAACCATTTTAGTATGGCACCTTGGATTCTTATTGACTGTAGGCATTGTAAGAGGATGTTGTGGTTGATGATGTCAAAAGCTGCTGAGATGTCGAGAAATATTAGTATGAATCCTTGGTGGGGGTTTTGGATTCCTTTTCTGAGGTTGTTCATGAGAGAGGTTAAGAGGGTTTGCACTCTGAGGTGCAGCTGGAATCCATGTTGTTGCGGGTCAAGCAGGACATGTGTATCAAGGTATTGTTGCAGTTGACATTGGTCTTCTCGATTATTTTGGCTATAAACCGTAGGCTTGCTATGGGCCTATAGGATGAGGGGTCAGTGGGGTTTAGGTGGCATTTTTTAGTACTGGGCAGATTGAGGTGGTTTTTAGATAGGTTGTTTCACCTTGTTGCAGGGAGGTTTCGGTGAATTTCGCAAGGAATGGGGAGAGTTCGGTCTTTTTGGCTATGATCCAGCTCACTGGGCAGGGATCCAGTGGGGACATTGTAGTGTTGAGGGATGAGATGGTGGTTTTGACATTTTTGCTGGTGATGTGGTCGAAGGTGGACCATGAGTGAGCTGGATGAGTTATTTGGGGTAGTAGGTTTGTTTGGGTGGGGGTTGGAGATGGCAAGTTGAGTAATAGTCGGCCAGCTGTTGCGGGGTGATGGAGATGGAGGTGTTATCGGTGGAAGGTTTCATGAGTTCTTTTACTGGGGTGAACAGTTTTCTTGGTCGACAGAGTAAGCTTTGAATTAGATTGGTGTGGCAGATTTGCTTGAAGCAATTTGCAGCATGGTTGTATTCTCTTAGTAGGGATATGTAGCATGATTGGTCTGAGGGTATTCGAGATTTCCTCTATTTGCATTCCTGCCTTCAGAGTTGTGATTTAAGTTTTCGGAGATCTGGCGTGTAAAATGGGGTCCATTTGTGAGTTGGGGCCCATAAGTGGGTCAAGGTTAAAGCTGCTTCAGTGATGGTAATCTAACAAGGTTTAATAAAATGCCAGAAGGAAGCACTTCCTTAAAGGTTTCATTTAATAGAAAAAGAAGTCCTCAAATGATCTTGAAGTGGAATCTGAGAGAATACTTTTTCAGTGAGGGGGTGGACAATGCATAGTACAGACTTTCATCGGAGATTATAAAAGCGAAACAACAACAGAATTCAAGTATGCATGGGATAGACACAAAAGGGGTCATTCTGAGCCATAAATAGCGGGGATGGACATCCTGTTGTAACATCCATCCCCGCTATTCATGCCCTTTCCCACCCCGTCCTCCTTCCCTGCTCGTTGTACATGAAAGTTAGACAGGGGTGGGGAAGGGGCGGATTGGGGACGGCATTAGGGTGTGCAGTGGGCGGTTGTCAGCCCCGGACGTACAGGGCTGATTCCAATGTTGGCCCTGTACATCCAGGTGGAATAAGTTCCCCGATTGTGCAGGGCATGGCAGCAGCAGGAGGGGGCGGAGAGCATTCCCCGCAGCCCGATCCTGGCCTTGGGAGACTGCATTGTAAGCATTGTAGGAGCCAGTGGCCGGGGATTGTGGCTTTACAATAGAGCCATGGTGCCATGGCAACCGGAAGCCATGGCACCGCGGCTCCATTGTAAAGCCCAGACTGAGTTAGTTGGGCACTGCCTGTACATGCAGGCCAGGCTGAATCGCGGTCCCGGCCTGCACGTATAGGCCTGTTCACAATTCTGATCCCTGTGGTGCTAGATGTGCCCTGCGGGATCAGAATCACGACTCCCTCTGTGCGTCCAGATCCGGCCGGGTGCACAGAAGACCTGTATGTCTGGATTGGAATTGGGCCCATAGTGTCTATCCCCACCCTCCTTGGTAGTGGATGGAGGGTGGGGAACAGATCACGAAAGACATGTAAGAATAGAGTAGGCAAGTACAAATGGAAAACCGAGTGGACCAAATCATCCTTTTATGTAAAGATCTTATGTGTTTCTATGTCCTTTCTCGGGTGCCTTAAGGATCTTTTGGTAAACCTCTACTTTTGGCTGCACTGAAAGCACAGTTACTTACCTGTAACAGGTGATCTCTGGGAACAGCAGGAATAAGTCTTCACATATGGGTACGTCGGTACCGACGGAGCCTGCGCGGGAACGCTCCCCAGCTTCCCAAAAAGGAAAGCTTTTGGGAGCATCCCACAGTGCCTGCGCGCTGCCTTCCCGCCTTTCCTTCCCGCCTCTCCCCAGTTCGAGTTTTAAAGCTGAGACAAAGAGAGAGAGGAAAGGAAAGATAGAGAGATACAACTCCTAGGGGAGGTGGGTGGGTTGTGAAGACTTATTCCTGCTGTTCCCAGAGATCACCTGTTACAGGTAAGTAACTGTGCTATCTCCAGGAACAAGCAGGAATGAATCTTCACATATGGGGACTCCCTAGCTAGAGATGCCTGGGAGATCCCCAAGGTTATGAGACCCTGAGAAGGGCTCTACCTCCTCTTATGGATCTCAGGCATCAATCCAGGGAAGGAGGGCAGGAGTTGATTAAGAATGGAACAGGTGTTTGAGAACAGCCTGACCAAACAAGGCATCCCGGCGGGAGTCCTTGTCCAAACAGTAATGGGCTGTGAACGTATGAACCGAGGCCCAGGTGGCCGCTCGACAGATCTGGTCGATGGACACAGAATTTAGATGAGCCATAGAGGTGGCCATGGCCCTCACATTATGAGCTGTGACATGGCCCTCCAGAGAAAGATTCTTACTCTGGTAGGCAAAAGAAATACACTGAGCAATCCAATTGGACAGTGTCCTCTTAGAGACTGGAAGTCCCAAATGAGAGGGATCAAAGGCAACAAAGAGTTGAGAAGACTTTCTATGTTGCTGTGTCCTTTGTAAGTAAAAGGCAAGAGCCCTCTTACAATCCAGGGTATGAAGATTCCTCTCTGCACTTGATGCATGAGGACCTGGAAAAAAGACAGGTAAATACACCTCTTGATTAAGATGAAAAGGTGAGACCACTTTAGGCATAAAGTGTGGCTTGGTCCTAAGGACTACCTTATCATGATGGAACCTTGTATAAGGTGGATTAGCCACTAAGGCCTGCAGTTCACTGATGCGGCGAGCTGAGGTGACTGCAATGAGGAAAATAACCTTCCAGGAAAGAAATTTCAAGGAGGAGGTGGCTAAGGGTTCAAAAGGAGGCTTCATAAGCTGACCAAGAACCAGATTTAAGTCCCATGCCACCGGAGGAGGCCTAATGGGAGGTTTAGTTAAAGTTAGGCCTCTCATGAATCTTGCAATAAGAGGATGAGAGGAAATAGGCTGTCCATTGATAGGCTTAAGGGATGCTGCAATAGCACTCAAATGGACCCTTACTGAATTCGTCTTAAGGCCTGCATTGGAGAGATGCAGGAGATATTCCAATAGAGAATTCAAAGGTAGTGCTAAAGGGTCAAGACCCTTCTCAGTACACCAAATGGAAAGCCTTTTCCATTTAAAAGCATAGGAACATCTAGTGGAAGGTTTTATGGAAGCATGGAG
Organism: Ichthyophis bannanicus; assembly: GCA_033557465.1. Lineage (NCBI taxonomy): Eukaryota > Metazoa > Chordata > Amphibia > Gymnophiona > Ichthyophiidae > Ichthyophis > Ichthyophis bannanicus. The sequence continues at coordinate 1,737,787,185 of CM066032.1, forward strand.
GATATCCTTCACCTGCTGGGAAAGATTCCAACCTTGAAGGTCTAGGCCTTCAGCAACCAAGCTATGAGGTGAAGGGACTTGGGGTTTGGGTGCCACAAAGTCCCCTCCTCCTGGGACAGAAGGTCTGGAGCAGCTCCCAAGTCTAGGGAGGGAGCTTGAGAGAGATGCAGAAGTAGAGGGTACCATACTTAGCGTGGCAAGCGTGGAGCTATGAGGATCATAGATTCTTGATCCCTCTGGAGCTTGAACAGAGTCTTGGGAATTAAGGGAATGGGTGGAAAGGCATACAGGAAGTCTTGACCCCAGTGAAGGAGGAAGGCATCCTTGGCCTGAACTCCCTGACACGGAATTCTGGAACAGAACCGGGGAAGTTTGACATTCCACGGACTTGCAAAGAGGTCTATGTCCGGGGTTCCCCACTCTTGAAAGATTCTGAGTACCTGGTCCATGTGCAGGGACCATTTGTGTGGAAGCAGAACTCGACTGAGTTTGTCTGCCCAAGAGTTTTGGATTCCTGGAAGGTATACGGCCAGGAGATGGATTTGATGCTCTCTGGCGAAGGCCCACAATCTTAAAGCTTCGTTGCAAAGTGACAGAGAGCCAGTTCCTCCTTGCTTGTTTATGTAAAACATGGCTACCTGATTGTCCGTATGAATGAGGACTGTCTTGTAGCTGAGCAGGGTATGGAAGACCTTGAGAGCTAGAAAAACTGCTCGGAGCTCCAAGTGGTTGATATGTAGAGAGGTCTCCTGTGGATACCAAGTGCCCTGAGTGGAGAGGTCTTGCAGATGAGCTCCCCAACCTGTATGGGAGGCATCTGTTGTGAGGGTTGCCTGGGGCAGCAACTGTTGGAAGGGGGACCCCAGCAACAGATTTTGGGTAGACCTCCACCACTGGAGAGAGCAAAAGAGGCGCCTGGAGGTTGCTATTTTGTCTGAGAGAGCCCCTGATGCTTGAGTCCACTGGGTGGACAAAGTCCATTGAGCTGCTCTCATGTGAAGGCGAGCATAGGGTACCACATGCACTGTGGATGCCATGTGGCCTAGCAGTTGTAGCATCTCCCGGGCAGTTAAATGGCTCTTTGACTGAATCTGGGAGGCTAACTGCACTAAGCGTAGGCAACGGGCCTGAGGAAGATAGGCCCTTGCAGTGGTAGTATCTAGCCAGGCTCCTATGAACTCTAGGGACTGAGTAGGGGTGAGCTGGGACTTTGGGAGGTTTACCACAAGTCCCAGATACTGCAGAATGCGCCTTGTGCAGTCCAGGGAAGTCTGGGCCTCTGACTGAGATAGAGCTTGGATGAGCCAGTTGTCCAGGTATGGGAATACAAATATTCCCAGAGTGCGTAGAAATGCAGCTACTACTGCCATGCATTTGGTGAACACTCTTGGAGCAGAAGTCAGACCGAAAGGAAGCACCCTGTATTGGTAATGTTTTCCTTGGAAAAGAAAACGGAGGAACCTTCTGTGAGATGGATGGATGGATGAGGACATGTGTGTACGCATCCTTGAGATCTACAGAACAAAGCCAATCCTGACTCTGAAGGTATGGAAGGAGAGTGCCCAGAGAAAGCATCTTGAATTTCTCCTTGCATAGAAATTTGTTCAATTCTCTGAGGTCTAATATGGGTCTGTAGCCCCCTGTTTTCTTTGGGATCAGAAAGTAGGAGGAGTAAAACCCTGACCCCTGTTGAAGAAGGGGTACTTCTTCTATTGCCCCTTGGGCAAGAAGGGTAGCCACCTCCTGACCTAGAAGGTCGAGGAGAGATGTTGGAGAATTATAAAGTCTCACCATGGTGTGGGGAGGAAGGTTTGAGAAATGAAGTTTGTAGCCCTCTCTTATGATGGAGAGGGTCCACTGCTCTGCTGTAATTTGCTCCCATCTGGGAGCAAAATGAGCTAACCTTCCTGGAATGGTGAGAGGCTCTGGCTGTTTTAGAGCCAGAAAGGCTAAGTTCTCTAGCATTAAGTCAAAAACCCTGAGGAGGCTGAGTCTGCTGAGTTGCAGCAGCCCCTGTAGGCTTAGGCCTGGCCTGTTTAGGTTGCTGACGTTTAGCAGCAAAACGACCTGTAGAAGATTGTTGGCCAGAAGCAGGATGGAATCTGCCTTTCTTGAAAAAAGACTTCTTGAAAGGCTTTTTCTTGGCAGGAATGGAGGTTGACTTTGAAAGTCTATCCAAAGCAGAATTTTCTGCATCCATTTGAGTGGCTTTTATTTGCCAATCTTTGCCAAACAGGTTTTCACCTGTACAGGGAAGATTTCCCAAGCCATCCTGGACCCAAGATTCTAGATCAGAACCCTGTTGCCAAGCAATTCTGCGAGCAGCTATGGCAATGGCTGAAGCTCTGTTAGCACCCTCAAAGGAGTCAAAAGCTGCACGGTTGGAAAACTTTGAAATATCCTGAGTATGCTTAAGCCAAATAAGAAATTCTTCCCTTTTATCCTCTGGAAGAAAAGGGAGGAAAGTGTGCAGCTTATCTGCAACTTCTTTCAGAAACATACCCATATAAAGACTATAGGAGTTGATTCTGGCAATGAGCATACTGGCTTGGAAGATTTTCCTGCCAAAAGCATCCAAGGTCCTGCATTCTCTTCCTGGAGGAGAAGAGGAGTGTCTTTTTGCACTCTTTATCTTTTTCATAACTGACTCCACCACAATAGAATGGTGAGGAAGCTGTGTTTTATGAAACCCAGGACAAGGAGGGATACGGTACATGGTGTCCAACCTACAACAATGAGGAGAGATAGTGAGAGGAGTCTCCCATAAGTCAATCATGTGATCATAAAGAATCTCATGAATTGGCAAGGTGACTGCCTCCTTAGGAGCCTTAGAATAACCTAAAATATCCAATTTTTAAGCTCTAGGCTCTGATTCAGAGGTTACTGAAATAGAAAGTCTTTTAGCCACTTCTCTTATGAAGTCTTGAAAGGACAAGTCCTCTGGAGGAGACATTCGTCTTTTTGGAGAAGGCGGCTCTTCAGGAAGAGCTATAGATACTTCAGCAGACTCCTCCGATGCATCAGAGTCTTCGGAGGAATCAAAGTATCGACTGTCAGGGCGCTCTCCCAAAGCTCGGTACGCGTATCGAGCAGTATCGACATCGGGCGTCATCGGGACCGGTTCGGTCCCGATGGGCATCCCTGGACAGGGAACTGCTGCAGTCGGCATCCTGGTCGATGTCGATGCAGTCGGTACCGGTACCGACACTGGTGATGGTACCGGAGCCGATACCGACAACGGAGTTTGTTGTGGTATCAGCGGCGTCGCAGCTTGAATGAAGGCCGTGAGAGGCTGCTGCATGGATAGAACATTCTGATCCATCGACGCCATGAATGCCTGGAATTCGGTACCGGAAGGTTGCGCCGGTACCCCAGAGTATTCTAACAGGTGATCGGTCGAGGCCGTGCCATTGATGTCAACCTGTAACCCCATAGGAGGAGCTTTGGAAGCCGTAGCTTCCCGCCGGGGTTGTTTTGCCAGTGCGGAATCCTCGAGGGCAAGCCAGGAGGCATCTCGATGCTTGGAAGGAGATCTACCCTTCGAGGACCGGCTGGATTTATGTTTGGTTACCTGAGATCCATGGGAGGAAGTAGAGGCCCTGGAAGACGTCAATGCCACTGAAGCTGCATCAGAGGGAAACAGCACATGGAGCTTAGCTGCTTGGTTCTGTAAACCTCGTTTAGACATCAAGGAGCAGGACGGACAATCCAAAATGGAGTGGTCAGGACCCAAGCATTTAAGACACCATTCATGGGTGTCGGTGACAGAAATAGTACCGCTGCACTTAGTGCATTTTTTAAACCCGGAGGCTGGTTTTTCCATGAGGAAAAATTTCTCGTGAGGCCTAAGGCCCAAAGAGGAAAAACACACTAAGTGAGGGAAAAATATGTTTTTTTTTGGTTTTTTTTTATAAGAAAAGAAAGAAAGACCGGCGGTACCGGTCCGACGTCGGGGAAGGCAGACGCGCGACCAAAGAAATAAAATAAAACAAAGAACTTCTTCAGCGGTGACAGGAACACGACCTGCTGGCTCCGCGGAAAAGAAGAACTGGGGAGAGGCGGTTAGGAAAGGCGGGAAGGCAGCGCGCAGGCGCTGTGGGATGCTCCCAAAAGCTTTCCTTTTTGGGAAGCTGGGGAGTGTTCCCGCGCAGGCTCCGTCGGTACCGACGTACCCATATGTGAAGACTCATTCCTGCTTGTTCCTGGAGATCCAGTGATAGACCAGTTCTATTACTATGTTAAGCACCTCTTAGGCACTCTGATGCACGCCCAGAGTGCCAGGTCAGAATAATGCAATCCTATTCACTTCCTCACCAATCTGGCCAGACTTCAAGGAAAACATCTGTGCACAGGCACCAGAGCCATTCTGGGGATGAGGAGAGAAAAGATATATATAAAACGAAATCATGTCAAGAAAGAGATCATCAGCAAACCAAAAATAAAAAAAACTGAGGCACAGAGAGAAGGGGGAAGGAGTTTGCCAGGAGAATCGGAAATAGTTGTGCAGTCCTAGGAAATATTTAATAGAATGTATTATCCATTTATTCAAAGAATAGCACTCAAGGTTGTGTACAGCATAATAAACGGATTTTTTCACAATGCTAACTCTTTTTACACCCACATTAAACAAATCAGTGCAATACATTTTAGAGGAAGACGTCTGATCTTATATTTGGGAGGGTTTCATTGCAGGCAAGTTTGAGAAAATCTAACCTAAAACATGCAACAACATGTAATGACACAAACATCGACATGGAAGGCATGCTGAGGAGCAACCATAGAACTATCTGAATGGCATTCTTCACCGATGGAACACAAATTATGAATGACAGAACCAAGAGGAAAAAATAGCCATGCACACACACACACAAAACGGGGCACTTATATTGGTTAAATAGCAACAACCTAAATGCACCGCATTGTTTGGCCACAGATAACCAAAAAATATGTTTAACTTTCCTGCTGGATGGTTGTTTTTGATACATCTTAATAGACACCGGTAGAGCCAAGCTAGTAAGATCCACCTAAATATTCAGTGAAATAATTGCATAAAAGCCGGACAGAATTTTTAAGAAGTTGTACTTACCATTTTTAAAATGGTATTGTAATTTTTTTAAATATGTTTAGTCAAGCAACAAACATCTCAAGTCTGGACAATGGCCAAGACAGAGTATGCAACTCTATTCACCTAAGGCGGGTTTTCTCCTTGTGTTGCTCACAGGTACTAAATGAACAAAATAAACTGAACCATCTAATTTCTCAACAAATAGGGGTGTCCTACATAGAGTGGTGGGTTCACCCCTAAACAAAGACATGGGGAGGGGTGGCCTGCACGGAGCGGCAGGTGCACTCACTCTTGCCATCATACTGGGCAGACTAGAAGGACCATACTGGTCTTTATCTGCCGTCATTTACTACGTTACTACAACATGAAACCTGGCAGTAATACAGCTGGATTTCACTGGTTCACCAACAGGCACTTCTAAGGTTTGTCTTGGTATAGATGAGTGGTCTGGTACATCAGTTTACTGTGCATATGTGGAAATCACTACAAGTCTTACCGTGGAATCTGGAATGAGAGACTGAATTCTGCATCAATGCAATGCATTTATCTGGGCCAGATGTGCTAAGCTTTCTCTCTCTGCCCCAAGATAGGAGGCACAATGATTAATTTATAATTCAGTATTACGTGGTCATTTTGTTGCTTAGGGCAAAAAAAAACCATAGGCAAATAGTAGAATACCAGTACAGCTTGGGATTAGAGACACACTACATTGCAATCTCATAACAAAGATGCACTTTGCACGTATTTCAAATCTTGGAAAATGTGCTAGGGGTAAAACAGGTCATTGTAAATGAAAAGCTTAAAATAGCAGAGGCTGGTTTTTACCACACCAGAAGCCCAAAGAGCAGTAAAACTGCTAAACAACAAAACAAAAATTGGGTCAACTAGATACTCTTAGGATGTGCAGGAGATAAAACGAGCATTTGTTATGCGAATAGAAATGATCCCAAAGTAAGATGCAACAAAAAAATGCAGAGCAACTATTTGAATGCCCCCCAAATAGTAAAACATTCTGGCCACAATTTGAATTTATAGGGAAGGAAATCTTTCTAATCAATATTTCATAACAGTCAAAAGAACTGGAAAATTTTTAAAAAATGGTTATTTCTCCTTTCCTCATTTTTTGTTAAACTTTTACTATAGGAATGTTTAAGCTGAATAACAAAGCACTGCAGTTAGTACGTACCATTTCCTTGGATCTACCCAGAGGAAAGCAATGCGGACATTAGGAGGATGAAGAAGAAAGGAAGCAAGCAAGGGACAGAAACAACACTTACTTTACGCAGAACCAGTGCCATTGAAACAGTTTAAAAACATTCTGAAGTGTTTGAAGACAAAACAAAATATACATATAATGCATAATCACTATACAGTTTCACAGTATTAATAGTGGTGAAGTGATTCCTTCACCATGATGGACTAGAAAAAGATTCTTGCTGTCTTCTACATGTCTGACACTAGATGGCACTGCCTACAACAGTTGCAGTTGTATCCATAAAGTCTTTTTCCTTGGCCTACATTCCCAGAATTAAAGTACCACTACCACAAAGAATGGGCCACAAAAAAATAACAATCTTTGGGATTTGTATTCTCATATGTTTGATTTTTCTCTCTCCAACTAAGTTTTTACACAACAGATTTCATCCCATGGTTCATTTAAGACTAGGCACACACTAACACAGCTGATAAAAGGCGTAACTTCAGAATAATGTCTGCTTTTTTTAAACTTACATCCTAATATACTGTGTGTTGCTTGTAGTCCTTTCCTCCCCCCATCTGAAATCAGTATTGTAGGTATCAAAGTGTTATCAGGAGAAGAGCGTCATATCCTGACTCATCCCCAGCGAAACAGGCTACTTTTCTTTGCTCAGGTAGTAAAAATGAAGCAAGGATCCTAAAGAAAACCGATTCCATCTCCAACTATGAACAGCAGGAGCTGATGGAAGTGGGACTGGGACAAATGTGATCACAAAACTGCACTCACTACTCCACAATTTTGACTAGCAGAGTTCAAGGACCAATATCACTTTTTTTTGGTATTAATAGTGCCTGAGCATGCTGAACGTAGATACATTCATTGAGCACTGCTTTGGCAACAGGCAATCAAGCAAGCAGCGCCAGGAAAGACCCAAAGTCCCATCACAGTCTGGGAAACCCACAGAACAAGGAAGCAAGAGTTGTACTGCGTGGGAGAGGTGAATCAAGCTTAAGAGACATGCAGATTTCAGGTGCACTGCAAGAGCAACAATTGTTTTTATTAACAGTTTCTTGTATACCAGCCCTCTGCTTCAGGCTCATCTCCACCATCTCAACAGTGCAAGGAAATGTTGCATTGGGGGTGTCCCTTTCTTTACAAGTCACACTCAAACTGTCAAATGAAACGCAGATAACATCAGCATTACTCTCGCTTCTCTCTGAACAAGAGGCTTTGTTATCGTGCCATATCTGCTCAAACACAGGTTGAGACATCTTGGTTATGATATGCACACAGAATGAAGCTAATTTATAGTGATAACTTTTAGCATATTTATCATGACTATCATGGCATCAAATAGAATCTTGAAACTTCTTCCAAGCACAGGAAGCTTTCAAAGTCTCATGAGTGGTATCATAGTTCTGATCTGTAGATGTTTAAATGCAAGAAAGAAATGTTTACAATACAGATTTGTCTCACTGATGTACATCAGCGTGAATATTTTTCAGATGTTCATGGTGTACAGTAATTTGTCTTAGTTCTGCCTCAATATTTATCACAACCAGAAGGCTACATTGTAAGATATCTTTTTCCTAATTGCCTGGGTACAAATAGTATCCGTGCACTTGGTTTACAGTCAAACAGCAGCAGTTAAAGCACAGTTACTTACCTGTAACAGGTGATCTCAGGGAACAGCAGGAATTAGTCTTCACATGTGGGTACGTCGGCGCCGACGGAGCCCGCACGGGAATGCTCCCCAGCATCCAATCAGAAAGCCTTTGGGAGCATCCCTCGCACCTGCGCGGTGACTTCCCGCCTTTCCCACTGCCTCTCCCCAGTTGAGTTTCATAGCTGAGACAGAAGGAGAGGAAGAGGAAAGGAAATAGATAGATAGATACAACTCCTAGGGGAGGTGGGAGGGTTGTGAAGACTAATTCCTGCTGTTCCCTGAGATCACCTGCTACAGGTAAGTAACTGTGCTATCTTCAGGAACAAGCAGGAATGAGTCTTCACATGTGGGGACTCCCTAGTTGAGGGTGCCATGGGAGATCCCATAAAATGCGTATCCCTGGACAGGACGGCATTTTCCCAACCTGGATCCCTGGCATCCCCTGAGGGATGGGGGGTAGGAGTTGAGGAGAGAAGAGTTGCAGAGGAGCAACAAAAAACTAAAGACCACAGGGGAGACGAGTCTTTAGAATGCATGTCAGGTATCATTAAAGCATTTAATGAACTAGTACCATATAGAGCTTACCTACTGGATTGTAGGAAGTAGAACCGTGATGGAAGGTACTGTAGACGCAGTAGCGGAATCTTCAAGGGAACTTCACAGCAGTGAGGATGAAGTTCCAAATCTGGAATGGGCAGGTGACCCAGGTGTCAACTGGAGCAGGAGAAGAACGGCAGGTCTTCAACGGAAAGCTTTATGTGAAAAAGCTGAGAACTATTTTAGGCACAGAGTTATTAACATTGAGGATTAAAAGAAGAAGACTGACCGATCTGGAATTAGCCCAGTCCGGAAGGGAAGAGAAGGTATGGAAAAAAACCCCTTTTCCCAGGGAAAACAGGAGGGTACTCCGGAACACTGAAGATGTACACTTTCTTTCCTAGCCAATAAGAAATAGGAAGACATTGAAATTTGATACCTCATAGATAAGGAGGTGTATAACAAAAATAGAAGCTGTTGACGCCACAGCAATAATTGTGAGTATAACCGGACCCAGTTACCGAGCCGTATGATAATAGGCAAGCGGACTGTCGGGACCCCTTAGAAAGTAAAAAAACTTTAGTACCGACAGTTAGGGAGATAGTGGGTAATACACAGGGTGCTATGACCATCTCCCAAAAAGCGTATACCTATATATATATATATATATATATACATATATATATATATATGAAACTATATACATATCAATACAGATGTGAATATATATGTCTAGACAAGTGTGACACATATAGCTATATATAGATATAGATGGGCATGGTTTATGCCCACCCAGGGTACAAAAAACATGTATGCATAGGATACATACATACATGAAAACAATACTGCCTACAACTGGGCCACAGAAGAAACATCCACATGGGAATGTGATGCGAAAACCACCCGAAGAGTATAGAGAATCTATTTCTGTGGTACAGGGATGCAGATCAGTGGAATTAGCAGTATAGTTGCGTGAAGAACAGAGGACAATATCAGTCTGGGGAGAGCACGTCAGGAGCACTTTAGGCTGCTGATGCGTCCCAAGGACAGAAAACGCATAGACCAAGATACCAGGATGACCCAGCCAAGGGACTCAGGGGTATCATGTACAATAAAAGAGTATGCGTTGTCCAAGTGGAGCAGAAACATAATGCCAAGCTGTAAGGAAAAAGGGGGGATTCCTGCCAGATTGGGAGCTCCTTGGACATTCACGCAGAACAAACTTGTCTTCTGCATCACAACGGAAGACAAGAGGGTATAATTATCTAGATAGCCATGGAATGACTATATAAGCCTCATCTATTATATGGAAGACCCTCAGAGACAAAGTCCAATGCTCTATGGCAAGGGCCCATAGTGGGAAGCCTCTCTGACGATTGCAGAGAGCATCGTGCAGGAGATGGAACTGACAGAAGTCGACAGGTTGCCACATCCTCGATAAGGACATGGCCAGGAGAAGATAACCTGCAGTGAGTGTCAGCACGCAGATAGTTGAGAGCAGCGTGCAGAAGCATTAAAGTACGCACTGGAACTCCTGCACGCACAGCAACTGAACAAGATAGCAGAGGGGATTCTCCTGTATGAAACAGGGAGAAGACAGATCAAGGGAGCGGGGATATTCCGGCCCTGTCTGAGGAGTTGTCCAGAACATGCGTTGAAGGATAACAGGAAGCCTACACTGGAAAGAAAGAGAAAGAGACGTTCCAGTATGGTACCGACTCAAGCAGGGGAGACCCTGGAAAAGAGGGGTTGAAGGTGACATACCATATCGTAAGTCAGCAGAAGGAAAGAATGTCCATGTGGGGACAGAAGCTATCATGGGATAGTGGTGATCTCCCTTTATAGCAATAAGAAAGGGAGAATACTGTGACCCATAGACAAAGCATACTGAAAAGAAAAACCCAGTGTAGAGTTGAAAGAAAAACTTCTGGCAAGAAGAAGTTAATTGTAGACTGCAGCATACAGGAGCCTATGGCTGCCGGTTATGATTATCCTGGTGAGAGTCTGGGAACTTCAGACCAGGATGAGATGTCCCTTGCTTGGGGACATCTGGAGGATGGGCAGAAGGAGGATGAAACCTTCTTTTCTTAGGGAAAGAAGGTTTGGTAGGACATTTCCTACATCCTGGGGAAAAAGAAGGCTTAGGATGGTTTCCAGAACTAGGAAAGTCAGTGGAGCACTGAGCAACCTGACGTAAAGCCTTGATATTGAAAAGATTTTCTCCAGTACACGGAGAATTACCCAGTGTATGCTGTGCCCATCTGCTCAGGTCTGAAGCCTGCAGCCAGGCTGTACGACGTGCTCCAATGGCAATAGCAGAGGACCTGCTAACAGACTCAAAAGAGTCTAGAGAAGCACGAGAAAGAAACCAAGAGATATTCCTGCTATGGTTAAGAAGCAAGGAATAGTCAGAGGCCTCAGGTTCTGACAAAAAAGGAGACAAAAGAGATAATTTCTCTGTGACCTCCCGAAGCGTTAGACTCATATAAAAGATATATGAAATAATTCTGGAAGCCAACATGGAAGTTTGGAAGGTTTGACGCCTGAAGGCATCAAGTGCTTTAGATGCACGACCTGGAGGAGAAGAAGAATGCTTCTTCTTGCTTCTGACCTTCCTCATTGCCGATTCCACTACAATGGAATGATGCGGAAGTTGGTTCTTCTGAAACCCCGGAGAGGGGGGCACCTGATACAGAACATGCATGGCTGTAGAAGGTGCAGGAACCTTTAAAGGCGACTGCCAAATCCCCAAAAGAAGGTCCTGCAAAGAAGGATGTAAGGGAAGTATCATGGTTGCTTTTCCTGCAGGACCTTGGTTAAGAGTAGGGCCAGGAATAGAAATGGCAAGAAAGTCTGCCATGTCGAGGAGAAATTCCTGAAAAGAAGGAACTCCCAGAGGAACTATTCCTGGGTAGGCTGAGGTTGAATGATCAGCTTGAACACCAGAAGACCTACCGGACTGGTGCACCAAAGGAATCCTGCTAGATGGAGAATGATACCGACAGTTCCGATTCGAGGCAGTTAGTACTGCATCGTCGGTTCCCGGTATCGATTCCAAGCTAGGTATAGAAAGGATCAATGGCACCGATGGAGCTGCAGGAGTCGACCTCGTTACCGACACCGGCATCGGGGACGGCAATGCCCTCGAAACCGGCAGCGACGGCTGCCGGGGTGATACCGAGGCAACTAGAGAGCTTTGATACCGACAGCTCCGGTTCGAGGCAGTTAGCACTGCATCGTCGGTACCCGGTATCGATTCCAAGCTAGGCATCGAGAGGATCGAAGACACCGATGGAACTACAGGAGTCGAAATCGGTACCGTACTGTGTAGCCGGAAGGGACAAGGATCGGTTCCGAAAACCATCGGAACAAAGTCGTCCAGACTGGATAACGATTCTAAACTGGGTATCAAACCGAGCGAGGTTATCGACGCCCGTCTAGAGGGCACCGACGTCGGTGGTGGCATAGGCGATGCCGATCCCGGAAGGTTAATCGGAATCGCATCGATCGGTGCCGAAGATGTCTGACGACGCCACTCGGCGAAGAGAGGAACACTCGACGCCGGCGCCGATGTCGGGGCAGAGGTACCGCCCGAAGCCGGTACCCCCTCCGAGCATGGCGTAGCAAGAGGAAAAAACATCTGGGGTGTATCGCTCGGCCCCGAGGCCCAGGATACCCGACGCCGAGCCCCGGCGGAAAGTGGAACACTCGACACCGACACCGATGCTGGGGCATCGGCGTTGCTCGAAGCCGGAACCAACCTCGCGGCTGGCTGGGGCAGAGGAAAGCCAGTCTGGGTCGTATCGATCGAAGGCACCGAGGACCCCAGATGACGATCCCTAGTGACAACCGGAGCACTCGACACCGGCGTCGATGCCGGGGAATCGGCCCCATCCGAAGCCGGCACTAACCCCGCGCGTGGCTGGGGTGCAGGAAAGCCAGTCTGGGTCGGATCGATCGGCCCCGAAGGTACCGAGGACACCAGGTGACGATCCCCGGTGAAGAGTGGAGCACTCGACACCGGTGCCGACGCCGGGGAAGCGGCACCGCTCGAAGCCGGTACCCACCCCGCATACGGCTGGGATGCAGGAAGGCCAGTCTGGGTCGAATCGATCGGCCCCGAAGGCACTGAGGACACCAGTTGACGATCCTTGGCGAAGAGTGGAACACTCGACGCTGGCGCCGATGCCGGGGAATCGGCACCGCTCGAAGCGGATACCACCCCCGAGCATGGCTCAGGTATGTTCTGTGAGGAACGAACCCCAGGAACAACCTGAAACCCCGTGAAGGCTTTGGAGCCCGAAGACTCCCGCTGGGGTTTTATTGCCAAAGGGGTCTTGAGGGGAAGGCCGGAGCCATCGTCATGCTGGGCATAAGACTTACCCCTCAAGAATTGGCTAGTCTTAACAGACTGTTTGCGGGTTACCTGATCCTGGGGAGAAGAATAAACCGATGTCCTCACCTCAGGAGGAAAAATAGCATCGAGGGATACCCGAAAAAGAGAGGGTCTCCTCCCAACCCTAAAGCCCGATGGACCAGGGGAACAAGGGTCAGAACCCAAACAGGATATACACCAAGTGGTGGAGTCTAAAAAGAAGACTAAATCTCCACAGTGGAGGCACTTCTTAGGGGAAGAAGGCTCCATGCTGGAAAGGCCTGGAAGGCCTCAGAAAGGACTTGAGGAGAAAAAGACCTCGAAGTGGTAAGAAAACTAAAACAAGGCACCGGCGGTGCCAGTATCGGCGGGAAAACGGCCGCGACCACAAGAAAACAAAAAATAAGGATTTAAGAGAAAAAGTTTCTTTGGTGACAGGAGGTATGTCCTGCCGGCTCCGCGGAAAAACGAAAACTGGGGAGAGGCAGTGGGAAAGGCGGGAAGTCACCGCGCAGGCGCGAGGGATGCTCCCAAAGGCTTTCTGATTGGATGCTGGGGAGCATTCCCGTGCAGGCTCCGTCGGCGCCGACGTACCCACATGTGAAGACTCATTCCTGCTTGTTCCTGGAGATACTACAGTACATAGAGAACTGAAGTCAGTAGCCACAGGCTTACTTTCAAAACAAATTATGAACTTGCAATAGAAGTTTTAAATGAAATTCAAAGTTCAAAATCACACTTTCACTGTTGATGCTTGTTATGACATTAGCCAAGTCAGTTAACCCTCCATTGCCTCAGGTATGAAGCTTAGATTGTAAGTCCTGTGGAGCAAGGAAATGTTATTTATTTTATTTAAAAGGTTTTTTTTAATGAAGAAATTTTACTTATCGATAATTTCCTTTCCAGGAAACCTGCTAGACTAGTCCAGACTAGTGAGATGAGTCCCCCTGCCAGCAGATGGGGAGACAAGAGAAAAATTCCCAAAGCTTTGCATCACCACCCTTGGAATAAAAACCCACCCCCCAAGGGGAGCTTCAATATAACTATAACAAGCAGCAAGAATTCAAATAGCCAAGGAAGCACAAAACCAGACCAAAAATGAGTTCATAAACGAATAACCTTTATAACAAACTAAATTGAACAATGTGAAACGGGACCCGCAGGCCAGGAAGTATGTACATGGCGAGATACAGCAATGTCACCAATACGTAAAGAGAGTCTTAGCTATGTGACAGACTAAACAGTTTAGAGGGGCGGGTCCTGGACTGGTCTAGCAGGATTTCAGGAAAGGAAATTAATCAGTAACTAAATTTTCTCCTTCCAAATACATCCTGTTATACCAGCCCAGACATAGCAAAACAATTCCATGGCGGGAAGAAACAGCTGCAACCAAGACGGAGGCTCTGAAGCAAGCTGCTTCTCATGCTTGGACATCCAAGTGATAGTGACATGCAAAAGAAGAGAGGGAAGACCAGGTGGCCACCCTGCAAATATCTAGCAGAGCTACCCATGAGCATTCTGCTCAGGAGATAGCCTGGGCCCACGTAGAATGGGCCCGAAGAACTACGGGCACAGGTTTGTTCAATAAAATATAAGCTGACTCAATGGTCTGCTTGATCTAGTGCGCAATAGTCACTTTGGAAGTGGCCGCTTCTTTTCGTGGACCAGAAGCCAGGACAAAAAGGCGATCAGAGAGATGAAACGTGTTAGTAAGTTTGAGGTAATAATGTAATGCCAACAGGTGAAGAACTCGGTTGTCACCCGAAGACTGCTCCTTTAAAAAGGAAGGAGGCACATCTGATTGTTTGACATGAAAATCCAAAAGGACCTTAGGCAGAAAAGAGGGCACTGTTTGAATAGTAACCCCCCTCCAGGGAAAAAGACAGAAAAGGATCCTGGCAAGGATCGAGGGCCAGGTCTGACCCAGAGAATCTAGGCCATGACAGTTCGGTTCCTTTTGACAACTGAAAAAGATTGATGTCTTGGCATTGAAAGAGGTGGCCATTAGGTCTAGCGTTGGATTACCCTATCCACACACAGTGTTCGCAAACGCCCATTGAGTTAGCTCCCACTTGCCAGGGTCCAGGATATGACAACTCAGAAAATCTGCTTGAATGTTCTTCTCTAATCCCGCAGTGTGCTGCGCAGAAAGAGCCAGGAAGTTGGATTCTGCCCAGGGAAATAGAAGACTCATTTCCAGGGCCACTCCGGGACATGTGGTCCAACCCTGTCTGTTGAGATAAGTTGCAGTGATGGAATTGTCAGAAAGTACTCTGACTGCTCGACCCTGGAGGTGGGATTGAAAGAAGAGTAGAGCCAGATGAACAGCCCAGGCTTCGAGGTGATTGATGGTCCAAGAGGCTTCTTGAATGGACGAAGATCCCTGTGCTGCATGTTCCTGACAGTGCTTTCCCCAGCAGTGCTCTCCCCAACCTGCAAGACTGGCATCCGTGGTTACCACCACCCAACCCGGAATTTCCAAGAGAACACCATTCAACAAGTGATGAGGACAAAGCCACCAGTGAGGACGGCAGTGAACCACTGAAGAAAGGAATAGACAAATCCGATAGTCCTGGGTAGATGGGGACCAGCGCAACAGGAGAGAGTACTAAAGTGGACACATGTGAGCACAAGCCCAGGAGACTATGTCAAGAGTAGAAGTCATGGTACCGAGGAGTTTTATGTTAACCCAGGCAGTGGGAGCTGCCAGGTGCCGGAAAGCATGGACCTGAATGCAGAGCTTCTTCCATTTGTTGTAAGAGAGGAAGACACGACCCACTCATGTCGATGCGGGTGCCGAGGAATTCCAGAGACCGAACTGGGCACAGATTGCTTTTGATAGAATTGACCATCTGGCCGAGACAGTCTAGAAAGGAGAGGACCCGAGAGACCGCAGAAGTAGCCTCATCGAAACTCATTGCTCTGATCAGCCAATCATCTAGATAAGGATGAACCAGAATACCTTGGTGCCACAGAGAAGCTGCCACTAGTACCATCACCGTGGAGAAAGTGCAAGGAGCTGTGGCAAGAAAAAAGGGCAGAGCACAAAACTGATAATGTTGACCGCGACCGTGAAACGTAAATAGTACTGATGATCTTGGTGGATTGGAATGTGAAAATATGTTTCTGCCAGGTCCAGGGATGCAAGAAATTTGCCTGGCCAAACAGCTTGAATGACTGTCCTGAAGGTTTCCACCTGGAACCGCAGCACCTGAAGACAGCAATAGACTCCCTTGAGGTCCAGGATAGGGCAGGAAGGAGCCATCCTGTTGGGAACAACAAAATAAATGGAATAGTGACCAGAACCTCTTTCTGAGGGAGGAACTGACATACCGCATTGAGCTGAAGGTGGTAGTGGAGTCAGGCACAGCTGTTGTCTTGACCATGGAACTGCATGGAGAGATGAGGAAGACATTTGGCATGGGCTTGGTGAAGCTGACAGCATAACCCTGTGTTACTACTTCAAGTACCCACTGGTCTGATGTTATCTGGGTCCTTTTCCAGGAAAAATACTGTTAATGTCCACCCACAGGAGGCACTCCGTAATGGACCTAAAAAACCATCAATGGGGAGATTTGGTGGAAATGGAGAACTTATTGGACGAGGAGAAATTGTCCTGGTTGCGACAGATACCCCAAAAGGACTGAGACTTAAAACCAGCCCTATTCAAAGAAAAAACGGATTTGCCAGGCCGCTAGCGATGAATGTCTCTGACTCTATAAGATGAGGACACAGACGACAACATGGCAGGATGATGAAAACTGGATTTAGGCTTATCCTCTGGCAAACGTTGAGGCTTGACTTCCCCCATATGCTTCATACATTTTTCCAAATCTTCACCAAATAGCAGGTGGCCCCTGAAAGGAAGCTTGGCAAGAAGGAACTTGGAAGCAGTGTCCGCATTCCAATGAGGGAGCCATAGCCAATGCTGAGCCACTGTAGCAGCAGCCACAGACCAAGCAGATAAGCGCAGAAGAACATAAAAGGCATCTGTAAAAAAGGCAGTGACTGATTCTAAACAAGGCAAAGCTGGATCATCCAGAAGTGACTGAAGCCATCGGAGTAGAGTATGTGCAGTGAGACCACTGCAAACAGAGGCCTGCAATGCCAAGATCAATGACGAGAAAGTGGTTTTTAAGAGGTCCTCCACCTTGCTCTCACTTGGTTTGCAGCTTGTCGTGCTGTGAGGGCTTGCGTGCATCAGTGATGCTGAGAGCTAAACTATCAGTAGTTTAACTACTGCCAGGGTCTCCCAAGATGGACAGGTCTCAGCTGAGGTGCCAGACCAAGACAAACCACTCATCTGGGCAGCAGCAGAATGGGATAGTGTTGACGGCGGAGGATCACATTTTTGTGACAACGGCAACACCACCAAACTTAAACTGCGCAGAAGAAAGGCCCGGCAATCTACTTCTGTATCTTGCCATGAAAACCCAATGGATAGTTACAACAAAACAAATTGTGCTATGGTGCTGGAAGATGAGACCCCCAGGTCGGAAGGCACTCAACTAGCTACTGGGGAAGAGCTGAAAACTTTTCAGAGTAAAGCCAGCATTTATGATGTGGTTGGATCAAAGCCCTCGGGAAGTCTGACTGCTGATGTAGCTGCGCATGAAATGAGAGTCAGAAGCTGTAAAGATGTCTTACACATTGGAACATGGAACGTATGAAGCATGAACCAAGGGAAGTTGGAGGTGGTCAAGAATGAAATGGAACGTGTACAACTTGATCTGTTGGGTGTCAGAGAACTGAAATGGACTGGCATCGGGCACTTTGCATCAGATGATCACATGGTCTACTATGCTGGAAATGAAAGACAAAGAAGAAATGGTGTTGCATTTATAATAAAGAAGAAACTTGCAAGAACTGTAATGAAATACAATGCAGTCAGCGAACGCTTAATCTCTATTCGTCTACGAGGATTGCCTATCAACACAACTATAATTCAAGTATATGCCCCAACAACAGCTGCAGAAGAGAATGAAATTGAAGAGTTCTATGAACAAGTACAAGCTGAAATTGACAGAACATGCAAACAGTATATCCTGATAGTCATGGGTGACTGGAACGCAAAAGTTGGCAACAAAGAAGGCGGCAGAGTAGTTGGAAAATATGGACTTGGCAACAGAAATGAAGCTGGAGAAAGACTGATAGAATTCTGCAAGACCAATGATCTATTCATCTCAAACACCTTCTTCCAGCAACAAAAGCGGCGACTGTACAAATGGACTTCACCCAATGGATTGTATAAAAATCAAATTGACTACATCTGTGGAAGTCAACGATGGAAAAGCTCTATAACATCAACAAAGACAAAACCTGGAGCTGACTGTGGTACAGATCATCAACTACTAGTATGCAAACTCAAGCTAAAGTTGAAAAAGAGCAAACCACTCATGAATGCAGCAAAATATGACCTTGAGAATATACCACTGGAATTTAAAGACTGCCTGCAAAATCGATTTTCTGCTTTAGATACAAATGACTGAGCTCCGGAAGAGTTATGGAATGACATCAAGAAGGCTGTGTTGGAAGAAAGCGAGAAGTCTCTACAAAAGGTGAAAAAGCAAAAACGGCCAAAATGGATGACGGAAGAAACTCTGACAATTGCCCAGAAACGCAGAGAAGCTAAAGCCAGAGGAGAAAGAAAGACAATAACAGAACTCAACAGAGATTTCCAACGTGCAGCAAGACAGGACAAGGAAAAGTACTACAATGACACTTGCAAGGAAATAGAAGCAGAAACTATAAGAGGAAGAACAAGATCGGCTTTCCTAAAGCTACGAGAGTTAAAGAAAAAGTTCCAGCCTCGAACTGGAATGTTACAAGATGCTCAAGGTTCTATGTTGAATGATGCTGAGAAGATCAAGAAAAGGTGGAAGGAATATACAGAGTTTTTATATGATAAAGATCAAGTGGACCAACAGCCGTTTCAACCTGTACCTTATGATCGGGAACCACTGGTGATGAAAGAAGAAGTTGAAGCAGCATTGAAAGCCTTATCAAAGAACAAAGCACCAGGCATCGATAGCATTCCTATAGAAGTATTGCAGCAATCTGATGCAGCTGTTACTATACTTACAAGACTCTGCCAAGAAATATGGAAGACAACATCATGGCCAACTGACTGGAAAAGATCTGTGTTTATACCAATACTAAAGAAAGGTGATCCAACTGACTGTGGAAATTATCGAACAATCGCTCTGATCCCACATGCCAGCAAGATTCTACTGAAGATTATTCAAAAGAGACTACAACCATACCTGGAACAAGAACTACCTGAAGTGCAAGCAGGGTTCAGGAAAGGGCGAGGAACGAGAGACATCATTGCGGATGTGAGATGGATCCTTGAAAAGACTAAAGAATACCAAAAGGATATCTATTTGTGCTTTATCGACTATAGCAAGGCTTTTGACTGTGTAAACGATGAGAAACTCTGGGCCACATTAAGAAGCATGGGTATACCAGAACACCTGATCGTTCTCTTGCGCAATCTGTACATTGATCAAGAAGCAACAGTTCGAACGGAACAAGGAGAAACAGAATGGTTTAAAATAAGCAAAGGTGTAAGACAAGGCTGCATACTTTCCCCCTACCTGTTTAATTTATATGCAGAACAAATCATCAGAGAAGCAGGATTGTATGAAGACAACAGAGGTGCGAAGATTGGTGGAAGACTCATCAACAACCTTCGCTATGCTGATACTACATTACTGGCTGAAAGTGAAGATGATCTGAAACATTTGCTTCTCACAATCAAAGAACATAGTCTCAAAATGGGCCTGCACCTTAATGTAAAGAAGACAAAGATCATGACAACTGGCATAATCAACAGGTTCATCGTGGAAGGAGAAGAAATCGAAATTGTGAACAACTTTAACCTACTTGGATCAACTATCAATAAAGAAGCAACAAGCAGTCAAGAAATCAAACAACGCATTACTCTTGGCAGAATGGCTATGAAAGACCTAGATAAGATTCTCAAGAGCAGAGATGTCTCTACATACAAAGATTCGACTTGTTCAAGCCATGGTATTTTTAATAACATCATATGGATGTGAAAGCTGGACAGTGAAAAAGACAGACAGGAAGAAAATTGATGCCTTTGAATTATGGTGCTGGCGGCAAATACTGTGTAAACCATGGACTGCCCGAAGAACAAACCAGTCGGTACTAGAGATCATCAAACCTAAGCTTTCTTTAGAAGCTCAGATGACAAGACTTCGACTTTCATACTTTGGACACATCATGCGAAGAGAGAGATCATTAGAGAAAGACATCATGCTTGGCAAGATAGGTCAACGCAAAAGAGGAAGGCCAGCAATGAGATGGATCGCTACAATAACAGGAGCTATGGGTACCAGTCTGTCAACAATGAGCCGCCTGACTGAAGACCGAACACAATTTAGGATAGCTATCCAGAGGGTCACCATGAGTCGACTCCGACTCAACGGCACTTAACAACAACACCACCTTGCGATCCATCTGATCACGGAGGGCAGTGCCACCCTCCATAAGAATAGTTGTATATTTAGTGTCTGCAGTGACCAGGATGTCTACTTAGGGAAATGCAACCACTTGTCAAGATCATCAGAAGACTAAACAAACACACCCCAAGAGACTAGCAGAGCACAGAGACACATCAGGAGAAGCCCACTCTAAGGAGACCATCTGTTGTAGTTCCAGGGGAAAGGGAAAAACCTTAGGTTTCCTGATGTCTACAATAATGGGGTCTGCCTGAGGTTTAGAGGAATCCAAAGGCTGTTGCACTTAAGAGTCTGAGAAGTGCACAGCCTCCATAATTTGAGCCATGAGAGCAAGAAACTCTTCTTTACGGAATAACTGGATATCCTGACCATCTTCCTTGAGGCTCCTGGTCGTCTTCCAATGGCAAAAGCTCTCCTTCTCAGACAGACTTAGAAGTGATAGAATGTTCATCTGAAGGACAGTCACCATCTTCCCCTGCAGGGCGCCAGTTCCCTCAAGGAAAGGAGGTATCCTTGGCCAGACTGAAAGAAGCTCCAGCCAAACTTCGGCAGGCATGCTTTCTATGCAGTGGATCAGCAGTGGTCTGAGATGCTGAAGTCCCCAAGCGCCACATATCTCAGGCCTGACAGAATAACTGCATAAACTGCAGATCAGAGCCATCATCTGAAGTCTGCATAGGCTGAATAGAGAGTTGTAGAGGGTGAGCAGGCTGCTCAGACAACAAAACCAGAGGAAGGGCATCTTGAGATCTAGCATCACCCTGCGGTAATACAGAGAGAGCTAAAGCATGAAACCCAAAAGGCTACTGGAACCAGGACTTGCAGACACAGAAGTACCCCCTTGATCAGAACCACAGGAGAAACACAAACTACCTGTCAAAGTCTTACATTTCTTCCCATAGCCCAAGCAGCGCTGTAGGGAAGAAGGCATTTTCACAACAGGATAAAAGAAAAAGTCACAGGAAGAGCCCAACAGACTCTGAAGAAAGAATGGCAGCTGCGGCACAAAAATTATGGCGGTAAACAGCAAACACAGAGCCAGGAAGCAGCCGCCGATTGTGTGAAGAGAAGCAGGAAAAAGGCAACTGTAGAAAATGGAGCACACCGAAAAAAGAAGAGAGGCGCATGCGGTCAGAAGAACAAGATACTGCCGAAAAACAGATCGGGATGCTACTCTAAAAGAGAACCATGAAAGAAATAAAACACTCACTGCTCACGGAGAAAAAAACAGATGAAGGAAGAGTCCGGAGAAGAAAAAACTGCCCAACAACTTCCTCAGCAACCGGGTCCTTGAATAAGGTTTTGGGTTTTTTTGTTAAACAAACCTTAATGAGTTAGAAAAATAACAAAAAGGTGACTGCCAACTTAGCTGATAGAAGTCTTGCTTGTAGAACAGTCAGAACAGAAGGCTGCAACTGCTCCTCATAAGCAGGAGCACTTCCCTTCAGAGGTGCTATACTGGTCCTCTTGACTAGAGGCAGCTCTGCAAAATGAAGAAAGGAAAACTGTCGGCAAGGAAGAGGCACCACAGCGTTCACAACTGCCAAAGGTAGCTACGCTGACACCAAATCTCTTCTCAGAGAATGCCAGGAGCTAGGAGAAGTCCACCATCTGCTGAGAGAGAGAAAATACTGAAGCTCCCTTTGGGGGATGGGTTTTTATACCAAGGGTGATGTCACAAAGCTTTGGGAATTTTTCTCCGTTTCACCATTTGCTGGCAAGGCGAACACAACCCACTAGTCTGGACTGGCCTAGCATGATGTACATTATAACTTAAACTTGGGACACATTAAACAGGGACATTCATAACTTGGATTCTTCTGAGACAATGGAGGGTTAAGTGACTTGCCCAAGGCCACAAGGAGTGCTAGGGGAATCAAACCTTGGTCTCTTGATTCCCAAGCCAGTGTTCTAACCATTAGGCTACTCCTCCACTGTAGTAAAATTGTAACTCACCTTATGCTTGGGTTTGGAAAGATGAGTAAATTCAAAATCCCAAGACCTTAGTACACAATGTGAAGTCTAAATAGAAAGGACAACAGCCAATTCTGTCCTTGCATTTCAAACATATCACATCTTTCGTCTCTATTTTTAATCACAGTATTGTGCCATTTAGCCACTGAATGTTTTGTTTCCTGGTAGCAGGTGTCCCCAAAATCCAGTTTCCGAGGCCATGACCTGGTCTGATATGGATGCATGAGATGTATCTACATAAAATGGAGGCATCACATGCATATTCGTTGTGGAAGCTCTAAAAACTAGGCTAAACTGTGAGGAGCAGATTTGGGGGACTGCTGCCCTACAGTGATAGCAGGAACTACAGTATGTACAATACATACTTATGTCGGAACCAATTCAAAAGGGGAAACCCTAACCAGATTAATTTTGCACTGGGCAGTTTTGGTCCCCAAGTGAGTCACTGGGCCTGGTGAAGAGAATGGTTCATGTTCTATGACCTGTATCATACAGTACCTGGCCTCTCCTATGTACAGGGACAGGCTGAGGTGAAGCATCAGAAGAACACTGTTAAAAGCAAAAATCTTCAGGAAAGAATAGAAACCCTTTCACAGAAGGGTTTAATAATTTCATGGCTACACTAAATCTTACCCAATAGGTGCGACAAATACAAAAAAACCCTAAGGTTCACTACATATTAAAATGTGTTTCCCATGAACAAAATAAATAAAACATGGTTATAAACAGCTTGGTACATCTGGTCCTAATAATGGCCTCCACCAAACACCAGGGGAAGTTATTTTCCTGTCAAAGACAGCAATGTGATACTTCCAAAGACCAATGTCACTATTTCATTACCCTTCACAAGTATTTCTGTACATAAGACACGTCACATCACCGATGTGCAATCCCATAATGGGATTCTTATTTCTAATTAATGATCAGAGCTAGTTTCAACTAGTTGAATAGCATCAGCAATCATTTATAGCCCACATTTCCCTATCACAACCACTTCCTGTGGTAATTTCTCCTCAAACATTTATCAGAGCTTTTCTTGATATGAATCTCTGTGGAATGCTTAAGAATTCAGATAGGGATAGCTACTTACAAGCTGGGGCAGAAAACAGGTACAAATGAACTTTTTAGTCCTAAAACACAGTCTCCAAGATAATACAGTAAAATACATTAAGCAGCATTTGTAGACTACAGACTACACACCCAACTCTCTCCTTTAAGAAGTTTGACCTTTTTTATCCAGAGTAGGAGGGGACTGAGACCACCATGGGCCACACTTGATTTAAAAAAACCCTCTTCATAGAATTACATAAGCAGGCTGACATGTTCAGGAGGTACATCACAAATGAATGTGAATGCTGTGTACACTTGTGAGTATCTTGACATTTAAGAACCACTGATCTTACAGATTTAAAGGTTTTTTTCAGCTTCACAACTTCTCTAATCATAACCATGTGATCATGCAGTTTAAGCCATTAAAGGTTCATGTAACACCATACACAGGGAAAACATCAAGGGGACTGAAAACATGAATCTCCCACTCACTGAAGGGTTATAAAAAATGTTGAAAAATGCCTTTGATATATTTTGGATGACTGAATGATGAAGTGCACTACACATGGAGAAGTGACAATTAAGATCATACCGTTCTACAAAGTGAAATGAGTTTGGCTACTGGGGTTATAGACTGCCACCATGGGGCCTAAATCAGAGCCTCTCTGATCCTGTGGAGGACTAAGTTTGTGGGAAGGATGCCCGGCTTAGAGTTACAAGCTATTACATCAACAAGAGGCTCTATAGATTACTGGTATCAGCATGTGTACTAAAGTCATTAGTAGCTTTCTCTTAAAATATAGCATGATAGTGGACTACTAAGACAAAAACAAAATTTAGCTAGATTGTGTATAAAAGCCCCAAAAGATATAATCCAGGGTTTAACAGTATGCTATGAATTGTTGTGGTTTGGACTGGTGGGTACACACTGCCTACATTCTGAAGTGAAATGTGTTGCATTAATCAGACTAACAACTGGACTCTCTCTCTCGATTGGTTACAAAATGTTTATTCTGGAAACGGACTATCAAAGCAAACCATGAAGGGCTTTTTGTTTCCTGTTTCCAGCTGTACTGGAAGACTGGAATATAAAATAAAGCTCTATGGGGGGGGGGGGGGAATGCCCTAGATGGCGGCATGTAGCTGTCAGTGTGGTGAGTTTTCTCGTACCTTTTTCTGGCTATGGAGAGAGCACTCATGGCACCAAAGAAGGATAAGGAGTTGGCTAAGAATGGAAAAACCACCCCAAGACCCCTAAGCAGTTGTCCATGCTTGACCAGCTGCGGAAATCCTCCGCAGACCTGAAGCCTGCATGTGAAGCAGGGACTGCACTCCACCATCCAGACCTACAGTGGGGGTCACATGCCCCCACTGTCAATGTGAACCCGTGGCATCACTCGATGCAACTACAACAATGCTCAGAACTAGCTGTGGCCATCAGAGCGGTTGGGACCCCCAGCTCCTCATGTTGGGGAGCTTGGAAGGTGAAACAGCTATAACTTTACACCCCTCTAGCTGGGAGAAGGTACCGGAGAAGGGAGTTTAGGAGAGGAATCCCTGGCTTCTATTCCATCACAATTGGCAGCAGTGAGGCCGGAGACTTCAACGGTGTCAACTTCTCCTGCTCAGGTAACTGTTCCTGTTTCCTCGCCGGATGTTTCCTTGGCATTGATATGGAATTTGTTACTTAAACTCCAGGAGACTGCCTCAAAAAGTGCAGCAGAGAGTAGGGCTAAATGGCTAATTGTCTCAGTGGAGAAAGGTGAATAGTGGAGTACCCCAGGGATCTGTGCAGGGCCTTCTGCTTTTCGACAGATTCATAAATGACCTGGAAAGGGGAATAACAAGCGAGGTGATCAAATCTGTAGAGGACATAAAATTATTCAAAGTTGTTAAAACACAAGAGATGTGTGAAAAATTGCAAGAGAACCTTGCTAAATTGGAAGACTGGATGTCCAAATGGCAGATGAAATTTAATGTGGATAAGTGCAAAGTTATGCACCTAGCAAAGAACCACCACCCAAACTTTGGTTACATGATGCAAGGTGCCACCTTAGAAAGCACCACCCCGGAAAATGATTTAGGCGTCATCGTGGGTAATATGTTGAAACCCTCCGCCCAGTGTGCAGTGGTGGCCAAGGAAGCAAATGGAACGCTAGGAATCATAAGGAAAGAAATGGAGAATAAAATCAAGGAGTTTATAATGTGACTATCGTTCCATGGTGCGACCGCACCTTGAATATTGTGTGCAATTATGGTCACCATATCTTAAAAAGGATATAGATAAATTAGAAAAAGTACAGAGAAGAGCAACAAAAATAGCAAAGGGGATGGAAGGATACCACTATGAGAAGTGTCTTAAAAGTTTAGGGCTCTTCAACTTTGAAAAGAGACGGCTGTGGGGAGATATGATAGAGGTCTATAAATTAATGAATGGCGTGGAACGGGTAAACGTACATTAGTTGTTTAAGCCATCAAAAAGTAGAAAGACTAGAGGACATGCAATGAAGCTATAGTGTAACCCATTTAAGACTAATAAGAGAAAATATTTTTTCACTCAATGCGTAATCAAACTCTGGGGGGATTCGTTACCAGAGGATGTAGTAAAAGCCTAGTGTAGCTGGGTTTAAAAAAAGTTTGAATAAGTTCCTGGAGGAAAGATCCATAAACCATTATTAAAGAGGGCCCAGGAAATCTATTGCTTAATGCTTACAGTACTGTGGAACCTGTGTCTTTTAGGGAAACTGCTAGGTACTTATAACCTAGATTGGCCACTGTTGGAAACATGATACTGGGCTTGATGAACCTTGGTCTGACCCAGTATGGCATTTCTTCTGTTCTTATGTTTTCCACAATGGACGCAATTGCTCAGAAGCAAGAGACTTTTCATCAAGAAATGAATGTTAAATTGTTAAATCTGGATAAGAGGGCGATGGTGGTGGATTAAGTGATTGAGACTTTGGTTAAGGATAGAGCAATTATTCACAGGAAATTGGAAATATATGAAAATTTGTATGAGACATTTTGAACTTAAACATTCTGACTTTTTTCCGAGCTACTCATATCTTGCCTATAGAGTTGTTTAAGAGATATTTAATAGAAGTCCTCTGAGTAAGGTCTGTTTTCTGTCATGTGGCAAAGTTCATGGAATGGATGTTTTCAACCACCTCTAGATGTTTCTACCAGAGCTTATCAAGCCATAAAAGCGCCCTGTGCGACTTGCAAATCTAGCGCCATCCCCCCTGCCCAGTAGCTTCCCATCTTACCTCAGCTCTCATTGTCTAGCTGGCTACTCCCCGTGCTGCCTGCCCAGCCTGCTCTTGCTCCACTGCAGCTTTTCCTGTTCTCTTGGTGGTGGCGGCAGCGGCCCCCCTCCAATTAAAAAAAACATGGGTCTTTCTGACTCTGCACTTGCAAGACTGGTCTGATCCCTCCCTCCTCTGACATATGTGCGCGTCAGAGGAGGGAGGGACCAGATCTGCCTTGTAAGCACCGTCAGAAAGAGTCACATTTTTTTCTTAAATTAGAGGAAGTCCGCTGCTACTGCCACCACCAAGAGAACAGGAAAAGCGGCAGCAGGGCAAGGGCAGGTGGGCCCCATATGTGCCCCTATTTTTTGCACCTTCCTTGTGCAGGCGCACCGTTTGTAGAGGACTAGATATGATGCTGGTTTCTGCTGTACTTGAAACCTCAAGCTTGGAATGTAAAGAAAGAACAAATTTGTGTGTTTCTTTTGTCTTTGAGAAAAAAAATTAAATCTCACTTTGCGTCTTTATTTTAAGAAAATGAGTGAACCCTTTTTTGGTCTAGGGGGACTAGGATATGTCTAGGGGAATGGTAAGGACAGATGGCGAGCAGGAGACTACGTGGATCAGGATCCAAAAGCAGCCTCGAAGTGGTGTTTTTAGCCTGGATTTGAAAAGGACCCAAGACAAAGTCTGACGTATCGATACAGGTAGTTTGTTCCAGGCATAAGGAACAGCAAGGTGGAAAGATCGAAGTCTGGAGAGAAGGGTACAGATAGAAGCGATCTGCCAGAACAGCAGAGTGCTTTAGGAGGGGTGTAGGGTAAGATGAGAGAGGAAAGGTAGTGAGGAGCAGCAGAAAGAATGCATTTTTAGGTCAGTAGGAGAAGTTTGAACTGGATACGGAAATGGTTGGAGTCCTCAGAGAGGGACTCCTCCTGGTTCAGTTAAGGTAAAGGGCCATACACTGATTGCTGAGAGCAACATCAGGGCACTGGAGCTCGACCTTGAAGCCACAGACCTTAGTCTGCACACAGCCAAAACACATGAAAGAAATCCTGCTGCACAAGTTCAAGCTCAACTATCTGCTGAAGGCAGAGCATACTGACATATTCCATGTTCCAGCACTGCTAGGTAATGCATTTCAAAGCAAACAAAAAACAATGAGCACCAAGGAGCTAGCAAAACATATTCCAGGGCAAAGGCACAGATCAGGGGATGGGTATTAAAAAATTGCAAAGCCCTTAAATATCTCTTGGAACATAGTCAGGTTAATTAGCAGAAGGTATATGGCACTACCAAAACTCTGCCTGGATTAGGCTGTCCCTTCAAACTGAAAGATTGATCAAGAAGGCAACCAAAAGGCCAATGACAACTTTGAAAAAGCTAGATGTTTCCATGGCCAAAACTGGTCAAAATGTTCATGTGAAACAATATGCCAAGTGCTCCACAAATCTGATCTGTATAGTAGGGTAGCCATAAAGAAGCATTACTCAAGCAAACCCATCTTAAATCCCATCTGAAGTATGAGGAGGACACCTAGAAGTTCCAGGAGCCATACAGCAAAAGGTTTGGTGGTTACTGAAAATAAAATAGAACTTTATTACTTGAATTCATTGTTATGTTTGAAATAACATCAACATAGCACATCAACCAGAGAACACCATCACTACTGTAAAGCATGGTGATGTTAGCATCATGTTATGGAAGTGTTTCTTATCAGTCAGCACTGAGGCACTAGCCAGGAAGGCAACAATGAATGGAGAAAAGAACAGAAGAATGAGGAAAGCCTGGCACCCTCCTGCATGAAAGCTAAAACTGGGATGATATTCACTTTTCAGCATATCAATTGCTCAAAGCAGAAGCCAAAATTACAGTGGTATGCCTAAAGAAAGTCCTTGAGTGGCGCAGTCAGTGTCCCAACCTCAATTCAATCAAAATCATGCAGCATGACTTGAAGACTGCTGCCCATCAACATTCCCTAAGAGACCTGACTGAACAGTTTTATAAAGAAGAATGGCCTAAATAGACAAAGTTGGTAGATATCCATCCAACAGACCCATAATTACTGTGTAACTGTTGCCAAAGGTGCTTTCATCAAGGACATATCCAAGGCAGCAAGCCAGTACTCAAGGAAGTGAACTATTAAGTCAAGGAGTATCAACAAAAAAGTTCTAAAGAAACTGAAAAAAATGTCCAAAAATTGGGAAAATGTATGAAAATGACCTATAAACGAACGGAAAACTTTTTCCCTGCACATTACTATGAGAAGGCCCTGGGAAGGATCTCTATCAGCTCAACTATTCAGAACTGAAGACTAGAAAACTGGTCATAGCAGTCTTTACATATTTTAGGAACAAACGAAATGGTTTATTGGGCCATTCGGCATTCACAGCGTGCAATTCAGTCTTTTTGTCCAACATATCCAATATATATCTTTGTGAAAGATTAAACTAGAGTGGTATTATCTTCACAGTAATTTGGTAGCCAAATGCTGTGCAATATGTGCCATTGAGTCAATGCTGACTCCTGGTGACCCAGCCCCTGGGTTTTCTGAGCAAGGTGCGATCAGAAGTAGATTGCCGGGCCTTTCACGCATAAATCATTTCAAAAAGATGATACTCGAGCTCGTCCTTTCAAAGTACTAGGTAGTGTTGCTGAAGCAACCTTTCTCTGATGAGACATTAATTAAGCTAGGTCTACTGTCAACAGAATTCTAACACAAGATCAGGGTCTCTGTCTATGTCAATATATATCTTACTTTATCTAAGAGTCCTCTTTCCTTACCACTGTCCTAGGTATCTATTCCTGTTTTTCTTGATGCACCTGTCCTGGTAGGGCTCTTGCCATCCACCACCCTCTAAACAACGTAGCCCTTCTTCACAGCTCATGGAAAGCACAGTTACTTACCTGTAACAGGTGATCTCTGGGAACAGCAGGAATTAGTCTTCACATATGGGTACGTCGGTACCGACGGAGCCTGCACGGGAATGCTCCCCAGCATCCAATCAGAAAGCCTTTGGTAGCATCCCTCGTGCCTGCGCGGTGACTTCCCGCCTTTCCCACTGCCTCTCTTCAGTTGAGTTTCATAGCTGAGACAGAAAGGAGAGACAGAGGAAAGGAAATAGATAGATACAACTCCTAGGGGAGGTGGGTGGGTTGTGAAGACTAATTCCTGCTGTTCCCAGAGATCACCTGTTACAGGTAAGTAACTGTGCTATCTCCAGGAACAAGCAGGAATGAGTCTTCACATATGGGGACTCCCTAGCTGTGGGTGCCAGGGGAGAATCCCTAAAATGCATATCCCTGGACAGGACGGCATTTTCCAAACCTGGATCCCCTGCATCCCCTGAGGGATGGGGGGGTAGGAGTTGAATAGAGAAGAGCTGCAAGGAACAGCAAATCTAAAGACTACAGGAGAGATGAGTCTTTAGAATGTATGTCAAGTATCATTAAAATATTTAATGAACCAGTACAACATAGGACTTACCTACTGGATTGTAGGAAGTAGAACTGTGATGGAGTGTACTGTAGATGCAGTAGCGGAATCTTCAAGGTAACTTCACAGCAGTGAAGATGAAGTTCCAAATCTGGAATGGGCAGGTGACCCAGATGTCAACTGGGGCAGGAGAAGAACGGCAGGTCTTCAATGGAAAGCTTTATGGGAAAAAGCTGAGAACTCTTTTAGGTACAGAGTTATTATCATTGAGGACTAAAAGAAGAAGACTGACCGATCTGGAGAATTAGCCCAGTCCGGAAAGGAAGAGAGGGTATGGAAAAAAACCCTATTCCCAAGGAAAACAGAAGTGTACTCATAAATACTGAAGATGTACACTGTCTTTCCTAGCTGGTAAGAGCTAGGAAGACATAGAAGTTTGATACTTCATAGATAGGGAGATCTATAACAAAAATAGAAGCTGTTAACGTCACAGCAGCAATTGTGTGTATAACCGCTCCCAGTTACTGAGCCATATGAAAAAAGGCAAGTTGACTGTCTGGACCCTTAAGAAGGTAAAAGCTTTATAGCACAGACAGTTAGGGAGGTAGAAGGTAATACTTAGCGTCCTATGGACATCTCCCAATAGTACGTAGACATATAGATATTTTATCTATCTATATCTATATCTATATATATATAACATGAAGATACATACATATCTATATATATATGTGTGGATATGTCCAATATGTGAGATATATAGATATAGATATAGATGAGCATGGCTTATGCCCACACAGATTATAAAAACATGTATGGTTATAAGTCTGAGGATATATGCCTGCAACGGAGCTCCACAAAAACATTCACATGGGAAGTGTGAAGGGAAAAGATTCATCTGATAATAAGGGGGTAAAACCACCTGAAGATATAAAGAGAATCTATTTCCGTGGTGCAGGGATGCATATTAGTGGATAACCAGTATGGTTGCGTGAAAAACAGAGGATAATAGCAGTCTGGTAAGAACATGTCAGGAGTACTGGAGGACTCTGATATGTCCAAAGGACAAGGAAACGCATGGACTAAGATACCTGTATGACCCAGTTAAGGGACTCAGAGGTATCATGTATAGTAAAAGAGAATGCGTTGTCCAGTGGAGTAGAAAAAAAAATACCAAGCTGCAAGGAAAAAAGGGGTAAATTCCTGCCAGATTGGGAACTCCATGGACATTCACGCAGAAAAAGCTTGTCTTCTGTATCACAATAGGAGACAGAGGGTAGAAAGAACCTACATAGCCATGGAATGACTATATGAGCTTTTTCTATTATATGGAAAAAAAACCTCAGAGACAAAGATGAATGCTCTACAGCAAGGGCCCATAGTAGAAAGCTTCTCTGAAGATTGCAGAGAGCATTGTGCAGGAAAATTATGAGATAACTGACAGCAGTCAGAAGTGCTGCCACATCCTAGGCAAGGATATGGCTAGAAGAAGATAACCTGCAATGAGTAGTTAGGAGTGGAGGAGTAGCCTAGTGGTTAGAGCACTGGCTTGGTAACCAAGCAACCAGGGTTCAATTCCCACTAGCACTCCTTGTGGCCGTAGGCAAGTCACTTAACCCTCCATTGCCTTGGAAGAAAGGCCTGGCAATCTACTTCCAGTGACACTGCCAAGAAAACCCAGGAGCTTCTGGGTCGCCAGGAGTCAGGACTGACTTGAAGGCACACATTGCATTATTTGAGTAGTATTATGCAAGATAATGAAAGTAGCTTGCAAGAAACATTAAAGTAAGCACTGGAACTTCTGTATGTGCAGCAACTGAACAAAGAAAAAAGGGGATCCCCCTGTAAAAAAACAGGGAGAAAAACAGACAGAGGGAGCGGGGATATTTCCGTCCCTGTCCGATGGGTTGTTCAGTGCATTGAAGGATAGTAGAAAATCTACACTGGAAAGAAGAGAAGTGTTTCAGTATGGTACCAACTCAAGCAGGGGAAACCCTGAAAGAGTGGGGGTTGGTGGGTGACGTACCATATGGTAAGTCAGCTGAAGGAAAAAATGTCCATGTGGGGACAGAAACTATCATGGGATAATTGTAATCTCCCTTTATGATAAAAGAAAGGGAGAATTCTGTAACCCATGGACAAAAATATCCTAACAGCTTAGCATACTGAAAAGAAAAACCAGTGTAGAGTTTGAAGAATAACTTCTGGTAAGAAGTTAACTGTAGAATTGCAACATACAGGAACCTATGGTTGCTGGCTATGATTAGCCTGGTTAGGATCTGGAGACTTCAGACTAGGATGAGATGTCCCTTGTTTGGGTACATCTGGATGATGGGCAGGAGAAGGGTGAAACTTTCTCTTCTTAGGAAAAGAAGGTTTGGCAGGACATTTCTTACATCCTGGGGAAAAAGAAGGCTTAGGACGGTTTCCAGAACTAGGAAAGTCAGTGGAGCAATGAGCAACCTGACGTAAAGCCTCTTTATTGAAGAGATTTTCTCCAGTACAAGGAGAATTACCCAGTGTATGTTGTGCCCATCTGCTCAAGTCTGAAGCTTGCAGCCAGGCTGTACGACATGCTCCAATGGCAATAGCAGAGGATCTGCTGACAGACTCAAAAGAGTCTAGAGAAGCACGAGAAAGGAACCAAGAGATATTCCTGCTATGATTAAGAAGCAAGGAATAGTCAGAGGCCTTAGGTCCTGACAAAAAAGGAGACAAGAGAGATAATTTCTCTGTGACCTCCTGAAGTGTCAGACTCATATAGAAAATATATGAAATAATTCTTGAAGCCAGCATAGAAGTTTGGAAGGTTTGACGTCCAAAGGCATCAAGTGCTTTAGATGCACGACCTGGCGGATAAGAAGAATGCTTCTTCTTACTTCTTACCTTTCTCATTGCTTATTCCACTACCATGGAATGATGTGGAAGTTGGTTTTTCTGAAACCCTGGAGAGGGAGGTACCTGATACAGAATGTCCATGGCTGTAGAAGGGAACCCTCATAGGTGATTCCCATATCCTCAGAAGAAGATCCTGTAAAGAATGATGTAAAGGAAGCATTATATTTTCCTTTTCTACAGGATCTTGGTCAAGAGAAAAACCAGGAATATGAATGGCAAGAAAGGTTGCCATGTCAAGGAGAAAGTTCTGAAAAGGATTTCCAATAGGAACTAATCCTGGGCAAGCTGAGGTTGAAGGAGCAGCTTGAGCACCAGAAGAGATAGGAGACTGGGGAAGAAAAAGAATCCTGCTCAATGGACAGTGATCCTGAGAGTTCTGATTTGAAGCAGTTAGTACTGCATCGTGAGTGCCTGGTATCGATTCCAAACTAGGCATAGAAAGGATCGATGGCACCGATGGAACTGCAGAAATCGACCCCGACACCAGTATCGGTATCGGGGACAATAATGTCATCGAAGCAGTATTCGGGGGCTGCTGAAGCGGTACCGAGGTAAGCCAAGAGCCTTGATGAATATCCTCGGTACTGTGAAGCCGGAAACGATAAGGATCGGTTCCGAAGCGCGTCGGTATGAAATCATCTAGACTGGATATCGATTCCAGACTCGGCATCGAAGCGAGCGAGTCCATCGATACATGTCTAGAAAGTACCGACGTTGTTTGTGGTATCGGCGATGCCGATACAGGAAGGTTAATCGGAGTCGTATCGATCGGTATCGAAGGTACCGAGGACGTCCGAAGATGATGCCCGGTGAAGAGAGGGACACTCGACACCGGCGCTGATGTCAGGGTATCGGTACCGCTCGAAGCCGATACCAACCCCGAGTATGGCGAAAGTATAGGACAGTCAATCTGGGTCGTATCGATCGGCCCCGAAGGTACCGAGGATACCAGATGACGATCCCAGGTGAAGAGTGGAACACTCGACACCGATGCCGCTGCCGGGGTATCGGTACCGCTCGAAGCCGGTACCAACCCCGAGCATGGCTGGGATATAGGAAAGTCAATTTGAGTCGTATCGCTTGGACCCGAAGGTAGCGAGGATGCTCGATGACGATCCCTGGTGAAGAGTGCAGCACTCGACACCGATGCCGATGCCGGGTTATCGGTACCGCTCGAAGCGGATGCCACCCCCTGGCACGGCTCAGGTATGTTCTGTGAGGGGTGAGCCCCAGGAACAACCTGAAACCCCGTAAATGCTTTGGAGCCCGAAGACTCCCGCCGAGGTTTTATTGCCAATGAGGTCTTGAGGGTAAAGCCGGAGCCGTCATCATGCTGGA
Source organism: Ichthyophis bannanicus (assembly GCA_033557465.1). Classification (NCBI taxonomy): domain Eukaryota; kingdom Metazoa; phylum Chordata; class Amphibia; order Gymnophiona; family Ichthyophiidae; genus Ichthyophis; species Ichthyophis bannanicus. The sequence goes on from CM066032.1 coordinate 1,737,821,457, forward strand.
CATGAGACTTAACCTTCAAGAATTGGCTAGTCTTAACAGACTGTGGGTTACCTGATCCTGGAGAGAAGAATAAACCGGTGTCCTCAGCTCAGGAGGAAAAACGGCATCGAGGGAAACTCGAAAAAGGGAAGGTCTTCTCCCAACAAAATAGCCTGAGGTATCAAGGGAAAAAGGGTCAGGACCCAAACAGGTTAGACACCAAGCATTGGAGTCTAAAAAGAAAACTGATTTTCCACAGTGAAGGCACTTCTTAGGAGAAGAAGGCTCCATGTTGGAAAAGGCCTGGTAGGCCCAAAAAAGTTAAATAAAAAACTGAGGAGAAATATTTCTCTAAGTTTTAAAAAGAAAATAATAAAGTACCGGCGGTACCGGTATCGGCGGGAAAAACAGCCGCAACCACAAGAAAATAAGAAAAATAAGGATTTTTAAAGAAAAACATTTCTGCGGTGACAGGACGTCCTGTTGGCTCCGCGGAAAAACAAAAACTGAAGAGAGGCAATGGGAAAGGCGGGAAGTCACCGTGCAGGCGCGAGGGATGCTCCCAAAGGCTTTCTGATTGGATGCTGGGGAGCATTCCCGTGCAGGCTCCGTCGGTACCGACGTACCCATATGTGAAGACTCATTCCTGCTTGTTCCTGGAGATATCCTATAACTTCATGTCATGATCCCTTTTACCCTTGAGATTCTTTTTCCTAGGGAAAATCCTATTTTTTTTTAAATATTATTGAGGTCTTGCAGATATCTGAGTAAATTATGCCTCTCTATTGGACTTCTGATGCTGATCTTTACCTCAGTTTGACAGCCCCATACTGTAAATGCCCTTACAGAACTAAACACATTATTCAAAATGCGGTCTCGCCGTTCTCAATCCAGTAAATTCTGAGGGGACAAATCTTTCACATCCCTTATTTCTCTATACATTGTTGTGTTATATTTAGGCAGCAACCATTTACCAGTGACAGAATGTACCAGTCACACAATCCACATATGCCACTGAGTTGCTATTGATAATTGGATAATGCACATGGACCATTATAAATGACAATGCAAAAGAAGATATCAGAATAATCTTCTCTTTGCTTTATAGGAAGCATTTTGATATTTAGAAAGCCTATTCTACAAACAAGTTCAGCTTAACAAAGGAGGGTGCACCATATCAACACAGAGGAATCTAGCTTGTTTGCAAAACTACTTGTGTGTCATTTTATCCCACTCTACATCCAAAATGACTTCATGGGATTTTTGAAGGTAATCTCAGAGATCAACAAAACAAGGGTGTATCCTCTCAGGCTGAGGCAAAATACATTTTGCCCCAGTCAGAGATGGATTCTTCAATCAGACAGTGAAACTAGGAAACATTTGGCCAACTGAGACAATCATGCCTACATTAGAACTTCAATAGCAGACTGGACAAAATGCTAGAGGAAAAGTAGGTAGGTATGAATTAAATGTCAGCTTAGTAGTTCTACTGTAAGGGATGAACTCAGTATTTGAGGTCAGAAAGGATTTTTTTCATTTTACTAAAAAAACTGGATATAGGTCCACAATGTTCCCACCTTCTCCTGCCCTGAGGATGTGGAGAAGAATATTTTATCTTCTTGGCTACCACATAGAGAAAGCTGTTAAGCAATCAGGAGGATGGACTCAATGGGACTTGACACTCATTAGTTCTCATTCATATTAGTGCATAATATTGCTTACCATGATGACGGACACACTTGCTGTTGTGTTCTTCTGTTTGGGTACCGAGTTAAAGTGCTGCTTTAGTTTACCTGTTACTTCCACTTGCATATTATTTTCCTGGGGTGCGTCATCCTGGGGGAAGGGGAGCAAACAAGCAGGAGACTTTCATAAGCATAATTCATCATATCTTTCTTTGTAAACAGAAGAGAATAATCGCAGGATGAGAAAAGAAACACTTCTGATACAGTAAAATAAATCAGTAAAGCTACACCAAATTTGCCAATAGTGTGCCAGGCTGGATGACAACAAATATATGGAAATGCCCTGCTTTGTGATCTTATATGTAAAACCATATATTAAGATGAATAAATAAATAAATCCTATATAAGCGTTCTGAAGCTCAAATTTCCAATCATGGTATCTGGTCTGGTTCAGGAGAATATAAGATGTGGGTGACTCAGTGGTAGTGCCCAACAGAGTCTCTTTGGGTGTCAAAACACTATAAAAAAAAAAAAAAGAGGTAAGTGCTCATGAATAAAATCAGTCTACTAAAATCCTGAGAGGTGTTTACTTACAGACACCCATGGATGAGAAAGAATCTGCTCTGCTCCATATCTTGCTTCAACATTTACTTGTAGCATCTGCGTAATCAACTCCTGCAAAGCAGTAAGGTAACAGCCAGTTACAGTAAATGCAGAGCAATAGACCTATTCTGAAAAGGGAACAGTGTCTGCAAACCAGATCATCTACTGAATGAATTAAAAAATGTCCACTTCTGATTAAGGAGATTATCTGGGACATGTACACGCTGCCTCCCTTATAAGGTAAAATTTATGCAAATTGCAATGATCGGGGTTAGTATAGTTTATTGCTACACAGATATGCAGTCCCTTTGAACTGCAAAAAGAACAGCCAGTGGAGAAGTCAATTTATCTTTATACACTGCACATACAAAGTGTCGTTACTCACCTGCAGCAGGTATTCTCTGTGGACAGCAGAAATAAGTCTTCACGTATGGGTGACATCACCAACAGAGCCCTGTGTGGGAAAGCACAGTTACTTACCTGTAACAGGTGATCTCTGGGAACAGCAGGAATAAGTCTTCACATATGGGTACGTCAGTACCGACGAGCCTGCGCGGGAACGCTCCCCAGCTTCCCAAAAAGGAAAGCTTTTGGGAGCATCCCACAGCGCCTGCGCGCTGCCTTCCCGCCTTTCCTAACCGCCTCTCCTCAGTTCGAGTTTTAAAGCTGAGACAAAAGAGAGAGAGAGGAAAGGAAAGACAGATAGAGAGATACAACTCCTAGGGGAGGTGGGAGGGTTGTGAAGACTTATTCCTGCTGTTCCCAGAGATCACCTGTTACAGGTAAGTAACTGTGCTATCTCCAGGAACAAGCAGGAATGAGTCTTCACATATGGGGACTCCCTAGCTAAGATGCCTGGGAGAACCCCAAGGATATGAGACCCTGGGAAGGGTTCTACCTCCTCCTATGGATCTCAGGCATCTATCCAGGGATGGAGGGTAGGAGTTGATTAAGAATGGAACAGGTATTTGAGAACAGCCTGACCAAACAAGACATCCCGGCGGGAATCCTTGTCCAAGCAGTAATGGGCTATGAAGGTATGAACTGAGGCCCAGGTGGCTGCTCGACAGATCTGGTCGATGGACACAGAATTTAGATGAGCCATAGAGGCGGCCATGGCCCTCACATTATGAGCTGTGACATGGCTCTCCAGAGAAAGGTTCTTACTCTGGTAGGCGAAAGAAATACACTGAGCAATCCAATTGGATAGTGTCCTCTTAGAGACTGGAAGTCCCAAATGAGAGGGATCAAAAGGAACAAAGAGCTGGGAAGACTTCCTATGTTGCTGTGTCCTTTGTAAGTAAAAGGCAAGAGCTCTTTTACAATCCAGAGTATGAAGATTCTTCTCTGCACTTGATGCATGAGGAGCTAGAAAAAAAGACAGGTAAATATACCTCTTGATTAAGATGAAAAGGTAAGACCACTTTAGGCATAAAGTGTGGATTGGTCCTAAGAACTACCTTATCATGATGGAACCTTGTATAAGGTGGATTAGCCACTAAGGCCTGCAGCTCACTGATGCGGCGAGCTGAGGTGATTGCAATGAGGAAAATAACCTTCCAGGAAAGAAATTTCAAGGAGGTGGTAGCTAAGGGTTCAAAAGGAGGCTTCATAAGCTGACCAAGAACCAGATTTAAATCCCATGCCACCGGAGGAGGCCTAATGGGAGGTCTAGTTAAAGTTAGGCCTCTCATGAATCTTGCAATAAGAGGATGAGAGGAAACAGGTTGTCCATTGATAGGCTTAAGGGATGCTGCAATAGCACTTAAATGGACCCTTACTGAATTCGTCTTAAGGCCTGCATCGGAAAGATGCAGGAGGTATTCCAATAGAGAATTCAAAGGTAGTGCTAAAGGGTCAAGACTCCTTTCAGCACACCAAATGGAAAATCTTTTCCATTTAAAAGCCTAGGAACGTCTAGTGGAAGGTTTTCTGGAAGCATGGAGGATATCCTTCACTTGTTGAGAAAGATTCCAGCTTTGAAGGTCTAGGCCTTCAGTAACCAAGCTCTGAGGTGAAGGGACTTGGGGTTTGGGTGCCACAAAGTCCCCTCCTCCTGGGACAGAAGGTCTGGAGCAGCTCCCAAGTCCAGAGAGGGGGCTTGGGAGATATGCAGAAGTAGAGGGTACCACACTTGGCGTGGCCAGCGTGGAGCTATGAGGATCATAGATCCTTGATCCCTCTGGAGTTTGAACAGAGTCTTGGGAATCAAGGGAATGGGTGGAAAGGCATACAGGAAACCCTGACCCCAGTGAAGGAGGAAGGCATCCTTGGCCTGAACTCCCTGACACGGAATTCTGGAACAGAACCGGGGAAGTTTGGCATTCCACGGACTTGCAAAGAGGTCTATGTCCGGGGTTCCCCATTCTTGGAAGATTCTGAGTACCTGATCCATGTGCAGGGACCATTCGTGTGGGAGCAGAACTCGACTGAGTCTGTCTGCCCAAGAGTTTTGGATTCCTGGGAGGTATACTGCCAGGAGATGGATTTGATGCTCTCTGGCGAAGGCCCACAATCTTAAAGCTTCGTTGCAAAGCGACAGAGAGCCAGTTCCTCCTTGCTTGTTTATGTAAAACATGGCTACTTGATTGTCCGTATGAATGAGGACTATCTTGTAGCTGAGCAGGGTATGAAAGACCTTGAGAGCTAGAAAGACTGCTCGAAGCTCCAAGACATTGATATGAAGAAAGGTCTCCTGTGGGGACCAAGTGCCTTGGGTGGAGAGGTCTTGTAGATGAGCTCCCCATCCTGTTTGGGAGGCATCTGTTGTGAGAGTTGCTTGGGGCAACAATTGTTGGAAGGGGGACCCGAGCAACAGATTTTGAGTGGACATCCACCACTGGAGAGACCAAAAGAGACGTTTGGAGGTTGCTATTTGGTCTGAGAGAGCTCCTGATGCTTGAGTCCACTGGGTGGACAAAGTCCATTGGGCTGCTCTCATATGTAGGTGAGCATAGGGTACCACATGCACTGTGGAAGCCATGTGGCCTAGCAGTTGTAGCATCTCCCGGGCAGTTAAGTGGCTCTTTGACTGAACCTGAGAGGCTAACTGCACTAGGCGTAGGCAACGGGCCTGAGGAAGATAGGCCCTTGCAGTGGTAGTATCTAGCCAGGCCCCTATGAACTCTAGGGACTGAGTAGGGGTGAGCTGGGACTTTGGGAGGTTTACCACAAGTCCCAGATACTGTAGAATGCGCCTTGTGCAGTCCAGGGAAGTCTGGGCCTCTGACTGAGATGGAGCTCGGATGAGCCAGTCGTCCAGGTATGGGAATACAAATATTCCGAGAGTGCGTAGAAATGCAGCTACTGTTGCCATGCATTTGGTGAACACTCTTGGGGCAGAGGCCAAACCAAACGGAAGCACTTTGTATTGATAATGTTTTCCTTGGAAAAGAAAACGGAGGAATCTTCTGTGAGATGGATGGATAAGGACATGTGTGTACGCATCCTTGAGATCTAGAGAACAAAGCCAATCCCGACTCTAAAGGTATGGAAGGAGAGTGCCCAGAGAAAGCATCTTGAACTTCTCCTTGCATAGAAATTTGTTCAATTCCCTGAGATCTAATATGGGTCTGTATCCCCCTGTCTTCGGAATGAGAAAATAGGGGGAGTAAAACCCTGACCCTTGTTGAAGAAGGGGAACTTCTTCTATTGCCCCTTGGGCAAGAAGGGTAGCCACCTCTTGACCTAGAAGGTCGAGAAGAGATGTGGGAGAATTGAAATGTCTCACCATGGTGTGGGGAGGAAGGTCTGAGAAATGAAGTTTGTAGCCCTCTCTTATGATGGAGAGGGTCCACTGCTCTGATGTAATCTGCTCCCATCTGGGAGCAAAATGAGCTAACCTTCCTGGAATGGTGAGAGGTTCTGGTTGTTTTAAAGCCAGAAAGGCTAAGTTCTCTAGCATCAAGTCAAAAACCCTGAGGAGGTTGGGTCTGCTGAGTTGCAGCAGCCCCTGTAGTCTTAGGCCTGGCCTGTTTAGGTTGCTGACGCTTAGTAGCAAAGCGACCTGTAGAGGATTGTTGGCCAGATGTAGAAGGGAATCTGCCCTTTTTGAAAAAAGACTTCTTGAAGGGTTTTTTCTTGGCAGGAATGGAGGTTGACTTTGAAAGTCTATCCAGAGCAGAATTTTCTGCATCCATTTGAGTGGCTTTTATTTGCCATTCTTTGCCAAAGAGGTTTTCACCTGTACAGGGAAGATTTCCTAATCCATCTTGGACCCAGGGTTCTAAATCAGAAGCTTGGAGCCAAGCAATTCTGCGAGCAGCTATGGCAATGCCAGAAGCTCTGCTGGCACCTTCAAAGGAATCAAAGGCTGCCCTGTTGGAAAACTTTGAAATGTCTTGAGTATGCTTAAGCCAAATGAGGAATTCATCCCTTTTATCTTCTGGTAGAAAAGGGAGGAAAGTGTGCAGTTTATCTGCAACCTCCTTTAGAAACATACCCATGTAAAGACTATAGGAGTTGATTCTGGCAATAAGCATACTGGCTTGGAAGATTTTCCTACCAAAAGCATCCAAGGTCCTGCATTCTCATCCTGGAGGAGTAGAAGAGTGTCTCTTTGTACTCTTTATCCTCTTCATAGCTGACTGCACCACAATGGAATGGTGAGGAAGCTGTGTTTTATGAAAACCAGGACAGGGAGGGACACGATACATAGTGTCCAATCTGCGAGAATAAGGAGAGATAGTGAGAGGAGTCTCCCATAAATCAATCATGTGTTCATAAAGAATCTCATGAATTGGTAAGGTGACTGCCTCTTTAGGAGCCTTAGAATAACCTAAAATATCTAATTTTTTTGCTCTAGGCTCTGATTCAGAGGATACTGAAATAGAAAGACCTTTAGCCACTTCTCTTATGAAGTCTTGAAAGGACAAGTCCTCTGGAGGAGACATTCTTCTTTTTGGAGAAGGCTCTTCAGGAAGGGTTATAGATACTTCAGCAGACTCCTCTGATGTATCAGAATCACCAGAGAAATCGAAGTACCGTCTGTCAGGGTGCTCTTCTAACGCTCGGTACGCGTATTGAGCAGTATCGACATTGGGCGTCATCGGAACTGGATCGGTACCGATGAGCAGCCCTGGACAAGGAACCGCTGCAATCGGTATCCTGGTCGATGCCGATGCAGTCGGTACCGGTATCGGCGCTGGTGCCGGTACCCGAGTCAATACCGACAACGGAGTGTTGTGGTATCAACGGCGTCGCAGCTTGGATGAAGGCACTGATAGCCTGCTGCATGGACAGAACATTCTGATCCATCGACGCCATGAATGCCTGGAACTTGGTACCGGAAGGTTGTGCCGGTACCCCAGAGCATTCTAACAGGTGATTTATTTATTTATTTATTTATTTGCAAATCTTTTATATACCGCCACTTCCTAAGATCAGTGGCGGTTTACATCAAACAACATGAAATACATAAAACAGTGCTGTGATAAACAGGTACATTGAACAGTAATCAAAACTATATACAGGTAGTTAAAATTAAGTACGATGAACAGTAATCAGAACTATATATAGGTAGTATTGACAATATTTGGTTGAGGCCGTGCCATCGATGTCAACCTGTAACCCCATAGGTGGAGCTTTGGAAGCCGGAGCTTCCCGCCGGGGTTGTTTTGCCGGTGCAGGATCCTCGAAGGCAAGCCCGGAGGCATCTCGATGCTTAGAGGGAGATCTACCCTTCGAGGACCGGTTGGATTTATGTTTGGTTACCTGAGATCCATTGGGGGAAGAAGAAGCCCTGGAAGACGTCGATGCCACCGAAGCTGCATCAGCGGGAAACAGCACATGGAGCTTAGCTGCTCGGTTCTGTAAACCCCGTTTAGACATCAGAGAGCAGGACGGACAATCCGAAATGGAGTGTTCAGGACCCAAACATTTAAGACACCATTCATGGGTGTCTGTAACAGAAATAGTACCGCTGCACTTAGTGCATTTCTTAAACCCGGAGGCTGGTTTTTCCATGAGGACAATTTCTTGTGAGGCCTAAGGCCCAAAAAGAAAAATACACTGAGGGAAAAATATATAGTTTTTTGTTTTTTTTTTAAAGAAAAGAAAGAAAAGACCGGCGGTACCGGTCCGGAGTCGGGGAAGGCAGACACGCGACCAAAGAAAGAAAATAAAATAAATAACTTCTTCAGCGGTGACAGGGCTCGACCTGCTGGCTCCGCGGCAAAGAAGAACTGAGGAGAGGCGGTTAGGAAAGGCGGGAAGGCAGCGCGCAGATGCTGTGGGATGCTCCCAAAAGCTTTCCTTTTTGGGAAGCTGGGGAGCGTTCCCGTGCAGGCTCCGTCGGTACCGACGTACCCATATGTGAAGACTCATTCCTGCTTGTTCCTGGAGATTGCTCCACAGCTTCTATTGGAAGGCTCCACCACGCATGTGCAACTGCTTTCCTGCCTGCTGCAGTGCCATCTTCTCCAGTAAAATATCAAAGCTGTAGCCAGAAACAACTCCTTGGGGAAGTGGGAGGGTTGTGAGGACTGCATATGCCTTGTAGCGCTATACAAATGAGCAGACGTTGTAGTAGTAGGACTTATTCCTGCTGTCCACGGAAAACACCTGCTACAGGTGAGTAACTGCTCTTTCTCCGTGGACAAGCAGGAAATAAGTTCTCACATATGGGACTCCCAAGCTACAGGCTACCAAAAACAGAGGAGGCCAAAAGCTCAACAGGGGCAAGAAACAAAATGAACAGTGAGGGTAGTCTCCCTAGTAGATTTGACCGATTCAGCATCTTCAGTACACAGCTTCACTGAGGAGTCCTTTTTGGTTGCCTGGATGGAGAAAAGGGTCGGTGGGAAGGAGTTGGAACCAAAATTTCCAAAGAGATGCCAGAGCATGGCTTGCCTGAAGTTGCTGTCATGCTAGGAATCCCTATCCAGACCGCAATGAGCTTTGAATTTGTGGACCAAAGACCACGTTGCAGCCCTGCAGATCTCCTCCATGGAGATAGAGAGTAAGTTGGCCACCAATGCAGCAATGGCTCTGACCATTGAGAGCTGTGACAGGACCATCAAGGCTCAAGTCTACCTGGGCATAAACGAAAGCGACGCAGTCTGCTAGCCAAAATGACAGAGTGCGTTTGGAAACGGCAGCCCCCAGCATGCTAGGGTCAAGAAAGACAAACAGCTGGGTGGACTGATGCTAGGCCTTTGTCCGCTCAAGGTAGACGGCTAAGGCTCACTTGCAGTCCAACATGTGCAGTGCTGCCTTCCCTCTGTTGGCAGAACAACTGACTGATTGAGGTGGAATGCGGATACCACCTTGGCAGAAAAAACATGGACGCATACATACCACCACCCTATTGTGATGGAAACTGGTATACAGAGGATGAGCCACCAGGGCCTGGAGCTCACTGACATAGCATGCCGAAGTGACTGTCACTAGGAACAAGACCTTCCAGGTCAGGAACTTCAGAGGACAGGAACCGAGCAGCTCAGACAGAGCCGACAAGAGCTGTGCCAGAACCACATTAAGGCCCCAAGCCACCACCAGGCGCTTGAAAGGAGGCTTAGAGTGAAGTGAATCACGAAGGGCTAAGCTGAGATGGGCTGCCCCTCTGAGCTGTAATGTTAGGCCCTGATCGCGCTCTGATGGACTCAGACAGAAGTGAACTTGAGGCCTGACTCCGAGAGGTGCAGGAAGTACTCCAGCAAATTGTCCACAGCGTAGGAGAAGGGATCCAGGGACTGGTCGACGCACCAGGAGAACTTCTTCCATTTAAATGCATAAGGGCAGGTTGAGCTCTGTGAGGACTATCTGCTCAACATCCATGCCATGATGGCCAGGGATCAGATGTTTGGGTGAAGCAAGATCCCATTCTCTTGAGAGATGATTTGTGGGGCAGAGTCCAGCCACAGAGGCTCCTACTGTGAGAATCATGGCTGCCAGGGCCAATATGGGCCTGCCCTTGTCAGCCTGAAGTTTCAGCAGGGTTTTTGCTACAAGCAGAACAGGAGGGTATGCGTACAGCAGGCCCATTCCCCAGTGGAGGAGGAAGGCATCTGATGCCAGACGGTCGCTGGACACGATCTTGGAGCCGAACTGATCCATCTTGGTGTTGTGTGGGGTGGCAAACAGATCGATTGCAGGGATACCCTACTCCCGAAAGGTCCAATTCATAACCTTCCTGTTGAAAGTCCACTTGTGTGGCTGGAGGACACGGCTCAGTTGGTCCGCCAGGGAATTGAGTTCCCCAGGCAGTTAAGTGCCTCTCGGCTCCATTCCATGAGTGATGGCAAACTTCCATAAACAGACTGCTCCCCATCTCAGGAGGTACAACCCCATGCCACCCTGCTTGTTGATGTAGTACATGGCTACCTGATTGTCTGAATCAACACTGGTTGGCCAAATGAACCTAGAACGCCTGAAGCGCATTGGTAATAGCCCGCAGTTCCAAGAAGTTGATCTGGTGCAGGCTGTCCCGCTTGAACCAGAGGCCTTGCGTGCACAGGCAGTCCAGATGAGCCCCCCCCAAGCCCTATTTGGATGCACCCATCGTCAGTGTCCTCTGGGGGAGTGATGTATGAAATGGGAGACCTCTGAGCAAGTTCTGTGGCTCCAGCCACCACTACAGGGACTGGACCAGAGGTGCGGTGACTGCCACCCAATTCTGGAGGTAGCCTGTGGCCTGTTTCCACTGTATAATCAGGGTAGACTGAGCGTGTCTCATCGACAGATGAGCCAGGGGAGTGACATGCACCATCAAGGCCATATGGCCAAGCACCTTCAGCATCCTCCGGGCTGTCACCTGACATCTCTGCTGTGTATTGCGGACCACAGCCATGAGCCTCTGCAGGCGATCCATTGAGAGAAAGGCCTGAACAATGTTGAGAAGGGCCCCTATGAACTCCAGCTGTGGGAAGGGCTGTAGGTGAGACTAGGGGTAGTTAACCATGAACCCCAACTGCTACAGCACTTGGATGGTCTGCTGACCAAGTAGGGGAAGAAGAAGATGCCCAGGGTTCAAAGGTAAATAGCCACCACTGCAACCCACTTCGTAAAGACTCAGAGCACTGACGTCAGACTGGGAAAGTACTAGGTATTGGACATGCCAATCCTCCAGGACAAATCTGAGGTATTTTCTGTGAGTACGGTGGATTGGTATATGTATCCTTGAGATCCAGGCAGCATAGTCAATTATCCTTTTGAAGGTAAGGGAGCAGAGTCCCCAGCAACACCATCTTGAACGTCTCCTGTACTAGGTAGGTGTTGAGGTCCTGGAGGTCCTGGAAGTCCAGAATTGGCCGGAACCCTCCCATCTTCTTGGAGACCAGGAAGTACCTGGAGTAGAAGCCCTGCCCAACCTGAGCCATGGGCACCGGCTCTATGGCGTGATCGGATAGTAGAGTAGAGATCTCTCTTTGTAGCAGGTTGAGGTGCAGGGGGGGGATCTAGGGGGGAAAGCATGTAGCCGCTTATGCAGCACCCATGCATCCAAGGTGATGATAGGCCACCTATGGGCAAACAGGGTGATCCACCTCCCTTACCAGAGGGTTTTCCCCTGCAAACACTGGCAGATTGCAACCCAAGCCGGGGATGGGGGGTATTTCTGCAGAGCACAGCCAGAGCCAGCTGGGCCTTCTCTCGGCGTTGCTGACGAGGAGCCTGCACCTTCGGCTGAGAGCTCTGGGGTCTCGGGAGGTACCGGTGCTTACACTGGTAGTACGTAAGTCTTCTTGTCTTGGTACTTCTTGCGAGAAGGGTCAGACGTCTTCCTTAACAGTCTGTTGAGGGTGACATGCCGCATCTCAATCTTAGCAACCTTGGCCTCTATCTGCTTTCCAAAGAGGTTGTTCTCCCAGCAAGGCATGTCCGCCAGCTTATCCTGCACCCACTGATCCAGGTCAGAGGACTGGAACCAGGCAAGCTGGCAGACCCTAATGCCCACCGCTGCAGCCCAGCAGGTAGATTCAAAGGCATCGTAAGTCGCCCAGACCATGTACCTGGAGCAATCCTTGCTGTGGCCCACCGGTGTGTGAAAGGAATCTAGGCGATCTGGGGGGATGAGTGGGCCAAACTCGACCAGATCCCATATGATGTCCTTCAGGAACATTTTCATTTCATGTATAGCTGATATCAAAGGACCATGGCCAAGAGCATGGTGCTCTGGAAGCACCGCCTGCCAAAAGGAATCCAAGGTCTTTGCCTCCCTGCCGGGGCAGCAAGGAGCAAGTCTTGCTATTTTTGATCCTTCTCATCGCAGAATCCAAAACCTGGGAGTGGTACAGGAGTTGAGTTTTCTCAAACCCTGGGGCTTTTTGGACCCAGAACATTGAATCCAGCTGCTTGCTGACATGCTCACCATGAGAAGGCTCTCCCACATCCTTATTTGTGGGCTCTACAGAATCTGGTGAACTGGCACTGTCACAGCCTCCTTGGGGGCCAAAGAATACTGAAGGATCATCATTTCCTCCACCCTGGGCTCGTCCCCCGACTCCAGGGAGGAGGGAAAGGTCTTGGCCATATCCCTCATGAAGTCCTGGAAGGACATGTCCTCTGGAGGCGACTTGGGCCATTCATATGGAGGAGAGGAATCTGAAGGGAGTTCAGATGATCTGTTCTCAGACACTTCCAATATCACTTTGGCCTCCAAGCCATCAGTGTTCAACTCTGAGACAAAGTCAAAGTAGCATCGGGCCTCCTCCCAGCTCTGTCTCCGGCTACATGGAAAGGTTGAGTGTCAATGGGACTGGTGGTGCACAGAGTGCTTCCGTGTCTCACTGGGACAATGGACCTTGACATGCTGGAGAGGGAAATGAATCTGGGAACCAGTATCGATTTCTATCACTGGCCTGATGCTCCTGCCTTGGCGGGCAGTGCCTGGGTCTCAAGAATCAGCTGCACTGACTGGGGTGGTAATGCCCTAGGCACTGAAGGAATAGCTTGCTGCATAGCCAGCATTGCTGCCATACTGGCTTCGAGGGCCTGAAGGCCCTCCTGGTGTACTGCCATCTTCGAAGGCGTGGGGGGGGGGGGGGAAAGAGTTCCGGTCGATACACTTGGGTCTTGGCCCAGTGCTCGGATGCTCCCTTCGATGCTGACGGGGTTAATGAAGAGTCTATCCTTGATTCCAGGTGAAGGTCGATGGAAAGCCATCGCTCCAAGCCACCACGGCCCTTCTGTTCTGAATACGCTCTGGCACCCCTCAATGACGAATGCCTCTGCGGGGCTGCGAAAGAACACTGGGACCGCAGCCGGGGTCAAAGATACTAATCCGATGACCCAAAGAGGGCCTCCCCCTCTACTTCTCCTGACTCTTCAGGCCTCTCCTTGCCATCTGCAGGCACAGATTACAAGAAGCGGGCTGGTGGTTGGAACTTAAGAATTGAAGGCAACAATTCTGTTGATCCATGACAGAGATGATCCTGGAACATTTGGTGCACTTCTTAAACCTGCTGGCTGGTTTCTGGGACATGTCTGGGAACACGGTCCTTGCAAGGTCGAAGGGCTTGATGGTGCCAGCCGTATGAAAAAGAAAGGCAGAAAAGATGAGCAAAAAAGCAGGTCGACAGCACTAAGGCCAATGCTACAGACAACAAGTGGTGAAAACTAAGAAGATCCCCTGAAAAGGGCAAAGCAAAAAATATTTCTCTGACGGTCGCAGAAACAAGTCCTAGGGCTCCATGGAAAAGGAAGAGTGGAGAATATGGTGCCGCAGCAGGTGGGAAGGCAAGTGCACATGCATGGTGGAGCCTCCCAAAAGCTTCCAATTGAAGCTGGAGAGCGTTTCTGTATGGGGCTCTGTCAGTGACGTCACCCATATGTCAGGACTTACTTCCTGCTTGTCCATAGAGAAGAGCGTATTCTCAGATGTTTAGGTGGGATTATAGAAACAAAAGAAAGGTGTTACACAGGGCCGTTGTCCCTAGGCTCTAAAATACATTTGAGACACCTAAAAATATGCGCAAGTTCAAAAAGCACACAAATTTGACCACAAGAAAAAAATGTTGTGGATTCACTTGGGGTGATGTCTCCAAATGGGTCAGTCTGGCTCATAACGTGATGGGAATGAACCACATTCCTATGCCAGGGTGTGTGGGAGATGATCTTAGTCTCTCGGATTCATTGCTGATACTCATCTCCTTCTTGATTGGATATATTCTACATGTAGTATAGGGACAGCCACTTAGTACTGACACACTTCTATCAATGAATGTTATCTTTATATTTTTTCATACTACTGCAATGCCCCTTTTTCTTGCTTTTGTGGGACTGGGAATGCTCCAGGTGACTACAATTTCATTCTCCACAGTTCTGTTAGGGTCATGATTGTAGTATTTTCCTGATACAGGAATGTTATAATGTGAAGTATGTGCTCTGAGGGACGGGTGATGGGATTTTGAATTTTTTAATGTAGGTACAAATTTATGGTTTAGGCACTTGATATACCGCCCTTTACTATTTGCATTAGAGCAGTTTAAATTATATATATATATATATATCAACACAAACAGGTACTTTTTATTCCCTTGTCCCCAAAGGGCTCATAATCTAAGTGTTTCTGAGGCAATGGAGGGTTAAGTGGCTTGCCCAAGGCCACAAGGAGTGGCCATGGGACTAGAGACCCCAGTCCCTCCGGCTTGAGGTTACTTGTCCCCATGCGGGATTTGAATCGCTGGCCCTCCTAGGAAATATCTATTGCACCTGAATATAACTCACCTTGAGCTATGTCACAAAAAGGCCCAAGCTAAATCCAAATCCAGAATCCCTTTTCAAAAATTTGAGCCATTACATGAATAATTTTATGCCACATTTTGTGCTGATTCCAATTTTTGCAGATACTCTATGAAAATTGGGTTTGTACAACTTTGACATTAAGCATACATGCAAATGTACCACATAGAATCTAAGTAAACATTTATGAAAAATGCTTACTTTTCCTTTCCTTACCCCTGCCCAAAAAAAAAAAAAGATTAACCACACTAGCAATTTTAGAATTGTGTGAGAAATACTGCTGAGCTGAGAATTCTCGTCCCATCTGTCATATTGTCACCTGAGCTCCCCAGTTTTTACATTCTTTGGCAGATAGCAGCTGCAGAACTTGGACAGTCCTGAAGAATCATGGCAAATGGCCCAAATGCCAGCCACCACTCACTTGGCAGGTAAAAGGGCAAGCAGCCGAATGCTTCTGCATTTCTCATGAAAGATTGGACTTAAGAGAAATAGCCATACACCTTAAAAGATAACATAACACAAACAGTAAAACATGTTTCAGCGGAAGGAAGTTCTAGAACAAAGTGTCATGATCTTCAGTTCAAGATGGAATAGACTAGGGAGCAGCACTAATTATTTCTTCACACAAAAGATGGCCTTCCAGGAGAGGAAGAAACAGTAATTGCATTAAAGAAACTCCCAGAGAAGCACAGAGCATCTTTGGCTGCAGGAAGGTAAAGGGATAGCCAGAGACCAAAGATGCCATTATGGTACTGCAACAGGAAAGAAACCTGGCAGACTACCTGGTCTTACGGTCCTCACCTACCATCCCGTGCAGCTTGAGCTCTAACGAGCAGTTTTTGCAGTAAGAACTTCACGTGGTTGCCGGTTGCACATTACTCACACAATGAAAAGTGCAAGCACTATAACATTGCTGTACCAGAAAAACACTGGGATCATGATCTCAAGAGAACTGTGGAGAATCAAGAGGTTATGGTCACCCAGGACTTTTATATTACAATCCATGAAGCCCTCAATGCAAGAAAACATCACAGAGATAAAGAGAAAAACATGAGAATGGCATTGATAATAGAAGTGTCAGCACAAAGTAATTATTTTGTGCACGGAGTGGAGAAGATGATCTTTAAGTATTAAGAAATGCAGTTGAAGACCAAGAAAATGGGGAAATAAGAATTTGAGATCATACCCAACGTATCCTGGGGCTTAGGAATACAGTTCATTTCTGTTATGGTATGGACAAGATTAATTCACTGGGAGACATTCTTCCCAAAAGAAAGAGACCACTGTGATAATACAATTACGAACTGTGTATGTATTACGGTGGTGAGCTAAGAGTAAGCAGAGAAGACACGAAGGAAACAAAGAAAATGTATGGGAGGGTAGAGTATGGACAGTAGGGCAAGTCAGAGGATAAAAGGCATATTGAGGTGCCGAGCCAGGAAAGGAAAAGGTTAAAGGGGGAAAAAAAGGAATGGGAATTAAACAGAGAAGGAAGGACTGAAATGATCAAAGTAAAGAGAGAAAAAAAAATTAAGCAAATGTAGCCAGATATGAAATATTTCCCTTTCTTTGATCCAGCAGTTTCCTTTTGCTCTTTCAGCTTCCAAGTCAAATCAAAACAAGGCTCTGCTGGGCAATTCACAACAACCCAAGGATTTTAGTCTTTTTTTTTTTGTAAATACTCTCTTCCCTATGGATTTTAATGTTTTTTATATGCATGCCTCCATTGTCAGCTGATATGATTTCAATATGCCAGATGTTGATTGGCACATTCCTGCTGCAGTATCATCTAGAAGTAAAGAGATCTACAGGGAAAACTATTCAAGAAATTGGTAACAGACCCCACACGTGAAGGGGCCATACTGGACTTTGTGCTTACCAATGGTGAAAGTGTTTCTGATGTTATAGTGGGAGATCATTTTGCATCCAGTGATCACCAGATGGTGTGGTTCAGAATTAGGACTAGGGCTGTTAGAATCCATTCAAAGGTGAGGGTCTTAGACTTTAGAAAGACTAACTTTGCCAAGATGAGCCAATATCTCAGGGAGTCGTTAGCGGGATGGGAACAGCTGGGGGATGTAGAAAAACAGTGGGCAAAACTGAAAGGGGATATTTTAAGGGCAACCAAACTTTTTGTTAAAATGGTAAATAAATGTAAAAGGAAAAGGAGACCACTATGGCTTTCGAAAGAAGTAGCTGAAAAAGTGAAGAAAAAGAGGGAGGCCTTCATGAAATACAAGAGATCACAGAAAGAGGAAGACAGGCATCTATATTTGGAAAAACGTAGGGAAGCTAGTAAAGTAGTCAGGAAAGCAAAGGTTCAAAAAGAGGAGGAAATAGCCAATGCAATAAAATGGGGGGATAAGACATTTTTCAGATATGTTAGTGAGAAGAGGAAGAGCAAAAGTGGTATTGTCAGACCCAAGGGTGAAGGGGAGGAATATGCAGAAACTGATGAGGATAAAGCGGAATTGCTTAACAAATATTTCCGTTCTGTGTTCACAGATGAAAAGCTAGGAGCAGGACCTCAGAAAACATCCACAAACAAGAACAGAAGCGAGGGACATCTTGAACAATTTTCAGAAGACTGTGTTCGTGAGAAACTAGCTCAACTTAAAGTAGACAAAGCGATGGGACCGGATGGGATACACCCTAGAATACTGAGGGAACTTGGGGATGTTCTAGCAGCTCCACTGACTGACCTTTTCAATGCATCGTTGGAGTCAGCAGTGGTGCCAAAGGACTGGAGAGAGGTTCATGTAGTGCCTTTACACAAAAGTGGAAGTAAGGATGTGGTTGAAAACTACAGGCCGGTTAGTTTAACTTTGGTGGTGAGTAAATTTTTGGAAATACTGCTGAAAGAGAAAATAGTGAGGTTTCTGGAGTCCATAAGAACATAAGATATGCCATACTGGGTCAGACCAAGGTCCATCAAGCCCAGTATTCTGTTTCCAACAGTGGCCAATCTAGGTCATAAGTACCTAGCAGTTTCCCCAAGAGACACAAGTTCCACAATGCTTGTACTGGGTCAAGCATTGATATCTTCGGTCACTTCTTAATAATGGTTTATGGACCTTTCCTCCAGGAACTTGTCCAAACCTTTTTTAAACCCAGCTACACTAACAGCCTTTACTACATCATCCGGTAACAAATTCCAGAGTTTGATTACACGTTGAGTGAAAAAATATTTTCTTTTATTAGTCTTAAATAGTTTACCCTGTAGCTTCATTGCATGTCCCCTAGTCTTTCTATATTCTGATAAGGTAAACAATCGATCTACGTTTACCCGTTCCACTCCGTTCATTAATTTATAGACTTCTATCATATCTCCCCTCAGCCGTCTCTTTTCCAGGTTAAAGAGCCCTAACCTTTTTAGCCTTTCTTCATAGGAGTATCCTTCCATCCCCTTTACCATTTTGGTGGCTCTTCTCTGAACCTTTTCTAAAATCGCTATATCCTTTTTAAGATACGGCGACCAGAATTGCACACAATATTCAAGGTGCGGTCTCACCATGGAACGATATAGAGGCATTATAATATCTTTTGTTTTATTTTCCATTCCTTTCCTTATCATACCTAGCATTCTATTTGCTCTCTTGGCCGCCGCTGCACACTGGGCCGAGGGTTTTAACATGGTATCCACAATGACGCCTAAATCTTTTTCCTGGGTGGTGGTTCCTAATGTGGAACCTTGCATCGTGTAACCATAGTTTGGGTTGTTCTTCCCTAGGTGCATAACCTTGCACTTGTCCACATTAAATTTCATCTGCCATTTTGATGCCCAGTCTTCCAATTTATCAAGATCCTCTTGCAATTTTTCACAATCCTCTTGGGTTTTAACAACTTTAAGTAGTTTTGTCTCATCTGCAAATTTGATAACCTCACTCGTTATTCCACTTTCCAGGTCATTTATGAATATGTCAAAAACCAGCGGATCCAGCACAGATCCCTGGGGTACACCACTATTCACCTTTCTCCATTGGGAAAATTGGCCATTTAGCCCTACTCTCTGCTTTCTATCTTTTAACCAGTTCCTGATCCACAATAGTACACTGCCTCCTATCCCATGACTCTTTAGTTTTGCCAAAAGTCTCTGATGAGGGACCTTGTCAAAGGCTTTCTGAAAGTCCAAATACACAATATCAACCGACTCACCTTTGTCCACCTGTTTATTCACTCCTTCAAAAAAACATAACAGATTAGTAAGACAAGATCTTCCTTGTCTAAAGCCATGTTGGCTGTCTCCCATTAGGTTATGACTATCTACATGCTGAGTAATTTTATTCTTTATGATGGTTTCTACCATTTTTCCTGGTACTGACGTCAGGCTCACCGGTCTGTAGTTTACCGGATCACCCCTGGAACCCTTTTTAAAAATTGGTGTTACATTGGCGATCCTCCAATCTTCAGGTATTAGAGATAATTTTAATGATAGTTCACAGATTACTGATAGCAGGTCTGCAATCTCATATTTCAGTTCTTTCAACACCCTTGGATGTATACCATCCGGCCCAGGTGATTTGCTACTCTTCAGTTTATCTAATAGTTGTAAGACATCTTCCCGATGTATCGATATTTCCTTCAATTCTTCCACACCTTTAAATACCACTTCAGTCATGGGTAACATCCCTACATCTTCCTCAGTAAAGACCGAAGCAAAGAATTCATTCAGTCTCTCCGCTATCGCCTTGTCGCCTCTTAGTGCTCCTTTAATCCCTTTATCATCTAATGGACCAACTGACTCTCTCACAGGTTTTTTGCTACGAATGTACTTGAAAAGGTCTTTATTTCGCATTTTTGCTTCCGCAGCAAGCTTCTTCTCAAATTCTCTCTTTGCCTGCCTTATCAATGCCTTGCATTTGACTTGCCAGTGCTTGTGCTGTTTCCAGGTTTCGTCGTTTGGCTCTTTTTTCCATTTCCTGAAAGATGCTTTTTTTGGCAACAGCCTCTCTGACCTCACCTTTAAACCATGCTGGCAGTTTTTTGGACTTCCTTCCACTTTTCTTAAAGTGTGGAATACAGCTGGTCTGGGCTTCCAAGATAGTATTTTTCAACAATACCCAAGCCTGATGTACGTCTTTAACCTTTGCAACTGCTCCTTTTAGTTTTTTCTTAACTGTTTTCCTCATTTTATCATAGTCTCCCTTTCGAAAGTTAAAAGGTAGTAATGTGGATTTCCTTACTATCCCTCCTCCACTAATTAAATCAAAGGCGATCATGCTATGATCACTATTGACAAGTGGCCCCAACACCCTTCTCTTGCACTAGATCTGGTATTCCACTAAGGACTAGGTCTAATATGGCTTCCCCTCTGGTCGGTTCATGAACCAGCTGCTCCAAGAAGCAGTCATTTATTTCATCTAGGAACTTTATCTCCCTAGCATGTCCTGACGTGACACTGACCCAGTCGATACCGGGGTAATTGAAATCACCCATTATTATTACTGCGCTGTAACTTTTGTTAGCTTCCTTGATTTCTTTGAGCATTTCATCATCCATTTGGTCATTCTGGCCAGTTGCTCAATAGTACACCCCCACTGCCATCGCCTTCCCCCTTTTATATGGAATTTCAATCCATATAGATTCTACAGCAGATTTTGTTTCCTGCAAAACTTTAATCCTTTCTGAGTCAATGCCCTCTCTAACAGAGCGCAACCCCTCCACCAATTTGATCAGCTCTATCATTACGATATAGTTTGTACCCAGGTATCACAGTGTCCCACTGGTTGTCCTCCTTCCACCGTGTCTCTGATATTCCAATCATATCTAACCTTTCATTTAGTGCTATATATTCTAACTCTCCCATCTTATTCTTTAGACTTCTAGTATTTGCATACAAGCATTTTAGAGAATGTATTTTATTCATGTTAATTTGGCTATTGTTAGACATGGGTAAATTGGGATCTTTAAGCTCTGTCTGCTCCATACTTGAGGGCATTTGGGCTACTTTACTCTTTTGTGGAACCTCTCTGCTTTTGGTAGTATCCTTCAAGGATACATTCTTCCGAACCATCCGCTCTTGGGCGGACTGTCGGCTTTCCCCTAATATCTAGTTTAAAAGCTGCTCTATCTCCTTTTTAAAGGTTAATGCCAGCAGCCTGGTTCCATCCCGGTTAAGGTGAAGCCCATCCCTTCGGAAGAGCCCCTCCTTTCCCCAGAATATTCCCCAGTTCCAAACAAATCCAAAACCCTCATCTCTGCACCATTGTCTCATCCACGCATTGAGACTCCGGAGCTCTGCCTGCCTTTTGGGTCCTGCGCGTGGAACAGGAAGCATTTCGGAGAATGCTACCATGGAAGTTCTGGATTTCAACTTCCTACCTAAAAGCCTAAATTTTGCCTCCAGAACCTCCCTACCACATTTTCCTATGTCATTGGTACCGACATGTACCAAGACAGCAGACTCCTCCCCAACACTATCTAAGACATTATCTAGGTGGCGCGTGAGGTCCGCTACCTTTGCACCAGGCAGGCATGTTACCAGGCGATCCTCACATCCACCAGCCACCCAGCTATCTACATGCCTAATGATCGAATCACCAACTATAACGGCTGTCCTAACCCTTCCCTCCTGGGCACATGGCCCTGGAGAAACTTCCTCGGTGCAAGAGGGTTTTACATCACCTGGAGGACAGGTCCTAGTTACAGGATCACTTCCTGCCACACCAGGGTGATGCTCTCCTGTCACGTGACCTCTCTCCTCCATGGCAACAGGGGTGCTGCCAGACTGGAGGTGGGACTTCAGGACTATATCCCTGTAGGTCTCGTCTATGTACCTCTCTGTCTGTCTTATGTTTTCCAAGTCTGCTACTTTAGCCTCTAGAGAACGGACTTGTTCCCTGAGAGCAAAGAGCTCCTTGCACCTAGTGTACACGTAAGACCTCTCACCAACTGGGAGAAAATTATACATGTGACACTCAATGCAAAAGACTGGAAAGCCCCCATCCCGCTGCTGGACTGCATCTTAGTTTTAAGTTTGTGTCTAGATCTTTAAGTTCTTACTTACTAGGGGTTGATATGGGTATTTATACCAATAAAACTGTACCTAATACGTTTAATATACCTTGTTCACCTGAAGCTTAATTAATCTCAGGTCCTTAGTGTATGACTGATTTGGGTAATGAGCTTCACCTGAGAGCACCTCCTGTCTTTTAAGATGTGTAAGTACCTATAAAGCTATGATTATCCCAGGGGTGGGTGGGTGTGGGGAGGGAGGGAGGGAGGGAAATAACACTTATTAAAAGAGGGCTGCTACACAGTACCCTGTCTTGTGCTGCTGAGGTAAGCTAAATTCTGATTTGATTTAAATTATAGCTCTTAGCTGCTGATAGGCTCTAACTTCTTATGAAATTTAAACTACAAGCTCTCTGCTGGGTTCTAAATTTAACCAGAAAGCTCTCTTCTGTGTTTTAAAACTAAAAGTACTTTGCTGTTACTTGGCCCTGAGTGACTATCAAATTTAAACTACAAGCTCTCTGCTGGGCATGAAATGTAACCAGAAAGTTCTCCACTGTGTTTTAAATTCAAACTTTAATTGCTGCTACTAGGCCCTAACTGACCCAACAAAAAACAGTGGGTTCACAGATTAAGTAGCTTTAATACAAAGAATTATTTTTAGAAAATTACCAGAAGTATATACTCACAGTTGCAGATTTCTCTCCAGAAGTAACAGTCCCCCTTTCTAGTCCTTCAAGACCAGCGGATTACAGGATCCGAGGTAGCATGGATTCACCAGAGGCAGGTCTTGTCAGACAAATCTGATTGATTTATTTGACTGGGTGACTAGGGAGTGGGACCGAGGGAGAGCCCTAGATGTGGTATATTTAGGTTTCAGTAAAGCCTTTGACACTGTTCCTCACAGGCGACTTATAAACAAACTGAGCACCCTAGGGATGAACCCTAAAGTTACTGTTTGGGTTAGAAATTGGTTGGGTGGGAGGCGACAAAGAGTAGAGGTAAATGGGGCTCACTCTGAGGAGAAGGATGTTACAAGTAGTTTGCCCCAGGGATCTATCCTTGGTCCGATTCTTTTTAACATCTTTGTTAGTGATATAGCGGAAGGGCTGTCGGGTAAGGTTTGCCTTTTTGCGGATGATACCAAAATCTGCAATAGAGTAGACACCCAGGAAGGTGTAGAAAACATGAGGAGGGCTCTAGCTAAGCTTGACAAGAATGTTCTAGAATCTGGCAGCTGGGATTTAATGTTAAAAAATGTAAGGTCATGCATTTGGGCTGCAGCAATTCAAGGGAGCAATATAGTATAGGGAGTGAAGTACTTTTGTCCACTAAAGAAGAGCGGGACCTATGCGTGGTTGTATCTGATGATCTTAAAGTAGCTAAACAGGTAGAAAAGGTGACGGCAAAAGCTAGAAGGATGCTTGGGTGCATACAGAGAGGAATAGCTAGCCGAAAAAAGGAGGGGATAGTGCCTCTGTATAAGTCTTTGGTGCGACCTCATTTGGAGTATAGTGTGCAATTCTGGAGACCGCACCTTTAAAAGGATGTGAACAGGATGGAGTCGGTGCAGAGGGTGGCTACTAAACTGGTTAGTCGTCTTCATTATAAAGCATATGAGGACAGACTTAAGGATCTTAATATGTACACCTTAGAGGAAAGGCGGGATAGAAGTGATATGATTGAGAAGTTTAAATACATCCGTGGCATAAATGTTCAGGGGGAGAGCCTCTTTCAATTGAAAGCAAGTTCTGCTACGAGGGGACATGGGATGAGGGTGAAGGGGGATAGATTCAGGAGTGATTTGTGGAAATATTTCTTTACGGAAAGAGTGGTGGATCCGTGTAATAGTCTCCTAGTGGAGGTGGTAGAGAGGAGGACAGTAACTGAATTCAGAAAAGCATGGGACAAACACAGATGATCTGTAAAGGAAAAAAGGGGACTGTTGTTGTTGATATGGAAGGACAGACTAGACAGGCCATGTGGTCTTTTTCTGTTGTTATGTTTCTATGATATTGCCATTGCTGCAACTTTGGTTCTAGCCACTAGATGTCACCATTGAGCAATTGCTGGTACTTCCTCTATCTAGGGCAGCGATGGCGAACCTATGGCATGCGTGCCAGCTGTGGCACGCGAAGGCCTTGCAGCTGGCACGCGGGAAGGTCGCACATTAAAAAAAAAAAAAAGCTGCCCGCTGCCGCCGCCGCGGCGGCATGGAGTGTCCCGCGGGGCTCCCTCTGCCCGGCGGGACTCTCCCGGCGCTGCTCAGCCCCTCTCTGCCGGCTTGCAGAGACGCGAAGGGAGAGAGTCTCCCTCGCGTCTCTGTTAAGCCCGCAGGGGCTGATGGGAAATTTCCCATCTGCCCCTGCGGGCTTAAGAGAGACGCGAGGGAGACTCTCTCTCCTTCGCGTCTCTGCAAGCCGGCAGAGAGGGGCTGAGCAGCGCCGGGAGAGTCCCGCCGGGCAGAGGGAGCCCCGCGGGAAACTCCATGCCGCCGCGGCGGCAGCGGGCAGCTTTTTTTTTTTTTTATTGCCATGAGCCGAGGGAGGGGGGTTAAGACTGGCAATGGGCTAGGGAGGGAGAG
Source organism: Ichthyophis bannanicus (assembly GCA_033557465.1). Taxonomy (NCBI): domain Eukaryota; kingdom Metazoa; phylum Chordata; class Amphibia; order Gymnophiona; family Ichthyophiidae; genus Ichthyophis; species Ichthyophis bannanicus. The sequence continues at coordinate 1,737,845,940 of CM066032.1, forward strand.
AGGGGGGTTAAGACTGGCAATGGGCTAGGGAGGGAGGGAGGTTATGACTGGCAATGGGCTAGGGAGGGAGGGGGGTTGAGACTGGCAATGGGCTAGGGAGGGAGGGAGGGAGGGGGTTGAGACTGGCAATGGGCTAGGGAGGGAGGGGGGTTGAGACTGGCAATGGGCTAGGGAGGGAGGGAGGGGGTTGAGACTGGCAATGGGCTAGGGTGGGAGTGTGGGGGGTTAAGACGGGCAATGGGCTTGGGTGGGAGGGAGGTTAAGACTGGCAATGGGCGAGGGAGGGAGGGGGTTGAGACTGGCAAAGGGCTTGGGAGGGAGGGAGGGAGATTAAGACTGGCAGTGGGCTAGGGAGGGAGGCAGGGTAAGACTGGCAATGGGCTAGGGAGGGGGGAGGGGGGTTGAGACTGGCAATGGGCTAGGGAGGGAGGGGGGTTGAGACTGGCAATGGGCTAGGGAGGGAAGGAGGGAGGGAGGGGGGTTGAGACTGGCAATGGGCTAGGGAGGGGGGTTAAGACTGGCAGTGGGCTGGGGAGGGGGGTTAAGACGCAGTGGGCTATGGGGGGGAGTTAAGACTAGCAATGGGCTGTGGGCTGATGAGGGCTGGCAATGGGCTATGAGCTGATGAGGGCTGTCTGGAAATGGGGTGATGGGGGGGTTAGGACTGGTAATGGGCTATGGGGGGGGGGTTAAGACTGGTAGTGGGCTGATGGGGGGGTTAGGACTGGTAATGGGCTATGGGGGGGTTAAGACTGGTAGTGGGCTGATGGGGGTGTAGGACTGATAATGGGTTATGGGGGGGGGCTAGGACAGGAAATGGGCTGATGGGGAGGGGTTAGGACTTGAGGTGGGCTGATGTGGTTAGGACTGGTAATGGGCTGTGGGCTGATGGGGGGGGTTTAGGACTGGCAATGGGCTATGGGGGGCTGACTGGAAATGGGCTGATGGGGGGTTAGGACTGGTAAAGGGTTATAGGGGGGGGCTTAAACTGAAAATGGGGTGATGGGGGTTAGGACTGGAAGTTGATTGACGGGGGGCTAGGACTGGTAATGGGTTGGGGTGTTGCTAGGACTGGAAATGGGCTGAGTGGAAGGGGAGGCTTGAACTGCAAATAGCTGATGGGGAGGGGGCTTGGAATGGAAATGGGCTGTGAGGGAAGGGAGCTAGGACTGAAAATGGGCTGATGGAACAGCTAGGATAGGACTGGAAATGGGCTGTTGGGGGGAGCTAAGATTGGAAATGGGCTGTGGTGGGGGCTTGAATTGAAATGGACTCATGGAGGGGCTAGAACTGGAAGTAGGCTCATGGGGGGGCTTGGACTGGAATTGGGCTGAGTGGAGGGGAGCTATGATTTGACATGGGCTGATGGTGGGGCTAGGAAATGAGTAGAAATGGGCTGATGGGGGGGCTAGGATTGAAAATGAGCTGATGAAGGGACTTGGACTGGAAATGGGCTGATGCAGGGACTAGAAGGGAATGGATGCTGGGTGAGACTGGAACTAGAAGGGAGCTGATGTTGGGGGAGGATTAGAATGGGATGGGGCTGGGAGAGTAAAATGGAGAGGGGAAAAATATTTTGTGTAGGAGGGATGAAAATCTACAATTGGCCAGGTATTGGGAGAGTAATTGGGGATTGAGGATGGAGGGGTAAAATTTGTGTGGATGAAATAGGAATGAGGAAAGAGCAAAAGGAGAAAGATTAGTATGTTAAAGCAGATGTAGAGAGAGAGAGAGAATGGAAAAAAAACTAGAAGAGAGAAGAAAGGACAAATGGACAGCAGACGATGGAGAGTTAGCAGAAAACATGAAGAAACCAGAAGAAGGTGGCTGGACCAATTGCAACTGAAAAAAAAATGCACAAAAGGTAGAAAGATATCTCTTTATTTTGAATTTATTAACGGGAATATGTCAGCTCTGGGAAATGTGCATCATTAACATCTGCGCTTTGTTTGGTACAAGAGGAAATTCCTATTTGACGTTGCCACTTGTTCTCTTTCCCCAGTATTCTCTGAAATGTATTGGTTTAATATTTGCAGTGTTGCCTTTTGATAGGTAGGGTATGGTGCTTTGTGAGTCCTGGTAATGCTGTCAGGATACGGCGGGTTTGCTATGGGTTCTAAATGGGCAGCGTTTGTAGTAGTTCCTAATGTGCCTGGCGGTTGGCACTGGATTATAGTAATGTAGAAATCTTTTAGTCTTTCTTTATCCATACACTCATTAAGAGACATGTTTACTAAAAGTTAGTGTATGGTAACATTATGCAAATATTTATGCAAATAAGACCACTTATGCAAATGACGTGCTGGCACTTTGAGGAAATTCTTTGGTTTTGTGCGGCAGTTTGGGCACTCGGGCTCAAAAAGGTTAGCCATCACTGATCTAGGGGATTTGACCACCACCATCTTTGCAGCAACCTTAACCCCAGATGGCCTGGGCAGTGGAGGTTTGGCCTGGAAATCAAATCTTGGTCCTCATCGCAGAATCACTAAACCACCAGACTGAACCTAATTGCTATTTTTTAAAAATATTTAATTCAAAAGATTTGCAATAAAATACATCTTTGTGTATGCTAATGTAATACTATTATGCTTTGACATTAGAATAATGTTGTCTGCTTATTATTGTATTCTTCTTTGTAAACTGTTTTGTGTTGTACCTCGGTATAAGGAAGAAGGTCAACAAATATTAACACCACAAGTCACAGGATTTGAGAAAATGTGCCTTAGAATTTTCTAACTCTTGCCACAGAATCTTCCTTCAAGCTGCCACAGAAAACGGGGGGCTCCAATAGCCGCAAATGGTAAGAAATAACAATCTTCTTTGACTGGTATAAGGAAACCTTTTGAAGTGGGAGTGGAGGAGTAGCCTTGTGGTTAAAGTAATAGCCTACCAACCAAGGTTTCCTTATAGCAGTCAAAGAAGATAGTTGTTTCTCACCATTTGCGACTATTGGAGCCCCCAGTTTTCTGTGGCAGCTTGAAGGAAGATTCTTGTGACCTTTGGCAAGTCACTTTACCCTCCTCTGCCTTGGAAGAAAAGGCCTGCCGGTCGTACTTTGCCAAGAAAACCAAGGGCTACTGGGTCACCAGGAGTCAGCACTGACTTGACAGCATTTAAAAAAAAATTGAAGGAACCTCCCCATCAATCACCAGTTTGTGGGATTATGTGAAAAAGGAAGAGCTGAACCTAGGGTTAGTGGTAACTCACTTTAAAACACAATGTAACTGCCATAAGAGTAATCCGTACCTTTGCTGAATCACTGATGTTATCCCAGTATGGGGAGGGGAACTCCAACTTTCCAACCAGAATCTGATCAAAGAGGTCCTCCTGCAGATTGTTCTCACTGTGTATTGACACATTTTTTCAGATTAAATGGCAAAGTATTGTCCAACTTTCCTATGACACCCCGTTTAGGTTGTCAGAGCGACAAACAATACAAAGGAAACCATGCACAGAGCAAAGATAATGGAGCATCACATTTAAATAAATTAAATAGAAAAAGGGAATACAATGATTTGGCACAACCCTGGTGGAAGGAATGGGGTGGGGGAAATATAGGAGTTGCTTACTTTTACCAAGGACCAATGCAGAAACCCTGAGTTAGAGCTCAACGCAGGGCTTCCTAAAGCAAGTTTAATGCATATATTTTACTTATTATTGCTGTAAACAACAGCATGCAAATAAGCTCTGCACAAAAAGTCTGAGTTAGACAAGGAGAGGAACCTTAACTAGACATGCGTATAGAGGTCTGCACAATGCATAAAACCCCACAGTTTGGAATGCTATCTGGCACATACAGCAATACTATTCTGCACAGAAGTTCTGCTCAGAATATTCATGTTCACAAGCAGTGATATTATTCTGCACAGAAATTCTGTGCAGAATATTAATGTTTATGCAGCAGATAGTTCATCACATATGCATAACATTGTTCCTGCACACCTGCCCTGCCATATTTTAAATCATTCCCTTCAGGAAAGTCAGAAAAACTTGCAGGTGTTTATATTCAAGATAAAGACACAGGAATAAATTTCTCATTAGCACGGACCTCAGACCTATGAGCTAACCATTTACGCCTCCTCAGACACTGTGCTGAAATCCCACTGTTGATATCAGCCTTCTGTGCCCTTCTCTGCATTGCTAATTGCTTCATTACCAGCCATCTAAATTGATTTAAATTCACTGTGCGCGCTGCTTCTGTTTGAGGCTTTGCAGTTAGCTTGTGCGCTAAACTTGTTCTTGCATTGGTAATGCACAAAATTGTGTGCTAAAACACAGCTAAACTGTGTGCAAGCCTAGCGCACCTTTCTGCATGGGCCTGCAAAGGTTTAATAAACTCAAGACAGATGGAAGGTGGGGGAATCTCACCCTTCCTGTGAAGATCTATCCGCTGTCCAAGGAAACAGTGAGGTATCCTACATTACTCCGTGATCTGGCACCATGCTATCTAGTGGGTGCTACCCTGAATCCCACTGGCCACACCGCAAACCAAGCAGCTGGCAGTGAACAAAACACCTGCTCTCATTTTGTTTTGACTTCTTACATAGACAAAGGTCAAAGAGCAGCTTGCTTGCCATTTCCTGCAAGTCCTTAGTTTCCAGCAGACTGTTCTCTTTGGTAACTGGAGATATTTTCTGGTGGACCACCAAGGTTATTTCCACTTTCTAAGGGGAATGTGAAAACCGCTAGCCGGCTTAACTGCCTTGGACCAGTGACTTTTTTGCAGTGAGGAACTACAGTACAACTACTATTAATCATTTAAATAGTGTTAAACCTGTCTTGGGGACAAGAGAACAACTGGGAACTAGGCTATATCTAGGGGAATGGTAAGGAAAAATACAGGAAGTAAACAGGAGACTAAGCAGATCAGGATGCAAAAACAGCCAAGAAGAGGTGAGTTCTAAGCCTGGATTTGAATAGAGTCAGAAATGGAACCTGACATACTGATTCGGGTAGTTTGTTCCAGGCATAAGGAGCAGCAAGGTGGAGGGACTGAAGTCTGAAATTGGCAGTGGAAGAGAAGGGCACAGACAGAAGGGATCTGCCACAGTGGAGTTCCCGAGGAGAGGTGTAGGGAGAGAGAAGAGAGAAAGCATAGTTATTCATGTGTAGCAGGTGTATTCCATGGACAGCAGGAATAAGTCCTCCTCACGTATGGGTGATGTCACCGACAGAGCCCCTTGCGCGAACACTCTCCAGCTTCTAATGGAAGCTTTTTGGAGGCTCCACCACGCATGTGTGTCTGCCTTCCCTCCTGCTGTGGCACCATCTTCCCCAGTATGATAAAAATGCTGTAGCAGAAGACAACTCCTTGAGGAGATATGACAGTTACGAGTTCCTGAGGAGAGGTGTAGGGAGACCAAATATCTGCTAAGGAGATCTCAACAGGCTGTACATCTGATGAAGCAACTGTCATAGCGTTCAGGAAACTAGGAGCATTCGGGGACTGGATGACCTGTGGCAATGGAACCACTGCCCCAATTTCTCCCAAACTCCTAAAAGGCTCAACCTCAAGCACAACCTGGGTCTGCACTAACCAAACCAATTTAGGTGAGGACGTTGCAAGACCCCTATCACATTGTCAGACAGTGGGGTTGGGTTACTTTCCCCTGCATAAGATGTGGCAGAGACCGAGGATACCTAACTTTTTAGTCAGGGGACAGAGTGAGATCTTCCATGCATTTTGCCATCACTACAATGTGTTTGTCCTAAGGGCAGACAGTCTTTGCTGGATTGCTAGTATTCACATTGAAGGTTCGCTTCTTACGTTTACCCATTCTGCTGGACAACTCCTCTCGCCTCTACTCGTTGCTCCAAAAGGCTACAAAGGGGCAGTACCTGCCCCTTTGGGCACACCCCTTCAGATGCACCCATGGCCATAGTCATCAGGGGGTGCAGCAAGAGCGGACCGAACAGACACAGAATGCAGGGCTCCAGCAGACTGCCCGAATATCACCATACAGCCTGGTGTATCTTCAAGCAAATGATCTCCCCTTTTTTTTTGTACCTTTTTGTACTTTCCGGTTCTTCCATTTTTTTTTCCCATGACTGACACCATTGAGTCTTTTGACCTTGCCTCGGCCATCTTCTCGGACGTGTCTCAAAAAAGTCAGTGGTTTTAAGAAATACACAAAGCGTGCCTGGACTATTTCAGTCATAGACATGCACAACTGGTGCCTTCAGTGCTTGGAGCCCAACCATCAGCCCTCCTCTTGTCATCTATGCCCATAGATGACAAGGGGCCTGAAGGGTCAGGAGAAGCAGCAGGAGTCCCTCTTTGGGCAGTGTTCAGAGTCCACATCGTCGGTCCCAGCATTGATCCCTTTGGCCCTGTAAGGGCATTCCAAGGCATCAACATAGAGGGGTGCTTGTGCTCACTCAGAGACGGGTCCCACGGTGGACTGCAGAGGTGGCTGTCCATTGACATTAGACCAAGGAAAGAACCAACCTCATTGACACTGAAGGGGGACCCATCTGAGCACGGGGCTAAAACCCATGACCATTAGAAATGAAACCCTTCCCGATGTGACAGCAGGAGCAATAGCCAGGAACATCCCGCTAAAGTGCCCCAGTGGGAGCAATCAGCTCCCATGGTGCCAGAGGAGCAACATGCACCCCCCCCAATGTTCACAGGCATGATGCCCCCGAGGGAATGCCAGAGCTGTCCAGCTGGAATGTTCAGAAGCGGCAGTCCTGGAGGAGAGCCTCCAGGCTCTCAAGGCTCACATGGTGGCGGTACTGGTGCAGCAACAGGCTGGGCCCACAATGCCGATGGCATCGTCACTGCATATCGTGCAACCGATACTCGAGGCCCACACGTTGTCTGAGACAGCAGCAGGGCATCTATTGGATTTGACGTCTGTTCCCACAGCGGTTTCGCTGTCGAATGTGTTGGGGCCCTATGTACCAGTGAAGCCGAGGAAGCACTCGATGCCGCATTGATCCCCTCAATGGTCCTCCTTGCAGTCAGAGGGAGCATGGGAGGCACCCCAATGATGCTTCAGCTTCCTTTTGGAGTCGGACTCGGATTCGGATGTCTGGCGATTGGATGTCTGTGTGAAATCGGAGGTCCTGTCAGACAGCAGGTCTCCGGAGCTTCCATCGGACCCTTTTCCTCATGAACACTGGAATTCACCTCTCAAAGACATTCCCTTTCAAGAGTTTGTCAGGGATATGGCCAAGGCCATCCCTTTTTGCCTGGAGGCAGAGGATGAGCCTAGGGCGGAGGCAGAGGATGAGCCTAGGGCGAAGGCAGAGAATGAGCCCAGGGCAGAAGAGCTGGAGATCCTCCAGTACCTCTTGGCCCCAAAGGAGACTGACGGTGCACCGGATTTTGCAGAGGCTGCAGATGAGGATGTGGGAGGACCCCCTCATGTAGAGCCAGCCCGTCCACAAGGTGAGCTGGCCGTCCTAAGCTGCTGCCTAGACAGGGTGGGTGGGGAGGGATGCCGGCGTCAGCTAGGGGGGCAGCAGCAAAGCTAAGGTTACTGCCCAGGGCGGCAGAAATCTTTGGGCTGGCCCTGCCCTCATGATAAATCAAGTCCAGCCTCCTGCTGAAAGTAGGTATCGGTCCTGGGGTTTGAGAGGCTTCAACTTCTGCACCACTCTCTGGTGGTGGAGACTGCCCTGAAAAGAATCAAGAGCAGCAAGACTCACTCCTTGATGCCCCCAGGTAGGGAGGTGCGGACACTGGATTCTTTTAGCTGGCAATGCTTCCAGAGTTGGTGGCAAGGGTCCTGTCGTACAAACTCTACATGAGCATGTTCCTAAAGGACATCACGCCGGACCTTACTGAACTGGACTCCATGCCCCCAGAGTGGATGGATGGATGCCTATTGTGCCCTGTTGGACCACGGCAGGGACTGCTCAAAGTATATGGTACAGGTAGCCTATGATGTTTTGAGTCTGTTTGCAGTCCCTGGCCCTCATGGCATGGATGTTGAGTGGATAGTCTTTGCAGAGCTCAATCTGCCTGAGGGAGTCCCGGAGGTCCTGCTGACCTCCAGGAGAGCTTCAGCGAGGAGGTCTTACTTCTTCAAGTAGAAATGGTTCGCTGCTTGGTGTGCTGATTAGGCTCTGGATCTCTTCTCTTACTCAGTTGACAGGTTGCTTGAATACCTCGTGCACCTCTTGGAGTCTGGCCTCAAGTCCAATTTCACCTGGGTTTACCTGAATGCAATCAGGGCATTCCATCTCAACTCATCCTCTGGTGGTTCGCCTTTTGCAAGGTCTGCTTCTCTCTAAGTCTCCTCTCTGTCCTCTGGTGGTGGCTTGGGACCTCAATGTGATTTTGGCGCAAGCTCATATCAGCACCCTTGGAGCTGCTTGCTTCTTGTCCTTCAAAGTTCATAACCTGGAAGGTCTTGTTTCTGGTGGTGGTTACTCAAAGCCGTTTCAGTGAGCACCAGGCCCTAGTGGCTCATCTGCCCTATACCAGATTCCACCATAACAAGGTGGTTTTGCACACTCATCCACTTTTCCTCATATGTAGTTTCTGCTTTCCACCTTAACCAAGTGGTGGTATTGCCCACCTTTTTCCCAGGCCTCATACCCATGGGGGGAGGCGGCATTGCACATGCTGGACTAAAAACAAGCCTTGGCCACCTACCTCGAGCTGATGAGGACCCACCAATGGTCCGCTGTTTGTCTCTCTTGACCCCAGCAAGCTCGGGGCTGCCGTTTTCAAATGCACGTTGTCAATTCGGCTAGCAAACTGCATCTCTTTCACTTATGCCCAGGCTGGCCTGAGCCTTGACAGTGATGTCACGGCTCAGTGTCAGAGCCATGGCTGCATCGGTGGCCAACTTGTGCTTGGTCTCCATGGAAGATATATACAGGGCTGCAATGTGGTCTTCAGTCCACGCATTCACATCTCATTATTGTCTGGAGGGGGATTCCTGATGCGACAGTAACTTTGGTTAGGCCTTACTCTGGCATCTCTTTGGAGACTAGGTTCAACTACTTTCCACCAAGGCCCCTGTCCATCCAGGCTACCAAAAAGAGACTCTGTATAGAGCAAGACCGCTGATGTGTGGAGCTGTGTGATATGGATTTCGAATCAGTGAGTTCTCCTGGGATACTGCCTCTGCTACTGTATGTTGTTTCTCCAGTTCCTATTTCATTGCTCCTGTTGGTCTTTTTGCCTCCTCTGTTTTCAGTAGTGTAGATTGGGAGTCCCATACGTGAGGACTTCATTGTCCACAGAGAAAGCGCAGTTACTCACCTGTAGCAGGTGTTCTCTTTGGACAGTGTGCAGACCCAGGTTGTGCTTGAGGTTGAGCCTTTTTGGAGTTTGGGAGAAATTGGGGCAGTGGTTCCATTGCTGCAGGTCATCCAGTCCCCGAATGCTCCTAGTTTCCTGAACACTATGACAGTTGCCTCATCAGATGTACAGTCTGCTGAGATCTCCTTAGCAGATATTTGGACTGCGCTTGTTCCTTTGCCACTACGATTGCTCACTTTGCTAATTTTTCTAAGGAAACAGTGGAGAGGTTTGCCCAACATGATTTGTATGTTGATTCGATAGACTCTAGGGGCCTGATATTTGAAGAGCATTTATGCGGATTACAACCTAGTAAACCATGTAAATGTCTTAGATGGGGATATTCAACGGCACATACATGGGTAGTGCCACTGAATATCCCCATCTAAATTTCCTACATGCCCCGAGGCTATCTAGCTAGCATCAGGGCGTGTCGAGGGCGTTCCAGGGCGGAGTGGAGGTGAGAGATAACCGAGCAGCAGCGATACTGCATGCTGCCTGGTTAGTGCTCTGTGCTGAAAAGATAGGCAAGAAAAACCCTCACCTATCTTTACCGCACAGAAGCTAACTGGGCAGCATGCAATATCGCTGCTGCTGGTTACCTTCGGCAGCTTCTGGGTTGTGCAGTGATACCCGGATAGTCAATACCGGGGCCGCATATGACCCCGGCATTGAAAATCTAGGTTTAAGGGTTGGTGGGCAGGGATATGCACGGACACGGCGCATAGCCTGCCCAGAAGAATATCGGACCCTAGACTTCAAAAGACTGAATCATAGGTTCAAACAGTTCAGGAAGTTGCAACTTCCACATCGGCAGCAAGAGCTTTTAGAAAATGCTGCTCAAGCTAAAAACATCCACTGACTCAACTTCCCTAAGACTCATTATATATCTGCATTGATACTGTTTCAGAAATATTTAAAGGAAGTGTTGGGATAATCGGGGGTGGGCTTCACCGTCTTTGAATAATCTGTATGATCTACCTAGAGCAGGTAAGTATCCTAAAGTGGAAGGGGAGGGAGCAGATTTGCTTAGTGCTGTTGATACTCTTAATGTTTCTGATTATATTGAGTCTTCTATACAGTAGATTCAACTGCTACTCGGGCAACTCATCTTGTATTATTTAACTCAGAAGTGGATAAAAATGTGATTTTGCAGTTATTCTTTCAAAAGAAGAATTATTTATTTTGTGGGCAAAAAAATTCATATTCTCCCTGATATCTCCAGGCAGACACAGATGAGGCGCAAGGCCTTTTTGGCTTTGAAGCCTAAAGTACGTGCCCTCGGGGCTAGTTTTTTCCTTAAATTTCCTTGTAAATGTTTTTGTGACATTGGCGAAGGACGGTTATGTTTTCTTTGATAGTATGCAATTGGAGGATTTTCCTAAGATATGCGCAGTGTTTATAGATCAGGTTGTAACTTGATATGTTTTGCTAGATGGAATAGTATAAATTGGGTTTATGAGTAATTGTGGAGATTGGTGGATTGGATGTTAATTCTTAATTGTCTATCTCCTTAGTTGGAGCATTTTTTTTCAAGCCAGAAAGAAACGTACCAACCTGCGGAATGGAGGGAAGCCACAGAGGAGGATATATGTAATCACACCTGCTGCCCAAATATCAACCTTCAAACCATAACTGTAGGAAAACAAAATGGAAGAATTTCACATACTATTCAAATAAAAGTCCTTTAAAGCTTCAATGAGAACCTTGCTATTTTATCTTACCATGCTGATTACAGGTTAGAAGGCTTTCAGAAGGAGACAGTATAGCTTTACAAACACAATACTTGAGTGTTCTTACCCCAAGCGACTTTAGCATCAAGCCCATTCTAAACATGAACCCATTCAAATGTTCTCCTCTCGTGAAAAATCCATCCTGTATGAGAACCCCACTGCTACAAAACCATCCAGTGCAGGAGTGTCCTTTGAACTTAGCCAAGCTAAAAGGCACCTTCGAGCAGACATATTTTATGTTTGCACTTAAGTAGTGATGTGGGGAAATGGTCAGAAAGAATGTTAAATCAAAGCATTTAAGAACCCTTGTGAACAATGGATCCAGAAGCTTCTCAGAAAAAAAAGCAAAATAGTGTAATAGATTTAAGTAAATTGTAGTTATTTGTATTCTGGTAATAACTTTATTGGGATCCCCCATACAGCCATACTAAAAAAAAAAAAATTGATTAAAGAAAAACTATTTGCCTAATCACTGAATACTATATCTATACATGAAAAATAAGTTGTACCATTTACTATTTCTATGCATGATATAAAAAGCAATCAAGGAGCTTAATAGGAGGCAAGATACAACAACTAATATCTTTAAAAAAAAGAGGAACATAGTTAAACGGTTTTCAGGTCATTCATACAATGTGAACTGTGCCAAGTTATTTCCAGTCAAGCAGCAGGTTTAGTTGTCTGGCAACTGGCAGGGATAGTGATCAGCTGAAATTCCACAGATCAACCTTAAATAAAAAGCATTCCAACCATATTTACAGTCACAACATTTCACACATCTATTTGCCAAAGGTCAGGGATCATTTGCTGCTTGTAACCCTCCAGCCTACAAACATCAGAAAAAAAACTGCGAAGCAGTAGGAGTCACCATATTATATAAACTTGTCTGTAGACATCTTCCTTACATTTATCTTTTATATAGAAAGGAAAGGAAAAGTTATCGGGACAAGACTTATCTAGACAGATAAGATAGAGCTTCTTATAATATAGTGTAGTTGCTTACCTGTAATTGGAGTTTTCTGTAGTTAGCAGAACAATGAAGCCACATTTGGTGAAGTCTGATCCAGTGTGCGGAAGCTCACTTCTAGCTTGCAGAACATGGTTTATGGTTTACTTCACTTTTCACACCGCCTTTTGCAGGCAAACAAAACAGTCCACAACATTATAAAATTAAAAGAGTGAAAAGAACTCAAAGTATGAGCAGGAAAGATGAAAGATAGGTAGAGACAGTTATATAGCATTACAGTACTACAGTATAAAGTAACTTTTACAGACCAGCAGTAATAGAATAGGATATCCAGGTGGGGAAGGAAAACACTCATCAAGTGATCTTAAAGATTTGCTTAAAAAGATGGCCTTTTAATTTGGTCTTGAAGTGTTTGTGTCAGTTCAAAGCAAAGGTGAATGTGGTAAACTATTCCACAAGGTGGGGGGAAATGAAGAAAAAAGCAGATTGCCTGGTTGATTCATACTTTGCCTTACAGGGCAGAGGGAAATGCAGACGATTGCCATGTATGGAATGTAGATTATGAGCTGGGTGGTATAAGATAATAAGGGCAGAAAGAATCTGGGGTTGCAAGATTAGGAACTTAAAGGTAAGGATTAGAATTCTGTAGTGGCTCTGGCCCACTACAGGGAACCAATGGTAGTGAATCTGTAGTGGAGTTACATGATCATTATCACTGTGTGTGAGAGAAGATCCGGACTACATTGCTTTGTATTGATTGCAACCATTTAAGTTTTTAGCCTGGAAGCCAAGAATATATGATATTGCAATTATCAATGCGCAATATAACCAGACTCGGAATTACAGTAATTTGAGCAGACAAATCAAGAAAAGATATAACCTGAGCTTTTCTTCAGCAATCTGATGAAATGAACCTCACTAAGAAGAGATGTAATGATGGTCTCCATACTTTGTCCAGGCTGAAACACTGATTGTTGGGGATGCAAAGTGCAAATGTGCTCAATATAATCAGGTAGCTTGGAGAAAACCAGGCATTCAGTTAATTTGGAGAATAAATGTAAATTAGAAACTGGTCTGTAATTGATAGGGTCTGTTGTTGTTAAGTGCCGTCGAGTCGGAGTCGACTCATGGCGACCCTCTGGATAGCTATCCTAAATTGTGTTCAGTCTTCAGTTAGGCCGCTCATTGTTGACAGACTGGTACCCGTAGCTGCTGTTATTGTATCGATCCATCTCATTGCTGGCCTTCCTCTTTTGCGTTGACCTTCTATCTTGCCAAGCATAATGTCTTTCTCTAATGATCTCTCTCTTCGCATGATGTGTCCAAAGTATGAAAGTCGAAGTCTTGTCATCTGAGCTTCTAAAGAAAGCTTAGGTTTGATCTCCTCTAGTACCGACTGGTTTGTTCTTCGGGCAGTCCATGGTATACACAGTATTCGCCGCCAGCACCATAATTCAAAGGCATCAATTTTCTTCCTGTCTATCTTTTTCACTGTCCAGCTTTCACATCCATATGATGTTATTGAAAATACCATGGCTTGAACAAGTCGAATCTTTGTATGGAGAGAGACATCTCTGCTCTTGAGAATCTTATCTAGGTCTTTCATAGCCATTCTGCCAAGAAGAAGGCAAAGTAGTTGGAAAATATGGACTTGGCAACAGAAATGAAGCTGGAGAAAGACTGATAGAATTCTGCAAGACCAATGATCTATTCATCTCAAACACCTTCTTCCAGCAACACAAGCGGCGACTGTACACATGGACTTCACCGAATGGATTATATAAAAATCAAATTGACTACATATGTGGAAGTCAACGATGGAAAAGCTCTGTAACATCAACAAAGACAAAACCTGGAGCTGACTGTGATAAAGATCATCAACTACTAGTATGCAAACTCAAACTAAAGTTGAAAAAGAGCAAACCACTCATGAATGCAGCAAAATATGACCTTGAGAATATACCACTGGAATTTAAAGACTGCCTGCAAAATCGATTTGCTGCTTTAGATACAAATGACAGAGCTCCGGAAGAGTTATGGAATGACATCAAGAAGGTTGTGTTGGAAGAAATGCGTCGTCTGATTTCTTGACTGCTTGTTGCTTCTTTATTGATAGTTGATCCAAGTAGGTTAAAGTTGTTCACAATTTCAATTTCTTCTCCTTCAACGATGAACCTGTTGATTATTCCAGTTGTCATGATCTTTGTCTTCTTTACATTAAGGTGCAGGCCCATTTTGAGACTATGTTCTTTGATTGTGAGAAGCAAATGTTTCAGATCATCTTCACTTTCAGCCAGTAATGTGGTATCATCAGCATAGTGAAGGTTGTTGATGAATCTTCCACCAATCTTCACACCTCTGTTGTCTTCATACAATCCTGCTTCTCTGATGATTTGTTCTGCATATAAATTAAACAGGTAGGGGGAAAGTATGCAGCCTTGTCTTACACCTTTGCTTATTTTAAACCATTCTGTTTCTCCTTGTTCCGTTCGAACTGTTGCTTCTTAATCAATGTACAGATTGCGCAAGAGAACGATCAGGTGTTCTGGTATACCCATGCTTCTTAATGTGGCCCGGAGTTTCTCATGGTTTACACAGTCAAAAGCCTTGCTATAGTCGATAAAGCACAAATAGATATCCTTTTGGTATTCTTTAGTCTTTTCAAGGATCCATCTCACATCCGCAATGTCGTCTCTCGTTCCTCGCCCTTTCCTGAACCCTGCTTGCACTTCAGGTAGTTCTTGTTTCAGGTATGGTTGTAGTCTCTTTTGAATAATCTTCAGTAGAATCTTGCTGGCATGTGGGATCAGAGCGATTGTGCGATAATTTCCACAGTCAGTTGGATCACCTTTCTTTAGTATTGGTATAAACACAGATCTTTTCCAGTCAGTTGGCCATGATGTTGTTTTCCATATTTCTTGGCAGAGCCTTGTGAGTATGGTAACAGCTGCATCAGATTGCTGCAATACTTCTATGGGAATGCTATCAATGCCTGGTGCTTTGTTCTTTGATAAGGCTTTCAATGCTGCTTCAACTTCTTCTTTCATCACCAATGGTTCCCGATCATAAGGTACAGTTTGAAACGGCTGTTGGTCCACTTGATCTTTATCATATAAAAACTCTGTATATTCCTTCCACCTTTTCTTGATCTTCTCAGCATCATTCAACATAGAACCTTGAGCATCTTGTAACATTCCAATTCGAGGCTAGAACTTTTTCTTTAACTCTCGTAGCTTTAGGAAAGCCGATCTTCTTCTTCCTCTAATAGTTTTTGCTTCTATTTCCTTGCAAGTGTCATTGTAGTACTTTTCCTTGTCCTGTCTTGTTGCACATTGGAAATCTCTGTTGAGTTCTGCGATTGTCTTTCTTTCTCCTCTGGCTTTAGCTTCTCTGCGTTTCTGGGCAATTTTCAGAGTTTCTTCCGTCATCCATTTTGGCCGTTTTTGCTTTTTCACCTTTTGTAGAGACTTCTCGCTTTCTTCCAACACAACCTTCTTGATGTCATTCCATAACTCTTCCAGAGCTCTGTCATTTGTATCTAAAGCAGCAAATCGATTTTGCAGGCAGTCTTTAAATTCCAGTGGTATATTCTCAAGGTCATATTTTGCTGCATTCATGAGTGGTTTGCTCTTTTTCAACTTTAGTTTGAGTTTGCATACTAGTAGTTGATGATCTTTATCACAGTCAGCTCCAGGTTTTGTCTTTGTTGATGTTACAGAGCTTTTCCATCGTTGACTTCCACATATGTAGTCAATTTGATTTTTATATAATCCATTCGGTGAAGTCCATGTGTACAGTCGCCGCTTGTGTTGCTGGAAGAAGGTGTTTGAGATGAATAGATCATTGGTCTTGCAGAATTCTATCAGTCTTTCTCCAGCTTCATTTCTGTTGCCAAGTCCATATTTTCCAACTACTTTGCCTTCTTCTTTGTTGCCAACCTTTGCGTTCCAGTCACCCATGACTATCAGGATATCCTGTTTGCATGTTCTGTCAATTTCAGCTTGTAATTGTTCATAGAACTCTTCAATTTCATTCTCTTCAGCAGCTGTTGTTGGGGCATATACTTTAATTATAGTTGTGTTGATAGGCAATCCTCGTAGACGAATAGAGATTAAGCATTCGCTGACTGCATTGTATTTCATTACAGTTCTTGCAAGTTTCTTCTTTATTATAAATGCAACACCATTTCTTCTTTGTCTTTCATTTCCAGCATAGTAGACCATGTGATCATCTGATGCAAAGTGCCCCATGCCAGTCCATTTCAGTTCACTGACACCCAACAGATCAAGTTGTACACGTTCCATTTCATTCTTGACCACCTCCAACTTCCCTTGGTTCATGCTTCGTACGTTCCATGTTCCAATGTGTAAGACATCTTTACAGCTTCTGACTCTCATTGCATGCGCAGCTACATCAGCAGTCAGACTTCCCGAGGGCTTTGATCCAACCACATCATAAATGCTGGCTTTACTCTGAAAAGTCTTCAGCTCTTCCCCAGTAGCTAGTTGAGTGCCTTCTGACCTGGGGGTCTCATCTTCCAGCACCATAGCACAATTTGTTTTGTTGTAACTATCCATTGGGTTTTCATGGCAAGATACAGAAGTAGATTGCCGGGCCTTTCTTCCGCGCAGTTTAAGTTTGGTGTTGTTGCCATTGTCACAAAAATGTGATCCTCCGCCGTCAACACTGTCCCATTCTGCTGCTGCCCAGATGGGTGGTTTGTCTTGGTCTGGCACCTCAGCTGAGACCTGTTTATCTTGGGAGACCCTGCCAGTAGTTAAACTACCGATAGTTTAGCTCTCAGCATCACTGATGCACGCAAGCCCTCACAGCACGACAAGCTGCAAACCAAGTGAGAAGATCTAAATTTGTTTTTTCAAAATTGGATGTATTACGGCTTTTTTTCCAAGAGCCTGGCAATGGACCAGACCGGAGGCTATGCTTTTTATTTCTTTTTACACAGAACATGTGCGAGTGCTCTCACACCTCCTGACATTCTGGGGGATTGGAGAGTGGGAAAAGTGTGGCTGCATTCCTCAGCTGTTTATGGAGAACCCCCTGGTTACAGGTAAGCAACTATGCTTTCTCCATGGACAAGCATGGGAGATGCAGGCACACTTGGTGAGACCAGACCAGAGGGTCGCAGATTGCTGGTAAATAGAGAGTAACCTGTTCCATTAAAGAATGCATCTGCAGATGGTGCGCCAAATGTTTTAGGGTTAGCATAGCAGTATCTAAAACGTGCTGATCCTTGTCCAGAAGGGTATCAGAAGATGCTCTTAAGGATTTTGCATGCCGCTTCTGAGATAATAAACAGATGGGGCAACTGTGGATGTAAATGGCCAGGGCCCCCTGTCAATCTATATTTAGATGCTAGACGTCGTGAGGAAGCTTTAGTTGAGAAAGGCATTCACTAAGCAGTAAGTTGTAAACCATGCAGGACCTCAAGAAGAGGCAGAGCAAGGACTTCTTTATGGACAGATTGGAAATCCTTCCTGGTAGAGTGAATTTCACTAGGGGCAAGGACTAGAGCTTTAGGAAGCTTTAGGAGGAACAGGGTAGGAGTGGTCCTCTCTGAGATTCTGACTGCTGCATCTGAGAAGTAGAAGATCTCTCATCTTCCTCTGTCTCCTCATCCAAGTCATGCAGCAGGGAAGGCTCTCCAATTGAGCTTGGATCATCCAGGCAATCCCAGGGGGTGTTGAGCGGCCAGCTAGTTTGAGATAAAATCTATGAGTGAGGTTCTCTGAGGGGACAGGCTTCTAAATGAGGAAAAGGGTACAAATGTTGAGACGCAAGCGGGTAGGCTCACTGTCAGGCTGAGGTGGCACAGGAGCAGAAGCAGCCATGGACTGTTTTAAAATGCTGGTAGTTTCAAGGAGAAACCTTTGTATTAAAAGGAGGAATGACCCATGCCAAGAGGAAACCTGAGAGAGAGGAAATGGCATTGACCCTGGATGAGGAACTCGGAACAGTGCTGCCAGGAAGGAGGAAGTAGAGGAAAGCCTAGGAAAAACAAAACTAGCTTGTTGTTGCACTTACCGGTGGTTGTACTGGTAAAGAAAGGTGCTTGTAAACCTCTTTTTAAAGATTATCATCCTCAAAGTGCAAGAAGCAACCATGTGTTTTAATTTGGTATGCTTTTTAGCTGACTGATGATTGATTAGCCACTGCCAGTGCTGGTGTTCATGGAGGGGGGAGGGAAGAAGGGGTTGGCATGGAAGTGTAGTTCGTAATTGCATGGACTGTGGCTCTTGAAGCCTTTGTGGCTCGCAGTGTGTGTGTTCACCAGCACACTCAGCTCCTTATCCTGCTGTAGAGCTCTGTCTCCTAGCTATGTGCTTAATGGATCCAGAAGGGGAGGAGGAGAAAGTATAGCACTGGCATTGTCATGCGTGGTAGCAGAATGGACTATGGCATGACGAGACGCTGTTGGGGTAAATTGCAGACCTCCTCTTTTTCCTATTATGTTAGTTACTCTAGGTAAATGCAGAAAGAGTTGAGCCCAACCATAGTGAGATCTGGGAGCTGAACTGCTGACCTTAAAACTGCCAAAAAACTTAAGAGTGCCAAGAGAGGAGAGAGCGCAGAATCCACGTCTGGTAATTGCCATGGAGAAAGAAAGGACTGATCAGAACCCAGAATGTCAATACAGAAAGAAATATGTTCTAAAAGTTAGGAGAGAGCATCTGCTCACTGGATCAGTCTGTCAGACTTCACCAAGAATGCCTGCATCTCCTCTGCTTGTCCATGGAGAAATTAGCACACTGGATGAAAATACTGGAAGTAGGAGGAACTTGAACTGGAAGTGAATACTGATTGGTTGATTCCACTTACCAAAATGAGTTTGAGAAAAGTTATGGAACTTACACTATTCACACTGGCAGCTGTATTAGTCCAGAGCCAAATGGAACTTTGGTAGGTTTTGATACCTTTCAAAATGGACCCACAAAAAGATGTTGCTGCACATGAGTTTTCAGAACCTCAGAGGTCTCTTCAGATATGATGAAATCAAAATAAAAACAATGAAGGAATGATTTTGCAGCTTCTTAGCCTGCAAAGACAACCAGAGGTCTTTGGCTCCAGTCTTCTGATTGTCCAACAGCTATATCTGCATATGAATGTAGAGGGGAAGTCATTTTGGACCTAGTCCTTAGTGGAATAAAAGATCTGGTGCATGAGATAAGGGTGTTGGGGTCGGGGCCACTTGGCAATAGTGATCTTAGCATGATTGCATTTGATTTAATAAATGGAGAAAGAACAGCAAGGAAATCCACGGTACTACCTTTTAACTTTCAAAAGGGAGACTATGATAAAATGAGGAAAATAGTTAAGAAAAAAATAAAAGGGAGCAGCTGCAAATGTTAAAGATTTACATCTGTTGTCTCGGGTACAAAACACAGATGGTGAGCCCTTCGGGGATAAGGGAAATGTATAACATACTTGAATGTATACCGCTTTGACCCGGTGAAAAGTGATATATAAGTATTGCATAAGAACATAAAAAATCCCATATTGGGTCAGATCAAGGTCCATCAAAGCACAGTATCCTCTTTCCAACAGTGGCCAATCTAGGTCACAAATATCTAGCAGTTTTCCCAGAAGACACAGGTTCCACAATGCTTGTAATGGGACAAGCAATGGATTTCTCGGATCCCCTTTAATAATGGCTTATGGACCTTTCCTCCAGGAACTTGTCCAGTAACGAATTCCAGAGTCTGATTAAACATTGGGTGAAAAAATATTCTCTCTTATTAGTCTTATATGGATTACACTGTAGCTTCATTGCATGTTCCCTAGTCTTTCTACATTTTGATGGCATAAACAATCGATCTACATTTACCTGTTCTACTCCATTCATTAATTTATAGACCTCTATCATATCTCCCCTCAGCTATCTCTTTTCCAGATTGAAAAGCCCTAACCTTTTTAGCCTCTCCTCATAGAGGTATCCTTCCATTCCCTTTACCATTTTGGTGGCTCTTCTCTGTACCTTTTCTAATTCTGCTATATCCTTTTTAAGGCACGGTGACCAGAATTGCTACACAATATTTGAGATATAGTAATACCATGGAATGATGCAGAGGCACTGTAATATCCTTTGTTTTATTCTCCATTCCTTTCCTTATGATTCCTAGCATTGCTAGATACATATATTGGAAACCCAGACTAGCTGTATCCCATGCTTTAAGAAAAGTGGAAGAAGTCCAAAACACTGCCAGCATGGTTTAAAGGTGGGGTCAGAGAAGTTGTTGAAGCCAAAAAAGCATTTTTCAGGAAATGGGAAAAGGAGCCAAATGACGAAAACTGGAAACATAAGCAATGGCAAGTTAGATGCAAGGCACTGATAAGGAAGGTTGCCATGGAAGCAAAAGTTCATAATAAAACATTTCTCAAGTACCGTTGTAGCAAAAAACCTGTGAAAGAGTCAGTTGGACTATTAGATGATGGAGGGGTAAAAGGGGCACTAAGAGGGGACAAGGCCATAGCAGAGAGAATGAATGAATTTGTTGATAGGGTCTTTATTGAAGAAAATGTAGGGAAGTTACCCATGACTGACATGGTATTTAAAGGTGATATATCAGAAGAATTGAAAGAAATATTTATAAACCAGGAAGATGTATTCCAACTATTTGATAAACTAAAGAGTAGCAAATCACCTGTACTGGATGGTAAACAACAAATATGAGATTGCAGACCTACTATTAATAATCTGTGAACTATCATTAAAATACCTGAAGATTGGCAAATGGCCAATGTAATGCCAATTTTTAAAAAGGGTTCCAGGGGTGATCTGGGAAACTGAAGACCAGTGAGCCTGATGTGAGAATCAGGCAAAATGATAGAACCCATTATAAAGAACAAAATTACTGAAAATGTAGATAGTCATGGTTTAATGGGAGAAAGCCAACATGACTTTAGCTAAGGAAGGTCTTGTCTTACTAATCTGTTATATTTTTTAAAGGTGTGTATAAACAGGTAGACAAAGGTGAGCTGGTCGATATAGTGTACCTGGATTTTCAGAAAGCCTTTGACAAGGTCCCTTATGAGAGACTCTTGGTGAAGTTAAAAAGTCATGGGATAGGAGACAGTGTACTATTGTGGATCAGGAACTGGTTAAAAAATAGCAGAGGGTAGGGCTGAATGGCCAATTTTCCCAATGGAGAGAAGTGAATAGCAGAGTACACCAGGGATCTGTGCTGGAAATGGGAACAAGTGAGGTAGTCAAATTTGCAGATGACACAAAATTATTCAAAGTTGTTAAAACCCAAGAAGATTGTGAAAAATTGCAAGAGAACCTTGATAAACTGGAAGACTGGACGTTCAAATAGCAGATGAAATTTAATGTGGACAAGTGCAAAATTATGCACCTAGGAAAGAACAGCCCAAACTATGGTTACACAATGCAAGGTTCCACATTGGGAACCACCACCCAGAAAAAGATTTAGGTGTCATCGTGGATAACATGTTGAAACCCTCTGCTCAGTGTGCAGCGGCAGCCAAGAAGGCAAATAAAATGCTAGGTATCATAAGGAAAGGAATGGAGAATAAAATAAAGGATATTATAATGCTCCATGGTGCAACCGCACCTTGAATATTATGTGCAATTCTTGTCACCGTATCTTAAAAAGGATATAGCGGAATTAGAAAAGGTACAGAAAAGAGCCAACAAAATGGTAAAGAGGATGGAAGGATGCCCCTATGAGGAGAGGCTTAAAAGGTTAGGGCTTTTCAACCTGGAAGAGAGACACCTGAGGGGAGATATGATAGAGGTCTATAAATTAATGAATTGAGTGGAACAAGTAAATGTAGATCGATTCTTTATGGCATCAAAAGTAGAAAGACTAGGGGAAATGCAATAAAGCTACAGTGTAACCCGTTTAAGACTAGTAAGAGGAAATATTTTTTTCACTCTACATGTAATCAAACTCTGGAATTCATTACCGGAGGATGTAGTAAAAGCTGTTAATGTAGCCGGGTTTAAAAAAATGTTTGGACAAGTTCCTGGAGGAAAGGTCTATAAACAAATTATTAAAGAGGACCCAGGTAATCCACTGCTTGTCCCAATACAAGCATTATGGAACCTGTGTCTCTTTTGGGAAACAGATAGGTACTTGTGACCTGGATTGGCCACTGCTGATGGACCTTGGTCTGACCCGGTATGGCATAACTTATGTTCTTATGGTGGTCAGGAAGGCACATGCATGCACAGTGGAGCCTCCAGAAGCTTCTAGATGGAGCTGGGAATACTCCTATGCAGGACTCTGTCAGATGACATTACCCATACATGAGGTAATGTCATACATGAGGGCTTTTTTTTCTGCTTGTCCACGGAGAAATAGTGGTGTCCTGGCTTAACCAGCCCCAAATAGAGGTAGACACTGTGCTGCAGTGGCTTAGCAATACAAAGATAGGAAATTACCTTTGGACTCAATATTTATGAGTAAGTTTTACCTTTAAATATGAGATCTCCTCCTACCTTTACCCCCTAGTGTTGTAGCTAGCGTGGCAAAAGGTAGTGTGTATGTTAACAAGTGTCCCCAGTTCTACTCTCATTCAGCTTTTCTGCTGCCACTGACTGGATGGACCGGGCATCAAAATGGAGGGGCCAGGGCTCACCCAGACCTACCTAGGCTATATCCCCGTTTACCCTCAATGGTAAAGAGAACCTTCCCAATTCTGGAAAATACTGAGGGTATAAAATAATAATCTCCTATACCTAGTAGCGCCATTAGGGGACTCCACAATACGTTAATAAGATATGTGTTTATTTGCATTATTATTATATACAGTATAAGTCCTGTTTTGCATGCCTCCTTATATCTGTGTTATGTTACTTCCTTTGTTTATGCTCTTTTTTTTTTAGTTCAGTGTTTTGTCGAGTTTCCATGCAAAAACAACAAAAACCAAACAAACCATATCTCTTACTGGAGGTCGCAAGTTGTGGGGGTACATTGGAGACATTGATGGTAGCGGGACGAAAAGACAAGGGAAACATCAAAGAAGTACTTCTCTAGGGGGTCCTATTTTTGCACTAAAGTACTTAAAGCACCATTCTTGAGCGCTAGTCAAACAGTTTCCTACTGGGAGCAGGTAGAGCGCCAGCCACAGGGCTGGCCCAATCATTAGGCAACTTAGGCGGTTGCCTAGGGCAGCAACAGCAGGCTATTCAAAGCTAGAGTTAGACAGTCGGAAAGGGTGTAACGTTTGAGATTTGCCTAGGGCTCAAACACTTTGGACCAACTCTAGGGCCAGCCCTGGTCAGACATTACCACTGATCGAAAAAGAATACACGCCAATGACAGAGGAATAGAAAAATGAAAGATTTTCTGCAGTGTCTTCCAAATAGTGTACCAGAAGGGAGAAATAAGACCACAGTTGTATATCATTTGTCGAAGGGTCCCAGTGGCGCTTTCGCAATGCCAGCAACGATGATTACCTGCCAATCCAACCCACCACTTCTTCCAAGGTGTCTAAACAGCCCTATGCATCAAGAAAAATAGGGACCGCACTGAACTGGCAGAGCGAGAGGGACGATTTAACAGAAGACCAGAACTGCTCCCCCATTGAGCCGGAGCCAATTTGACCCCAGCATCATGGGACCAGATATCCATCAGTCCCACCCTATGCGTATACCGGGTCTCCCATAACTGCTTGTACACAATGGACACCAAATGCCCTTTTCTCCAGAGCCTAGTCCCTGAAAACCTGCAGACCCGGCTCAATTGCCAGGGAAATTAGATTGTATTTCTAATGTTTAAGCCAATGCTGCAGTTGCTGCCAACGGAAAATTTAGTTTACAGTTCAGAAAAGGATGGAAATTTCCCTCCTTCTAGGACATAACCAAGAGTCTTATCCCTCTAGCATACCAAGAAGACCAAAAAATCACCTGCCTCCCTATACGAAGATGTGGGTGGCGCCACAAAGGGGACCCAATGAGATCTAGCCCAAGGAAAATCCAGACCATTGTCAAGTACTCTAAGAGCTGTTTGAGAGGCATGGATCAGGGCCAGGGAATGTATGATATCAGATACTTGCATACTGTAATTCCTTCATTGATCATCACAACTGAGTCAACTTTATCCAAATGATCTCACCAAAATTACATCTTTCTACATCTTTACACAATACACACGCCCTTTGTTGACAACTTGTTTAATATGGACAGCCAGTCCATGGCACCTAAACTATCATCCAATAGCTAGCGCCTCAAGTATGATTGATAAACCCCGAAGCGCTAAATATGCATACTCCAGGAAGTGTTGCTGGTTTTTGAATCACTCTGGAACGTCATGTCCACTAATGTTTAGAGGTTTGGTATCTCCCTACTATGGTTTAAGCATTTTTGTTACTTTGCGATATCCTATTTTTACACCTACGATAAGGGAGCCGACGTCGGGCCTGACGCCGTCGGGGCCCCGAGTCGGGGGCTGCCGAGTCTCCTGAGCTCCTGAGCAGGTTGACGGCCTTGGAGAGCAGCTTGGCTGCTTTCATGGAGCAGCAGCGGGCACTGATCGCCGGTCTCACCAGTGCATCTGCCCCGACCACCGGGACATCGACGTCCAAGTCGACCCCGGAGGCCGAGCCGATCCTCGAGTCCATGCGAGCTCGAGTCGATCCTCGGCCACGGTCTCCCTCAGCCTCCCGTTCGGGACTGAGGTCGTCGACACCGGTTCCCTCGGCGTCGGGGCGGAGGGCATTGGTGCCCGCCCGACCGGAACCTCTCGATTCCTCCTCCGAGGAGTCGGGCTGGGAGACGGAGGATGAAGAGTCACCCGACACCTTTCGGACTCGGTGTGTCCCATCGGACTCACCGGAGTCAGAACCTCAGAGGATACCCGGTTCTCTGACTTCGTGCGGGATATGGCCAAGGCCTTGGCATTCCCCGCGGATCCCGAGGAGGAGCCTCGAGCCGTTGAGTTCGAGGCCCTCCAGTATGACTCTCCCCCGAAGGAGGCCTTTACTGTTCCGGTTCCTCCGATACTGGAGCGGCTGCTCTTACGCATGTGGGAGACCCCGGCCTCGACGCCGGTGTTAAGCAAGCGGATCGATTCCATCTATCGAGTCCGCAAGAGCCCCGGGTTCCAAAAGGCACAATTACCGCACCACTCCATGGTTGTGGAATCGGCCATGCATCGACTGAAAAGTCAGAAGATGCACTCCTCGGTGCCTCCCGGCCGGGAGGCCCGGAACCTGGATGCCCTCGGTAAGAACTGCTTCCAGGAGAGTGTGTCAACTTGCCTGGGAGTCTGCCGCGTTATACCAGCTGTGCGGAGCAGTGCAGTGAGGAGGAGCGGAGCCGCGGTGCTGAGCTGCAGGCATTGTGAGGACGCCCCTGCCTCCGAGGACCCCCCCTCCGGTTCCCATAAAAGTTCTGCTTGCTCACTCGCGGCCGCGAGTCGCGGCCCGTGTGGTCGCGTCCTAAGGGACGCGTCACAAGGGGGTAGACCTGCTCCTTATGTGCTCCTTCGGTGCTCCTGAGAAGTTTCTCTGAGCGCTGGTCGTCATTGTAGTGCCCATGGGGAAATGAAAAGGGAAGTCTGGTGGTAAATCTGGATCAGACAATGTTGCAGCTGGAGGGAAGTTGGTCGGACCCATGGACAGACATCTGACATCATCGCTGCCTGCAATTGTGCCGGAAGAGGTCTCTTTGAGCCCCGAATCTCGGCTGCCTCCTCGTTTTCCACAGCCATTATCCTCTACTCTTCTCGACGCTCCTTTAGAAACTCTGGTTCTTCCTTTGAAGCCTGTCGGTCCAATTGGAGAAGATGTTCCTTTGCCTACTCCAGCTGGTGAGAACTCTTATGGACATTTGGACTGTGATGCAACGAATTGATAAGCGTCTAACTCCAACTGTCTCTGCATTGTGTGTTTTTTCTCAAGATGTAGTAGATAAATTTGTAAATGTTGATAATCAGATAGGTTCTTTGGTTCGAGCTTCTGCTCTAGCTGATTCTCAGCTCCAGACGAGTAGGGATAATAATGTTGCTTTAATTCGAGATATGTCTGCTGTTTCATTCCGTCTGGAAAGCTTGGAGAATCAGCAGAGGGCAAGAAATCTCCGTTTCCTTAATTTTCCTTCTACCCACCTGCTGTCCTCAGAGATCTTGCTGCAAAAATATTTTTCTGAGATATTACGTTTACAGAGTACAGTGGAAGTTTTCCATGTTTATTCCTTTAATCCTAAGTCAGCAGTACCTCACCAGGATGGGGAATCTCCCTCCCCCCCTGTGGAGTCTGTTGCTCAGGATCTTACTGCCTTTTTGGAGGATACCTTGGATCTCATACCCAAGCGCTGCACGGTTGTTGCTACGTTTGATTCTGAGTCCAGTAAACTTTTAGTCCTTAGAGCTTATTTTAAGCATAAGGACGCTTTGTTTTGTGGTTATAAACTCCAAATTTTTCCGGACGTGGGGCGTGTTACTCAACTTCGTCGCAAACAATTTTTAGAACTAAAATCACGAGTAATAGCTTTAGGCGCGTCCTTCTTTCTGAAATTTCCATGTCGTTGCTTGATAACTTATCAAGGGCATAATTATGTGTATAATGATGTGTTTCAGCTACAGAAATTTTTGTCAACTTCTGAAATGGCTAAGAAGTAGATAGGAGGCAAAATTGTTTTGTATTCGCTCCCTAGTGTGGAGTATTATTATTACTCCTTATTGCTTAAGTATGTTTTATGTGGGGTTTTTTTGCTGATTCTCTCTTCTTGATGTGATCTATTATGTGTTATTTGGATAATTTTTGAATTTTATTTTTGTTGACAGATGTTTCTTCATGATTTGATTTGTAAATTCAGAAAAGCATTAAATAAAAGATTTAAAAAAAAAGAAAGAAAAAAAAACTGCTTCCAGGGCTCTATGCTTGCTTGCCGTGTCCAGACATACCAGCTCTACATGGGCATGTACCTTCGAGACCTGACAAAGTAGATTGCCGGGTTCTCTGCTGGTCTCTCCGAGGAACCTTTGCAGAGGTTCCAGGCCTTGTCCACTGGTATTCGAGCGTGCTCGAAGTTTATCTCTCGAGGAGGCTTCGGCCCGAGTAGCCGGGGCCGGCATTGGTTCCCACCGACAGGCTTGGCTACAGTCATCCGACCTCGAGCCATGGGTACAGGACAAGTTGGTCGATGTCCCCTGCCGAGGTGAAAACCTTTTTGGCAAACCCATGGCTGAAAAAGCTGCTGAACTCGAGACCGAGACTCTGACCAGGACTAGGCTGTCCAGGAAAACCTCTGTCCCTTCTCAGAAGAAGGGCTCGGGAAAAAAGACCTTTTACCTGAGGAAGACATCTGCCTATAAACAATACCCTCATTATCAGGCCTCTGCAGCTCCCCAACAGGGTCAGCAGACCAAGGGGCAGGGTCATGGGCCCCGTAGGCAGAAGGCCCCCAAGCCCCCAACATCGGCTCCTGCACAGCAGGGTGGGGTTTTTTGACTCTGAAAGCATAGCCTCTCCTCAGCTGGCTCACATCAGCACAGGAGGCCGGCTGGCCCTTTTTGCCCACAGGTGGTCAGCCGTCACATCAGATACCTGGGTGCTCCCTATAGTCCAAAAGGGCTATCTTCTTCCTTTTCACCAGGTACCTCCCTCCTTTTTTTCCAGGGGAGCCTCCAAGACCCCCTCTGCACAGGGACCTACTCCTACAGGAGTTGGCAAGTCTGCTAAAGGAACAGGCTGTGGAACCGGTGCCCCACCACCTGAGAGGTCACGGCTTTTATTCCAGGTACTTTCTGGTACCAAAAAGAACAGGAGACCCCCGCTCAGAGGAACCCCGACGCTGCTCGGGGCCGGAGTCCCGAGACGTCGAGGCCTCTGACGAGGTCCGGGCCCATCCGGACGCGGAGTCAGAGAAGATTCTGTCCTTTTGGTGCTGCCAACTCCTCAACACCTTCGAGGACATTTTGCCACACGGACCACAGATCATCGGGTCATGATCGGGTCTGAGGCAGCGGAGGCAGCAGTCATGTGTGTCGGTAAGAGACATAAGTTTCTTACACCGATCACACTTTTTAAACCCGCTGGCAGCCATCGGGGGAAAAAGGGCCCCTGAGAGGTCGAAAGACAGGGCTGCCAGTGAAAAAGAAAAAAATGGGCGAACGCTAGTCACGAAGGACAAAAACCGAAAAAAGAGAGAGTGGGCTCAATACCGGCGTATTGGGCCCAGGCGGGAAAAGGATCCGGCGTCGAACCGAAGAAGGAAAACAAAAAACAGGGTAATCAACTTTTTCCTCGGCGAAAAACAAACTACGTCCGTCGGGCTCCGCGGAAAAAAGAAGACTGGGCAAGATGGCACCCTTGGGCGGGAAGGGGACCGCGCATGCGTGCTGCAATTCCCAAAGGCTTTCTTTGAAAGCTGGGGAAATGCTCCGCACGGGGGCTCCGTCGGCGCCGACGTCACCCATAAGTGAGGACTGACTTCCTGCTTGGTCCTGGAGAATCTGCAGTTCTGGTGTTCTTTTAAACAACTATTTATCACTGTTTTTTAAACACAATTATTTGTCGTTTAATTAACCAATGGTTTTTATCTTCGGTTTTATGCTATTTATGTATGTAGTTTTACAATTTGTTTTATCACTCTTATTATCATTTGTTTGTGTTTTTATTTTGTAGAGGTCTTTTGTCCCTTGAAAAAGGCCCCCGGCCAAAAAACGTGTCGGGCTGACCTCTTGCTAGTAATAAAAATAAAATTGTCATTCCATGGTGCATCTGTTGTCCTGCCTCCTTAGTTGTGCCTGTTGACGCTGCAGGAAGGATTTTCCCTTTGTTTCTTGCATACACTCTTGGCCATTTATTTTGCTGCCAGAGCACACCATATCATAATCTGCTTTTTTACCAGGCAGCATCTGGCTTACCAATAATGTACTGTAGCACCACATCTAATATGAAGTTTTGTGATGTAGTCATCTCAATTAACTCTAGTACACAAACACACTTCACCAACTCTTACTTTCACTAACATATGCAATAGTGCTAAATCCTTACCCTGTCTCTGCAATGATTTCCGGGGCCACGTAAGTTGGTGTACCGCAAACTGTGTACAAGAGCCCTTCAACCACAGTGGCTAACCCAAAATCTCCCAGCTTCAAGGACTTGGTGCCATCAGTATACTCACAGACCTAGAAAAAAATGAGGTCACAATCATATACACAGCACAGTAACAAGCCAACAGGATAAATTTTAAAAAATAATTAGTCTTGGACTGAGAAGGAAATCACTAAAAATATTCTTGAAATCTAGGAGCCAGCCACTGAGACTAAGGTCACAGTATGCTCCTTCACCCATAAAAAAAGTGTATTGCAGTTCTGTTTTTCGGGCCTGATTTACTAAGACCATTTTCCTACTCTGTACAGGAAAATAAAGTTTAATAAATCAAGCCCTTAATGGACAGTCCTATCAGAAGGCAGTGGCCCCTCTCCTCCTCCCACCACTCCCAGTGACCCCTTATAGCCGCATATGAAGCAACTTCCTTTTCACTTCATGTATAACCATGGCCTGATGATCTGTGAAGCAAAAGGTTTCTCTTTTTCATGCCCCAGCACCCCGCTTTTAGTCTCTCTCCTTCTCATGTCCCTGCACCCTGCTTTCATCTGGTCTCTCTCTTTCTCATACCCCCACCCCGTGTCTTCATCCAGACACTCTCTCTTATAGCTTCCCCCCCCCCCCAAAGGCTTCACTTGGTCTCTCTCACTCACCGATTCCTCTGTCTTGCTGTTTGCAACTGCTGAAAAACACCATGTTCTAAACTTTCCTATTGCGATTGGCTCTCTACCAGCTTCAGCCATGTGGTGAATGAGTTTGTGTTGATCATGTGGTTTCAACTCTCATGAAACTCGAAACCATGAATCAGCCCAAATTTCCTCCACCATGCAGCTCAAGTTTGCAGAGAGCTGATTGCGATGGGAAAGTCAGAAATGTACTGTTTACTATGTGGTGCTGCCAAAAAAAAAAGCATTCAAGAGCATAGAAACATAAAATATGCCTATTGGGTTAGATCAAGGGTCCATCAAGCCCAATACCCTGTTTCCAACAATGGCTGATCCAGATTACAAGAACCTGTCAGGTTCCCAAAAAGGTACACAGATTTCTTGCTGCTTATCCCAGGGGTAAGCATTGTATTTCCCTGGTGCACTAGTAATCGTCCACGTGTCTTTTAAACACAGCTACACTAAAGCATAGTTACTCACCTGTAACAGGTGATCTCCGGGAACAGCAGGAATTTAGTCTTCACATATGGGTATCGTCGGTACCGACGGAGCCTGTGCAGGAACGCTCCCCAGCGTCCAATAGGAAAGCTTTTGGGAGCATCCACAGCGCCTGCGTGTTGCCTTCCCGCCTTTCCCAACTGTCCCTCTCCAGTTAAGTCTATAGCTGAGACAAAAGAGAGAGGGAAAGAGAGAAAGAGAGAGAGAGATACAACTCCTAGGGGAGGTAGGCGGGTTGTGAAGATTAAATTCCTGCTGTTCCCAGAAATCACCCGTTACAGGTGAGTAACTATGCTATCTCTAGGAACAAGCAGGAATGTAGTCTTCACATATGGGGACTCCCTAGCTGCAGATGCCAGGGAGATGGCCCCAGAAAGTTCTGTGCCTTTGTGAAAGGGTCGACTTCCCCCCATGGATCTCTGGCATCCTACCAGGGATGGTGGGTAGGAGTTGATTAAGTCTGGAACAGGTGTTGAACAGCCTGACCAAACAAGGCATCCCGGCGGGAGTCCTTGTCTAAGCAGTAATGGGCTGTGAAGGAATGTACCGAAGCCCAAGCAGCTGCTCGACAGATGTCGTCGATAGACACAGAGTGAAGATGAGCCATTGAGGCTGCCATGGCTCTCACATTGTGAGCTGTGACATGGCCTTCAAGAGGAAGGTTCTTGCTCTCATAGGCAACAGATATACACTGTGCAATCCAGCTGGATAGTGTCCTTTTGGAGACTGGAAGTCCCAAATGACTAGGATCAAAAGCAACAAAGAGTTGAGAG
Organism: Ichthyophis bannanicus; assembly: GCA_033557465.1. Taxonomy (NCBI): domain Eukaryota; kingdom Metazoa; phylum Chordata; class Amphibia; order Gymnophiona; family Ichthyophiidae; genus Ichthyophis; species Ichthyophis bannanicus. Next base: position 1,737,876,878 of record CM066032.1, read on the forward strand.
GACTTTCTATGTTGCTGTGTCCTTTGCAAGTAAAAGGCCAGAGCTCTTTTACAGTCCAAAGTATGAAGATTCCTTTCTGCATTTGAGGCCTGAGGCCTTGGAAAGAATACAGGAAGGTAAACCGCTTGGTTTAAATGAAAGGGCGACACCACCTTTGGCATAAAGTGTGGATGAGTCCTAAGGACTACCTTATCATGATGGAACCTTGTATAAGGAGGATCAGCCACCAACGCTTGCAATTCACTGATGCGACGTGCTGATGTGATTGCAAGCAATAAGAAAGATAACCTTCCAGGAAAGGAATTTCAAAGAGGTAGTGACTAATAGTTCAAAGGACGGTTTCATGAGCTGCCCAAGTACCAGATTTAAGTCCCATGCCACCGGTGGTGGCTTAATGGGAGGCTTAGTTAAAAGAAGGCCTCTCATAAATCTCACTATTACAGGATGAGAAGAAATAGGTTGTCCATTTAGAGGCTTGAAAGAAGCTGCAATAGCACTCAAATGAACTCTCACTGAATTGGTCTTAAGCCCTGCATTTGATAAATGAAGGAGATACTCCAGTAATGATTCCAGAGGTATCGCAAGAGGGTTAAGACCCTTCTGCGAGCACCATGTGGTAAACCTTTTCCACTTAAATGCATAAGAGCGTCTTGTGGAAGGCTTTCTGAAAGCATGAAGGATATCCTTTACCTGCTGGGAAAGGTTAAGACCCTGAAGTTCTAGGCTTTCAGCAACCAGGCCCTGAGATGCAGAGACTGGGGACTGGGATGCCACAGCATCCCGTCCTCTTGAGAAAGAAGATCTGGAGCAGATCCTAACTCCAGAGGCGGAGCTTGAGAGAGATGTAGGAGCAGAGGGTACCATGGTTGTCGTGGCCAACGTGGAGCTATGAGGATCATATGACTTCTGTCTCTCTGAAGCTTGAACAGGGTTTTTGGAATTAGGGGAATGGGTGGAAAGGCATGCAGGAAGTCCTGACCCCAATAAAGGAGGAAAGCATCCCTGGCCTGACAACCTCGAGCTGGAATTCTGGAACAGAACCGGGGAAGTCTGGCATTCAGCGGACTTGCAAAGAGGTCTATGTCCGGGGTTCCACAAATTTGAAAAATCTGGGCCACCTGGTCTTCATGGAGAGACCATTCGTGTGGAAGCAGAACTCAACTGAGTTTGTCTGCCCAAGAGTTTTAAATGCCTGGAAGATACACTGCAAGGAAATGAATCTGATGCTCTCTGGCGAGGGCCCATAGTCGCAAAGCTTCGTTGCACAGCGACAGAGAGCCTGTTCCGCCCTGCTTGTTCACATAGAACATGGCTACCTGATTGTCAGTTTGAACTAGGACTGTCTTGTAGCTGAGCTGGGTGTGAAATACTCGAAGAGCAAGGAAGATTGCTCTGAGATCTAGGAGGTTGATATGAAGATAGGCCTCCTGTGGAGTCCAGGTACCCTGGGTAGAAAGGCCATGCAGGTGGGCTCCCCAACCCACCTGTGAAGCATCTGTTGTTAGAGTGGCTTGGGGTGGGGGTTGCTGAAAAGGAGACCCCCCACCAAAAGGTTTTTGGGTGACTGCCACCATTGGAGGGAAAAAATAAGGCGATCTGAATTTGCTATTTTGTCTGACAGGCAACCTGAGGCCTGAGTCCACTGAGTGGATAAGGTCCACTGGGCTGCCCTCATATGGAGGCGAGCATAAGGAACCACATGCACGGTGGATGCCATGTGGCCTAGCAACTGTAGCATTTCCCGAGCAGTGAGGTGAGGTTTTAGCACTGCTTGGTAAGCTAGCTGCACAATGCGAAGGCAGCGAGGCTGTGGAAGGAAGGCCCTTGTCTGTCTGATATCCAGAAGAGCTCCTATAAACTCTAGGGATTGAGTGGGAGCAAGGTTGGACTTTGGGAAGTTTATGATAAGTCCCAAATACTGAAGGATGCGCATTGTGCGAGACAGAGCCATCCTGGCCTCTGGCTCTGAAGAGGCTCAAATGAGCCAGTCGACTAAGCAAGGGAAGACGAATATTCCCAGGGTGCGGAGAAATGCTGCTACCACAGCCATGCATTTTGTGAACACCCTTGGTGCAGAGGCCAGGCCAAAAGGAAGAACCCTGTATTGGTAGTGCTTCCCTTGAAACAGAAAGCGAAGAAACTTTCGGTGAGTTGGATGGATGAGAACATGAGTGTACGCATCCTTGAGATCTAGAGAACAAAGCCAATCCTGACTCTGAAGGTATGGCAGCAGAATTCCTAGAGAAATCATTTTGAACTTCTCTCTGAACAGGAATTTGTTCAATTCTCTGAGAATGGGTCTGTCCCCTCCTGTTTTCTTTGGAATAAGGAAATAGGGGGAGTAAAACCCTGTACCTCGTTGGGGAATGGGTACCTCTTGAGCAAGGAGCATAGTGACCTCTTGACCTAACTGGTCATTGAAAGAGGTCTGAGAATTGAACTGTCTTACTATTGTAGGAGGGGACATGCTGAAGAAATGAAGCTTGTACCCCTCTCTTACAACAGAGTCCAATTTTCTGCTGTTATCTGACCCCATCTGGGGGAAAAATGACATAACCTTCCTGGGATGGTGGAGGGTTCTGGGCCATTCAGGGCCAGGAAGACAAAGTTCTCTAGACAGGAGTCAAAGCCCCTGTGAAGGCTGGGTCTGCTGAGCCGGCAGAGGCTTAGCTGCTTTTGGTTTCCTTTGTTGCCTAGGTTGTTGCTGCTGTCCCTTTTGGGCAGACTGACCTAAACGATGTCCCTGCTGGGTATAGGAGGGATAAAACTTTTTCTTCTTGCTGAAGAATGGTTTCTTAGAGGATCTTTTCCTCGCAGGATCAGCTGTAGATTTAGACAATCTATCCAAAGTGATACTGTCAGCATCTCTCTCATTAGCTTTTTCCTGCCAATTCTTGCCAAAGAGAGTCTCTCCTGTGCAAGGTATATTCCCCAGTTTGTCCTGTAACCAGATTTCCAAGTCAGATGCCTGGAGCCAGACAATTCTACATGCACCTATGGTAATAGCAGAGGTTCTGCTTATGCATTTAAAGCAGTCAAAGGCTGCACGATTCACAAACTTCGAAACATCCTGAGCATGTTTAACAAGAGCAAGATAATCTTGCCTTTTATCATCAGGAAGGAGAGTGCTCATAAGCTCTAAGCCTCCTGTGACCTCCTTAAGGAACATTCCCATATACAAGATATAGGAACTGATCCTAGCAGAAAGAATGGAAGCCTGGAAGGATCGACGTTGAAAGGCGTCAAGAGTCCTACACTCACGTCCTGGAGGATTAGATGCATGTCTTTTTGCACTCTTTATCCGTCTCATGGCTGATTCCACCACCATGGAATGGTGTGGTAATTGAGTCTTCTGAAACCCAGGACAAGGAGGAACTCGATACATGGTGTTGAGTCTTCGAGAGTGAGAAGATGTGGTCAGAGGTGTTTCCCACAGCCTTAACATAAATCATGCAAGATCTCATGAATAGGTAAGGTAGCTGCCTCCTTGGGAGCTTTAGTGTATTGTAGGATTTCTAATTCCTTTGCCATAGGCTCTTTTTCAGGAGCCACTGTGATGGAAAGACCTCGGGCCACATCTCGGATAAAATCCTGAAAGGACACATCCTCTGGTGGAGACATCCTACGCTGAGGAGAAGAGGAATCCTCAGGAAGTACTCTGGTATCGGCAGAGCTTTCAGAGTCTTCAGACTCATCCGAGGATTCGAAGTATCTCCGATCCGGGTGATCGTGCAAAGCATGGTACCAATCGAAGTCGGCATTGGAATGGTCCGGTACCAACTTGTTGATGCCGGATAGAGACGCATGACTCAGTCCCGGTAGAATACCTGCCGATGTCAATGCAGTCGGTACTGGTACCAGAGTCGGTGCCAGTACCGGTTGAATTGTCTGAAGCAGTTTCAGGGGCATCGAAACCGTGAGAAGAGCCACCAGACTGCGTTCAATAGCCAAGAATCTCTGGTATATTGACGCTGCCGATGCTTAGGTATCGGTGCTGGATGAAGCGGCTGGAAACCCAGAGCATGGCACCAGTAGTTCTGCCGAGGTTGAAGCCTCGAGAATATCCTGGAGCCCCGTTAGTGCTTTGGAAGCCAAACCCTCCCACCGGGGCAATTTTGCCGGTGAAAGTCCCTCAAGGGCAATGCCAGAGGCATCTCGATGTTTACAAGGAAACATAGAAACATGATGACAGAAAAAGACCACATGGCCCATCTAGTCTGTCCTTCCATAACAACTACAACAGTCCACTTTTTACCTTTAGAGATCCTCTGTGTTGGTCTCAGAGGGAGATCTACCCTTTGAGGACTGGCTAGATTTATGTTTAGTTACCTGAGATCCATGGGAAGAAGATGAAGCCCTGGAAGACGTCGATGCCACAGAGACTGCATCGGAGGGAAAAAGGGTGCTAAGTTTAGCAGCTCGGTTTTGCTGGCCCCTTTTCGACATCATCCCACAGGTAACACACTCTGAAATAGAGTGGTCAGGACCTAAACATTTGAGGCACATGATTGTCGGTGACGGAGATGGTACCACCACACTTAGAACACTTTTTAAAACCCAAAGCGGGTTTTTCCATTTTGAGGGAAAAAAATTGGGCCTAGTGCCCAAAATGGTGCGTGGCACCCAAGAAGAGAAGTACTGGAGAAAGACTCCAGAAGCAAAGTTTTTTTTTTTTTTTAGAAAAAAGAAAAGAAGAACTGGCGGTACCTGTTTAGCGTCGAGGGAAGGCAGACGCGACCACTAAAAAGGAGGAGGGAAATTTTCTGCGGTAACAGGATGTGCGACCTGTCGGCTCTGCGGAAAACAAAGAACTGGAGAGGGACAGTTGGGAAAGGCGGGAAGGCAGCACGCAGGCACTGTGGGATGCTCCCAAAAGCTTTCCTATTGGATGCTGGGGAGCGTTCCCGCGCAGACTCCGTCGGTACCGATGATACCCATATGTGAAGACTACATTCCTGCTTGTTCCTGGAGATCAGCTTTTACTACATCCTCCAGTAATGAATTACAGAGTTTGATTACACATTGACTGAAAAAATATTTTGTTCAATTAGTGTTAAATGTGCTATTTTGTAGCTTCATTGTATGTCCTTTAATCTTTCTACTTTTTGAAGTAGCAAACAACCGATCTACATTTACCCGTTCCACTCCATTCATTATTTTATAAACCTCTATTATATCTCCCCTCAGCCGTCTTTTTACCAGATTGAAGAGCCCTAATCTTTTACGCCTCTCCTCTCCTCACAGGGGTATTCTTCTATCCCCTTTATCATTTTGGTGGTTCTTCTCTGTACCTTTTCTAATTTGTCTATATCCTTTTTAAGATATAATATTCAAGGTGTGGTCGCACCATGGAGTGATATGAATGCATTATAATATTCTTTGTTTTATTCTATATTCATTTTCTTATGATTCCTAGCATTTTATTTGCCTTCTTGGCCGCCGCTGCATACTGGGCGGAGGATTTCAACGTATTATCCATGACGATGCTTAAATCCTTTTCCTGGGTGGTGGTGGTTCCTAATGTAGAACCTTGAATCATGTAACCTTAGTTTGGGTCCTTCTTCCCTAAGTGCATAACTTTGCACTTGTCTACATTAAATGTCATCTGCCATTTGGATGCCCGTCTAATTTATGAAGGTCCTCTTGCAATTTTTCATAATCCTCTTGTGTTTTAACAACTTTGAATAATTTTGTGTCATCTGCAAATTTAATCACCTCACTCATTATAATCATTTCCAGGTCATTTATGAATATGTTAGAAAGCAGCGGGCCCAGAACAGATCCCTGAGGTACTCCACTATTTACTCTCTGTTTTCTATCTTTTAACTAGCTGCAAATCCACAGTAGTACACTGCCTCCTATCCCATAACATTTTAATTTCCCCAAGAGTCTCTCATGAGGGTCCTTGTCAAAGGCTTTCTGAAAATACAGATATACTATATCAACCAGCTCACCTTTATTTATCTGTTTAATCACACCTTCAAAAAAGTATAACAGATTAGTGAGACAAGACTTTCCTTGATGAAACTGTCTATCTATATTTTTAGCAATTTTATAAAAGTTTCTACTATTTTGTTTGGTACAGACATAAGGCTCACTGGTCTGTAGTTTCCTGGATCACCCCTGGAATCCTTTTTAAAAATTAGCGTTGCATTGACCACTCTCCAGTCTTCAGGCACTGCAGATGATTTTAATTATAGTTCAAAGACTACTAATAGTAGGTCTGCAATCTCATATTTCAGTTCTTTTAGCACCCTGGGATGTATACCATATTGGTCCAGGTGATTTGCTACTTTTTAGATTACTGAGTGCCCTGCAGGACAACATTTAGTAGGTAGGAGATCCTCAGCCTGTATAATCAGTTGCATTGCCAGTTACAGGCAGAGCTGCAAAAGCAAAGGCTGGTAGTAGCGTGCATGTCACATCACTGAGATCTGGACTAGTCAGGACGCCACATGCGCCTACTTCTCCCTGACAGCACACTGGTGGCAGCTGGATACAGTAGAAATAAGCTAGAGGTATAACAGGGGAGCAACAGGAGGAAGGTAAAGGTGGACTGTGCTGCACAGCCGGGTAATGTATGACAGCTATACTTGAACCCATATATTAGCAGAAATAAGGGCAATGTTGTAGGGCTGGCAAATGGGCACAAGCAGAGCGACGTGCTTCCAGCTTTCTTTTGTAACAGATGGTGGGACAAACATGGTCAAGGCAGTAGAGGAGGGGCTTTAAGGGGATCAGATGCTTTACACGCTTGCTGCACTTGGTTCTCAGAGACTTCCTAGGCATGGGGAACAAGGGAAGCGGCAGTCCTGTTCAGAGGCAACTATTTGCGAAGTTACAAAAGATAGCAGGGTGTTTTTACCCGAGTGTGAAGGGTGGGCGTGGGCTGCGTGAAAAGCAGGAGGCAAAAGAGGCACCTGCACACCAGCTCAAATAGCTGTATTACATTTTCCTGATTTATCATGATTTGTTTCAGTTCCTCTGCTACATCACCTTTAAATACTATTTCAGGCATGGGTACAAATTATATCACAATTATAGGGTATATCAAATTGGTGAAGGGGTTGCTAGTATGTTAAAGAGCACATTGAGTCAAACAGGATAATTTTTTTGTAGGAAACAAATGATACTAGAATCTCTATGGATAGAGATTCAACATAAAAAGGGGAAAGCCGTGGTAGCGGGGTTGTACTTCCATCCGCCTGGACAGAATGAGCAGGCAGATGATGAAATGCTAAAAGAAATCAGGGAAGCTAACAAAAATTACAACACAATAATAATGGGTGATTTCAATTATCCTGGTATCGATTGGGTCATTGTCATATCAAGACATTCTAGGGAAATAGTTTCTAGATAAAATAAATGATTGCTTCATGGAGCAGCTGGTTCATGAACCAACACAGGGGGAAGCTATTTTCGACCTTGTCTTTTGTGGAACATAAGATCTGGTGCAAGAGAGAAGTGTTGGGATCAGTTGGCAATAATGATCATAACATGATCACATTTGATTTAATAACTGGAGGGAGAAAAGCAAGGAAATACACAACACTAGCATTTAACTTTCAAAAGGGAGACTGATAAAATTAAGAAAATAGTTAAGAAAAAGCTAACAGGTGCAGTTGCAAAGGTTTACCTTGAGCATTGTTTAAAAATACTGTCTTGGAAACCCAACCAAATGTATTTCACGCTTTAAGAATGGTGCAAGGAAGGCCATACGACTGTCAGCATAGTTTAAAGGTGACCTCAGAGAGGCTGTAGTAGCAAAAAAAAAAAAAAGCATCTTTCAGAAAATGGAAAAAGGAGCCAGTTGACAAAAGCAGAAAACATAAGCACTGGCAAGTTAGATGCAAGGCATTGATAAGGCAGGCAAAGAGAATTTGAAAAGAAGCTTGCTATGGAAGCAAAAACACAAAAAAACTTTTCATGTACATTTGCAGCAAAAAGCCTGTGAGAGTCAGTTGGACCACTGTATGATAGAGGGGTAAAAGGGACTCTAAGGAAAGACAAGGCCATAGCGGAGGATCTGAATGAATTCTTTGCTTCGGTCTTTACTGAAGAAGATGTACCCATGCCTGAAATAGTATTTAAAGGTGATGTATCAGAGGAACTGAAACAAATCTTGATAAATCAGGAAAATGTAATACAGCTATTTGAGCTGGTGTGCAGGTGCCTCTTTTTCCTTCTGCTTCTCACGCAGCCCATTAGTTTGTCCTCCTTCCTCCAGGTCTCTGTGATGCCGATTATATCTAATCTTTCATTTAGTAATACAGTATATATTCTAACTCTCCCATCTTATTTTTTATACTTCTAGCATATGCATATAGGAATTTCAAAGGTGTTATTTTGTTCATATTAATAATCTGGTTATCAGTTCACAGGGGTAATTTTGATTCTTTCAACTCTTTACTTAAAGGCATCTAGATTACTTTTATCTTTATCGGAACCTCTTTATTAGGATGCCCTACCTTCCCTGTTTTGCTAGCATCCTTTATTCTAAACTATGTGCTATTCAATGACTGTCAGCTTTCTCCTATTACCTACTTCAAAAGCTGCTCTCTCTTTTTTAAAGTTAATGCCAGCAGCCTGGTTCCACCCCAGTTATAGTGAAGTGCTTCTTTTTGGAAAAGCCCTGGCTTCCCAGAATGTTGCCCAGTTCCTTACAAATTCAAAAACCTCTTCCTTGCACCATCGTCTCATCCTTGCATGAGATTCTGGAGCTCTGTCTGCCTCTTGGGTCCTGCATGTGGAACAGGAAGCATTTAGTGTAGTTACTCACCTGTAACAGGTGTTCTCCAGAAATAGCAGGAATCCGTCCTCACATATGGATGACATCAGCACCAACGGACCCCACATGGAGCATTTCCCCAGCTTTCAAAGAAAGCCTTTGGGAATGCTACTATGCATGCGTGGTCCCCTTCCCACCCAAGGGTGTCATCTTGCTCAGTTAGATAACATAGCTAGGACAGCAGTAAAAGCTAAAACAAGGTAGGGGAGGCAACTCCCAGGGGAGGAGGGAGGGTTGTGAGGACTGATTCCTGCTGTCCCTGGAGAACACCTGTTACAGGTGAGTAACTACGCTTTCTCCAGGAACAAGCAGGAAGTCAGTCCTCACATATGGGACTCCCTAGCTCCAGTCTGCAGGGGACTGAACCAGGACAGCACCATGGCGACCAATCAGTTAGCCGTGAGTTGCAGGCGAGTCCCCACTGAGAGACTGCATGACCCTCGCATCCAGTAACACCATCACTCCGGTAGCCTGAATACAGAAGGGTTGGAGGGCAGGAGGCTGCCTACACCTCGAGAATATTACGGAGTACTGCCTGGCCAAAGGCACTGTCCCTGCGGGACTTGCTCTCCAGGAAGAAGTGGGCTGCATACATTTGAATGAAGACCATGTGGTGGCCTTACAGATCTCCGTCACTGGCACTGAGTGGAGGTTGGCCACAGACATGGCCATCGCCCTCATGCAACGTGCTGTGATCCTGTGCTCAAGAGAGAAGCCAGCTTGTTCAAAAGGCAAGGGCAACACAGTCCGCCACCTAAGTGGACAGAGTTCACTTAGTCCCGGAAAGCTCCAGTCTACTGGGGTCATATGATATGAAAAGCTGAGGAGCATTGTGATGGGCCTGAGTCCACTGTAAGTAGAAGGACATGGCCCATTTGCAATCCAGTGTATGAAGCACTAGTTCCTCCCTGCCGGTGTGAGGCCATGGGAAGAAGGTGGGGTGGACCACCTCTTGGTTGAGGTGAAAGGGAGATACCACCTTCAAGAGGAATTTGGGGTGCGTGCGGGGCACTACCCTGTTCTTGTAGAATGATGTGTATAGTGGATCTGCCACCAGAGCCTGGAGTTCACTCACTCTACGAGCAGACATGAGAGCCACTAGAAAAGCCACTTTCCATGACAGGTACCGAAGGTGTCAAGTGGTCAGGGGCTCGAACAGTGGTTTGGTGAGCTGAGAGAGCACCACATTGAGGTCCCATTCCACTGCTGGCAGGTGGAGAAGGGGCCTGGATAATAGGAGGCCCGGAGGAACCTGGAGACCAGGGGCTGAGTTGAGAGGGGATTTTCCTCTATTAGGGTGGTGGTGCGTGGCTAGGGCGCTCAGGTGCACCCTCATAGAGTTTGATTTTAGCCTGATGTGCGACAGGTGCAGGAGATACTGAAGAATGAATTGCACTTGGCAGGAGAAGGGATTCTCCTCCTCCTCTGTACACCAGACAGAGAACCTTCTCCACTTAAAGGCATACGTCCTTCTGGTGGAGGGTTTTCAGGAGGCCAGTAGGACCTCCTCATCTTCCATAGGAAGATTGAAAGGGGTCAACGCTACCCTTTCAGCAGCCACGCTGTTAGTGTTAGTGACCCCAGGTTGGGATGCAGAAGGCCCCCTTCTGGGATAGGAGGTCTGGGGCCCGGCCCAGTGGGACTGGGAGTGCCACTGACAGGGAAAGCAGAAGAGGGAACCAGGGTTTCCTGGGCCACTTTGGGCGATCAGCATCACCGATGCCCTCTTGCTCTGGACCTTGAAGAGGGACTTGGCGACGGGGGGTGGGGGGGGGGGGTCGGTGGAAATGCATAGAGTAGACCTGACCATCGGATCAGGAAGGTGTGTGTTGCCACTCTCCCCAGGTACTGCTGGCATGAGAAAAAGTGAGGTAGCTGCATGTTGTCTGGGGAGGCGAAGAGGTCTATTAGAGGCCTGCCCCTGCAGTGGAAGAGTTGCTTCGTTACCCTGGGGTTCAAACGTCATTCGTGTGGGTGAATGACTCTGCTTAGCCTGTCTGCTAAGCAGTTGTCCTGGCCTGGCAGGTACACCGCTCGTAGGAGCATGATGTTGCACACTGCGAAGGAGAGGAGGGCTACTGCCTCCTGGCAGAGGGAGTATGAAGTCTGTACCTCCCTGCTTGTTGATGCAAAACATGGCAACCTGGTTGTCCATCTGGCTAACACAGGTCGGTGCCACAGGCAGTGGCAGAACGCTCGCAGGGCCAGGAAGATTTCCCTGAGTTCTAGGAGGTTGATCTGCAATAGTGACTCCGCTTGGGACCAGCTGCCTTGCATGCAGAGTCCCCGCAATGTGCTCCCCAATCCAGGAGGAAGGCATCTGTTAGGGTGCTCTGCAGCGCGGGTGCCTGGAAAGGCATTCCCGCCTGGAGGTGTCACAAGTTTTGCCACCAAGCGAGGGACTCCGCCAAGTGGCATGTGACTTTGAACTTGTCCCGTAGCCTGTCCGTGGCCTGAGTCCACTGTGAGTGGAGGCACCATTGGGCTGTCCACATGTGCAAGCGGGCTAATGGTGTGACATGGACTGTTGAGGCCATGTGGCCCAACAGGCGGAGGGCGGTGAGCCGGTACCGACCAGTGGTGTTGTACCTCTCCTGCCAGTTGTATGAGGCAGTCTGCCGTTTCTCTTGGGAGGATGGCCTTTACTTGCAATGAGTCCAACTGAGCCCATATGAACTCCAGATTTTGGACTGGAGAGAGATAGGATGTGGGATAGCTGGTGACCTCGGTCCATCTGTGGGCAAAGAGTGACAGGCAGCCCGCTGTGGGCTGGTGAAGGTCTTCCAGAGGAGGGGAGACCCTGCCCTAGGAGTCAAAAGTTCCCCTGGTTGGGTTGGAGCTGAGGCCTGGGGCTTCTGAGCTCCCAGTCCCTGTCTCTTGTGGTGAGAACTCTGTTGCTGCCCCGAGAAGGGCTGGTAGTGGTGACTCTGCAGGAAATGCCCCCTTTTCCCTTGGAATAGAGGCCTTTTCCTGAGGGTTTCTTATGGGGAAAGGAAGAGATCTTTTTTGAGAGCTTCTGTCAGGTCACCACTTCGGCTTCTATCTTGGCCACATTGTCGGCCATGGGTTTGCTGAACAGGTTCTCCCTGGTACAGGAGATATTGAGCAGCTTGTCCTGGACCCATTGCTCGAGGCCGGATGACTGCAGCCAGGCTTGGCGTCGAGCCTCGATGCCTGCTGCTGCTACTCAAGCTGCTGACTTGAATCTGTGATAGGTTGCTTGGGAGAACAACTTTGAATAGTCTTTGATCCCAGAGTTCAGGGCTTGAAACCGTTGAAGAGGTTCCCTGACTAGCCTGACAACTCCTGGGTTAAGGCCTTCAGATACATACCTATGTATAACTCATAGGCCTGGATTTGACATCCCAGCATCGAACCCTGGTAGCACTTATGCCCAAGGGCATAGAGGAATCTAGCATCCCTTGCAGGGGGGGACAGAAGAGTAATTCTTCTGGCTCTTAAGCTTTTGCATGGTTGACTCGACAACCATGGAGTCATGTGGGAGTTGGGGCTTGTGGAACCCTAGCTCTTTTTGGATGCGGTATATGGAACTGAGGCATCAGCTGACCACTGGCACCGATGCTGGGGTCTCCCACATTCTTAAAAGTAGCACCATTAGAGTTTCCTTAGGTGAAGACTCGAACTGGAGGATCTCCATTTCCTCAGTGCGTGGGTCCTCCTCTGCCTTGGTTTGCACCGAGAGGGCCTGGGCCATATCCCTGAAAAAATCATGGAAGGCCAGGTCCTCCAGAGGAGAATGGTGCCGAGGCACTGGGGGCAGACAGGTCCGAGGGGATATCTCGATGCCATCTGATTTCCAGGGAGGCCTCATCATCGGTTTCCCACTTGGAGTCGAGGGGAGACAATGAGCCTCGAGGCCCAGGCCGAAAGGCTGTGGCCCCCCCCAGGACCTGGGGTCCGATTCTAGGAAACTTGCCGGGGAGGACCAGATGTCCGAGGAACAGGAACAGGACCTTGACCGGGGCAGAGGACTTACACAAGGCTGATGTGTTTGGAGTTGGCTTGATGACCTCCCCCACCACGGGGGGCCCAGTCATCGGGGCAGATGATGCAGATGAACCAGACATCATTGCCTGCTACATGGCCAGGATAGCAGTAATGTTCTGCTGTATGGCTGCCATTCTGGCTTCCAAGCCAGAAGGCTTTTGGCGCGGGCACTGAGGATTTCGGGCCCGGTGCTGGCACTCTCAACAAGTGCATCCTCGATGAGGACTACGGCCTTGAGGAACCTTTCACAGTCTCTGCCGGCCAAGGAATCCTTCTTAAGGACCTTGGTGGGACGCTTCGCGAAGTTACCCGAGTCCCTCTAACTCATTTTACTGCGTTTCCCCGGTGGAACCTTGATGGGCTTCGAGGACTTTTTCTTCTTATGCCACCGCTGTGGGACTCCGAGAATGCTTGAGCCTCACGAGATGTGCTGGGCTTGGAACTCTGCATCGGGGAGGCCGGTGCCAAGTTGGACCTTAGGAACAGCTTCTCCTGCAATTCTGACCTCTTTTTATTGGTTTTAGGCATCGTGGCCTGGCATAGGTCACAAGAGGTGCTATCATGGTCTGGTCCCAGGCAGCGTAAGCAGCAGTTATGGATGTCTGTGACAGACATAGTTTGACTGCAGCGGTAACATTTTTTGAACCCACCAGGGATCATGGTGGGGGACACCCGGACGGGTTGACGACCCCCAGGCAAAAAATGGCGTGAACACTGATTGAGGCAAGCCTCAATGAGAAAAAAAAAAAAAAAGGGAAAAGAGCCAAGAACAGCACCCCACTCGGCGCCAGCTTGAGGTGGGAAGAGGAACTGGTATGCAAACCGGGAATAACTAATTTTTTAAAGATTTAGCAAGGATTTTTTCCAAAGAAACTGGCTGTGCGTCTGTTGGGCTCCTTGGAAAAAAGGAGACCAAGCAAGATGGCACCCTTGGGCAGGAAGGGGACCACGTGGTAGCACTGAAAGCTGGAGAAATGCTCCACGTGGGCTCCGTCGGCGCTGACGTCACCCATATGTGAGGACTGACTTCCTGCCTGTTCCTGGAGAACTGAGAACTCCACACTGGAAGTTCTAGATTTCAACGTTCTACCTAAAAGCCTAAATTTGGCTCCCAGAGTACAATTTCTAGGCATTGTGGTGACCTGGCACCTGGGATTTCTCAAGCCCTAAACAAAGAACTTTAAGGGACTTTGTTTAATGTTCACCTCAAGATGAACTGCAAGGACCTAGAATTAATTGTTCTTAAGGCAAGGCTGAAATCTATATAGTATAGGCCAGTGATAGCTAACCTTTTTGAGCCCGAGTGCCCAAACTGCCGCACAAAACCAAAGAATTTCCTCAAAGTGCCAGCACGTCAATTAAACCTTAACAACAATATTTTAGAGCCTTATAATGATGTTCCAGATCACCCATTTTGGGCAAGGATACTGGGGCGTTACAAATTACACAACACTTGTCTTTCACCATGATGAAGAAGTAGTCCATTTCCCATTCATCATGAAAGTGGTAGGTTTTGCTCTTCTTTGGAACCCAGCTCCCGCGCGGGTCCTATAATCTCGCGAGAGGACGGCGCACGAGCCCTAGCGTGCAGCTTCTCGGCGAGAGGCGCACAGAAGCTCCGACCGGAAGGGGAAGCGCGGGGCCGGGCTGGGGCCTTTCTCCTAGCACAGGGGTCTGCAACCTTTAAGACATAAAGAGCCACTTGGACCCGTTTCCGAAGGGAAAAAAAAAACTGGGAGCCGCAAAACCATTGCGACATTTAAAACAAATCTAACACTGCATATATTGTTTCTTACAGTGTACCATCATAATCACAATCACAATCATAGCCTGAGGTAAATATGAGGGCCCAAATGTAATCCACATTATAAATATATTATTATTATTGTCACTTTTCTTTTAATATTTTTTTGACCCCCCTCAGAACTACTTTTCATAGAAAACGTTAAATTTACTTACCGTATTTTCCGGCGTATAAGACGACTGGGCGTATAAGACGACCCCCTACTTTTCCTGTTAAAATATAGGTGTTTGGCCTATACTCGCCGTATAAGACTACCCCTCTTCCAGCGCACACCAAAAAAAATACGCCGGAAAATACGGTTAATTAATCACAACAAGTAACAATATTTGATTTCAAAATTATGATGATTTTGTAGTCAAATCACTAATATGAAATAAAATTATTTTTTCTACCTTTGTTGTCTGACCAATTTATTCTCTGATCATGCTGGTCCCGATCTGAGGCTTCTGCTTTCCTGTCTTCTCTTAGCTCTGTTTCTGTGGTCTATGGTCCATCTGCCATTTCTTATCTCTTCTTTCGTTTTCTTCACTTCTTTCCATCAGCCTATTTCCAGTCCCAGTAACCCTCCCCAGTATCAGCCCCTTTCCAGTCCTCACTCCCAGTACCTTCCAATGTCAACTTGCATTCCCATGATTGCCACTGGTGTCCATTCCCTTCCAGTCCCCCTCCTTCCCCACTGACCAGTCCCTTCTAGTACAAATACCATGGCAGCCCCTCTCAGATCCACTCCCTTCCAGTTCCATTCTCCCATCCCCTCGCATCAGCCCATTTGTAGCCTTAGCCCCCAGTTTTCTTCCAGGGCCAGCAGCTCTATCCTCCCCTCCCCACAATCAGCCCATTCTCAGTCAAAGCCCCCCAATCAGCTCACTTCCAGTGCTAATCCCCCCTCAACCCCATTACCAGTGCTAGCCTCCCCTAATCAGCCCAATACCACCAGTCCTACCCCCCCCCATCACCAGTCCTATCCCCCCATCAGCCCATTTCCAGTCCTAACCTCACCGATCAGCTCATTTCCAATGCTAGCCCCCCATCAGTCCATTATCAGTCATACCCCCCTATCAGCCCATTACCAGTCCCAAACCCCCCTTGATCAGTCCATTCCCAGTCCTAGCCTTCAACCCATTACCAGTCCTAGTCCCCTCCCATCTGCCCATTACCAGTGCTAGCTCCCCCATCAGCCCATTATAATCCTAAGCCGCAATGTCTCTCGCCTCTCTCCAGCATTTATCCCGTCTGTCCAGTATGTCCCTGTCTCTCCCCTTTGTGCATGCCAGCCCCCCTCCCTCCATGTCAGCCCCCGTCCTTCCATCTGTCCATGTCAGCTCCCTCCCTCCCTCCCTGTCAGCCCCACTGTCCATGTCAGCCTCCCTCCATGTCAGTCCCCCCTCTGTCCATGTCAGCCCCCTCCCTCCATCTATCCCTCCTTCCATGTAAGCCCCCCTCCTTCCATCCATCCATATCAGCTCACTCCAGCCATCCCACCAAAGCAGCTCCCTCCCTCAATGTAAGCCCCACTCCTTCCATCCATCCTTTTCAGCTCCCTCCCTCCATGTAAGCCCCCCTCCTTCCATCCATCCATATCAGCTCCCTCCCTCCATGTAAGCCCCCCTCCTTCCATCCATCCATATCAGCTCCCTCCCTCCATGTAAGCCCCCCTCCTTCCATCCATCCATATCAGCTCCCTCCCTCCAAGTAAGCCCCCCTCCTTCCATCCATCCATATCAGCTCCCTCCCTCCATGTAAGCCCCCCTCCTTCCATCCATCCATATCAGCTCCATCCTCCATGTAAGCCCCCCCTCCCCCCATGTCGATGGTAGCCCCCCCCTCTCCCCATGTCGACGGTAGCCCCCCCCCTCTCCCCTGGTCGACGGTCGCCCCCCCCCCTCCCCATGTCGACCCCCCCCTCTCCCCATGTCTTCCTCCCTTCGTCTGCAGCCGCGGCTCCCTGCCTGTTAGGGAACCGCGGCTGTGCTTGTAAAATCGTTGCGGAGCCCTTCCTGTCTTGACGGGCTCCGTGCAGCATTGTCCCGCCTCTAAAGGAAGTTGTACTTACAACTTCCTTTAGAGGCGGGACAATGCTGCACGGAGCCCGTCAAGACAGGAAGGGCTCCGCAACGATTTTACAAGCACAGCCGCGGTTCCCTAACAGGCAGGGAGCCGCGGCTGCAGACGAAGGGAGGCAGACACCTGTCCTAGCGGACCTTCCCGCGTGCCAGCTGCAAGGCCTTCGCGTGCCATAGGTTCGCCATCGCTGGTATAGGCTATTGGAATTGCACTAATCTTGGGAGCAAATATGTAGACAGTAATGAAGGGTCTGGCAAACATTAATTCAATTCAGTTTGATTTCTTTCAATTTCATTTATGGAGAGCGAAAAGTGCAATGATAGAGTTAAGGACATACCAGGAGATTTTCAGGCTTGATATCTCTGTGTACAACATTGAGGCTGTGAAGATACTTCAGTGCACTGGCCAGATTGTACACCATTGCACTGGCATCTCTCTCTGTATACTTCGTTGAAGAGGTGATAGCATCAAAAAGATCGCCCCCCTAGAGCAAGAGATCACAAATCAAAACAATTCAGTGTGATCACTATGCTAAAAGTGAACTCTCCAATGATTGATATGCCAATCTTTATCTCAAAGGAATCTGGATTGTATGTCTTCCAGAACTGCCATGACAAACATCTAGCCTCAGAAATGTTCTATGAGTGTCAAGTCATCCCTTTTCTAGAAATAGTTTAAGCATTCTATCACCTGTACACCAGTGGTGGTTCTTATCACTCTCACTGGTTCTCTCATGTTGCTCAAATTCTGTGATCATTCTTGACAAAGATGAGCATCTCTGTAAGTGTGAGACAAGTTTGGTTTTCAGATTATCCACCATGAATATTCATCACAGGTTTTCATACACGGTCTATGAACAAGCTAATTTGGTTAGCATGACAAACAGATTTGTTTGCCCTAAGGATAGGATTTGAGACCAAATACAAAGGATTAGAATGTCTACTGCTAATCAAGGCAGTCAAGACAATTTTCAAATCCATTTCCATAATAATTAGCATGTTACCCATGGAAGTCATGGCTTTAAAAATTGCCCAGTCTGGCTGTGGGTAAAAGTAAATAGGCTTTTCAATGTGCATACTTTTACCTACAGAATTTGAGTCCCCAGGACAGAGAAAGGAGGCAGGAGATTGAACAAGGTATATGATTATACAAAACTATATACATTTTGTGCTGAAAAAATGGGCATAAATCTTTGCAGATAAGATTGTGTTAGGCAATAAACAAAGCAAAAAATATCCATGCATTTTTGTTTTGATTTATGGTATAAATCTAGTGGGTAAAAAGTACCCATAAAGTTTGCATGTTGGTGCCCAGTTTTGATTTACCCCCTTCTGCTTATCAGTACCTTTTGAGTTCTCAGTCTTATTGAGCCTTGATAGCTGAGAACTGTAGAAAATTTCCTTTCTAAAATTCACATCTCTTTCAAGATTTTATTCTAGCTACTTCTGATTTGATAAAGATCTCTGAATCTTCCATGATCAAATATAACACATGGAGGCGGCACAGCACTGACAGCAAATGTCATGCAATCATGGTGAATACTCTGAAATGTTATGAACAAGCAGCAAGGAATGAGCATATAAAATATACTAGAGCTCTATTTTATCAACAAATTACGAGAACAAAGTAGATCATAGCAACTACCTTTAAAGTTCTGTAAATCATTCTCAGCTTGATGCGGAAACCCTGCACTATAGTCCAGTTCAAGTGCAGAATTTAAGACAAGTTTAATGCAGACTTTCTGCTCAGTTATGTTATAAAGCAAACAGCATGCAAATAAGCTCTACGAAAAACGTCTGCGCTAAACAGGGAAAGCAAGTTAGATACATGCGCACAGGGGTCTGCATTAGCATCACCTATACCTTGCATATATATGTTGACACACTGCCTAAAAAAAAGCAAATGCCATCTGAGGTGAAGTTTGACACTTTACTTCAAATGACCAAGGCCCAGATCCCCAATTGCTTGCCTGCTGACAATGGTGGCCTGATGGCCCCGTACCCCCCTCACCCGAAGCCTCTAAAAAAATGTCTCTGGTAGCCCAGAGGCCTCTATCCCTTACCCCACATACCTGACAGAACTAACTTTGGTGACTCAAGTGGGCACTACACCCCAAATCCCTTCTTCCATCCCCCCCCAGTAATCCCAGCCTCCTCAACCCTCCCTGTATCCTCTCTCATTGGGGGGTAGCAGCGATGTCCATATACTCCTGAGCCCATGCCACAATTTTGGAAAATGGCAGTGCCTGACTCCACCCAGTGCATTCCGGAATGCACCAGGCTGTAGACTGTGTGTGTGTGTGTGTGTCAGTCGTCAATAAAAGTTAAAATGCCTTATATGGCAGACTGATTCCCAAACCCCCCATAGTGCATCCTGACTGACCCTCTTGTTGTGCGTCCTAGGATGCACCATGATCAGGGGTCTTGGATTTGGGTCATCTGAGGTAAAATGCCAAATTTCACCTCAGATGATCCTTTTGTCCCCCCCACCCCTGCATCTTTATACCTGCCCATAACTGGCAGAGTGATCCAGCATTAAAAAAAAAAAAGAAAGAAAAAAACTATGTTAAAAAATAACTGCCCCGAAAGTTAACACATCAGGAGCAATTAAATATGCATTCCTTTGCATGCAATTAGCATGCCCACTGCGCTATGCTTTAGTGCAGTGATTTTGCTCAGGATTCTCCTGTGCTAGCTTGCTTTTTGCATTGGGAGCAAGTTCGTCATGTAACAAGAGATCCAACCTTCATCCCAACAACCCTAAGAATTAATCATATTGAGCTGGAAGTAAAATCAGAAGCCAAATATCTTGGTATATTGCTAGACCAGACACTAAACCTACGGTCACACATCAAGAGAACCACAACAACATACCACAAGATGAAGGTACTTCAAAACCTCTGCCCTCTACTCAACCCCAAGGATTTCAGATCATTTTTTCTATCCGTAACACCACCACATCTAGATTACTGTAATATAATATACCAAGGTCTTCTAAAAGAAGCTCTATACTCCCTACAAATGGCCCAATATACTGCGGCCCATATTATAGCCGGTGTCTCAAGAAATTAATGCATTACTGTTGTACTAAAGTACCTTCACTGGCTCCCAATCACACAAACATTATTTTATATATTTTATTCTATGTTTATTAAAACTTACTATACTGCTCTATACTGCATGGTACCAGAGTGGTTTACAGTCTAAAAACAACTTGAAGAAAGAAGCTACAATAAAATACAGGAAAGGATTGACAAAGTGACAAACAAGCAGAAGTGCTAAGTAGTCCAAACCCTTACAGCTCTTCAGGGTGTCCCCTGGAATACTAAGCTGAAATAATGTGTCTTAGCAGGGCTTTAAATGTCTTAAGAGACTGTTCTAAACGCAAAGAGTTAGAAGTGCATTCCACAAGGGAGGGGTGAGAAAATAAAAAAGCTGAGCAAAAAGAGCACTGGAAACCAGGAGAATGATCAGTGAAATAGAATTTTGCGATAGAAGTGTCCTTGATGGACAGTATTGGAGTGAGCAAAGAAGCCAAGCAGAGAGGGAAGCCTACGAGGGGGTACCCAAAAAAAACAGGAATAACATTGCCGTGGGCGGAGCTTGTGTAGTACGCACTTCTGCCGCTAGGCATGTATAGTGCAACTCATTGTCAGTTCAGTGCCGCCTGTGTTGTCGACCTGGCTTGTTCTGTTCATCTGCAGTGATTGTTTTTGCTAGCGCTGTTTTGTTCTTGTTTCTTTTTTTATGATGACAAGTTTAAGTGAACAACGTGCAGCTGTGAAATTTTGTTTTCTACTCGGTAAAAATGCTGCTGAAACTGTTTTAATGTTGAAAACAGCTTATCAAGATGACGCTATGGGAAAAAGTCAAGTGTACCAGTGGTTTGCTCGGTTTAAAAATGGCGACATGTCGATTGATGACAAACCTCGTTCTGGGCATCCATCAACTGCCCGAATCGACGAAAATATTGAAAGAATTAGAGAGCTTGTGCTCATAGACCGTCGACAGACAATTGATCAACTGTCAGAGATTAGTGGGTTATCTTGGAGCTCGGTTCAGCAAATTTTAACGGAAGATTTGGGAATGAAAAGGGTTGCTGCCAAGTTTGTTCCTCGGGTTCTGACTGACAAAAGGAACATCGAGTTGAAACATGTCGTGTTTTGAAACAACAGCTTGAAACTGATCCAGATTTTCTGTCAAAGGTCATTACAGGTGATGAGTCATGGTGCTATGGTTACGACCCAGAAACAAAGCAACAGTCAAGCCAATGGAAGACGTCATCGTCACCCCGTCCAAAAAAATGTCGTCAAGTCAAATCAAACATCAAAACAATGCTGATTTGCTTTTTTGATGCCAAGGGGGTAGTTCATTCAGAGTTTGTTCCCCCAGGTCAGACCGTCAATCAAACCTTTTATTTGGAAGTTTTAAGAAGATTGCGCAACAGTGTTCGTCAAAAAAGACCCAATTTGTGGCAGACAGTAGACTGGTTCTTCCACCACGACAACGCACCTGCACACACAGCCATCTCTGTTAGACAGTTTTTGGCTAAAAATGGCATGTTCCGCTGCCCCACGCACCTTACTCGCCTGACCTGGCTCCGTGCGACTTTTTCTTATTTCCACGCATGAAAAGGGGCATGAAAGGACACCGATTTGACAACATTGAAGAAGTCAAGAAAAAAAGGAGGGAGGAGCTGTCAGCCATTTCTAAAGATGACTACAAAAAATGTTTCGAACAGTGGAAGCACCGGTGGGACAAATGTATCAGTTGTAAAGGAGAGTATTTTGAAGGGGATAAGGTTGTTTTGTAAAGAATTAGAAATAAATAGCTTTAAAAAAATAATTCCTGTTTTTTTTGGGTACCCCCTCGTATGTGAAGAGCCTTGTGAACCAGAATGAGAACTTTAAAACGAAAGCGATATAGGAGAGGTAATCAATGGAATTTATAAAGAAGGGGGGAAAATGTGGTAGCAACAGGAAGCATTGCCCAAAAGATGAACCGATGTGTTCTAAATGGCTTTACAATTGTCAAGACAAGAAATCACCAAAGTGTGAATTGGTGAATGCAATGTATTGGAAGAAAAAAATGGCCTCACTGAGTGAATCTGACAAAGTGAAATGAAAGCAGAGCAAACCGAACCAGAAACATCCGAGTCAAAAGAAAGTTGGAAGTTAAAAATGACCCCCAGATGTGTTGGTGAGGAAACCAGCAGAATAGGATCACCTGGAATGTGAGGCCTGAAAGTAGGTATAAGGGAGCCTTTGGTAACCCAAAGAGCTTGCGACTTCTCAGGGTTCAGTTTAAGATGATGGTTCTCCAACCAAATTGCAGCTGAAGTAAGGCAAGTGTTAAGAGAGGTGAGGTCAGGTGAGAAAGGAGGGGAGGAGTAGTGAATGAGGAGCACATCATCTATGTAGCAGAAAACCGAAATTCCCAGGTCCTGTATCAAAGAGAGAAAGGGAGCAAGAAAAATGTTGGAAAGAGTAGGTGACAAAATAGAGCCCTGGGGAACTGCACAAGGAACTGAAACAATTCTACAGATGTCGTCTTTCTATAGTGGACTTGAAAGGAATGACCTTCCAAAAAAGATGAAAACCAACTGAGAACGTTGTCACAAAGACCAATTTCAGACAAATGCTTCAGCAAAAAGAGGATGGCTAGTGGTATCGAAGGCAGCAGACAGATCTAGGGGGACCAGCAGTGCCAACTCATGGGCATCGAAATGATTATGTAGGTCACTAACCAGAGCAGTTACAGCCGACTCAGTACTATGGTACAAACAGAAACCTGACTGTCTAGGGTGAAGAATATTTGTCTTGAAAATAAAGTCCAAAAGTTGTAAAAAGATTGCCTTCTCAATCACTTTGGAAAGAAATGGTAAATTAGCTATTGGGCGATAGTTGCTAGGTAAGGAAGGGTCTAGTGATGACTCCTTCAGAACAGGGCACAGTATAGCAAGCTTCAAGGAGGAAGGAAAGTGGCTAGACAATAAGCTATGATCAACTAAAGGGCAGAGAAATGGCAATAGTTCCAGGTTACTTAACCAGAGCCAGGAAGATTGAATTGGATCCAGGGAGTATTAAGTGGGCCTAAGCAAAGTCAATAGTTTCTCAATTATTGTAACCAAGCTCATTAAATGAGGACCAGAAGCTAGGAAAAACAAGAGGAGGAGAGCTCAAGGCAGAATCTGTGGAAGCTGGAGTAGGGAACCCATTATGAATAGCAAGGATGTTAGACTTTAAAAAATCCGCTAACAAATCTGCTGATGGAAGTTCTGCCAAGGAGCTATCCTGCTTCTGAAAAGGAAAGTTGTTAAAGAATGTTTTGATGGCATCAGGAACAATTTGTGGCATCGGGAAAAGCCCCCTGATGCCATCAAAATACTGTCAGGGCCGGTACCCCGACAATAAAGAATCCCTTGTGGCCCAGCACCCCCCCCCCCCCGACAGTATTTTGATGGCATCGGGAAAAGCTCCCAATGCCATCAAAACACTGTCGTGGGCTGGTGCCCCGGCAGAAAGTAATCACCTGGTGGTCTAGCGGCCCCTGTACCACCACCTCCAAGTAAAATAAAAGTAAATCCTGGTGGTCTAGCGGCACATAGATCCACCCCCCTCCGTACCTTAAAATAGGTGGGAGTCCTGCATATGTACTCCCGCTCTGGTCTGCCATCTTGTAAAATGTCGCATCTGGCCCCCGTGCGGTGCATCCTGGGATGTGCCAGGTGAAGTCAGACTGCCATATAAGGTAGACTATGCCTTAGAAGGTGGGGGGTTCAAGGGCCTCTAGACCACCAGGATTTCACTTTTATTTTATTTGGGGATGGGGGGTACAGGGGCCGCTAGACTACCAGGTGCTTACTTTCTGTCAGGGCACTGGCCCCCGACAATGTTTTGATGGCATCAGGGGCATTTTCCGATACTGTGATCATTCCCGATGCCACCAAAATACTGTCGGGGGGGGGGGGGGGGCTGCTGGGCCACCAGGGATTGTTTTTTGTCGGGCACGTCCTCCGACAGTATTTTAATGGCATCAGGGGCATTTCCCAATGCCTGATCATCTGAGGAGGAGAAGATTTAGGCATCGGGGAAGGCACCAGGTGCCATCAAAATACTGTCGGGGGCACATATGTTAGAGGTTAACGTCCACTCAGACTATGCAGTAAAAATTTTGGCGCTATGGCTGGTTGCGAATTCCCCTACACCTATTGAGTGTAGCCACGATTTGCGTACCAGACAAGTTCACTAAAATATATTTAAATAATTAAAATTCATTTAAATAGATTTAAATACACGCGGCATTAGTTGGGTGCTAATTTTTCTGTTGGTGTTTACGTCTGTTTTCTGCATTTAAAGGATCATAAAGTGTGCTTAAAAGTGGCGTTATGGGCTTGTAAAGCCTGCGCTAGCTTTCTGCATCGGCCTGATAGTATCGTGATGATACGCCTTACAGAGCTGAAGGGCATAGGGAGTCCTGAGTTTATGCCAGGAGCACTCAGCCTGCCTGGTTTGCTAGAATGCATCTTCAAGATCCTACATTACTAAACAGCAACTAGCTTTCAAGCCCTAATACATAAAGCCCCTGACTCTAGGGCAAGATGATGCACAAACCTTCTCGCCATCCCACTCTTAAGGGCAAAAAGCAGTCAAGAAACCTGCAATACAGCATTCACCTTATTCACCTTATAATTACTATCTGGAACTCTCTCCCAGATGACCTCAGATCTTGTGAAACTGTCTCTTAACTATGCAAGAGACTGAAAACATATCTGTTCATAGAATACTTTGGGACAGACACTAAGTAATTACTATACATCTTGTCAAATGTCACGGTATTTGTAACAGTTATGCCTGGGATACTAACACTAATTTGTTGAAGGAGCCAATTGTACCCTGTCCCTGTTCCATGTAAGTTTAAATTTAAATTTCATGTTAATTGTAACCGCTTTGACTTAAGTATAAAACGGTACATAAAAGGAGTTAAATAAATAAATAAGATCAGTGCGAGAAAACTCAGTGCTAGAATATGGTGTAGTTTAAGATATTGAGGCCTGTCTTCTATAGTTCATATTAAACAGCTTTGTCACGTTATAGTTAACACACAAAAACAAAGAGCGCAAAATATATTGTATGTGTTCATGGAAGACCAAAACAAAATCAGCTAGGATCATTATTTTCTAATAATTTATCTATCTACTGGATGATTCAAACAGCTCAAAATTTACAGAATCATAGCTCTTTGAAGACTTTTAATTATGCCTATAAGCTTACAAAGAATTCTGTCCTTGATGAATTCTTCCACAGTTTCACATGATCCTCTTCCAGCATATGTAAGAACCTGACTGAACTACAGTAGCTCCATACATCTGTTCAATGCTGAATGCTAGCCTTTATGAACATACTGTCTCAAAGTGTTGGAAAAAGGCTAGAGTTAGACCCCTATTAAAAAACAAAACAAAACAGATGAATGAGGCAGACCTACCCTATTATAGGAACAAAAGTAAAAACCAAAGGGACAACCCCACAAAAAATGACCAGAAAAAAGAGCAGGGGAACCAATAAATGAGATAATATCCATATATAGTAAAATATTAGAAAGACATTAAAAAACATATAAACATACTGATCATTTAGGATGCCAATATATAAAATAAAGAACATGGAGTGGAGGAGTAGCCTAATGGTTAAGAACACTGGCTTGGGAACCCAGAGACCAGGGCTCAATTCCCACTAGCACTCCTTGTGGCCTTGGGCAAGTCACGTAACCCTCCATTGCCTCAGAAAAATCCAAGTTATCAATGTCCCTGTTTAATGTACATTACCAAGTTTAAGTTTCAATGTAAACCACTTTGATTGAAATGATAAAGCGGTATATAAAACCTGTTAAATAAACAAAATAAATAAAAATGTATTGTTAGTCACTATAGTTTTCTTAATGTTTTTTTGTGTTTTTGACAAGTAATAATCAAAAACTGTATATTTTATTTATTTATTTAGCTGTATCTATATACCGCTTTTCACAGGGTCAAAGCGGTATACCTTATGTGGGGCTGGTGAATCATGCGACATATGAAGTGCAAGTGTGTATCGGTATAATAACCAACATATATTTACACATCTCTAATACAAACATAAGAATCAAAATTGCCTTTAGGGAGTTTTTAGTATTGTTTGGAAAAGCACAATCATCAATATTGAAATGGTTTAGGGTTTGGTAAGACAATAGTGCAATAGTATAGAAGATTTGCTGTCAATATAGTTTCATTGGTAGGACCAACTATTATAAAAATCTTTTTCATAATTTATGATAGGGAACAGCTAATGTACTTAATACGGTGCCTCTAAGAATTAGTCAAAGTAGACAAATACTGAGTGTTGATATATGATAATACGTAATGTGCCAAAACGTCTCTCTTCAATGGTTTTTATATAGGTTGCATAAATATGGTATCTAATTATGATAAACACAGGCATGGGAATTCTATATAGGACATACTTGGTGTGAGATGAACGTTCAAAGGGCAACATGCCATAAATAGATGCAATTATGGAACTGGGTCTGGGGACGTCCAGGGCAAGAGCAAAATAGAATGGCAGACATGTGGTGGAATGGATGCACAGGCCAGACGAGGCAGCCACACATCCATTCCATGGGTAATATAGCGATGAGGATGACCAGGGCGCCATCCAGTAACATGGGCCCATGGACGTTCAGGTGGCAGCAACAATGCACAAGCACATACAGTCACACAGGGGCAGAACACGGACTCGTGGAGCAGGTGGCACAATAACCAGCAGGCTGATGAACTTTACCTGTGTGGAGACTAAGAGCCTCTGCTGGCTGGTGCTTGCAAATGAGGAAGCATTATACCCCCCATGTGGGGTGATGAGCCAGCTGGTGGGAAGTGCTCACCAAATGGCAAATCTACCAGATCCTGCACCAATAAGTGTAGCAGAAGAGATGAGGTGTGGGCAGCAGCACTTGCAGGAGGACAGATGGTGGCGAGCAAATGGGGTGGCAGATGAGCAGAGAGCAGATACAAGAGGGCATTTTCCAGATGACAAGGGGGGTGGGGGCAGAGAAAGAGCAGTTGTGCAGAGCCAGCAGAGCAGTGGAATGGCAGAGGTGGAAACAGATCAACGGGGCCAGTATGTGTGACTGACAGATGGCAGGTGAAAAGGGAAGGGATATATTAACAGTGTCATGTCCATCCGCAGGCACTACAGGATGAGCAGCAGTACTGAGGCATTCATGTCCACTTCAGGATCACCAGGAGGAAGAGGCCACAGCTCCTGGAGTGGTTGCGGCACTAACTGTTGGAGCGGCAAGGTAAGGGACATGATGCATGAGCACAGGCAGCCAGTTCCCTAGGGTGTGTCCATGGCATGGCATAGCAGCTACACAGGGAAGTGCTATAGTGGCAGACAGAAGTGACATCTGTGGTGAGAAGATGTGCAAGTGGCAGGTTGGGGAGCAATAGCAAAGGGTGTCCCCCTCGACCTTGCAAATATAGATGATACAGAGGCAGTGGCACAAACACTAGATGAGCTAGAGGAAGAACCACATGAGGCTACAGAGCCAGTGGGTATGGAGGTGGCCATGGATACAGTATAGGGGGCTCCGAACAGCATCTGCAGCGGCTGCCTTATCATAGATACCTTGCACAAGGAGGAGGCAGCAGAGAACCCATAGGCCACCACCACACCACACCACAACTGCAATCCCCACAGGCCTATGGAGAGCTCACTGCCCTTGCCCTGACAGCAGAACGCTGATGAATTGGAATGGATGGGGCAGGGGGGGACAGGTGATGGGGTGGGGGCAGGGACTGGCTTCTGTGAGGACTAGGGGTGAGGGGAAAGGGGAGGAGGAAGGGGAGGAGATGAGGTGGAAGGAGCTTGGGGCGGAGAGAGAGGTTGGGAGGGGGAGGACATAAGTAGGAGGGAGGGGTGTGCAGGGGTGGTTGCCACTGGCAGCACCACTGTGTCACAGCTTAGAGGCTGTAGCACAGTGAAAGCTCCCATTGGCAGCACTCCAGATGTCCCAGCATGAAACCTCCCTGGGCTCCAGTGAGCATGATATCATGCTGCACCTGCAGGGCCCCAGGCATGAGATGCAGCAGAGCTTTGCTGCCATTGCCTGGGCCCAGGAACTTATGGGGAACATCTGGAGGGCCTTAGGACAGGGATGCAAGCCCTGACACAGGCAGTGTTGGGCCTGCGGGACTCCATCTCCATCCCGATTGTGCCCGCACCCAGGGGGGAGGGACTGAGGTAGGAGGGAAGGATCCATTGTCTTTTGAAAGAATGACTGCTATGTCAGTTAAATAAGTGTTTGGGTTTGTTCCATACAAACATTGTGTCTGTGTCATTTATCACCCCCTACAGTACCTGCATGCCTCATATAGCAAAATGAAAACTATCTTGTGATGGGGTGTGAGCGAACTGACATCTTTCATAAGATCGCAGCATGCAAAGGCTGATCACATCAGCCAGATCTCAGACACCCTCTTTCACATATAGGTCTTCTAGTCTCCTATCTAACCCAACTGTGGGAGCTCCTTGGCAATGAGCCCCTGCCCTTCATTCCACTATCTCTGCACCAACCCAAACAGATGACAGAAGCGCAAAGACTCGGCCTTGTGAGACCCATGAGCCATCAAACAGCAGTATTCTGGGCGCACCACCACAGGGCACAGGCTCCCTCCCTAAGATTTCCCATTTTCATGCTGCCAGTGGACAGGGTGGTTGAGGGGATGGGGGATGAGGAGAGCAGCTCTTTGGAGTCCCCCAACCATGGTCAAGATGCCTCAGTCATCTCTATACAGTCCTTACCCATCCCTGAGGGACAGGGCAGGAGGGGGCATGGAAGGAGGGGAAGGGGCAAGGGCAGAGGGAGGCAGGCAATGTAGGCATGCTACCTGGGTGGAGTGTAGGTATGTGTGTTGGCAGAAGCTGGGTGTAGTGGAAAAGGAGCGCACAGTTTGTGATAGGGTGATTTGTTGTCCTGGGGGCCCTTGGGAACATCCTTCCCACTGGGGCTATGGGCTAGTGCAGCAGTATAGGATAGGGCCAGTGGGGGATGGTAATGGCATCCTGGGGGGCCATGGTGGTGACAGAGGATGCTGTGTGGCATTGGTATGCAGGTGCTGGCTGTGTGGGGCGCAGATGGGCAGGATGGAGTGAGAGGTATGTTTGTACCTCTACATGACAGCTAGCTAATAAAAACATACCTTATGCAAAGTGGGTCTGGATTAGTCTGTTCCTTGCTCCCTTTCCCTGTCAGTAGGACTGCGAATTGACATCTGCACCACTGTCTATGCCTTGTTCTGGTGTCATCCTCCTCTTGTGCGCCTCCTCTTTGCCAGGTTGTGTAGCATGCACATGCCATGAAGATTTCGCAGACCTTCTGCAGACTGTACAGAAGCTCACCCCCTGACCTGTCCAGACACCAAAAGTGTGTTTTCAGCTGCCCGAATGTTCTTTATAATAAAACAAGAGGTCTTGTTGGCCCAGTTACAGTGCTCCTCTGCCTCATTGTGGGGGTCATCAGCCAGCTCCTCAGTGGGTAGCCATGATCTCTTTCAGAAGGGGACATGGGGGCGGGAAGAGAGGGAGTGTATTGAGTAGCCTACATCGAAGATGGTGCTGTCACTATCCCTGCTGCAGCACATCCACAATGCCATACCTGCCATGGGATTTGCAATGCTTATCGGCCTTGGATCTTCCCTGGTCTGACCACCACTGTATTTTTTTCACCTTGCAAGCACACCTGAGAAGTCCATCTTCCGCTGCTGACCGCTCTCCTGCTGCCCGTCACTCTGTCTTGCAACATTACCTTGCACACCCTTGAGCTCTTTCCATCTTCCGACACCATCCTCTTCGACAACTTTGTCTCCCTCTTGATTGATGCCCAGGTCCAATCGTGGCACTCCACATTATCCACTGCCCTTGATAAGATTGCCCTGCTCTGCTTCCAGTGCATGCTGGCTAAACCCTCTCACCCGTTGTATCGCGATGGCCTCCGTCTCCACCACAGGAATCTCTGCCATGCTGAATGAGCATGGAGAAAGCACACTTTCCCCCAGTCACTCCAACACTTCAAACACCTGCATCGCCATTACCATCTCCTAATCCAAAACGCAAGAGAGCCTACTATACCAATCTTATTTTATCTTCCCTCAACTCAGCTTGTAAACTTTACTCCTTTCTCAAATCCCTTTCCAGACATACGATCACCTGACTCCCCTCACTTGCTGTCGCCTCTCCTAACCCAGACCTTCTCGCTAATCATATGTGGAACAAAGTTTTGACCCTTCATGCTACTTTCTCAAATTGCCCCTCCCCTCTCTCGTCTAGCCCCCCTAGCTCCCCTCCTTCTCCCTCCTCATTCCTCACTCATGCTTGGTCTACTTTCTGTGCAATTTCTTTAGCTGAATTACTCATGTCCTCCTCCCACAAGACCACTTGTCGCTCTGACCCTATCCCTTTGTCCTGGCTGACAGAACCCTTCTTGGCCCTACTGCCTCCAATTCTTTCCATCTTCAATAATAATTTGACCTCTGGCACCTTCTTCACTCTTTGAAAACACCCTTTGATCCGGCCTATTCTGAAAAATCCTTCTCTTGACCCCTCTTCACTTGCTCTCAACTCTCCCATTCTTGTCAAAAATACTTGAGAACCTAGCCTGCCCACCTCGATGCTACACACTCCCTGCACCCTCATCAGTCTGGATTTCACCCCAGTCACAGCACAGAAACTAATTCTTCTCTCTTTCTTGAATGAAATATACGAATCTCACGACTGAGATAACATTTCTCTAGCAGTTTCTTTGCATCTCTTGTCTGCCTTCGACCTTGCTGATTGTGCCACTTTCCTCTCCCACCTTCACGACTTTGGTGTTTGTGGCACTGTTCTATGCTGGTTTTGTTCCTTTCTTTCACACAGGTCATTCTCTGTCCTTTCTGGTTCCTTATCATTCCCTTCTTTCCCACTCCCATGCAATGTCCCCCAGGGTTCGGTAGTGGTACCTCTTCTTTTCAATATCTTTATGATCTCCCTCACTCACCTGGTTCAGCAACCCGGCGTCTTGGCATACTATTATGGTGATGACATCATTCTTCATCACATTGATCTATCCGCCCGACCTCTCGCCACTGAACACTTGCCCCTCTCAAATTTCCACCTGGATATCTGACATCTTCCTTCTCCCTATTTGCTCCAGCCTATGGAATGTACTTCTGAACAATTTCCATGCCATTGATGACCTAATGAGCTTCCAAAGAAAATTAAAAAACACAACTTTTTCTGGACTATTTCATTAATGTAACATTACCACACAACTAATGACTATCATCCCAACATACCGTCACCTCACCTCATCTTCCCCTCCCCTGCCTCCCTCCCACTCCCTGCCCTCCCATTTTAACATATGTTAATACATTCAATACTCCATTGTAATTCTCAGTTACTTAGTTAACTTGTTTATACAGCTTGTTCTTGGTATCATGTTATATGTTCCTTGTTCCATGTAAAGCACTGTTGAGCTATGTTGTTATATGTAAACTCATACTCAGATACAGTGGTATAGAAAATTAGCTAAATAAATAAATTTTGCAAAAACAGCAGCTATCTGCTACCTGCTAGTGTCCCCCTCTCTTGCCCCTACACTCCCGGAGTCCACTATTCCACTGGTTTACGCCCTTCGCTACCTGGGTGTGATTCTGGATTCCTCCCAGACCTTCTAGGCTCACCTCTCCTCTCTTGTTCATAATTTGTTCCTCTCCCTTCATCAGATTCGTGCGGTACATCCTTTTCTCTCTCCCTCCTCTTTGACCACTCTTCTGCTAACTCTCATCATATCAAACTTGATTACTGCAACATTGTATTCATGGGTCTTCCGCAATATCAACTTCACAGCCTACAGCTTATACAAAACACGCCAACCGAATCCTTGCCCACGCCTCTCACTTTGACAATGTAACCCCCTTTTTGATCTGCTTTCACTTGCTTCCGCTCAAGTTCTGTATTTAGTTTAAACTTCTTACCCTGGTCCACAAAGCTCTACACACCGGCACCCCCAGATACTTCTCAGACACCTTGTGTCTCCATTCTCCTTACCATGTTCGCCGCACCATTCATGCCAATCATTTCACCTTCCCTCTGCTTCAACAGCTCGGTTAGAATCTACCTGTACTTCTGCCTTTTACTTTCTTGGACTAGCCTCATGGAATGTATTACTCACCGATCTTTGCCTCGAACTCCCTTACCTGTTCATGCTTTGTAGGAGATCTAGGCTGGGATGTCTGGTTGCTGCACCCGGCACATCCAGGATGCTATATGAAATATGCTTTGGACGTCTATATCCTTGCTACACCCTAACTGTGCCCCAGAACACCCTCATCCACACATCCATGGGGTCATAAAGATCCAGCCAATTCTGTAATCTCTCTCTATATATCCCTGCCTTTCACATGTCCACATTACTCATTTTGGACATCCAAGCCACATCCATCACTTGTAAAATTACCCTAATAATGAATACATCTTTTAGGTTGGCAGTATTTGATAAGTTTTATACATACTTGAGCAGTTTTTTCATTTATATATATGTTTTTTCATTTTTGTATATATGTTATCTTTATTAAACTGGTCCGCAGCTTTGTTTGTTCAATATATATGTACATGTATTTTAATAGATTATGATTTATACTTTTTATGTGTCCCCTATAAGCAATTTTATGATTCTTGATTTGTTTATTTTTCCAAGTATGCATTGGCTATTATAGTACACATTATATCGATATGCACTTGCACTTCATTTATCGCATGATTCACCTGCTCCATATGGGTTTACAGTTTTTGATTATTACTTGCATCAAAGACACAAAAAACATTAAGAAAACTATAGTGACTAACAATATATTTTTATGTTCTTTCTTTCTTTTATGATCTGGTGCCCTAAATGGTTGGTATGTTTATATACTTTAATAGTTTACTGTATATGGATACTGTCGTGTTTATATGTTTATATTGTTATATTTTAATATGTATTTATGTAATAAAGTGCCTCTGATACAGACAATTTCTGCTGAAACACGGCCATGTCTGACATAATAAATGTCTGTCTCCAATCTTCCTTTTTAACACTAAATAAGAAAAAGCAATTTCACCCCAACTTATTGACTACTTAGTGAATGTATTTCATCTCGGGCAATTTGTGTTCTACTTCTTTCACAGCGCAGAATCTATATTCCTATTATGATTTGTCAGGGCTGCACTTTCAGTAATTATAAATCTCAGTTTGGTAGATCATTTATTGTCCTTTTGCTTATGTGATCTGGGCTTGTAAGCTACAGCATTAAAATGGTTCCATTCGTTTTTGACCAATTGTTCTTCTATTGTAGAGTGGAAATCTGCTCCTTCTCAGTTTCATCCTCTGGACTGTGGGCTACATTCAGGGTCTATCATTGCACCCATACTATTTAATAGCAGGCCGATATTCAAAGCTGTTTATCTGGTTATCAGGCCCTGCTAACTGGATAAACCCCACTGAGAGGGATATTCAGCAGAACTAAACAGACAGTGCTATTGAATATGCACTCTGACTGCCCTGGCACTCTCCATAGGTTGGTCGAGGGCAGTCCCAGCAGAAATCTGGTTAGTGGCACTTTTCAGTCTGCTAACTAACTGGATTAGTAACTTCATAAAGTTAGAACGAGTCAATGGCTATCCTAACTTTATGCAGATTTGCTATCTGGTTAGCAGCTGAATATCACTGCTAACCGGACAGCAAATACGATTGGCAGCAAAACTGGATATTCAGTGCTGGACAAGCTCTGACGTTGGAGGGGACACCCAACTAGTCTGTTACACTTACCCTTTGTTTCCTGATCTGACTAAATACTTGCTCAAAGTGTTGCAGAGTGGCTTTCAAACCAGAAATTAAATCTGAACCCACTTAAGTTGGAAAACTTTAATTTATGGTCTTCCGATTCTACTGAAAGAAACTGTGACTATCTTAGGAATAGTTATTAACTACGTAATTCAACTTGTCAGACGGATGCCTGGGTGAGAATGTTCACAGTCTTGGCAAAGGCATATATTAATATGATTTGCAAGGGATTGTGGAAAATATAGTCCATTCACACCAGACACAGCCGTTCACAATAATTAGTTGTGCTTGAGTGTAAAGCCAATAAGATATTTATTTATGGGGTTATTTCTCCCAACACAGATATGCTTGGTAGCACATAAAACAGGATACAGTCAAACCTCGGTTTTCATTTGCCCCGGTTTTCATACGCTTCGGTTTTCAACGTCTTTTCTGACTGAGATTTTGTCCCGGTTTTCATGCATTGCTTCGGTTTTCAACGTCTTTTGACTGAGATTTTGTCCCGGTAGCAGGGAAGAAAAGCTGTCAACGTAAGCAGGAGATGTTGCATGAATGTGGGAGGCAGTTCTTTCTCTTGCAGGGTACGTCTGAAGCTATATCATTAAGATTTTCTGCCATTCTGAAGCATTGAGCAGATAATGTAAAGGTATTTTAATGGACTGAATTCAATGTGATTCCGAAGAGAGCTGGGCACAGCAGCTTGTCAGGGGTGGCTAAGGCCAGATGTTAACATACTGTACTGTACTGTACTTAGCTTGCTTTCAGTGATGTTAAATGTTCATTTATCCATTTCATTAGTCATTTATATTTATTTCTCATTGTTTTCTGTATGTAAAAATATAGTTATTCTCTATAAAATGTATTTTTTGTGAATATTTTTGGGTGTCTGGAACGGATTAATTGGATTTACATTATTTCTTATGGGAAATATTGCTTCAGTTTTCATACGTTTCGGTTTTAGTCAGACTTTTTCGAACGGATTAATCATGAAAACCGAGGTTTGACTGTACTTGCTTTCAGTGTTAAACTTAGAAAAACAAAATCAGGAAAACAACAGCTGAACTTGTCAGGCAATCAAATCAAAAGAATAAAGACCAGGATGGTAACAGAATGGTCTTTTCTGTAGACTTTAGCTAATACTTCCTTAGCAATGCTTCAAACAACAAGCAAAACCCACAAAGAAGGGAAAAACTGTTCTTTTCAGGTTAACTTCTTATATCTTCACACATAGATTCAGCAGTGATTCCCTCAGAGCTCACAAGCAATTAGGTAAGGCTCAATTGCTAGCAGTTATCCAGCTGAAACCCCTTAGCTGGCTTACTTTCTACTGCCTGGCTCAAATCCTACTCAGGAGCTTTTCTGAGTAGATTTAAAGAACAAGTTTGTATTTCTTTGTGATGGTTGTTGTACTTTGTAACAGTAAATTACCAAAGGAGTTTAGACAGAGAGCAATCCATGTATTCACAGCCTGTATCTATAACCGCTCCCCCTTCTTCAACAATCATGGGTTCAATATCATGGATTGGCACAGAGGAATTTCTCAATGGAGCACTCTCAGGAGAATACCTCTTTTCCTGCTGTCTTTCAAGGGTATAGCTAGGGCATAGATCAGTGTTCATACCTGAGCTTCCATTGCTGTTAGAGTTCATCAGAGACTTTTGGCAAAACTAAAGAGTCATGGGATAGGAGGCAGTGTACTATTGTGGATCAGGAACTGGTTAAAAGATAGAAAGCAGAGGGTAGGGCTAAATGGCCAATTTTCCCAATGGAGAAAGGTGAATAGTGGTGTACCCCAGGGATCTGTGCTGGGTCCGCTGCTTTTTGACATATTCATAAATGACCTGGAAAGTGGAATAACGAGTGAGGTTATCAAATTTGCAGATGACACAAAACTATTTAAAGTTGTTAAAACCCAAGAGGATTGTGAAAAATTGCAAGAGGATCTTGATAAATTGGAAGACTGGGCATCAAAATGGCAGATGAAATTTAATGTGGACAAGTGCAAGGTTATGCACCTAGGGAAGAACAACCCAAACTATGGTTACATGATGCAAGGTTCCACATTAGAAACCACCACCCAGGAAAATGATTTAGGCGTCATTGTGGATACCATGTTAAAACCCTCGGCCCAGTGTGCAGCGGCAGCCAAGAGAGCAAATAGAATGCTAGGTATGATAAGGAAGTGAATGGAAAATAAAACAAAAGATATTATAATGCCTCTATATCGTTCCATGGTGAGACCGCACCTTGAATATTGTGTGCAATTCTGGTCGCCGTATCTTAAAAAGGATATAGCGATTTTAGAAAAGGTTCAGAGAAGAGCCACCAAAATGGTAAAGGGGATGGAAGGATACTCCTATGAGGAAAGGCTAAAAAGGTTAGGGCTCTTTAACCTGGAAAAGAGACGGCTGAGGGGAGATATGATAGAAGTCTATAAATTAATGAACGGAGTGGAACGGGTAAAAGTAGATCGATTGTTTACGTTATCAGAATATAGAAAGACTAGGGGACATGCAATGAAGCTACAGGGGAAACTATTTAAGACTAATAAAAGAAAATATTTTTTCACTCAACGTGTAATCAAACTCTGGAATTTGTTACCGGAGGATGTAGTAAAGGCTGTTAGTGTAGCTGGGTTTAAAAAAGGTTTGGACAAGTTCCTGGAGGAAAGGTCCATAAACCATTATTAAGAAGTGACCGAAGATATCAATGCTTGACCCAGTACAAGCATTGTGGAACTTGTGTCTCTTGGGGAAACTGCTAGGTACATATGACCTAGATTGGCCACTGTTGGAAACAGAATACTGGGCTTGATGGACCTTGGTCTGACCCAGTATGGCATATCTTATGTTCTTATGTTCCTCTCTAAATAGCCTGGCCAGTATGTAGTCCAGTTCTTATGTCCAGCCTTCCAATCCAGATCCCTGGACACTGGGTCTCTCTTCACATACCTTCTGGCACGGGTCCTAGGGTCCCTTCCAAGTGCAGCCGTCTCCCTCACAGGTACCGTCTGGAAGTTCCTAGCTCTGCAGCACCATTCCTCTGGCTTTCCCCAGTCCAATGGTGTAAGCTTGCCTTTGGAATGCCTTCCAGTATACGTACTGCTCTGGATTCCTTTAGACCTCCCAAATGCTTTTCTCTTCTTTCTTCCAAAGGGTTTCTTGCCCTCTCTGTCCGTCCGCTCTGGCTTCTGCTTCTGATGATCCTCCAGATGATGAAGCTGTCCAAGATCATGAAGATGTCGAAGCTGAATCTGAGGATCTCCCAGATGAAACTGAGGATAATTCTCTGTAGAATAAACTCTACCTTTATTCTGCTTAGATGAGTGCTCCACCCTAGCACCGCGCGCAGCTGTGCTGAATCAGGCCCTGCCCTTTGAGATGAGTGCTTGGGGATTACCTCATAGCCCTCCTGATTGAACACACGTTTCCCCACTTCAGCTCCTCTAATGGCTGTTGGAAACCTGGTGCATTCTGGGACTGGTAGTCTTTTATGGAAAAATTCTGTTTTCTTATTTCTACCAGAACTGACAGGTTGCTTGTTCAGAGTCACTTCACCTTTTCTATAGCTCCTTCCTGAGCTATGATAAGCTTCCTTATCACAAACTTTAGAGTTTCTTATCTAAACATTAACTAAGGTGTTTCTTCTTAAGGAAGATTCAAATACTTAGAAAAATAGAGCGATCTTCAACTTCTGCTGCACTCCCTGGTTTGTCTTACGACATAATGACTGAGACAACTAATTAATTTGTGTTTATATGTTTAATTGTCGTGTTTATATGCTTATATTATTATATTTTAATATGTATTTATGTAATAAAGTGCCTCTGATACAATTTCTGCTGAAACACGGCCATGTCTGACATAATAAAGGTCTGCACGCCACCGCCGAGGGAGATCAAAGGGCAGCGGCCCTTTAAAGCGGCGTGCTCCATCGGAGGAGCCAGAGCACGCCGCCGCCAAGGGAGATCAAAGGACAGCAGCCTTTTAGGGCACGCCCACGCCTGAGGGCCTTGCCCGAGGGCTCTTTGGCGTGGCCCTTAGGCGCAGGCCCGGGAGTGCTCTGGTGTGAGCTGTGAACCCTGCTCCTCCTAATTCATCGCAGCTGCCTGGAGCTGACCCTGGAACTGGGTAGGCACGATCGCTCCTCCACACGTCTCACACTTCTCCCCCTGACCCCTACCATCTCGCCAACACCACCTTCCTTCAAGCAACTCTCCTTGACTTGCTGCCCACGGCTGGCATTGATCTCTCCTTCCATTATCCGCCTCATACCGGCTACCCATTGTCTGCTTAGTACTGTTACCTACTGCCTGCTTAGAGCTGCTAACCATTATTTGCACTGAACCGCTACCCACTGTTTGCCTAGACATGTTCTCACTGCTTGCACTGAACTGCTACCCAGTACTTGCACAGAACTGCTACCCATTACTTGCTACCCACTGTTTGCCTAACCTGTTGCACACTGCCTGCACTGAACTGCTACCCAGTACTTGCACTGAACTGCTACCCAGTACTTGCACTGAACTGCTACCCATTATTGCCTGAACTGCTACCTATTATTGTTGCTTAGAGCTACTACCTATCGTTGCTCGTACTGTTACCCATTATTGCTTAGATCTGCTACCCATTATTGCCTAGACCTGTTTCCCAGTGTTGCGTAGAACTGCTTCCCAGCGTTGTACAGTACTGCTACCCAGTGTTGCTTAAAGCTGCTACCTATTGTTGCTTAGAACTGCTACCCATGGTCGCTTTGAATTGCTACCTATTGTTACATAGAACTGCTTCCAGTGTTGCTTTGAACTGCTACCCATTATTGCTTATAGCTACTACCTATTGTTGCTTGAACCACCACCTATTTTTGCTTATAACTGCTACCCATTATAACTTACATCTGCTACCCTTTAGTGCTTAGAACTGCTACCCATTAGTGCTTAGAACTGCTACCCAGTGTTGCCTTGGACTGCTACCCATTAGTGCTTAGAACTGCTACCCAGTGTTGCCTTGGACTGCTACCTATTGTTGCTTAGAACTTCTACCCGTTGTTTGCTCAGATCTTGCTGCCTACCCCCATGGCCCCATATCTCATTGTCCTCCTCTCCCTCATCCTCCCCAACTGTCTCCCCTCCTACCAACACCCTCCCTCCTCTCCCCCTACACTCCTCACTCGTTCTTCCACTCTTTCCCCTAACCTAGCATCTACCTTCCTTACTTCTCCCTCCACTCTTCCCCCTAGCCTAGCATCTGCTTTCGAGCCTCTCCACACTATCCCCAGCACTTACTCAGCCCCCCTCTCCACCTTCCTCACTTCTCCCTCCATTCTGCCCCCTACCCTAGCACCCACTCTTAAGCTTCTCCACACCATCCCCTGTCTCTTTAAGGCAACCCCACCCTCGCTTCCGCCGTACTATCTCCACTTTACTTCGCCCTCTAATACTCATTCTCCTTCTCTCATCAGGTAATATCAACCCTAACCCTGGTCCCCCCCCCCCCCCGATTTCTCTCCCACTCTAAAGATAGGGTACGTGAGGAACTATCTTATCTCATCCACATCCCACTCCTCCCCCCTCCCACCCTCTCCCAGTCATCCAACAATCACTCACCCATAAATATCAACTCCAACCCTACCCCCAAAAATAATCCCTCACATAACCTACCTGGCACCATCAAATTATCCCTCATTTCCCCCGCCTCATATCCCTCTCCGGGAGCACATACACCCAAACATACCCACCCTCACCCTTCTCTATCTAAAGCTCGCTACTACCCTAAAAATAGACCCCCACGCTATTCTAATAAGAAATTCGCATGTAACTTATCCAAACGTATCCATATCCCTCTCCTCCCCCCCCCTCCGCTCTCCTGTTTACTTGTGCCCTATGGAACGCATGTTCAGTCATTAAAAAAACCTCTTTTATTCACGATCTTTTCATCTCTAATGCCTTACACCTCCTTGCCCTAACCGAGACCTGGCTTCCCCCAGACGACACCGCATCCATTGCCTCTCTCTGCTATGGGGGCTACCAATTCTCCCATACACCTCAATCTACTGGTCGCGGTGGTGGCGTTGGTCTCCTACTCTCTCCCTCTTGCCAATTCCAACCCCTCCTGCCACCCCAATCACACCCCCCCCTCTCCTTCGAAGTCCACTCCATTCGCCTCCTCACACCACTTCCCCTCTGAGTAGCGGTTATTTATCGCCCACCCGACTACTCCAAATCAACATTCCTCACTGACTTCGACTCCTGGCTCTCTGCATTTATGGATCCATCCTCCCCCACTCTTATTCTTGGCGATTTCAACATTCATGTCGACAACCCCTCCAACCCCCATGCCTCAAAATTCCTCACTCTTACCGCCTCGTTTGACCTCCAACTTTGCTCCACTGCCCCCACACACCTACACAGCCACTGCCTTGACCTAATACTCTTCTCCAATTCCTCTCCCTCAAACTTACGCAAATCAATCCTTCCCTTATCTGACCATCACCTCTTAACTTTTACTTTTCAGCTCCCGCCATCCCAACCTCATCCTGTCTCCTCCGTCCTATTTAGAAATCTTCATAATATGGATCCCCTGACTCTCTCCTCCACCATTTCTCCATCTCTTTCCTCCATCTTATCATCTGATTCCATCGACAAGGCACTATGCTCATACAATACTACACTATCCTCAGCCCTTGACACTCTTGCCCCTCCCACCTCACGTCCTGTAAAATGATCTACTCCCCAACCCTGGCTTTCACCCACAATCCGTTACCTACGCATCTGCGCCCGTTCTGCCGAATGAGCCTGGTCCAAATCCCGCTCCCAGGAAGACCTTCTACACTTCAAATTCATGCTTGGCTCCTTCCAGTCAGCCTTAGCACTTGCCAAACAAGATTACTACATCCACCTGACTAATTCCCTTGCCTCTGATCCTCGCCGTCTCTTTAACACCCTCAATTCTCTCCTCAAGGTCCCCCCGCCCCAACCCTCCCTCCCTCTCT
Organism: Ichthyophis bannanicus; assembly: GCA_033557465.1. Taxonomy (NCBI): domain Eukaryota; kingdom Metazoa; phylum Chordata; class Amphibia; order Gymnophiona; family Ichthyophiidae; genus Ichthyophis; species Ichthyophis bannanicus. The sequence goes on from CM066032.1 coordinate 1,737,917,424, forward strand.
GCCCAAACCCTAGCCGATTACGTCCATGACAAAATCCTCAAAATTACTCTCCAATTCCCTACCCCCTCATCCACCTCCCCTCCCCCCATTTCTCCTCCCACATCCATACTCCCCATGCCACCCTCTCCTCCTTCTCCCTGATCTCTGATGAAACCGCACTTCTTTTTTTCTCCTCCAAATCCAGCACCTGTTCATCAGATCCTATCCCCACCCATCTCCTACATTCCATTTCCCCCACCATTGGCCCCTCCATTACTCATATCCTCAACCTTTCACTCTCCACTGCAACTGTCCCCATGGACTTCAAACATGCTGTTGTCACACCCCTCCTCAAGAAACCCTCACTTGATCCCACATGCCCTTCTAACTATCGACCCATCTCCCTCCTTCCCTTCATATCCAAACTGCTAGAATGAGCAGTCCACCGTCGCTGCCTCGACTTCCTCAACTCCTAGGCCCTCCTAGATCCACTACAATCAGGCTTCCACCCCTACATTCCACCAAAACGGCACTCACAAAAGTCACCAACAACCTGTTCCTGGCCAAATCTAAGGGCCTCTATTAAATACTCATCCTTCTTGACCTTTGTGCTGCCTTTGACACCATTGACCACGACCTTCTCCTCACCACCCTCTCCTAACTTGGCTTCAAGGACTCCGGTACTAACCTGGTTCTCCTCCTACCTCTCCCATCACTCATTCAGTGTATGCTCTGGAAGCTTCTCCTCCTCCCGTATCCCACTCCAGGTAGGTGTACCCCAGGGATCTGTCTTGGACCCCCTCCTTTTCTCTCTCTATACCCAAGGCCTTGGCGTGCTTATCTCTTCCCATGGCTTTCAGTACCATCTCTATGCCGATGACTCCCAAATCTACCTCTCTACACCTAATATCTCTCTGGCAACCCAGTCCAAGATCTCTGCTTGTCTTTCGGACATCACTGCCTGGATGTCTCATCGCCGACTGAAACTGAACATGGCCAAGACTGAACTCCTTGTCTTTCCACCAAATTCCTCCCCCCCCCCCCACTTCCCCCTCTCTCAGTCCATGTGGCTGGATCTACTATCCTTCCTGTTCCCTCGGCCCACAAACTAGGGGTTATCTTTGACACCTCTCTCTCCTTCTCCGCCCATATCCAGCTTGTAGCCAAGACCTGCCAATTTTTCCTCTACAACATCAGCAAGATCCGCCCCTTCCTCTCTGAACACACTACCAAAACGCTTATCCACTCCTTAATCTCGTCTCGCCTCGATTACTGCAACCTACTCCTCGCTGGTCTCCCCGTGAGCCACCTCCTTCCCCTTCAATCTATAGAAAATCACGCTGCTCGACTAATCTTCTACCAGCCTCGCCATGCCCACATTACTCCCCTCCTCAAGTCACTTCACTGGCTCCCTGTCCAATTCCACATCCAGTTCAAGCTTCTCCTGCTGACCTATAAATGCAATCACTCTATGGCCCCTCAATACCTCATATATATATATATATATTTTTTTTTTATTAGAGTCTCTTTTATACCGCGCTATTCAGCATCAGTGCGGTTTACAATGAACAATAAAATACACATTTCCGATGGTACTTTGTGTTTACAGTTGAACAGGTAATGCAACTTGGATAACAGGGTAACTATTTACAATTTAAGACATAATTGGGAACTCTTTTGACTTCAGTCAAGGGGGTTCTGAGAGGCTTGTGAGGAGGGTGCAGCGTCCACATTGGCTTCTGGGTAAAACTGGAGGAAGAGGTGAAGTTTTAAGGCCTTTCTGAACTGAAATAAGTCCTGGATTGATCGGATGCCGTGAGGGAGGCTGTTTCAGTACCTTGGTGCGCAGAAATTGTAGGCCTTGCCTACTGTTGCCTTGGTGCATTGTGTTATTAATTTTGGGACTACCAGGGTGTTAAGTGTTACTGACCTTTTGTCCCTATTGAGAGGAGTTGTCTGGATTAGTTCAGTCAATGATGCCGACGAAAGCCCTTTAATAACCTTGAAGGTAAGTAGTAAGGTCTTGTAAGTGATTCTACCTTGTATCAGGAGCCAGTGGAGATGTTTTAGAATGGGTGTGACATGGTCTTTCCTTGAAGCGCCATGTAGAACTCTTACTGCGGCATTCATTGCAAATTGAAGTGGATTTAAGGTGGCTTGAGGGAGACCTTGCAGGATTGAATTTGCATAATCAAAATGCGGTATGATTAGTGCCTGATAGATGGTTCTGAAATCGTCAGGTGCAAGCAGGGATCTTAGATGTCTAAGGGATCGGATTTTATGGTATACCGCTCTTACAATGTTTCCTATGTGTGCCTTCATATCCAAGTGCTGATCTAAGGTCACGCCAAGGTATCTGATAGTGGGCTTAGTCTGGAGATCTGCATCCTTCACTTTTATGAAAGACGGAGCAGTGAAGTTTCGATTCCTTGTAATAAATAAAACCTCCGTTTTCTTGAGTTGGATCCTAAGGTTTTTGGATTGCAGCCAGTTAGAAACTTCATTTATGCAGTTTGTTATAGGTGTGAGGTTGGGTTTCTCTGTTGCAAAAGGCATGTATAACAGCACGTCATCAGCGTAAATAAGGCAGTTAACACTGAAGGACCGGATCAGGTTGCAGATAGGCTGCATGTATATATTGAACATCAGGGCGGAGAGGGAGGACCCTTGTGGAACACCTTGCTTTTGGTGGAACAGATCAGATGATGTATCGCTGGATCGTACCTGCTGCCATCTATCAGAAAGGTAGGACATACACCACTCAAGTGCTTTATCGGTGATTCCCTTCTCCTTGAGTCGTTCAAGGAGGCACTCATGGCTAACGGAGTCAAACGCTGCTGCAATGTCTAGGAAGACAAGGACGAACCCTTGGCGGATGTTGTCAATGCCTGTTATTATGCTACTGAAGAGTGTGGTGAGAAGTGTTTCAACACCATGGGCTTCTCTAAAACCGTGCTGGCATGGGTCCAGTGGTGCGTTGGTATCAACATGATCTTGGATTTGTCTTTGAACTTCCTTTTCCATTATTTTTGCCAGAAACGGTATACTTGATATCGGTCTATATGATTCAGGCTTCTGAGGGTTGAGCTTGTTGTTTTTTAGTAAGGGTCTTATAGATGTGCGCTTGAGGATACGTGGGAAAGCTCCTGTAGTGAAAGATTGTTCCACGAGTCTAGATATGAAGGGACTGAAGTCAGTCCGAAGTTCTTTAATCCAGAACGCTGGGCATGGATCAGTTTGGGCGGTAGTCATGTTGATGCCAACAATGGTGTCCTCAATGCGCTGTTTGGATGGTATTGAGAAGATGGTGAGTGGTGTTTGGTCGTATGGTTCAGGGATAGTGCTAGGTGATGAGTTGTTATTGATCTTGCAGAGTTTGGATTGAAGATAGTCGGTGAATGTTTGAGGGTGGATATCGCTTATTTGCTCTGAGACAGGTTCCTTTGTCAAACGCTTGACGAGAGCAAACAGGTCGTGTGGTTTGTTCAGAGATCATTTTAGTATGTCAGTGTGATAACGCCTCATGGTTTCTGTCACTGAGATGCGATGTGCTGCGAGATGTGAGTTATATGCATTCCGGTCTTCATCTGAGCGTGAGCGACGCCATCGTCTCTCGAGTTTCCTTAGTGTTGTGCGTGAGGTTTTTAGCTCAGCTGAATACCAGGTTGTAGAGTGATGCTTCCCTTAGAGTTTGTTAGTTGATGGACATACTGCGATTGAACTGAGTGTTTTATTCCAATCGGAGACTAAATTGTCCAGGTTGAGTGCCAATGAGGTAGTTAGTGGGAGTGTTGTTTTTAGGATTAGGTCTTTGTTGAATGGTTGGAACCTTCTCGGAGGGGAGCTGGGATGGCCGCTCACTCTTCTTTCTTCATTTTGGCCACAACTAGGAAGGGGAACTTGGAATAAGATTAGCTTGTGATCCGACCATGGAACTGAGGTGATTGATAGATCAGGGATAGATGGTGCATTGAGGGATGTCTCAGTTGTGAATATTAAATCTAGAATGCCTCCTTTGACATGGGTTGAATCTTTGATTAATTGGCTGTATCCTAAATCCTGCATGGCTCCATGAAAAGCTGATGCATGGGAGACCTGCAGTGAGGGTAGATTGAAATCTCCTAGCACCCAACTTGATGAATGTGGGTTCTGGGTTTTGGAGGCCAAGTCAATTATCATTGATAGGGCGTCTGGGTCGGCTGATGGAGCTCTGTATAGTAGATTAAAAGAGCAGCACTTATTTGCTATAGAGATTGAGTCCAGGAGTGGTGAGCTGGTTGCGTCTCTTAGATTAAACTGAAGGTCAGATTTGATAATGGCGAGAACACCTCCTCCTCTTTTGTCATTTCTATGACATGTATGGATTGAGAAATTGGAGGGTAGGAGTTGGTTGAGTAGCACGTTGTCATCACAAGAAAGCCATGTCTCAGTGATCAGTAATAGGTCGAGGTTGTGTAGTGAAATCATGTCCGAGATGACCGGCCATTTCTTGCGAACCGATCGGGAATTTATCAGTGCGCATCTCAGATGTTGGGGAAGTGGGTTTACTTCCTGTTTCTTTTTCTTGTTATGTTGTAATGAGATGAGTAGAAGATGGTGGTGGGGAGTTTGGCTAGTTTCTCTTGTGCTGTAGAAGGGGGCGTCTTGCCACCGTCTTCTATAATTGTGTATCATTGGTATATGCTTGTGGCTAGAGTGTAGACTAGTAACGTTACCTAGTCCTAAGACAAGGAGATAAAGGGCAATTGTAAAAGAACAAGATAAGGCCATTTTGTGTGTATGGAATGGAAGTGGTCAAAGGTGAAGTCTTGGTTGGTAACTATGTCAGAGAATAATTGGAGATGACAGAATACAATATACCATAAGCAGTAGGTGCCCATCTACGGTTAGATTTAAGGCCTATGTTGTGGTGATTACAGCTTTGTTGTTTGAGAGAGTAAATATTTACTTGCGTTTTCGTGATTGATGTCAGCCTGATGAAGAGTGGCCTCCGTCAGTGGCCTCCGCCTAAGGGCCACGCCAAAGGGCCCTCTGGCGAGGCCCTCAGGCGCGGGCCCACCAGGCGCGAGCCTGCCTGAAGGCAGCTGCTTTTGAAATGGAGCAGGCTCCTCCCCCTTTCAGGATAAGCAGGATAGATGGAAGGCTGCAGGCTGCTTAACACTAATCAGAGCACAGAAGCAGATGGCAGTTAGCTTGTATCCCTTATCTCTCCTTACATCCCCTCTCGAAATTTGCACTCCGCCAGCAAAGCGCTTCTTTCAATGCCTTTCACCTGCACCGCAAACTCCCGACTGCGCTCCTTTCACCTTGCTGCGCCACACGCCTGGAATGGCCTACCTACGTCTGTGCACCAGGCGCCCTCCCTGGCCCTCTTCAAGTCCAGGTTGAAGGCCCACCTCTTCACCGTTGCATTCAGATCCTGACTTCCATCCTCATCCTACCCTAACCCCCCGTCAATGTCTTGACCTAACCATAGACCAAGCTGTAACAAACTGTACCACACCATATCTTCCGCAGAACTGACTAATGCTCTGTACTGTTCTAACTAGATTGTAAGCTCTGATGAGCATGACTCTGACGGGCAGGGACTGTCTCTTGTTTGTTAGCCACCTCTTGTAGGTTAACTGTGCAGCGCTGCGTGTGTGGCGCTCTATAAGTGCTAAATAGTAGTAGTAGTAGTAACTCAAAATACAACCATTGAATCTGAATGCCAAACACTGAGATTTTAGCCTGCAACTTCTTTACTGGTAAACCACCGCTTTCCCATCAGTTTTATGTTAAAATTTAACTTTCTTAATCTGGTCTTTAAGATATTGATGACACACCGCTCTTATTATCTGGCTGATGCATCTGTTCCCTTTTAGATCTACTGATTTTGACCCTCCAGTGATTCCTCCTCCAAGCAAAATAAGGTTAACTTAACTCGAACTGCCTTCATTATCAAGCCCCTCTTCTTTGGAATTCTGCTCCTTAGGACATTAAAACTATTACTTCATTCTTTTAGATAGTGTATGAACTGAACCTTATTTTGGTTCTCTTCCAAGAGTATAATTTTTGTTTGTTCTTTTGTGTCTTTTATTATCTGTTTTAATGATTTTAATTGAGAGGCACTCTGTTTTGTTTCTTTTTTCCATGTTCTTTACTGCTTTTTTAAAATTGTAATCATGAACTGCCTTGCTGTTATGCAAAAGGCAGTAAATCAAATGATTAAACTGAACTAAAACCATTCTGCTATTCCACGTCATTCACACTTGTGAATGATGTGGAATAGCAGAATGGTTTTAGTTCAGTTCAGAGGATTAGACAATATCAAGAAAGTTTTCGCATTGATCTTCCTTGACATTGCCGCAGCATTCGACTCTGTCAGTCACACTCAACTCCTCAGATGCCTCCAGGATAACGGAATTCAGGGCTAGGCGTGGGATTGGTGTAAATCATATCTAGATGACCGATGGCAGCATGTAAGGATGGGAGCCAACTCCTCGGATCCTTTTCAACAAACCCAAGGAGTACCCCAAGGCTCGTCCCTATCCGCACTATTATTCAACATCTACATGAAGCCTATCTGTGAAATCATTCGATCCTTTGGAATCTCCTGCTTGATCTATGCAGATGATGTCCTCCTGTTTATGCCTTTCGATGTAACTGCTTCAACACGATCACTGACTGGCTCATCGAACAGAACCTTCAGATAAATTTCAAGACGACGGAGGTACTGTTCATAACTAAGAACAAAAACTTTTCCCCACCTAAAACATTAAAGGTCAGAGACGCAGAGCTCCCAAGTAAGCCTACAATACGCTATCTGGGTATTATGCTTGATCAACGTCTTGACTTTAAAGCGCACATAAGCAATACCATCAAAGCTATATATTTCAAGCTTAAGATGTTACGTCACCTAAGACCAATGCTGGCACATGAAGATTACCGGACAGCATTCCAAGCCCTGTTACTTCCTCACTTCGATTATGCAAACATCATTCTACACGGGATCCCCAAGAGTTCCCTAAACCAGTTGCAGCTTGCAATGAATGCCGCGGCACGTGTCCTCTGCGGAGTCTCAAGGAGAGACCATATCACCCCTACTTTAAAGTATCTTCACTGGCTACCAATAGAAGGCAGAATCACCTACAAGGCACTACTCATTACGTTTAAAGCCATCAATAAGATAGCCCCCTCGTCCATCATGGCACTCATTACCCATACCCCCGATAATAGGTCAAGAAGGTCAATAGGCGCTAACACACTGGTAACCCCGATCGAAGTGACGAAATGCAAGCAAACAACCAGAAACAGGGCATTCTCTTTCTACGCTCCAAGGTGTTGGAATAATCTCCCATCCAACATCAGATCAATCAATGATCTCTCACAATTCAGGAAAGCCATAAAACTCCATTTATTCCTATCATACTACTCGCAATCCAACTGTTCCCCTACACCTTGCACAAACACAACCACCCAACAGCTTTAAGAATGTAAAAGCGACACTAGTAAGCTGTCATTGTTCAGATGTAAATAGTTCAATGTTATGAATCCCAGTTACTATGTCCTGTTTGATGTAAGCATAAGGCACTACCCCACCTTGTGTAAAATTGTTAACTGTAAACCGCGCTGATGTCAAATAGCGCGGTATAGAAAAGCTAGAAATAAATAAATAAAACACTAGATCAACCAAACAGACTACATACAGTAAATCCACCGTGGACTCCAAAAGTGCCTTAAAATTGAAGCACAAAGAAAATACAAAACCCAGGAAGCAGGCACATACATTAAGACTCCTATTGCAATCATCATCACTATGGGAGAGTCAAGAGGCCCAGTACAAATGGCAGAAGCAAGAAAGATCAGAATGACGCCAAATGCTGCATAGCAATATAACATGTATTTCTGCTAGACTGACTTTCACCCAAAATATTGTACTTAAATATTGACAGCTCATTTTGTTTTAATCTTTATTTCATTCTGCTTTGTTTAGAAAAGCCTTAAACTTTATTATGGAGACATTCAGTAGCTGTTAATGCATGTTAACATGTTATTTTGCTATAGGTCCGCTATACAAAATGAGCTTGTGCAAATAACATGTTAGCGCATTTTAACTGTTAGTAAATGACCCCGTATACATACTATGCTTGAATATACTTTTTTGGATTCTTCATTTATGCTAAGAACATTTGACCTACCTATTGCCTTTTGTTTTAATTGCTTATTTAATTTATTTGGAATGCACAGTGCATTGCAAAAGTATTCATCCCCTCAGTGTTTGTCCTGTTTTGTCGCATTACAACCTGGAATTAAGATGGAGTTTTGGAGAATAGCACTATGTGATATATACAACATGCCTATGACTTTGATGTTGCAAAATATCCTTTATTGTGACAAACAATAATTAAAAAAAAATGAAATCAGGAGTATGCATGTGTATTCACCCCCCAAAGTAAATACGTGGTAGAGACACCTTTTGCTGCAATTACAGCTGCAAGTCTCTTGCGGTATGTGTCTTTTAGCTTGGCACATCTAGCCACTGGGATTTTCACCTACTCCTCAAGGCAAAACTGCTCCAGCTCCTTCAAGTTAGATGGGTTGCACTGGTGTACAGCAATTTTCAAGTCATGCCACAGATTCTCAATTGGATTGAGGTCTGGGCTTTGACTGGGCCATTCCAAGACATTTAAATGTTTCCCTTTGAACCAGCTTTAGCAGTACGTTTAAGGTCATTGTCCTCCTGGAAGGTGAACCTCCATCCCATTCTCAAATCTCTGGCAGAATGAAATGTGTTTTACTCATGAATTGCCCTGTATTTAGTGCCATCCAAAGTTCCTTCAATCCTGACCGGTTTGCCTGTCCCTGCAGATGAAAAACTTCCCCACAGTTTGATGCCGCCACCACCATGTTTCACTGTTGAATGTTGTTCGAGGGGTGATGGGAAGTGTTGGATTTGCCCCATACATGGCATGTCCCTTGATGATCCAAAAATTAAATTTTTGTCACATTTGACAAGAGAACCTTCTTCCATGTGTTTGAAGGGTCCCCCACATGCTGTTGTGCAAACTCCAAATGTGTTTTCTTATTTCTTTCTTTAAGCAATGTTTTTTTTCTGGCCAGACTTCCATCAAGCCCCCCCCCCCCGTGGAATGTATGGCTTAAAGTGGTCCTATGGACAGATGCTCCCATCTCCACTGTCGATCTTTGCAACTCCTTCAGTGCTATCCTTGGTGTCTTTGTAGCACCTCTGATTAATGCCCTCCTTGCCCGGTCTGTGAGTTTTGGTGGGCAGCCTTCTCTTGTCAGGTTTGTAGTGGTGGCATATTCTTTCCATTTGTTATAATGGATTTAATGTTCCGTGGGATATTCAGAATTTGGGATATGCTTTTGGGTTTTTTTTTGTTTTTTTTATAACCCAACCCTGATCTATACTTCTCCACAATTTTGTCTCTGACCTGTTTGGAGTGCTCCTTGGTCTTCATGTTGCTTGTTTACTGGTGTTGCAGAGTCAGAGGCCTTTCAGAGCAGGTATATTTATACAGGTATCATCTGACTGATCACCTGATTGCACAGAGGTGGACCCTAATCAGCGAATTGTGTGAGTTTTGCAGTTAATGTTGGACCAGATCTTATTTAGGGGTTTCATAGTAAAAGGGATGAATACATATGCAATCAGAACTTTTCAGTTTTGACTTTATGATATATACAAGGTATTTTACTTTCATTCCACGTCACCAATTTAGTCTATATTGTTAAATCCATTACCAAACATCCAAATAAACCTCCGTTTTCATTCCAGGTTGTACGTAATGTGACAAAATAGGACAAAAATCGCGGGGATGAATACTTTAGCAAGGCACTGTATTTGTTAATCTTGCTATATGACAGTCTCTACTAGTTTTAATGAGTCTAGATGGTTGATGTTGTACATAGTGAATTTAGAACTTACTTGCTAACTGATGTTCCTTGAGTTCCTCCAGTCCAGTCCCAATACCTGGGGGTAGTCTCGCCCCACCAGCAGTTTGGAGACTGAACATGTCTCTTTTTCATGACATCAGACTGGGAAACTAGCTGGCACCTCCCACCTCCCACCAGCCACCAGTACTCTATTGACAAAGCAGGCTCCCAGGAGCAACAAAGTAAGAACCTTAAAAACACAATCTTCCGGGAGAGCCTACCTGTATCGGAGACAGACGCGGCAAGGGTTTCTGTGCCGCGGGAGCAGCTGGCAGGTGCCTGGAGGCCCTGCCCGGATTCGGCCAGGCAGTGGGAGGGTCGCCCTCGGCTGAGGAGGACCCCTTCTCCGATCCTCCATTTCTTTCGGCGGCTTCTTCACGCGGCCGCGTGTCGTGGCCCGCGTGGTGTGACCTAAGGGGTGTGGTACAAGGGGCAGGACACGCCCCTTTGGCACCCCTTCGGCGCAACCGAGAAGCTGAGGCTGGTTGTTTTGTGTCATGGGTAAACGCAAAGGTAAAGCTGTGAAATCTGGTGAGAAGGTGTCAGTAGAGAAAATTGTAGGGCCCATGGACAAACACCTAGTCTCCCAGCTATCTGCTGTATCGTCACCTGAGGGAGCTTCGTTAAGCCCCCGTTTCAGGACACCGCCTCTTCCTCCTTTGCCTTCTCTGTCATCAACGAAAATAGAATCACCGCTGGAGCATATTTCACCTATCCCACGACCGGTTCTTCCGGGGAAGCCAGAGGAAATCCCGCAGAGTTCTGATCCTGGTTCTGGTGAGGTAACTCTAAAAGATATTTGGACTGCTATCAATGGCATTGATAAGCGTTTAACAGCTACAGTGTCCTCTCTCTGTATGTTTACCTCTGAAGCGGTTTGTAAAATGCAAAGCACTGATAAACAATTGGGTGCCATAACTAATGCTTTGGCTAAGACTGAATCTCAACTCCAAGTTTGTTCAGATAACAGTTATGCCTTGATACGGGATTTTTCCTCCCTTAATTATCGATTGGAGATGCTTGAGAATCAGTCTAGAGCCAAAAACCTACGTTTCCTTAATTTTCCTGTCACCCATTTGTTGTCTCCCGTTATATTGCTTAAGAAATATTTTACTGAAGTATTGAAATTGGATGGTAGTATCGAGGCTATTTATTTATATTATTTGCCTACTCGGTCTACCTCCTCTGCTGTTCAGGGAGAGGTGGTTTCTTCTTCCACTTTAGATGACACTGCTGGACGGGATTTAACTGCCTTCTTAGAAGACTCTGCAGATACTATTTCCAAGCGTAGCACTTTAGTTGCTACCTTTGGTTCTGAGCTCATTAAATTAACTGTTCTTCATGCTTATTTTAAGTACAGGGAATCCCTTTTTTGTGGCCAAAAGCTGCAGGTTTTCCCGGATGTGAGCAGGGCTACTCAGGCCCGGCGTAGGCAGTTTTTGCTGTTAAAATCATCTGTTTTGGCTATAGGTGCATGCTTCTACTTAAAATTTCCTTGTAGATGTGTAGTTACTTTTGAGGGTCAGTCTTCTGTGTTCACGGATGTGACCCAACTTAAATCTTTTTTGAATCAGAAAAAGGTAAAGGAAGCTGGCAGTGAGATTTCTGTCTCTCAATAGTGGAGTTTTGTATACTTCTGATTTCCTTATCATGTATGGCATAAATTGGTAGTATGTTCTTCCTTGATGTGGTTTTTGTTATGTGGTATACTTTTTTTTCTTGAATATTGTAAACTGTGCAGGTGTTAACTGTATTCTTTATCATTTGTTGTAATTCAGGAAATCATAAATAAAAATAATAAAAAACAAAACAAAACACAATCTTCCCGGGAAAACACCATCCTTGGCGGCCCTGCCCCTCCCAGGCAGGAAGGGGCTCACCTGCTCGAGATGGCCGGCTGAAGGTGTGCAAGAGACTCATCATTCCACCCTTGCCAGCTGACCACATCAATCAGCTCTTCTGTTGATGGACTGCTTGTTGCTTTCCTCTTTTTTTTTTTTTTTAAAGTTCATATTCCCTCCAGAGCAGCCTCAGAAAATCTGGACCCACCAATTAAGCTGTACTTCTTCAGGCCCAGTAAAACTCATGCTCTAAGAAATCATCTAGGTAGGGCTCAGGACTGGACTGGAGGAACATCAATTAGTAGATAAAGTCTACTTTCACTTTCCTAATCATTCCTCCAGTCCAGTCCCGGAACCTGTGGGATGTACCATAGCAATACTACACTCGGAAGAGACCAGCAAGTCCAGCCTGAAGAACCACCAATTCAAAATGGGCGTCAACAGACGCCTGCATGTGCAGATGATAATGCCTTGCAAATGTGTGCAATGAATACCAGGTTGCCACCTGGCAGATATCTGCTAGTGGAACCAAACTGAACTCTGCCCATGAGGCCACCTGCACTCTGGTCGAATAGGCTCTCAGCCCCTGAGGCAGGGACTGCCCCTGAGGCAGGGACTGCCCCTGTAAAAGATATGCCAAGGAGATGACCTCCCTCACCCACTGGGAAATAGAAGCCTTGGCAGCTGCCTCCCCTTTCCGCGGAACGCCAAAAAGAACAAACCACCATTGACTTCCTGAAAATCTCAGTGTTCTACAAATAACTATGAAGAACACGCAGAATGTCCAGCAGATGCAGCAGAGAGCCCTTGCTCATTCTTCCAGCCCCAGAAAACACTGGAAGTATCATTGCCTGATTCACATGAAAGGATGTAAGCACCTTGGGCAGAAAGGAAGGTATCAACCTCAATATCACTTTCTCCTTCGAGATCACCAAAAAGAGGGCTCAGCAAGAGAGTACCTGTAGCACTGAGGGTCTCGATGTGCTCTCTCCTTCTACTGCAAAACCGCATCATCTTCATCGACTCATATGTTGCCATCAAATCCATGAAGGGTTGCTCCCAATGCCTCACCAACTGTGCAAACATTTCTCTATTGAGGGTCCACTTGCTGGGATCGATTCACTGCTGAGATACTCTGCCTCCATGTTGTCCTTGCTGATCATGTGTGCCAGCAAGAGGGCCACTAGATTGTTTTCTGCCCAGCACAATAGCGGACCTACTTTGTTCTCCAGCTGGACACTGCTTGTTCTGCCTTGTTCAGTTGATGTAAGAAAGGACTGGAACTTTTGCAGAGCCAAGAATACTGCCTGGAGCTTCCACACAGTTGAAGGACCACGCAGTCTCTTGCGCCGACCAGGCCCCTTGTGCTATCTGTGCTTTGCAATGTACTCCCCAACCCGCTAAGTTGGCATCCATCATTAGTGGGACACACTTTGGCGCCTCCAACAGCATGCCTGCTAGGATCTTGTCATGCTGCCTACATCAGTGAAGGGCTAACTGGACCTCCTCTGGTCACGGGAATCGCTTTGAAAGTGGGTGTTGTTGATGTGACCACCTGCGTAGCAGTGCCGCTTGGAGGTGTCTCATGTCAGCCCATGCCCAAAGTACTAGCTCGATGGAAACTGCCATTGAATCCAAAAACTGAAGGTAATGCCACACCATTGGCGCCTTCATACACAGGAATTGGCGCACTTGAAGTTGGAACTTGCACATCCAAGTTAGTGGGAAAAAAACTCGCCTGATGTCAGTCTGGAAGTGAGCTCCTAGATACTTCAGCTTCCGAGACGGCTGAAGGTAGCTCTTGACCATGTTTACTACCCAGCTGAGGCTCTGCAGGAACTCCATAACTCTCACTGTGGACCACTCGTTTTCCTTTCTGGTCTTTGCATGAATAAGGGCAAAGGGCTACTGTTACCACTACCATGACCTTTGTGAAGGTCCGTGGTGCTGTTGCTAGGCCAAACGCAGTGCCCGAAACTGAAAATGACCCATCGATACCGCAAACTGCAGATAATGGTGGTGTTCGGCTCAAATGAGGACATGCAGATTCACCTTTATTAGATCTAATGAAGTAAAGAATTCTTCTCGTACTGTTGCTATCACAGACCGTAGTGTCTCCATGTGAAAACACGGTACTCTCAGGCACCGGTTCACATGCATTCACTCTGCAGCTCCTCTACCTTTCTTCTCTTATCTGTCTTTACAACCCCCCTCGGGAACTCCGCTCTTCTGGCAAATTTCTTTTATCTGTGTCCTTCTCTTTTATTGCTAACTTCAGACTTAGCTCCTTTCACCTTGCTGCACCTTATGCCTGGAACAAACTACCTGTGTCTGTACACCAGGCACCTTCTCTGACCCTTTTCAAATCCAGGATGAAAACTCACCTCTTTGCTGCTGCTTTTGGATTGTGACTCACCTGATACCCTTGTTTCTTTACCATTCCCCGTTGTTTTATCCCTGTCTACACCTTCTGTGTTGTCTGTCTTGACTACATTGTAAGCTCTGATGAGCAGGGACTGTCTCTTACATGTCTGTGCAGTGCTATGTACATCTTGTAGTTCTATACAAATGCTCAGCAGTAGTAGTAGTAGTAGTAGTAGGAGAGGGTAGAGGTGAGCTGAGCCATCGTCGGCGTCCCCTTAAGTGTGGACTCTGGCACATCCCATTCCTCCTGGATCATATTCCGGACAACCCAGTGCAGAGGGAAATCCTTCTGTGGTGTCCTCACTGCCTAAAAGAGCAGGTCTTCCAGAAGCTCCTTATCTGATGGAACCTCAGTGTGAACACTGAGAGCCTTTGCTGACTGAGGGATCAAGACCTCTAATTCTTCCCTATGGACAACTCGGATAATGCAAGCATCCTCCTGATGGATCTCACCCTCATCTGACCAAGCCTCCAGCTCAGCCTCTGGGTCCTCCACTTCTTCTGATGGACCGGACTCCAGATCTCCTCAGAAGTTCCCTGTAAAATAGTTATCTCCAAGTTATAATGCCCTGTTCAATGTAATTTCAGTTTGTTCAATGTAAACTGCACTGATGCAGAATAGCGCGGTATATAAGAGAATCTAAATAAATAAATAAATAAGTTGTCCTTCAGGCACTTCAGGCTCAGTCCTGGTTCCACCTCCATCCTGTCCATTGCCAAGGTTAATGGAGGTCCCCACTTCTGGGCTTTGCCTCGGCCCCTGACTGGTTCCCTGCCAGCCTGCTGTTGCATCCTAAATGCTTCATGCATTAAGAGGACAAACCTCAGGGAAAACACCCGCCGGGATGGTCTCTATGCGTTCCTCTCCAGAGGAGGAGGTCTTAGCTGGTTTCTTTCCTTTACCCTTGTGATTCTTCAGAGGAGGGACTGACCCTTTGCCCCCTCCTCCTTGCCTAGCCTCTCCTGTCTCTGCAGGTGTCCCGCAGCTGCTTGATGCCACTGCTGAGCCAGTCAAGGCCTACTGTGGCACTGGAACCTGCATGGAGTCATCTTCCAGGAACTCTACCACCATGGACTGGGACTCAGCCTCGCAGCTGCGGCAGAACCCGGCTGTTGAGACCAAGCCCCTGTGGGAGTCGCAGGCCAAGCACGTCTGTCTAGCCGGCATGCTGGGGCCTCCAACAGCTCTCTCAGAGCCTGTCCCTTCCGTTCTGTTGAAACTCTATTTCCCCCCCCCCCCGATCTGCTTCAGCTGTCAATCACCAAAAATATCCTCCAAACACAACAAAATGCCAAGGAAAGAGACCTGCAGCATCCGATGGCCTCCCTCCTCCCTGCCCCCAGCAAGCTTCATCCCATGTGGCTTCCAGTAATGGCTACGGTTCCCACACTAGACTGAGCTCCAGTTCAAAACCACACAGTGAGGATTGGGCCTGCATGCTCTCCCGGCCCCCACCCCAAACACGATTGCGGCTGTACTCTCGGGTAAGGAAGTCTCCCCTCTGGCCTCCCTTTACCCACTGTGATCTTCTGTGCTCCGACGCTCAGCCTTCTGCACAGCTTTGGTGCGAGCGCTCCACTGACAGACCTCGTCTTCCGGCACTACAGCCCTCTCTTCTCCCGACTGTAGTGTCTAGCCCCGTATAGGGGAGAGGGTGTTCGAACAGACTTCTGCTTTTTATTTTTTTCAACTTTACCCAGTTAGACCTGTGAATCCAGCCAAAACTAATATCTTTTCTCTTTCTTTTCCCTTTTTCCTCCAAATCAATCCTAATTGTTCCCCAGTGAGTCTCCACTGCTGCTTGGAGACTGTTATTGATGGCTGGTGGGAGTGCCAGCTAGTTACCCAGTCTGATGTCATGAAAAAGAGACATGCTCAGTCTTCAATCTGCTGGTGGGGCGAGACTACCCACAGGTACTGGAGGAATGATTAGAAACTACTATTAAAGTGAAGTTATATGTCTCTGAGCTACTGTAAAGAGTGAAATATAAATTAAAATGATAAATAAAAATAAAATTAATCCAGTGACATGAAATAAGTCTGCACTTTCAAAAACTATTTAAAGACTTGATTATTTGTCCAAGTCTTTGTTGACATTGACCGGGAAAGACACGTATTTTGATCAGCCTAAATATAAACATAGCTTTAGTTTACTGTAGGGATTTTCAACCCAGTCCTTAGGACATACTCAGCCAGTGTGGATTTCAGGATATTCACAATGAATATACACGAAAGATTTCCATGCACGGCCTTCATTGTATGCAGATCTATCACATGCGTACTCATTATGGTTTTCCTCAGAACCCAACCGATCGCATGCCTCTCTAGGACTGGTTTGAGCAGCACTGAGTTAGAGATAGATGAAAAACTGATGCCATGGTGGGGATTTTTGCATGTCTTTTTTATGTACCTGTATT
Source organism: Ichthyophis bannanicus (assembly GCA_033557465.1). Classification (NCBI taxonomy): domain Eukaryota; kingdom Metazoa; phylum Chordata; class Amphibia; order Gymnophiona; family Ichthyophiidae; genus Ichthyophis; species Ichthyophis bannanicus. Next base: position 1,737,934,025 of record CM066032.1, read on the forward strand.
GCTAAGAATTTCCATTATAACTCGCTTTAATGCAAAAATAAATGGCAGGTAATCGGTATTATCTGATGTTGCTCATCAATGTCGGCACAAATTATACTGCTAGGTATCCCTTTGAGCGTATCAAGAGTGACTTCATGGCTCTGGGGCAGAGGGTGCAGCAGATAGATGCGCAGGTGGTGTTCTCTTCAATCCTCCCTGTTGAGGGTAAAAGTCAAGGCAGAGAAGCTGGCATCCTGGAGATGAATGCATGGTTGCGTGGATGGCACCATGGGATAATTTTCCAAGGGCTGAAAGCAGAGCTGGTGTCCACCCATCCAAGAAGATCAAAATGTCTTCCACAGCAGACTGGCTAACCTACTGAAGGGGGCTTTAACCTAGATTCATTGGGGATGGGGGAGGAAAGCCCCCAGGTAAGTAAAACATTATGGGCCCACTAACACGGTTAGTGCCTCTGAATATCCATGGGTTCTGCCACTATGCACCCTGATGCCAACCATGGGCATTCTGGGGCACAGAAGAGGCGGCACCTGGCTCTAACCAGGCAGCGCAGTATTGGACTGCTGCCTGGTTAGCAATCCATGGGTAAAGATAGGCATTGGAAAAGCTGGCCTGTCTTTACCTATGGGAGGTAACAAGCTTCTGCATCGTGTGCGCCATGTGGTAGACCTGGATATTCAATGCCAGTGGCCGGATATGGCCAGGCATTGAATATCTGGGGCTAAGATTCAGTGGTGACAGCTATGCACTTTAGAAGTGCTAGCCGCCGCAGCTGATGAAATCGGGCCCTAAATACTTTTGTAGAAATGGGTAAAAGGGGCAACATCTGGAAAGCGGTGTGTATCAATGCCCGTAGCATAGGAAATACGATTCCAGATGTTGAGGCTTTAATGGAAGAGGCTGACTTGGATTTAGCTGCGGTCTTGGAGACATGGTTCACAGACAAATATGACCAGGATGTAATTATACCAGGCTATACTTTATTCAGAAAGGACAGGGTAGAAAGATGGGGAGAGGGAATGGCACTATATGTAAAAATAATATTAAAGCTATAGAATTACAAGGGCGTGAGAAGGCACAGTGGGTTAAACTAGAAAGAGGGAATGAGAAATCTATTTGGATTGGTGTAATATACTGATCTCCTTGACAGGGAGAAGTTCATTTTTTAATTTTATTTATTAGAAGTGGACCGAGATTTAATAGAAGCCATATGCAGTATTTATTTATTTTATTTATTTAATGTCTTTTCTATACCGCGCTCTTTAGAATCAGTGCGGTTTACAGTCAACAATAATTTGTACAGTGCAGGCTGAATCTGTACTGTACTTACAATGAACAGGGGTTTCTATTGCGGCGTGCGTTAGACACAGGGTCTAACACATGCCGCAGCACCCTCAAAATGTTCTCTTTAATCTGTGCCGGGTCCTCCGCTGGCATTCCTGCCGGTGGGGGAAGGGGCAGAGCGACCAATCACTCTGCACCTCCCTCTGCCGGCAGGAATGTTGGCAGTGGACCCAGCACAGCTTAGCGGGAACATTGCTGGTAACAGAATCCACATGAGAAGGGGCCAAACTGCATCTGGTGCTTACCAATGGGGAAAGTGTTTCTGATGTTATAGTGGGAGATCATCCAGTAATCACCAGATAGTGTGGATCAGTATTAGGACTATGGCTGATAAAGTCAATCAAAAAGTGAGGGCCTTAGATTTTAGGAAAACTAACTTTGCCATGATGAGACAATACCTCAAGGAGTCGTTAGCAGAAAGGTAACAGCTGGGGGATGTAGAAAAGCAATGGGCAAAACTGAAAGGGGATATTTTAAGGGCAACAGAACTTTTGTTAGAAAGATAAATAAATGTAAAAGGAAAAGGAGGCCACTATGGTTCTCAAAAGAAATAGCTGAAAAGGTGACGAAAAAAAGAGGGCGGCCTTCATAAAACATAAGAGATCACAGAAAGAGGAAGACAAGCATCAATATTTGGAAAAGCTAGGAAAGTAATCAGGAAAGCAAAGATAAAAAAGAAGAAGAAATAGTTAAGGCAATAAAAATGGGGAGACGACATTTTTCAGATATGTGAGCGAGAGGAAGAAATGCAAAGTGGTATTTGTCAGACTCAAGGGTGAAGAGGAGGAATATGTAGAAGATGAGGAGGATAAAGCGGAACTGCTTAAATTTCTGTTCTGTGTTCACAGATGAAAGGTCAGGAGGACCACTTCAGAAAACATCCACAAATATGAATAGAGGTGAAGGGGATCTTGAGCGATTTTCAGAAGACTGTTCGTGAGGAACTAGCTAGACTAAAAGTAGAAAAAATGATGGGGCTGGATGGGAGATTCGTCTGAGAATACTGAAGGAACTTGGAGAAATTCTAGCAACTCCACTGTCTAGCCTTGTCAATGCTTCTTTAGAGTCTGGAGTGGTCCCAGAGGACTGGAGAAAGGCACATGTGGCCCCTTTACACAAAAGCGGAAGTATGGATGAGGTTGAGAACTGTAAGCCGGTTAGTTTGACCTTTGTGGTAAGAAAAGTAATGGAAATGCTGCTAAAACAGAGGATAGTGAGATTTCTGGAGTCCAGTGGATCAAGGCATACAGTCAGTTGCACCCAGGAACACAGGATAGATCAAATAGGACAATCTCCACTCCATGTGAATACCTGGATTCCTATTGGACTGATGGCTGAAACAAGTACCATTTTCTGAAGATTTACCACCTCTTACTCAGTCCTTATGCAATGCAAAAATCTCGCAGTAAACAAAAGTAATGGAAATTCTAGTTCACAAAGATGAAAATTACACAGAAACAACACTTTTCTTTAAGCTACCCACTCACAAGTACAAGATAGATATGCCAGTTCAGACCAGTGGTTTCAACCAAGAGAGAAAAAAATGAGATCCTGAATACACAAACTGCGTAATGTAAAATTATCTGAATTTACTACATGTTAATATTCCAGCACTGGGGGACACAGTATTAAATCCAAAAAAGTGATCTGCTGGCAAGAGTATTTACATAACTTTCGATGATCTTGGGGGAAATGATTTCCTAATTCTAAGGTCCAAGCTCTTAATGATCCCGTGGACTTAAGGTGCAACTCTAGGTAGATAAATTCCAGAGGCCATTCCCTTCTATCATCTTACCTTGACTAACTCCATGACCAAATAGAGTGCTGTTGGAGTGTCCACCTCCTCTACCAGCATGATAATATTAGGATGCTTAACTTGACGCAGTATGGCTACCTCATTCTCAATCAGATGCTCCTGTGTATTAAGCAAAAGAGAGATTTGCTTTACATACACTTGATGACAAAATCTCCATCAGAACTATACATACCTGACTTGTATTCTTACAGGGTGCATCCATACATCCTGGTATAACAATACACAGTAAGTCTGTTGTGATTAACTCTTTCAGTGCTAATTTACAGCATCCCCAATAATGAAACAAGTCTCCTTTCTAGTAGTTGTTCCTATCCAATGATAATTGTATTGCAAATCACAAAAATACTCGTAATACTAGAATTAAGCAACTAAATCCAGCAGTGAAGCACTTGCTTCTACCAAAAGGTTGCATTGTGATGGAAAGATCAAAAGGAACAAAACGAGTTGACCATGTGCAATCAGATGCATATAGATACCCCCTTGCATATGTGGACTGGCTGTGCAGCACAACCATACTGTGTATGGGCTTTGCATTGAAAGAGTTTAACTCTAATGCAATTTTTGAGCAAACATAACTCATTGCTGGACTACACTGCACAGAACAATGAAAACGCATACCATATTTTCTGCTGTTTTACCCTCAGACCTATTGCTCATTGCGGTGGTAGCAATAAGCTAAACACGAGGCGTGTGGTCTTTGAGACTGTAACATGCTTCCGAGGCCCTGCCGGTTCTGCCTCTTCTGATGCATACTTTTCATGTCAGAGGGAGGTGGAACCAACAGAACCCTGGAAGCATGTGACAGTCTCAAAGATCCAGGGCTGTGAGCACCATTTCCACCGCATCTCTAATTTGGCTTTGTGTTTAGCTCACTGACACCACAGACCTCAGGAGATGTGGCGGCAGCTACATTAGCTGGGAAGGTGAAGGGACAGGGGTGATGGATACAGAAGGGCCATAGTGGGGATGGGAGTATGCTGAACATGTGTGGGGGGAATAGAGAGCTATAGGGAGACAGAGAGACAATTTTGAACCTGGGGAGGAGGAGAAGATGGCCTAAAGGAGGTGGAGGGGTATGCAGAACACGGGTGTAGGGCAGCAGTGGGCCAAAGACAGCGAGTGAGATGTGGAACACAGTGGTGGGGAGTAGGGGGCAGGCAGAATAAGGAGAGATGCTGGACATGGGGGGGGGGGGAATAAGGAATGTTGGACATGGAAGGATGGGGTTAGAAAAGGGGGCACTGGATGGGAAATACAATGAATAGGGACGGAGAGAATGGGAGATGTTGAACACGAGAATGGGAGAGAGAAAAGGGATAATTAGTTAAAGGCTCAGGAAGGAGAGAGAGAGAGAAATGGGGCTGTGTTGAAAGGTGGTAGGTAGATGCAGTAAAGAGGAAAATTGAGGACAGGATAGTGAGGACGAGAAACATGAGTTGTGAGAAAAGTAAATGGAAGAAAGCTGAAAGGAAAAGATCAATGTGAAGACAAGAGGGAGAGAAGTAGCAGAGGGACTGAAGACCCTAGAAAGCAAGTTAATAGAAGAGAGAGGAAAGAAGAAATCAGAGACTAGGATAAATATGATTAGACAACTTTTTGGTGGTGTTGAGAATCGAGGCAGAATGTGACAAATTCCATCTACCCTTTTTGATGTCTAGGACATCTGCACCTTGCCCACTCACAATCTTAAATGACAGAGGTGTAAGGCAGGGGTCTCCAAACCAGTCCTGGAGGGCCACATACCAGTCAGGTTGGCAGGATATCTCTAATGCATATATATCTCATGCATATTCATTAGGGCTATCCCAAAAACCTGCCAGGATTGTGGCCCTCCAGGACAGGGTTGGACACCCCTGCCATATTAGGTCAGACCAAGGTCCATCAAGCCCAGTCTGTTTCCAACAATGGCCAATCCAGGTCACAAGTATTTGGCAGATTCGCAAAAAGGCACACAGATTCTATGTAAGGGTGTGCATTGTCGCAATCTGATTCGTTCAGTTTTTCGAATAGATGGATAGATGTTCTGTAGCATGCTGCAATATTTATGAAGCTACTCTAGTGTGAGTTTTGGAAGTTGATGCTGTTATGGTATGACAAATTTTCTTTATACTGTAGTTCCTGAGTGATTTTTTATAGGGCTTTGTATTTGCTTTACAATATGTACAGTACAGAAAACTTATATTGTTGCTATTGTGATGGCACCAGAAATTATTTTTAACATGTTGAGTTCAATGGGGAAATGTCCTAGTTTTGCTTTGCACCCATTTTTGGGAAAGTTGTTTTTCTGAATACAAATGTATTGTATGTTCAAAAAGAAATCAAGAACTACAGCTAAGTTTATAAAACCAAAATTAAATTTGTTAAAATGCCATTTTAGGGTTTTAAACCGCAGAGTAGTTCATGCTTTTTCTTTTTGTTTCTTGTGTGAGCACCTTGCGTCTCCTTTCCTTTTTGCAGGGCATATATTTGCTTTTAATATTCTGACAGTCCACCATGCAGTGGCAGCAGTTTGTATGCTTTATATTAGCTTCTTAGGCTACAGAATTAAACTGCTACAATTTTTGCTGTACATAAACAGCATTACAAATTTAAAAAAAAAAATTATATAGCCTGGGAACAACTCATCAATTTCTTTCTCCTTGAGTCAACCATCTGACCGGTGTTCTACGTGAGGGGACCCCCTGCTCCCTGACTGGATTCCTGACGAGACCGTTCTCGGATCTTGACTCACCTGCTCTCCGTGTTTGCTTACCATTCCCCCTAGATGTATCCCGTGTCTACAGTTACGGTGTCTGTCTGTCTTGACTAGATTGTAAGCTCTGATGAGCAGGGGCCGTCTTTTATATGTGTCTGTGCAGCACTGCGTACACCTCGTAGTACTATACAAATGTGCAATAGTAGTAGTAGTTTTGGGGGGATGTCACCAGCTCATCCCTTGCCGAAGGCAGTGGATTTCCTTGAGCTGCCTCTGGCTGTGACTTATCTTCTTTCTGCATTGTGAAGACCATAGAAACAGAACAAGACAGCAGAAAGACCATGACCTATCTAGTCTGCCCATCCATGTTTCCTCTTAAAGTGAAATACTGGCCTCCTATTTACTTACACATTCAGTCGAAAGGGCGTTTAGTCTACAGCTCCAAGCTACATCCCTCTTATCACGTCTTACGTCTCTTCTCGCGATTTCTGTTCATTGGGCAAGCTGCTCCAATCTGGGCCCTTCCCCTCCATTACTAATTCTATGTTTCACACTTTCTTCCTTGTGGCATCAAGCACCTAAAATGACCTTGAGTGGGTGCATCTCTAGGTGCATATTTGTTTCTTTAAAAAGCCCATTTCTTGAAGACTGTTTTTAAATCTAGAAAACAGATCCTTGCAGGTTGGCAACTGGCTCCAGCTTCTCCCATGATGGTTAATTCAGTCCTGGGTTTATTGTATTGCATGCAGAAACTAGTAGTCTTGCTGTTTGTAGGGAATGAAATTGGGAAATCCTAACTACAAGTCCTTGCATCTAATAGGGTTAACCCAGAGCTGGATTAAGCCCACTGAGAGAAATTGGAGCAAGTTGGCAGCCTTAACTCTGCCTGATCTTCATCCCCTCACCTTAAAACATATTTTACTGTAGAAATTATGCATCTGTCTGTGTTGCTTGACTACACTGTAAGCTCTTTGAAGCAGATGCAGTCTTTCATGTCCTTACAATCTTGCATATGCCCAGTAGCACCAAAGTCATATGCAGGGTTGATAGTCAAAAGCACGTAATGCAGTCTACCTTGGCTGCTAACTGCAAAAGTGCTTTATTTTAGAGCAAATTCTGTACCAATAGATATATTTTGGCCAGACAATTATGGCAGCCAAAATTTACCCATAGAAATTAGCAGGGGCCAGGCAGTGGTGATTTTCTGCCAGATGACTGACCCAAAATCTTTACGAACCTACTTTTTTTTTCTTCCTTGCAGTTGGTATGAAAAAAGAACCCCCTCACCCCTAATGGCCCCAACCTAGTTCCTTTTTAAATTTAAATTTTAAAGAAAGTTACCACTGAAACCAGGGCCAGTACCTATCCAGATAAAATTTACCCAGAGAGACCACACAAACAGGCCGATGCAGAAAACTAGTGCAGTCTTTAGGAGCCCATAATGCCACTTTTAAGCATGTTTAAATGCGTTTTTATGATCCTCCCCATGCAGGAAATAGACAAACACCGGCAGAAAAACTAGCGAACAATTAACACCAGGCATATTTAAATGACTACTCATTTAAAAATGCAAATTAGCCACTGATGCTTGGAGAGTAAGCCAAACTAGCGCAGACTTCTTATACGCATGTGCTTGACTTGCTCTCCCTGTTTAAGGCTGCGGTGGCTCATTTCCATGGAGAGATTTACTGCGGTGTGCATTTGCATAGTGTAACCTTTCTGTATTGCACGTTAAAATGCGTGCGTTGTCAGGAACGTTAACCAATCCATCCAGCGCGGATCTAGCGCCGGCTTTCTGCATTGGTTTGAAAGAGCAGTCCTAATTGAAACACATAAGTTACACGTTTAAGAGTGTGCAGATAAACTGTCCATTTATCTATATACAGTGACATCATCTGAATATTGCCCCATATGTTTCCCTTCTTGTACTGCTGCACTGTTCCATTTATCTGTTTCTGTCCTTTTGCATCCTCTGTCCCCTCCCCCACACCTCTCTCCTCCCTCTGTATCTCTGTACTTTTGGTTGCCATAAAGCAGATGAAAATGTGAAATTATTCAAAGATTGCACAACATTTTATCATTGTGAGGTGGCACTTGTCAAGAAGGATTTCTCTCAACTTTTTCAGAAAGCTTCCAGTCGGCCTAAGAAACTATTCTCGGTTACATCCCAATTATCCTCTTTAGACTCACCATCTGCTACTCCGTTTTCGGACACGCCTTCGCCAAATACTCCTGCTTCGTATTTGTTTGGATAAAGTTAATGTCATCCATGAATCTCCAGGAACAAGCAGGAATGAGTCTTCACATATGGGTACGTCGGTACCGACGGAGTCTGCGCGGGAACGCTCCCCAGCGTCCAATCAGAACACTTTTGGAAGCATCCCAACACGCCTGTGTGCTGCCTTCCCACCTTTCCCAACTGCCTCTCCTCAGTTTTCGTTTTTCCGCAGAGCCGGCAGGACGTCCTTCTGTCACCGCAGAAAATTCTTCTTTTATTTTTTGGTTTTCTTGTGGTCACATCTGCCTTCCCCGACGCCACCGGTACCGCCGGTGTTTCTTTTCTTTTTTCTTCTGAATTTTCCTTTATAAGGAGTACCTTTTTCCTTCTTAGTGCCTGAAGTTTTTTTTCGGCCTGCTAGGCCTACTCTTTTTCCTCATGGAAACGCCAGCCACTATCCCTAAGAAATGTTCAAACTGTGGCGGTACAAAATTCATTTTAGACACTCAATTAGTGTCTGCCCTGCTTGGGTCCTGACCACTATCCGCTGGAGTGTCCCTCCTGCAAAAGTATAGTCGGAAGAAGTCTTCAGCATCGAGTTCACCTCGATACGCGGTCCCCAGTCAACTTCAGGGCACCGACCATCCTTTCTTCTTCACAGGATCAGGTAACCCAAAAACAGTCTGTTAAGACTAGCCAGTCCTCGAGTGGTAGATCTCATGCACAGCATAGAGATGCCTCGGACCTTGCCCTCGAGGACACACTGGCTTTAAAACCCCGGTGGGAGTCTTCAGCCTCCAAATCCTTAGTGGGGTTTCAGGTTGTTCCTGAGGTTCACCCCTCTCCGAACATACCTGAGCCATGCTCAGTGGTGGCATCCGCTTCAAGCGGTACCGATACCCCGGCATCGGCAATGGTGTTGGATGAAACATTCCTCACCAAAGATCGTAGTCTGGCGTCCTCGGCTGCGGGCCCGTTGGATATGCTGCAGACCGATCTTCCAGTATCGGTATCGATCCCGGTACCGGTGCCGGTACCCTCCAGATGTGCATCGATAGACTCGCTTCCCTCAATGCCGAGTCTGGAATCGATCTCCAGTCTGGATGACTGGGTACCGACTCACCTTGGTACCGATACCGGACGATACCGAAGGCATGGTTCCAATGATCCATGTCAGACACTCTTGGTTTCTTCGATACCGTTAGAGCTGTCACCGGCTAGCCTTCATCTACCGGTATCGGATACAGTGCCGGAGTTGGTACCGGTATCCACATTACCATTGCTGTCAGTACCTTCCATGCTTCTCTCATCAGGCTCGCTTCCCTCGGTACCGAGTTTGGAATCGATCCCTAGCATGGACGATGTGTTACCGACTGTTGCTTGTCCCGACCTCCTGCGGTACCGGCAACCATCCTCTAAGGATCCGATACTCCACCCTTTAGGGTCTTCTATTCCTCTTAACTTGGATAGATCCCTGGGTGCCAATGCTAGTTCTTCAACAGATCTAGCCTGTCCTCCTCTTTCTAGAAGATTTCCCTCTGGGGATTTTTCTTTTCAAGCATTCCTGCTTGATATGGCAAAGTCACTTGCCATTTCTATACCTGGTCAGTATTCTACACCAGGGAATACAGAGTCCCTGTATGTTCCCTGGAGTCCAAAGGAGAACATCATGCTTCCTTTGCATCAGACCTTGCAGGATCTCCTCTTTCGAATGTGGGAAACTCCTTTAACGGTACCCCCACCTTCTAGGGCAACTGATCTTCTATATAAGGTGCCCCCCTCTCCAGGTTTTCAAAAGACTCAACTTCCTCATCATTCCATTGTGGTAGAATCAGCAATGAGGCGTATTAAGAGTACTAAAAAGCACTCTTCTTATCCGCCAGGTCGTGAGTCTAAGACTTTAGATTTATTTATTTTATTTATTTAACAGCTCTTATATACCGCGCTATTTGACATCAGTGCGGTTTACATTAAACAAAACACACTCAGATTTAGAGAACTTGTCCAAGTTACAGGTAACAGGGGAATAAAACAAGGATTAACTGGGGAATAGCATATAAATAATTAAATAAAAGCAATTACATAAGACTAGATGCCTTTGGACGCCAAACCTTCCAGGCATCCATGCTTTCAGCAAGAATTCTCTCATATATTTTCTATATGGGATTATCTCTTGAGGAGGTCACAAAGAAATTACTGCTTTTGCCCCTTTTCTTCAAGAGCCCAAAAGAGCAGACTATTCCTTACTGGTTAGTCATGCTCAAAATATCGCTAGGTTCCTTACTCGTGCTTCCCTTGACTCCTTTGAGTCTGTTAGCAGAACTTCTGCTATAGCTATAGGGGCACGACGTAAAGCCTGGCTCCAAGTTTAAGACTTGGACAAATGGGCACAAGAAAGACTAGGAAATACTCCTTGCACTGGAGAAAATCTTTTTAACAAGGAGTCTTTACTCCAAGTTGCTCAGTTAACCACTGACATTGCTGTTTCCAGAGGCTGTTCTACGCCTTCCTCTTTCCCAGTTGGTAGGAAATTTCCTAACAAACTTTCTTCCCCTAAGGGGAAAAAGTTTTATCCATCTTCTGCCCATCATACAGATGTTCCCAAACAGGGGAAACATCACACTGGTCTAAAGAAACCACAACCTCAACAGGTTCAGCAAACCCAGCAGTCGCAGGGTTTCAGATAGATTACCATTACATCTCCTGTTTGGTGGCTAGAGTTTGCAGTCTGCTTCTTTTCACTTGAAGCATCTACACTAATTTCATCCTAAATTCTCATGGATCTCTCTTCACGAGACATCCTTTCTTTTTGCTCTAAGAGTCTTTATGATGATCATGCCTATAGTTAACAGGTTTCTCTTCCTCCTACTGGGAAAAGAGATATGACAACTATCAATAAGACAGTTTTCCCTGTACTAGAATGTATCATCTTACCTTTCAGAGACTTACTACATAGTCAGTCTCCTTCAACTCTGTCTTACCTCCCTCTTACTACAACATTCGGTTTGTAAGAGTGGCTCTATTACACTGGTAAGCCCCTATGGTCCTCTACCTATTCCACAAAGGGGTTTTCCCTTCCAGAGTTGTCTCCCCCTTTTTCATTTTCTTACTTTAGGGCAGCTTATCAGACAATAAGGAAGTCTTACCACTCCTACTTATGTCTGTTGCTTCTTTTTCCAATCTAAAAAAAAAAAAAAAGGAAAAAGATTTTTTTTTCCGCTGCCCTGGTAGTTGCTGCTAATGCAGCAATTCCTAGTGGTTAAGCCACTGGTTCTGTTCACCACACAACCAGGGTTTCTCCTCCACTAGCAATCCTTCTAGCCTCAGTGCTAAAACCCAAACAGGTTATCAACCTTTTTTGGAAACCCTATTATCACAGACTTGTTGGTTGATTTCTATTCTTCGCCATCTCCAATTCCCTGGTTTTTGCCAGAATAGTTTAGGTTACCTACTGGCTTTAAGCAGCCAGTTTTTTCTTCTAACCAACCTCTAACATGCTCTCTGCAACTCTACAGAGTAGCTTTGCACTAGGGGCCCTTGCTAGAGAGCATTAGTATCTTGCCTAGCAGATAATCCCAGATGGTTAGGAGGGGTTCACCCAGTTATGCTCCCATGACTGGTAGGTGTTCCCTACCCTTACCATCTCATCCAAAATCTCTTTTCGAGACAAAAGACACAGGCCTTACATCATGTGAAAACCTAAAGAATGGCCAATTCCCTGGCTTGGTCCCTATCTCCTTTGGACTTCTCGCCAGGGATAGTTTTCTTTCAGTTGCAGCTCAAGGACGCCTGATACCCTTCTTGCCCTCATAGGCGGGTCAATATGGTATCTTATTCCAGTGGCGTCCTCTATCCATTCACCATACTGCAGTTCTAGAGAGATCTGGACTTGCTGCCTGCAGACTGAAGTTATCCTCTGCATTTTTCACGTAGGCCATCCTGGTTATTCAAGAGCTCAAATTCTTCAAGGAATCTAGACTCCTCCTTGTCAGGGAGACCATTCCTCTGACTCTGTCAATTATAACCAGGGAAAGAAGATTCTCTATACATCTATTCAAGCAGGTATCACCCTTCTTGCTATTAGATGAATCTTCCCTCTATCCCCATATCCCTATGGGGATCTAGTTATATAGCCATGTCTCCATCTACTACATGGAGACCTGTGTCTATATGTCTACATATTTTTATATATATCTCGGTATCTTCCGCACAGGTATATCTCTGTGTGTATATATATATATATATATATATATATATATATATATATATATATACACAAATGACCCTCGTATATATATATATATATATATATATATATATATATGAGGGTCATTTTTAAAGTAATAACCGATTGCGCATCGTGTCCGCGCGATCTGTCAAGTGACATCCGTTCAAGGTCAGCCACTCTTGGCCAGTCTCTCACTACACCGCCATTACGTTTCACGTCTCTGCCAGTGTTGGTTGTATGGTTATACTGCTTCATTTGTTGCCATGTCAATCAGTAATCCCTCCGATTGTGAAGTGCGCTCGGTTATCCGTTTTTTAAATGCAAAACAAGTTCGTCCAGCTGAAATTCACCAGCAGCTTGTTGAAGTGTATGGGGAAGGTGTAATGAATGATGTTTAAGGAAGGAAGGAAGGACAAATGTTCATGATGAAGAACGATCTGGACGGCGTACTGTCATGAATGAAGACCTCAAAAAAATAAACCTCAAAAAATCATCCAATGACTAATGTAAACATACCAAGAGAAAAGTCATGGAAATAAAACACATTGAGTTCGGTGAATCCAAAATAATATCTATTAATAAAAAAATATCTATTAATAAAAAAACAACAAAAAAAAACAAACAAAAAACCAAACACAATGAAGTCCATTAGTCCTAAATTGATGTCGGGCTCCCCCGGCAAGAGGGAGAAGGGGGAAAACCTTATCTCTCCGTTCCGGGGGGTCCCTTTTAGTGATAGAATGGATAAAACCAAACTATAAAGGAGTGAAAAATCACTTAGCTGAAATAACGGCGTAGTGCAAATTTCGTGAGAAAGTCCCGCTTGTACACGACATGCATGTTTCGGACCTAAAGAGGCCCTGTTTCAAGTGAAGTATCCCATCTTCAAAGCAGCGCCGATTATTTGAAGATGGGATACTTCACTTGAAACAGGGCCTCTTTAGGTACAAGCGGGACTTTCTCACGAAATTTGCACTACGCCGTTATTTCAGCTAAGTGATTTTTCACTCCTTTATAGTTTGGTTTTATCCATTCTATCACTAAAAGGGACCCCCCGGAACAGAGAGATAAGGTTTTCCCCCTTCTCCCTCTTGCCGGGGGAGCCCGACATCAATTTAGGACTAATGGACTTCATTGTGTTTGTTTTTTTTATTAATAGATATTATTTTGGATTCACTGAACTCAATGTGTTTTATTTCCATGACTTTTCTCTTGGTATGAATGAAGACCTGACACAAGAGGTTGATGAGGAAATTTGCCAAAACAGGTGCTTCACCTATAGACGAGCTGCATCAGACATTTCCACAAGTTTCAAGATCAGTAGTTTATCACATTGTTACTGACAAACTGCATTACAAAAAAATGTGTGCGAGATGGGTGCCGAAAATGTTGGACGAACTTGTTTTGCATTAAAACCAGATAACCGAGCGCACTTCACAATCGGAGGGATTACTGATTGACATGGCGACAAACGAAGCAGTATAACCATACATTCAACACTGGCAGAGACGTGAAACGTAATGGCGGCGTAGTGAGAGACTGGCCAAGAGTGGCTGACCTTGAACGGACATCACTTGACAGATCGCGCAATCGGTTCTTACTTTAAAAATGACCCATATATATATATATATACACACACGAGGGTCATTTATTTATATATACATATATCTGTCGAGATATATCTTCTAGGTAGATATGTATCTATGTACTTATCTATCTCTCTGTCTAGGTTCATATATCCATATATTCCTATATGACTGACGGATGTGCACTACCCCTATCAATGCTGTGCCAGCATGCTTGGGGTTCTACACATATAACCACTCCCTGTGGTAATTAACACATTTTTTGTTTCTCTTACCATAACCTTTCAGGTTTAGGTACCTCTGAAGCTTTCCATGTACCTTTTCTTTCCTAATTGACCTCATTTAGGAAAGACATCATGGATTTTCAGTTAATCTAAAGCTGTAACACTTCATAAGTCTGTCCTTACTTTGTTATTGGATATAGGAGTCTCCATACCCCTTCTCTCCTACAGAGACTATTTCTATTGTCAGTCCAAATCGGTCAGACTTATTTTTCCTTTTGGTCCTAGCATTGTACTGTTCTTCAACCAAAAGGGCTTAAGCTTTGTCTAATAGTACCTTCTGCATTTCCCGCTGAAGCCCTACCTCATTGTACTACCCCAGTTTCCCCTGGGGCTATTTCTCACCCTGATGGGTTCTGACCTCCACTTGTTTTTCCTACAGTTTATTACCTCTACTTCACAGTGAGGCACTCCTTGAGGATCTTCTACTGGCTCTTCTAACAGATCCATATGAACCTCAATAGACTTTTTACAATACCACCAAGGGAGGTCCATATTAGAATATTGCACTCAATATTATTTAATACTAAATGTCATCCATACAGGATCTTCCTCCATAGAAGTCCTGTTCTAGTCCAGCTGTTCCATAGCACCTTTTCTATAATTCAACTCCTACCCTCCATCCCCAAGATGCCTGAGGTCCTGAGTAGCAGCATGGCTCTTTCTAGATTCGCTACATGCTAGGACTCCCTCTGGGCATCTTAGCTTGGGGAGTCCCCATATGTGAAGACTCATTCCTGCTTGTTCCTGGAGATAGCACAGTTACTTACATGTAACAGGTGATCTCTGTGAACAGCAGGAATAAGTCTTCACAACCCACCCATCTCCCCTAGGAGTTGCTTTTCTCTCTCTCTGTCTTTCCCTTTCTTGCTCTCTTTCTCTCTTTGCCTCAGCTTTAAAACTTAACTGAGGAGAGGCAGTTGGGAAAGGCGGGAAGGCAGCACGCAGGCGTGTTGGGATGCTTCTAAAAGCGTTCTGATTGGACGCTGAGGAGCGTTCCCACGCAGACTCCGTCGGTACCGACGTACCCATATGTGAAGCCTTATTCCTGCTGTTCCCAGAGATCACCTGTTACAGGTAAGTAACTGTGCTTTCCTTTTGAAGAAATAGTTTCATCACCTTCTGTACCTCGCATCACCCCTTTTGTTCCATGTCATTCCTCGACCACCTTCAAAGAGATTTCTGTATCTGCTTTCATTCTCTCATAAAACAACTTGTCCTCTTGATCCCATCCCATCTCCTTGGATCTCTGAGCTTTCTTTGAATGTATTAGCATTCATACTATCTATCATCAATTCTAGTCTCTACAGGCACTGTTCCAATTTTCAGGAAACAAGCCATAGTCTGCCCGATTTTGAACAAAGCTGCAGTCCCCATAGATCTATCAAACTATTGATCAGTATCCAATCTACCCCGTCTTGCATAACTCACTGAAAAGTTGTTTTCTCACAACTATCAGCTCATGTTGAACAATTAAATTGTCTTCATCCCAAACAATCTGGCTTTTGCCCCCATTTCAGTACAAAGACAGACCTAACCTCTCCTCTAAAGGATATCTACTCAGAAACCTCCAGCGATAGAAGCACAACCAACAACCTGCAAACTTTCCCCATACACCAGTCGCCCTTGCATGTCAACACCACAGACAATAGGTAGTCCCCCCTCAAACCCTATCAACCTCACAAAACCAATGCAACACCCATTTACATTAGAGTATTGTACATAGTTTGAGTTAATATGTATTTAGTTTCCCTGGTTTCGCTCCCATGTTCAATTCCCTGTTCTTTGTAAACTCAATGTTGTTTGTATACATTGCAGTATTCTTGTTCGATGTACACCGCGCTGATTTTACTAGCGCGGTATAGAAGAAATGTTAAATAAATAAATAAATAATAAATAGAGGGGATACTACTTTAGCAATCTCATTAGACCTTTCAGCAGCTTTTCATTTGGCTGATCATTCCATTCTATTAACTCATCTCTCGGAAATAGGTATCAATGGTCAAGTTCATCAGTGGTTTGCATCTTTTCTCACTGACCTTTATTCCAAGTAGCAATAGAGATCTCTCTCTCTGTGCCTATATCTTTGTCTTGTGGCGTTCCACAAGGTTCAGTTCTTCCACCTTTGTTATTTAATCTTTTCCTTTGTCCTTTAGCATCTCTAATCCAAGATTTAAATATCTCTGCATACTACTATGCAGATGATATACTGCTAATAGTCCATGTAAACCCCTTGGCTCCTGATCCATCCTCCATTAACCATAGCCTGAACTCAAGTCTCCTCTTGGCTGTGTCTAAACTGCTTGAAACAATCATAGTAAGGCGTCAGCCATCTGGTTTATAGGAGATATTGCATCATCAACGATTGCACCATCAATCAATGAAAGCCCCATTCAACTAACTTCCGCATTAAAATACCCTGGTGTTAACTTTGGACCCAGAGTTATTTTCTTCCCATATCAGTTCTATAGTTCAGAAGTCATTCTGTGCACTTTGACAATGCTGCACAATTCGTCCATTCCTTTACACCCCATCATGGATCTCCCTTCTTCTTAATTATGTGATCTTAATTGCCTTGAGTGCTGTAATGCTATCTATGCTGGCATTAGCTTTCTGAAATCAAATGGTTACAATTAATCCAAAATACAGCTATTTGCATTCTGTCTTTGGCAGAGAAATCGAATGATGTTACGTCCCTTTTGCAACAACATCACCGACTGCCTGTACATTACCGCATATATTTTAAATAGTTGACACTTGTTCATAAAGCCCTTTACTCTGGCTTACCAGTTTATTTCCACTCTTTGCTCACCTTTCACATTCTGGGATGTGCTCACTTCATGATAACAGACTTTATATTCCGCCACCTTCCAAAGCAAGACTGGAATCTATACGCCGTTGAACATTTTTTTCCATGTCCCCATGCTCTGTAACTCTCTTCCACTAAAACTTTGACTAGATCATACCCTAAATTCAAAACTCAAATGAAAACGCATCTATCCTAACAAGCATTCGGAACTTAGAACAAGATGGCCTGGGGAGGGGAAAGAGTTAAAGCTTTTGTTATTGTATTTACTCCTTTGGTAATTAACTTCTCCTGTGTCATTTGTTTTTGTCATCTTTTCTTTTGTTCTGTCCTATTTTGATTTATGATGGAGTTCCTCTTTTACATATTTCATTGTAAACCGCTTTCTTGTATTGTAGAAAGGTGGTATATAACATTTTAAATAAATAAATATGTCTGAGATGTATGCCTCAGGATCATTTTGAGGAAATTCCTGGAGTTAGTGGGCAGGGAAATGGGGGTTTCCTTTTGAAGTTCAGTTACGTACAACCTACAAGTGCTTGGTGGAGCTTATGGAGCTTAGACCTGTAGTGTCATTCAGGATAAAGGTAGGGAGGGGCACCCGAATCTGGGATGCTCCAGTAGCGCTCTCCTTCAGGCGAAGGAATCTGCAGGGGAAAGGGGTGGGGTTACTGTATAGTGGATGAGTTTGCTATGTTGCTTTTTTATTTCAGAGAACTCTTAACTTTCCCAACTAAGAGCTGTCACTAGCAGCTTCTCTCTCTCTCTGCAATTCTGCATTGCTCAGTTTCTATTAAAACCCTCGGCCCAGTGTGCAGCGGCGGCCAAGAGAGCAAATAGAATGCTAGGTATGATAAGGAAAGGAATGGAAAATAAAACAAAAGATATTATAATGCCTCTATATCGTTCCATGGTGAGACCGCACCTTGAATATTGTGTGCAATTCTGGTCGCCGTATCTTAAAAAGGATATAGCGTTATTAGAAAAGGTTCAGAGAAGAGCCACCAAAATGGTAAAGGGGATGGAAGGATACTCCTATGAAGACAGGCTAAAAAGGTTAGGGCTCTTTAACCTGGAAAAGAGACGGCTGAGGGGAGATATGATAGAAGTCTATAAATTAATGAACGGAGTGGAACGGGTAAACGTAGATCGATTGTTTACCTTATCAGAATATAGAAAGACTAGGGGACATGCAATGAAGCTACAGGGTAAACTATTTAAGACTAATAAAAGAAAATATTTTTTCACTCAACGTGTAATCAAACTCTGGAATTTGTTACCGGAGGATGTAGTAAAGGCTGTTAGTGTAGCTGGGTTTAAAAAAGGTTTGGACAAGTTCCTGGAGGAAAGGTCCATAAACCATTATTAAGAAGTGACCGAAGATATCAATGCTTGACCCAGTACAAGCATTGTGGAACTTGTGTCTCTTGGGGAAACTGCTAGGTACATATGACCTAGATTGGCCACTGTTGGAAACAGAATACTGGGCTTGATGGACCTTGGTCTGACCCAGTATGGCATATCTTATGATCTTATGTTCTTATTTGCATTCTCACTCTGCTTCCTCTGGTCTCTCCCTACACCTACTAATAGCACTTTTCAGTTACAAACATGAAGAATATGCTTCAGGAACATTCTAAAGGAAGCCCTGAAGTTTATAACAGTAACACTTGGATATGCAAGAGAAAAGATGGTTCCTTTTGAAATTCAGTACCCAAGCTATGAAAGCTTGAATAGTCCTAAGGAACCTAGACCTGTGGTATTATCTAAGAGAAAAGATGTCACAGGAATCAGAGACATTCCTGCAAATCTCTGCTTCACAGAGAGTATGGATAGCTGCACTGTAGATTGATGTTGGTGATATCTATTTGTTAGGGACCTCCAACTCACCCCCTACTCTGCTGTTCTTACATAGATTGTGCCACAAAGATTTTCCTGCCTATTCATCTAATTGGGTAGGTCGGGCCTCATCTTCAGTTGCACTCTGTCCAGTACACTCAGACTTTCATATGGCCTTTTCTCTGCAGCTGACCAAACAGTTTTAGCTCAAAGATCTTCACAGTATGTATTCCGTCTGTCTCTTTATTAGACTGAAATATTGAATTAGCAGGGTCTGTCTACCATGCATCTGTAAGGTGCTTTGCATGTCTGGAACAGCGATACAAACATACATATTGGTACAACAGTAGGTCCTTAACAGTTCAAACAGCAGAAGCTGTATTAATTTCTCATCTGTAACTCTCTCTCTTACCACTAGAGGACACGCTTATACTACCACTAAATAAGGCTGCTCTGCTTTGAAGATTTAATCCATTCATTTTCGAAGGCATTTACATAGTTAACAGCCCATGTTAACTGTGTAAATGCCTTAATTAGGGATTTTCAAAGGCACCTACATGGCTAGTGTCTTTGAAAATCCCCGATTTAAGTCCCCTATGTGCCCTGATGCTATCCAGTTAGCACGGGGCGTGTTGGGGCGATCCGGGGCGAAGTGGAGGCGGGGAATGGCGTTAACTGGGTAGCAGTGATTTTGGATGCTGCCTGGTTAGCGCTCTGCACCTTAAAGATAGACCAGGAAAACCCTCGTCTATCTTTAGGGCGCAGAGCGCTAACCAGGCAGCATCTAAAATTGCTGCTGCCCAGTTAGGCTTGGCAGCTTTCTGGCTGTGCAGCGAACCCCGGATTTTCACTTCTATCACTGCGGAAGTGAAAATCCAGGGTTAAGGGGTCACAGGCAGGACTTCGCAGCTACGGTGCTTAGCCCTGCCCAATTAAAAAAAAAATAAATAAAAAATCAGGCTCTACAGATATGTCTAAGACGGTAAGCTTGATGCAGAAAACTGTACTATCATTAGCGCAGGCATCTGCGTAGTATGGGTGCAAAATACAGGAAGGAATTTAACGCAAATATAAACAATGCTCAAATGCCTGTACTAATGGCAGCATACCGTGCATTTGAATGCATTTAAGTGAATGCTAATGCATCAATTTGCTATGCAGCACAGATACAGAAAAGTGCACAGAAGACCGGTTAGGCTGAGCTCAATGTGCGCTTTTAACACGAGGACTTAGGAGACATTAAAGGTTAGCTCAGAGGTCTGCGGTCAGTGCTGGTGAGGAATTTATGCCTCCTTCAACATACAGCATAGGCAATTTTTTTCTGGATTTGTTGAAGAGTGCTGAAAAGATGGCAATGGACATGCGCTGGAACAATGTTATGTGCGTGTGCTGGAACAACGTTATGTGCATGTGCTGGAACAACGTTATGTGCATGTGCTGGATTGCTATCTGACAAATAAACAGCAATATGCTGCTCTGCTTGGAATGCTGGTGTTTACGAACGCCGATTGTTCTGAGCAGAATATTATTGCTGTTTATGTGCCAGATAGCAATCCAGCACATGCACACAAGTGCCAAACTGATTTCTGTGCACAGGATATAGGTGCTGCTAACGCAGACCTCTGTATGCATGTGCCTGGCTTGCTCTCTTGGTTTAGCACAGACGTTTTGTGCACAGCTTGTCTGCTGAACTAAACTTGCTTAGGAACCATGCACAACAGATTTAGCACTGGGCTCTAGCGCAGGTTGCTGCATCAAGCTATGTGTTTCTCAAGTGAGTCCTGTCTGCGTGCAATAGAGGCAATGTAGGCAAATCTCTCTCATGCATATTCATTGTGGGTATCCTGAAAAATCAGACTGGCTAGGGGGACACAGGACTGGCTTGAGAAACACTGGTCTAAGAGTAACATGGGAAGGATTATATTCTGTCCAATATGAAATGATAGCGGCTAATAAGTAAGCTTTTTAATTTGTGAGAAAAAGATTCATATATTTTAATGGCATCACAGTTCTTTCTGCAGCAAATAATTTTTAAATGTGTCAAACTGTCTAAGGCACTTTACAATAAACATGACATCAACAGTATATAAATCAATAGAAAATGAAGTCAAATAAGTCAAACCAACCAATGTATATAAATATTTTTGCTGTGCGAGAAGTTGAGGGTACACTCACACTTGCTTAAAATGTGATCTCTACCCCTCTTTCCACCAAGACTAGATAAGAGTGCGAGCATTTCACTCTTCCCAAACAAATCTTTTGGGCATGTTCACTGCCCAGCACATGCATCCTCTAAAAGGTTCTCTCAAAAGGCATCCAGCTTACTTCCATGCATACAGTTTGGCATCTTACTGTACCTTTCCACAGCATTTTGCCTTGTCTATAATCTTCAGTGCAAACTCTTTTCCAGAGGACCTAATGAAACAAAATAGAATAAAAATTGCTTGCTGTATGCCTCCATAGAATTTTAAAAAATTCAAAAATAAAACCTCACATTAGATAGGAAGATCAAATAGGGTGATGAAAATACTTATTTTGCTACACCTTCTCATTAAGTCCTAAACCTTCCAAACAAGCAGTCAGAGCCTTAAGCTGGTGGAACGAAGACTCCAAATGAGAGAGTTTAGAAAAAGATACTTGAATGAATGCAAAGTTAACTTCAGAAGCTATTAGATCGTCACTTAAACAACCAGTTTTCTAGAGGTACAGTAAATCTGTTTGGAATAAGGTCAAAACAGGACTATAAAAATGAGATGCACCCCTGGGGCAAGCCTTGCATTGACATCTGCTCCCTTCTGGATAAATCTTTGTATGTACTCTTGCAAAATTTATTCCAGACTCTCTACACAAGAGGGGGCCATGGGATTCCAAGAGCCCATCATCAGAACAGACTCTAACCCTTCATTTCAGCATACACACAAACACACCAATAGCACCAATCTAACACATTTGATTGCTTGAAGATATATTGTAACAGCTTAACAGTGTCCCCTTCTCACATTCATCTATATACCAGCCAAAGGAACAGAAAAGTCCAAGTCGGGAATTAAATCTATCTAAGCAACAGTGCGAATGCCTCCCATAAGCTGTTCAGATGTAGTTCAAATGGGAGAGGAAAGTCCATCTCTAGGTACCGCTAACAATGTCACACCATCTGCTTGGCAAAAACTCCTTCATCTGCGGATGACTAACCATCGACATTTTGCATTCAGTGTTAACCAAATTCAGGCTGCTTTAGAAACGGAGGTGCAACATTAGGTAAAGATGGATATTTCTAGGGTTTCAATTGCTGGTCTCATGCTTTGCTTTAATAACCACTTAAACAAAAATTATTTTAGTATGGGCAGAAGTAGAATTAATGAGCGAGAAGTTCAGTTTAAGCAGGCCACCCCTGTTTACTGTACCGTCACTTACAACCTTCTGAGCCAACATATGCTGCTTCAAGAACAAAAAAAGTATTTCTAGTGGGTAAAATACATGAACTTGTAAAATATACTGGAATATTTTTAAAGCTACAGTGCCATGAGCTTTTCCTTAGCATCACTCAAGGATTCTCCCTTCAAGTGAGTCAATCACAGGTTAAATAAACCACATAAAAGGTAAAAAAGATACAAAAGTGGTTGAAATGACAACAAATACAATCCTTAATTTAAAAAACCATCACCAATACTGCTAACCCTCCTTCAAAAAAATCAATATAAATTAAAGCTCACAGGACACAAATTTTCTAGATAAATAAAACATGCAAAGAGTAAAAAAGTACAAAAAAAAATAATCTGACCATGTTTAGGTGAAGTGCCTGCTTCAACTGAAATATGTAAGAAAACCTAAAAACAAACCTTTAGGAAAGTTCTCATCCTTTATAGGTGAAATTCATACATTTAGAGAAGACAGTTTCTAATGCATGCATGTGCATATAAATAAGCATAAAATAAGCTTTACATGCGGAAAGCCTTTTTAAATTTATCCCCATATAGCCCGGGAAAATTTACAAGGAATTTCTGTGTGCAAATCCCCCGTTTTATGTATGTAAATGCAATTTTAAATTATCCTCGAGGCAGTCATTTTAAAAGCCCTTTATGCCCTTTAAAATGACTGCCTCGAGGATAATTTAAAATTGCATTTACATACATAAAACGGGGGATTTGCACACAGAAATTCCTTGTAAATTTTCCCGGGCTATATGGGGATAAATTTAAAAAGGCTTTCCGCATGTAAAGCTTATTTTATGCTTATTTATATGCACATGCATGCATTAGAAACTGTCTTCTCTAAATGTATGAATTTCACCTATAAAGGATGAGAACTTTCCTAAAGGTTTGTTTTTAGGTTTTCTTACATATTTCAGTTGAAGCAGGCACTTCACCTAAACATGGTCAGATTATTTTTTTTTGTACTTTTTTACTCTTTGCATGTTTTATTTATCTAGAAAATTTGTGTCCTGTGAGCTTTAATTTATATTGATTTTTTTGAGGGAGGGTTAGCAGTATTGGTGATGGTTTTTTAAATTAAGGATTGTATTTGTTGTCATTTCAACCACTTTTGTATCTTTTTTACCTTTTATGTGGTTTATTTAACCTGTGATTGACTCACATGAAGGGAGAACATAAAAACATGTGCAGAAATGGCTCATTATAAAATTGCCTGGAGTCTATGCTAATGAAATTGTGCATGCAATGCCATGTCTCAGGGTTCGAATCCCAATGGCACTCCTTGTGGCCTTGGGCAAGTCACTTAACCCTCCATTACCTCAGGTACAAACCTAGCCCTCTAAGGACAGGGAAATACCTACATACCTAAATGTAACTCATCTTGAACTACTACTGGAGAAGCATAAGCTAAATACTACTACTACTAAATATAAGGCCTGATACCCAGTGGTAGCCACCAGCTGATTAATGTGACTAGCTGCCGCTGTTGAATTTTAAACCCGTATATTCAATGCCAGGGTCCTATCCGGCCCTGTTACTTGAATATTCTGCTTGTCTGGATTTGCCAGAAACTAACTGAGCAGCAGCAATATTCAGCCATTGTCTGATTTGCTTCTGTGACAAGAGTTAGGCCAGCCTATGCTACGTCTAATTGTCGCCACGTGGTCATAACTGAGCAGCGGCTCAATATTGCCATTGCCCGGTTATGGCTGGGTTCCGCCCCCTGACCACCCCTATGCTAACCCGCTTAGCATCGGGGTGTGCAGCAGCGGCGGCGGCATCTGCGGATATTTAGTGGCACTAATGTTAGTGCCGCTGAAAATCCGACTAAGTGGCATTTACATGGCTTGCAAGTCTGCAAATCACGTAAACGCCTTTGAATATCGGGCCCATATTTTACACTCTTGACAAGTGGAGGTATTCTCGGGGAGAAAAATTAGAGCAGGGTTTGGAAGTACATGCGCACTCAGATTTTCATGAGCATGAATTACCTTTGTCAAACATTTTTTGCATACTGAACAGCAGGTGTAAACGGGTGCATGTCATTTTGAGTTGTAACTTTCGAAGGCAAAGCATGCATGTTCTTTCTTTCAACATTGGGGTAACTTATGCACATATTTGCTAAACGATTTAGGCATCCTGCTACAAAATTAGAGACTAGGAGGGCAATTTTAAAAGTCATTAGTACATGTAATTCAGTGCTTTATACATGGAAATGGGTGCTTATAAAATTCATACCTAATGTACAAGTGTAACTTTACTCAAACTAAGCAGCTGCCTTCCTAAGGGTGGGGTTGGGGTAGTGCTTGTATTTATACATATACTTTGGAAAATATGCATGCAAAACAGCCCTAAACATTTGTGACTGGTCTAAAGCAAGTATAAATAACTGCATAAATCTCCTGGGATAATTTTCAAAAATGGAAGTATACACATACCTTTGTTTTGAAATAGCGTAGTTACTCACCTGTAACAGGTGTTCTCCAGGAGCAGCAGGAATCAGTCCTCACTTATGGGTGACGTCGGCGCCGACGGAGCCCTCGCGGAGCAATTTTCCCCAGCTTTCAAAGAAAGCCTTTGGGAATTGCAGCGCGCATGCGCGGTCCTCTTCCCGCCCAAGGGTGCCATCTTAGCCAGTCAGATGACATAGCTAAAAAAGACAGCATAAAAATTTGCAAAAAGTAAAGCAGACGATTGCAACTCCAAGGGGAGGAGAGAGGGTAGTGAGGACTGATTCCTGCTGCTCCTGGAGAACACCTGTTACAGGCGAGTAACTACGCTTTCTCCAGGACCAAGCAGGAAGTCAGTCCTCACTTATGGGACTCCCAAGCTTAAGGCTACTGGAGACCCTAAGCACAAAAATGAGCTCCCTCTAGCTCAGCAGCACAGAAGGAAAAGAATCTTCGCTGAATTATTACCCACCGGTAGCCCACATCCGGGATGGAGGGTAGGAGTTGCTCAGACCTCAAAGAGATTACGGAGGACTGCCTGTCCGAAAGCACTGTCCCTGCGGGACTCCCTCTCGAGACAGTAATGGACCGCAAAAGTCTGGCTCGAAGACCAAGTAGCGGCCCGGCAGATGTCTGCCAGCGGAACAGAGCGGAGGTAAGCCACTGACGTGGCCTTTGCCCGAACGCAATGAGCCGTGACTCGACCGTCCAAGGAGAGTCCGGCTGCCCCATAAGCCCAAGAGATACAGTCCGCAACCCAGATGGACAGAGTACGCTTGGAGACCGGGAGCCCCAATTTATTGGGGTCAAAAGACACAAAAAGCTGAGCAGCTTTACGGTGCTCCCGCGTACGGTCAAGGTAGAAGTTCAATGCCCTTCTACAGTCCAGGGTATGGAGGACCGTTTCAGCTCGGCTGGAGTGTGGTCTGGGAAAGAAGGTTGGAAGTACCACCTCCTGATTGATATGAAAAGGGGAGACCACTTTTGGAAGAAATTTTGGGTGAGTCCGTAGGACTACCCTATTTTTGTAGAACCAAGTGTAAGGGGGATCAGACACGAGGGCCTGCAATTCACTTACGCGTCTAGCGGAAGTGAGGGCTATCAAGAACAATGTTTTCCAAGAAAGAAAACGGAGAGAACAGGTAGCCATAGGTTCAAAAGGCGGACAGGTGATCCGCTGTAAAACCACATTCAGGTCCCAGTCAGGCGCTGGCGGGCGCAGAGGTGGTTTAAGTAGGAGGAGACCTCGGAGAAACCTCGCCACGAGAGGGTCGCTGGAAAGAGGTCTGCCGTCCACCGGCACATGATGTGCTGAAAGAGCACTGAGGTGAACTTTGACGGAGTTGGACTTAAGTCCCAGATTAGAGAGGTAGAGCAAGTACTGCAAGACCACCGACACCGGGCAGGAGAAGGGATCCTGAGACTGTTGGGTACACCAAACGGAGAAACGACGCCATTTAAGGGCGTAGCATTTTCGGGTAGAAGGCCGTCGCGAAGCTAGGACGACCTCCTCCACCTCTGTCGGCAGGAGAAGGGGAGCAAGGACTACCCTCTCAGCAGCCAGGCCATTAGGTTGAGAGACCTGAGGTTGGGGTGTAGCAGAGACCCCTGATCCTGAGTGAGGAGATCCGGTTGAAACCCCAGAGGGAATGGATCCTCCACCGCTAATTGCAGCAGGAGTGGAAACCACGGCTGTCTGGGCCAGCGAGGGGCCACCAGGATCATGAAGGCTTTGTCTCAGAGAACCTTGAAAAGAGTCCGGGAGACTAGCGGGATGGGAGGGAAAGCGTACAGAAGGTTCCCCGACCATGAGAGCAGGAAAGCGTCCGCCGCAACCCGAAGGGGGTGTGGCTGACGAGAGCAGAAGCGAGGAAGTTGCCGGTTGTGAGGACTGGCAAAGAGATCCATCGTGGGGAGGCCCCACTTTAGAAAGAGCTTCTGAACTACCAAGGGATCCAGACGCCACTCGTGCGGCTGGAGGATCCTGCTGAGTTTGTCCGCCAGGCAATTCTCTTGGCCTGGGAGATAAACTGCCTTGAGGAGAATGCCGTGACTGACGGCCCAAGAGCAGAGCTTCTGTGCCTCCCGGCAGAGGAGGAAGGAGCCCGTGCCCCCCTGCTTGTTCACGTAGAACATGGCAACTTGATTGTCCGTCTGGACAAGGACGGACTGGTGAGAAGTCAGGTGGGAGAAGGCCTTGAGAGCCAGGCGGATTGCCCTGAGCTCCAGGAAGTTGATCTGCTGAGCAGACTCCCACGTGGTCCAGAGGCCCTGAGTACGTGCCCCTTGGCAATGCGCTCCCCAGCCCAGGAGGGATGCATCTGTTGTCAGCACCCGGGCCGGCTGAGGTGACTGGAAAGGCATTCCGAATATCAGGTTCGGCTGCTGAAGCCACCACCGGAGAGACGAGATCAGCGGCTCGGAGACGCGCACTAGGTCTGCTAGGCCGCCTGTGGCTTGTCGCCACCGCTGGCGGAGACACCATTGAGCAGGCCGCATATTCAGGCGGGCATTGGGGGTCACATGGACGGTGGAAGCCATATGGCCGAGTAGTCTCAGGAAGCGCCTGGCGGAGACCAGGGGCTGGCTGCGAAAACGGTCGGCTAGGTCCATGAGCCGTTGAGCCCTGTCGAGCGGTAGGTACGCTCGTGCCTGAGGAGTGTGCAGCCTTGCGCCGATGAACTCGAGATCCTGTGAGGGGAGCAAAGTGGACTTTGCGAAGTTTATAACAAAGCCCAAGTACTGCAGAAGAGTCACCGTGCGGCGCGTGGCGTTGGTGACCTCCAGAGCGGACGCTGCTCTGATGAGCCAGTCGTCGAGGTACGGAAAGACATAGAGGCCGTGAAGCCTGAGATGGGCCGCCACCACCGCGAGACATTTTGTGAAGACCCGCGGTGCGGAGGACAGGCCAAAGGGCAGTACTCTGTACTGGTAATGATTTCCTGCCACCACAAACCGTAGGTATTGGCGGTGGCTTGGGTGGATGAGGATGTGCGTGTAGGCATCCTTTAGATCCAAGGAGCATAGCCAATCTCCCTGCTGGAGGTAGGGCAGAAGGATTCCAAGGGTAAGCATCTTGAACTTCTCCCGCACGAGGAACCTGTTGAGGTTGCGCAAGTCCAGGATGGGTCTGAGGCCTCCTGTTCTCTTTGGTATCAGAAAATACCTGGAATAAAAGCCTTGACCTTTCAGGTGGTGGGGCACCGGTTCCACCGCCTGTTCCTGTAGAAGACCTGCTAACTCCTGAAGGAGTAATTCCCTGTGCAGAGGGGGTCGTGGAGGTTCTCCCGGAAAATAGGAGGGAGGGACCTGGTGGAAGTGGAGAAGATAGCCTTCTCGCACGACTTGAAGCACCCAGGCATCTGAAGTGATGCTGGACCACCTGTGGGCGAAGTGAACCAGCCGGCCTCCGGTGCTGGGAGGAACCAGCGGGGGGGGAGAGGCTATGCTTAAGGAGTCAAAAAACCCCCACCCTGCTGAGCAGGGGCTGGTGGTGCAGGCTTGGGGGCTTGCTGCCTACGGGACCCGTTACCCCGTCCCTTGGCCTGCTGGCCCTGTTGGGGAGCTGCAGGGGCCTGATAATGGGGGTATTGTTTGTAGGCAGCCGCCTTCCTCGGGTAAAAGGACTTTTTTCCCGAGCCCTTCTTTTTCTGGGAAGGGGCGGAGGTCTTCCTAGAAAGCCTAGTCCTGGTGAGAGTCTCCGTCTCAATTTGTGCAGCCTTTTCAGCCATGGGCTTGCCAAAGAGGTTTTCGCCTCGGCAGGGGACATCGACCAACTTGTCCTGCACCCAGGGCTCAAGGTCAGACGATTGAAGCCAAGCCTGTCGGCGGGCACCGATGCCGGCTGCGGCCACTCGAGCCGATGCTTCAAAGCCATCATAGGCTGCTCGGGATATGAATTTTGAGCATTCCCGAATGCCAGTGGACAAGGCCAGGAACCTCCGCAAGGGTTCCTCGGACAGACCAGCGGAGAATCCGGCTAGCTCTTTAGCCAGGTCTCGGAGATACATGCCCATGTATAGCTGGTAGGTCTGGACACGACACGCAAGCATAGAGCCCTGGAAACACTTCTTACCAAGGCCATCCAGGTTACGGGCCTCCCTGCCAGGAGGCACCGAGGAGTGCATCTTCTGGCTCTTAAGACGATGCATGGCCGATTCCACTACCATGGAATGGTGTGGTAGCTGTGCTTTTTGGAAGCCAGGGCTCTTGCGGACTCGATAGATAGAATCGACCCGCTTGCTCAGGACCGGCGAGGTGGCCGGACTCTCCCACATGCGGAAGAGTAGTCGTTCCAGCATGGGAGGAACCGGTACAGTAAAGTGTTCCCTTGCGGGAGAGTCATACTGGAGGGCGTCGAGCTCTTCGGCTCGAGGCTCCTCCTCGGGGTCCGCAGGGAAGGCCAAAGCCTTGGCCATATCCCTGACGAAGTCCGAGAACCGGGCATCCTCCGGGGGGGGACTGCTTCCGAGGTTCGGACTCCGGTGAGTCCGAGGGGACACACCGAGTCCGGAAAGAATCAGGCGACTCTTCCTCTTCAGACTCCCAGACCGACTCCGACGAGGACTCGGTGGGGTCTGCCCGGGCAGGGCGCGGCGCCTGCCGCCCCGACGCCGAGGGAGTCGGCGTCGGCGACCTCGGTCCCGAACGGGAGGCCGAGGGTGACCTCGACCGAGGATCGACTCGAGTTCGCATCGACTCGAGGATCGGCTCGGTCTCCGGGGTCGACTTGGACGTCGACGTCCCGGCGGTCGGGGCAGCGGCGCCAGCGAAGCCAGCGAGCAGTGCCCGCTGCTGGTCCATGAAGGCAGACAGTCTGCTCTCCAAGGCCGTCAACCTGAGTCCGAGCTCAGGTGACCCAGCAGCCCCCGACTCGGGCCCCGACGGCGTCGGGCCCGACGTCGGTTGTCGCGGAGGCGAGTCCAGGAGGACCACAGGACTTACCCGAGCAGGCAGCTCCGACTCCAGGCGAGGTCGCTTCGTGAGGTGCTCCTTCTCCAAGGACCCGGGACAGCTATCGGGGCTATGCGACCTGGCCCTCGCGGAGCCAGGAGCATCCACCGACGCCGCCCTCGCGGGTTTCACCTTACGTCGATGGTCCCCGGAGGGAGAACCCCTGTCGGAGGAACTCCGGCGACGGTCCGAGCTGGAGCCTTTGGACGCGGAGGCCTCCGACGAGGTCCGGGTACGGCTGGGGTCAGCGAAGATCCTATCCCGCTGATGCCGCCGACTTCTCAATGCTTTGGAGGACATTTTGCCGCAGGGCCCACAGATCATTTCTTCATGATCCGGGCCCAGGCAGCGGAGGCAAAAGTCGTGTGTGTCAGTTAGTGACATATTTCGGTCACACTGACCACACCGCTTGAAACCACTGGCAGCCATCGGGGGAAAAAGGGCCCCGGCGAGGTCAAAGGACCGGGCTGCCAGGGAAAAACCGAAAACGAAAGCTGACTAAGTCAGAAAAACCGAAAAGAAGAAGAGGACTCGTGACCGGCGTCGCGAGTCCGGGCGGGAAAAAGACCGGCGTCGAACCGAAGTTGAAAAGGAACAAATTATGAAGAAATATCAACTTTTTCGCGGGGACACGACGGGTACGTCTGTAGGGCTCCGCGGAAAAAAGAAGACTGGCTAAGATGGCACCCTTGGGCGGGAAGAGGACCGCGCATGCGCGCTGCAATTCCCAAAGGCTTTCTTTGAAAGCTGGGGAAAATTGCTCCGCGAGGGCTCCGTCGGCGCCGACGTCACCCATAAGTGAGGACTGACTTCCTGCTTGGTCCTGGAGAAATCACTAGTACCAGCACAGGGAAAAATATTTATTTATTATTTATTTATTGCTTTTATATACCGCACTCTTTAAAATCAGTGCGGTTTACAGATAACATTTTTTATGCATAACAGGATGTCTGTTATGCACTTACAGTGAACAGATGATACAACTTGGATTTCAAACTGGGGGAACTATCTACAGTATCTAGAACTATTTACAGTATAAATATGAGCTGTCTGTGGCTTATCATTGCTTAGTTGGGTGTAAGGCAGCTAAGGTTGAGCTGTGAGTAGTGTAGGAGAAAGAGGTGGTGTTTTAGTGCTTTTCTGAACTGGGCAATATCCGTAATTGCTCGAACGGTGGTTGGGAGTGCGTTCCAGCAGATGGGAGAACAAAACTTAAAGGCTCTGTTCTTCATTGCTTGGGTGCATTTAGTTATTTCGTTGGGGGTCTGAAGGGTATTGATAGCGAATGACCTCCTCGCTCTGTTTGCTGGAGTGGGGTAGAGAAGATCCATTAGGGAGGAGGACGACATGTTGATGGCCTTATAAGTCATCAGGACTACTTTATATGTGGTCCGACAGTAGATTGGTAGCCAGTGCACATCCTTTAGAATCGGGGTAATGTGGTCTCCTCTGGATGCTCCGTGTAGGAAGCGTGCCTCGGTATTCATTGCCAGTTATAGTTTTTTTTTTGGGTAGGCCATGAAGGATCACAATGGCGTAGTCAAAGTGGGGGGTCACCAGGGCCTGAAAAACTGTTCTGAAGTCGTCTGGTTGCAACAGGGGTTGGAGATGTCTCAATGTTTGTATTTTGTGGTGAATTTGCCTGATGATGTTGCTGATGTGTGTTTTAAATTCGAGCTGCTGGTCTAGTGTAATACCGAGGTAGCGGATAGTGGGTCTACTTATGAGCTTAGCGTCTCTTGTCTTTAATGTCGGTGGTGGGAAGAAAGATTGATTTCTTGTAATGAAGAGTACGTCTGTCTTGCTGAAGTTTATCTTGAGGCTCTGTGCGTGGAGCCAATCCGTTATGGCCTCGAAGCATTTTACTAGTGGAGAGAAATCCGGATTGTCAAAAGCATTCATTTATAAAGCTGCCGCTAAAAAGCCTTGGAATACCACCAGCTCATGTTTCTGGCCTTTACATACGAGATGTTCTTTCACACTTATGGGGGAGATTTTAAAAGAGTTGCAGAAAGATCTGGGGCTCCTCCGTGCATATCTCCATATTTTTCCACACTTGCACATGGGCAATTCCACACATGCTTTGATCAGGCGCCATTCTGTAAGCACATATGGAAGTGCCCTTTGTGCCAATCTCATGTCACGGCATGCACAGGAGCCCTGCGCCTGTGCATGCCATGACATGAGACTGGCATATATTAGAAAATACTATGACGTGCTTGCACCTCAAGCTATGCCTGTGAAGCTATGCTGTTATTTTATAAAGTGAGGCATGAGTGTGCCTATGCATGCCAATAGCATGCGGCAGTCACATTTGGGGGGGGGGGGGGATATAAAAGTACTCTCATACGGCGTAATTTTATAAGATGCTAAGAACGCACTTAAAGGCTGATATTGTGGCTATTTATGAATGTAAGTGACCACATATGCACATAAATGACCTCTTAACATATCAACCAGTGAAAATGCGTGCATTAATTTGATGGCACCTACTTTCTCTTTGGGCAGGCACATGGGTAGAGTATGGGCACAGCATAGGTGATGCAAGTCTGTGCATTAATTATAAAACACGATAATTGACATGTACACTTGTAAAATGTAGGCACAGTCCTTTACACCACCTTTACGTTCTCTGCCGAGCACACTAGTATTTTATAAAAATAGGTAAGCGCCTACTTGTCTATAAAATAGGCTTGACTCATGGGGTCATTTTATAAAGCATTTTCTGTGTTCAAAGCCGGTTTTAGATGCAGAGAAAGGGCTGAGGTGTGTATACATTTATGTGGGCATTCTCAGGGGTATAACTGGGGCAGAGAAGAGGTGGAGTTGTGATGAACACAAAATAAGAGAGCACATGCATCGAACAGACATACACATTTACACTAACTGCAGTGCAAGCGTAAACGTTGTGTACTATAGAAGCTTGTTATATTGCTTTTTAAAATATGCACCTTTGACAAGATTATCCCCTAGTTTTGTGCATGTGATGAGGATTGTTAAGTAAGAAGATAGTGGATAATACATTCCATGTTTTCCCAGTAAGTATATGGCATAAGTACCAATTGAGGCTACATGCTGGGGATATTCTTTTGTTTCAAACAAAAGAGGTGATGCGTGCACAACAGGAAATGACATCATTTATGTCATTTCCTGTTTCGTGTTAATAGTGCGCACTATTATTCAATAGCATGTGCTATTCACCCATATAAGTATAGCATGCGCTATTGCTCAGTAGTGCACACTATTAGCAAAAACAATAAGATTAAATAAAAAATCCCCAAAAAAGTAAAAAAGAAATTATAATTATACAAAATAGTTTGGTCTGCACACCCCTGCTATACACTATTTAATTCCAATTCAGGAAACATTTCCCAATAATGTGACTATCAGCCCCACAGTTTTAACCATTTCATGCTCTTAACGAAGCTCCCCAAGCTAGATGAATACCCTATTCCCCTAAAAAGTAATGTGCGTCATCAAAAACAACAAAGTTTCTTTATAACACTTGATAGGTTAGTGCCAGTTCCAGGAGTGAAACTATAATCTACCCAGGAAACTCCATGAATGAAATAGTACCAACCTCACAAATGTGTGTCAGTTTCCACTGAAGACTAGTAGACAGAGTTGAAGTCCCACAATACTGGCAAACTAAGCACCTTTTACAGACCTTTGAAAATGCTGATTTCAAAGAGCAAGAAACTTCACTCCAAATCCTAATTGTAAATCCCAAATTAAGGTGTGGAAAGTACAAGATTAGATGGGAAAACTCATTGATTCGGCCGTCACTATACTCACCGTTCCACACATTCCTTCACCACTGCAAAATTTCCATCCCCTATCACCTTCCCAACTTTGTATTTCTCAAGAATAAAGGATGCGTTCAAACACTTATTTCCATTCAAACCTGAGGAAAGGGCACATTGAAAGCATAAATATCAGTAATGCAGGCTTCCACACAGAATACAGTAGTGCATTATGACAAAACAAAGATATTCCCACATGCAAAATAAACTCAGAACTGAAAAATAATTAAAACTTTTTGTTTTTCAATACACAGAATGCAGATGTCACAATGGGTTAATTTCAATTGGATGACCTTCCTACTATGTGGAGCCCAATTCCCTAAGGGGCACGTCTGGGCCATCTGAGTGTCCCTGGGCAGGATGGTTCCATTAGGACCCCATTCTGCACCACAGGAGCAGGCTGGCTCGGATGTGCCCCATAGGAAATCGGGCCCCTGCATTGTCGCGGGGATGTCCTCCCTGTAGCACTATGTGCCTGCTGCCTGCCGAGACCCCGATTCCCCACTGCCTGACCCCAATGGGGGTCCACTGGGGCCCGGATCAGGCGGTGGGAACTCACCATTGGGGGGGGGGAGGCTGCTGGCCAGGTTCAGAGGGGTACCCCGCTCTTATTCCACCTTGAAATCACTGGAATTGACCCTGTATGTCCAGGTGTCGGTACCGCCAAGCTCTGCCCTCACTTGGCCCTGAGCCACCCCCGTCGCCCGCAGCATGCACAGCGGCTTTGTGCATGCAGGGGGGACAGGAGGCAGCATACCGCGATGGCGGATAGCGGGGCTGCATGTCCCGGCAGGCTGTGAAGCCCCGCTATCTGCTTTATAGAATCAGGGCAATAGCCACCGTTTTATTGTAACTAGTTGTAATGTTTCAAAATGTTCAATGTATGGTTCCTTTGTTATATGTAAACCACCCCTGATCTTTTGAAAGGGGCGGTATATAAAGGTTTTCAAAATAAATAAATAAATAGTCATTTTGTGTATTTGTAATCCAAAATATATACTCAGCAGAAAGTATGAGAGGCACAAGCGTCCATATATCATCAAAAGAAGATAAGGAGGATTTCAATGTCAGTATATTTCTTGCTAAACCAATTTACATGTGTTCTCCTCAGAACAAAGAATTCTTCTAGGGAGTTTTTAATATATTTTTTATTGGAACAAAAAATGTTTGTGTGTTTTTGTAGTAGCCAAGTGGTTAGAGCACTAGCTTGGTAAGCAAGCAACCAGGGTTTGATTCCCACTAACACTTGTTGTGGCCTTCCATTGCCTCGGAAGAAAGGCCTGGCAATCTACTTCCAATCACACTGCCAAGAAAACCCAGGAGCTGCTGGGTCGCCAGGAATCAGCACTGACTCGAAGGCACACATTGCAATGTTGCTTAGGCTTTGTGTAAAGATTTTAATTGTGTGTAGATCTCTTTCTTCCTGTTGCTAGTAACCTTTGCTCCTACTCCCTCCAAAGCAGAGAAAAAGAATGTGATCGCAGACAGTCTATAAGGCCCATTTATTCTGCTGTTTCCCTTCCTGTTGCAATACAACAGAGTTCACAACTTCTGGCTCAAAAAGCAACAACTTCCAAGTCCAAAATGATTAGTAGGGGTCGTAGATTTCCTTCAAGCTTATGCTAATTTTAATAGTTACTGTGGATTAAAGGTATGTCTCCATCCCTCCTCCTACCACTAAAAAGCATTGCTGCTCACCTGTAACAGATGTTTTCTGTAGACAGCAGAACTGATCAGGCACAAAAATGGGGTGATGCCATGGCATATCTCTGGGACAAACCAGCTCTCTCAGAGTTCAAGAGTTAAGTGTAAAGTTCTCTGCGTGTGCAACCCTTCTGACATGCAGCAGTCTCCCCGAATCCATAGCTGAAGGAGGACTACAACTGTCAGAAGGTGGGATTGATTGTGCAACTGATCAATCCTGCTGCCTATGCAAAACAGATGTAATTCCTGGTGCGGCCACACTTTGAATATTGGGTGCACTTGTATTCACCCCATCTCAAAAAGGATATAGCGGAAGCAGAAAAGGTTCAGAAAAGGATGACAAAGGAAAAAAGGGATGGAGTAGATCCCTAATAAAGATTAAGGCTCTTCATATTAGAGAAAAATAGAGGGGATATACATTTATAAAATCCTGAGTGGGGTGGAGTGGTTAAATAGGGAATGTTTGTTTACCCTTACAAATACCGCAAAAACAAGAGGACACTCCGTGAAACTAATGACCAGCAGACTGAAAACAACTTGTGGCAAGTATTTTTTCATGCAAAGCTTAGGGGTATATTTACTAAACTGGACTAATGGCTAACCCGGGCTATCTGCAACTTGGTCCTAATAACAACATGGGACCTAGTTGCAGATAGCCCAGGTTAGTTGTTAGCCCGGTTTAGTAAATATCCCCAGGGCTTAATCTGTAAACAAAAAAGAGAAGTGGAACTGTGGGCGGAGCCAGGGCCAGAAGCTTTTACATACTTGTTCATTCTCGGTTTTTTCATTTTGATATTTTATTGCTTTATATTGACCTCTGATGCAGGCATAGTTGCTGAAATTTGGCCAAGTCAGGTCCTCAATAAAGTGTGTTAACAGAAGACTTTGTGTGACTGTGGGTCTCTCTCCGCTCCTTCCTTTGGCATTTAGCAATTTAAGCAACCTCAATATTATCTCTGTATTTTTTGAAAATACACCTTTATCCTAAATATGCATTTGCCAGTGAATGTATAATTGCCTTTGAATACGGCAGTGGTTCTCAACCCAGGCCTCTGGGACCCCTAGTCCAGTTGGGTTTTCAGGATATCCACAATGAATATGCATGAGATAGATCTGCATACAATGGAAGCAGTGCATGCAGATCTCTCTTATTCATTGTGGATATCCTGAAAACCTGACTGGCCTGGGGGTCCTAGAAGACTGAGTTGAGAATCACAGGAATAGGGCATAGTTATTCATTTGTCTAATAGGGCATAATCATTCATAGGGGACACTCCCAGATTCACCAATGAAACTCACCCATCAGATGCAGAGCAGAAGTAGTTTTCACTTTACAACTCAAGATACAAAAAAAGATTCCATTCAAATTCTGGTCTAACTTCATTGACACCACCATCTACTCCACCCACTGTCAAACATTATGCATCATAACACAATACCCTGCCAATGGATACTCAACACCATAACCAAATCAAAGAACTCAACCTGTACCAACCCTACCTTTATAAACTAGCACTGCAAGCATTCTAAAACACCAGCAACCTCCAGTTGGAAAAGAGAACTATAGATTCCTACATAGAAAAAACATATTAATGGAATACCTCACCTCGACTGCACATGAAAAACACAGATCACCTAGTAAAGAATAAAACTAAAAATTAAAAAATATATATGCAGACAAAAATTGAAATGAAAACCCCCTAAAACAGATACTGAGCTGTGGAACACTGAAGAAAAGAACAAAAATGCATTTCCTTCTCTACCAAACTATAAGAAATGCACATTTTCAAAACTGACATTTCATTCTTTAAACACTGCCACTCTTCTGTACTTTTGGTATCTGATCATTTTATTTTTCTACTTGGGCTGGTCCTAGACTCTTTTTTCCAACTTCCTCTTGTTGGTTTTCTTCTAAGTCCTTTTCCAGGATCCCATTTCCATTTTGTTTCTTCATACTCCCTGTCTTCGTCCTTTCCTTCCCTACATCTCTTTCCAACACAGATCCTTCTGTTTTATCTTTTTTTCTCTGTTTCTTTCATCTGACTTCTTCTTAACTACAGATTCATTCCGTTCTACCCTCTCCCTCCTTTAATGATCAGCATGCCTCTTTTCAGCTTTAACCTTCTTACCAGCTTTCCATTTCCAAACCTTACTTCCCTAGTTCTTCCATTCCTCACCTATGTCCCTATCTTTCACCCACTTTCTAGTCCCCATTTCCTCCTTCTGTATACATATCCTCCCCAGCCTCATCTACCACCTTTTGCCTCTTTGCCCCTAATCAGCCCCAGCTCTTTCCCTAGCACATATCTTCTCTCCACCTCCAGCTCCAGAATCAGACCATTTCTAGTCCCCAGCCCTCAAATTATCAACTTCCCGACTTAGAGATAAAGTGAACCAGGGGCTAGATTCTTCTTTGACTACATAACAATTGGCTACTTTTTTCAAAGTAAAGTAAGTAAAATACACAATAATCTATCCTTTTCAGAGTCAGACATTGAGAATATGTTGATGTTAATTCCATGTAATGAATATGAGGTTTCTTATCCAGTAGATCATTCATGGTCCTCGTTTAGGCAACCTTCTTTTAAGGATATGGATATACTTTTTACAAAACATACTACAAAAATTTCCTTATGCAAACCCATGTCCAACCTTCACTTTTTGTTCTGCGCTTCTTACTTTTAAAACTTGGCTTTATGAGATTATCCTTACTTTAGTAGTAAAGGCTGTTAGTGTAGCTGGGTTTAAAAAAGGTTTGGACAAATTTCTGGAGGAAAGGTCCATAAACCATTATTAAGAAGGGACCCAGGATATCAATGCTTGACCCAGTACAAGCATTGCGGAACCTGTGTCTTTTGGGGAAACTGCTAGGTAAGTATGACCTAGATTGGCCACTGTTGGAAACAGGATACTGGGCTTGATGGACCTTGGTCTGACCTAGTATGGCATGTCTTATGTTTATTAACTAAGCACCTTTATCCGCAGGAAAGAGGCAAAATTATTTTGAGTTCTATTCTAAAAGATACAGAGGTTAGTTTATCAGGAGTCTCAAATTTC
Source organism: Ichthyophis bannanicus (assembly GCA_033557465.1). NCBI lineage: Eukaryota > Metazoa > Chordata > Amphibia > Gymnophiona > Ichthyophiidae > Ichthyophis > Ichthyophis bannanicus. The sequence continues at coordinate 1,737,972,233 of CM066032.1, forward strand.
CACCCCAATACAAGCTAGTCAACTTAAAGAATATTTAGATAACTGTTTATATAATTCACAATTTGGTTTCTGTAAAGCTCACATCACAGAATTGCTATTGGGAATTCTGGATTCAGGTATTAATAGTATTTTAGCAAGGGGGTAGGTAGCGTTTTTATTTTATTTCGATCTAAGAGCTGTGTTTGACGAAGCAGATCATAAAATGCTTTTGGCTATTTTGGATCACTTTGGATTATCGGGGACGGTATATAATTGGTTCTTGGATTTCTTATGAAATCGTGTGTAAGATTCAAACTGAGGCTGAGTGTTCAAAGATATGGGGACCACATTGAGGGATTCAAAATGGATCCCCTCTTTCTGCTGTGTTGTTTAATATAGTAATGATTTCTTTGGGCTGGATGTTGGATAAAGACGATTTTAATTATTATGTCTATGCAGATGATATCTCTGTTTTATCATCTTTTGCTATGCATACAACACAACATTATTCAATTTTGAATGGTACTATTTTTCTGTTAAATAAGTGAGCACAACGTCTTCATTTTCAGTTGAACGTAACCAAGACAAAGATCTTATGCTTCAATAAAGGCAAGCCAATTCCCAGTTCTTTGACAGACGCAATAAGTCAATTGAATCTAACAAGAGAATTAGTGCTTTGAGTGCTAGGAGTATTGCTAGATGAAGACTTGACTTTAGAAGCACCTGTCAATTTGATTATTTCAAAATTGTTTTTTAAGATGAGACAACTTAAACGGCTTCACCCCTTTTTTGCTCCAAAATACTTTTGTATTTTGATACAAAGTACTGCGTTGACTTTTCTAGATTATAGTAATTTAATATTGGTAAATTGTTCTAAATATCAGATAAAAAGATTACAATTATGTCAAAACACAGCAGCTAGATTGATTTTTGGCATTCCTAAACACCAGACAATTACTCCATTACCTAACAAATTACACTGGCTTAGAATATCTGCACAGGTTCTTTAGGTTTTACACATTGTTGTATAAGTTTTTTAAGATTTAGTTCCAGTTCGTTTTTCAGATCTTTTTCTTCCTTTATTAATGATTAAGTCCAAGTGACTGCAGGAAGCACAACTCCTTTTTCCATCTAATAAGGGGATCAATAACAAAAGAGATTCACTTATACTTCACCATATAAAGCAGCCAAATTGTGGTGCAAGTTACCTGTGAAATTAAAAGGGTTTCATTACTTATGTCCTTTAGAAAGAACTTGAAAGCATGGTTGTTTTCTTCATAAACTTTTCATTATATCTTTTTCCTTTTTCTTAATTCATTGAACTTTTATATTATATTTTTATATTAAAGTGCACTGATCCAATTATATTTGGAAAGCAGTATAGAAACAGATTTTAGATTAGATTAGATACTATCAGTCCCTTTGTATTCCCCAGTCTTCGACAAGAAGTACTTTAATAAAAATGTCACGGGCACAGCTGCAGGAGCAAACAAAAATGCTCCCATGGCTGTTTTAAATATTAATATGGCCACAGCGTTCTGGCACTTCTTGAGCTAAGTAGTAATTTGTGCAGCTGCGGCCGTATCGCTTACTCACCAGTAGCAGGTGTTCTCTGGGAACAGCAGAGATAAGTCCTCACATATGCGTGATGTCACCGACGGAGCCCTGCATGGGAACGCTCCCCAGCTTCCATGGGAAGCTTTTGGGATGCTCACCACGCAAGCGTGTCTGCTTTCCCGCCCGAAGGAGCCATCTTACCTCAGTAGGATGACATAGCTCAATCAAGCAAAAAGAACAATTCCAAAGGGAGGAAGGAGGGTTGTAAGGACTTATTTCTGCTGTTCTCCGGAGAACACCTGCTACAGGTGAGTAACTACGCTTTCACCAGGACCAAGCAGGAATGAAGTCCTCGCATATGGGACTCCGAGCTATAGGCTATCAAACAAACCTGTAAAACAAGCCCAACAGGGCAACCAGAAAAACAAACAGAGAGAAACAGTATAAGTCGTCACTTTTGGGGTTGCAAGAGTCAGCATTTAGCATTGACATCTACGGTAGCCTGGACATACAGTAGGGCCGGTGAGTGGAGCTGTACCTAAGTCCCAAAGAGGTGCCAGAGTACAACTTGGCTGACGTTGCCGTCACACTGGGAATCTCCATCCAGACAGTAATGGGCTGTAAAAGTGTGGGCTGAAGACCACTTAGTAGCCCTACAGAGCTCCTCCATGGAGATCGAGTGCAAGTTTGTCATAGAAACAGTCATAGCTCAGACGTTATGAGCCAGGACATGACATTCCAGGATCAGATCACCCTGAGCATGAGCAAAGGAAATGCAGTCTGCAACCCAAAGAGAAAGGGTGTGCTTCGAAACCACCATGCCCAGCCTATTGGGGTCATAAGAGACACAGAGCTGAAAGGAATGCTGAAGGCAGCAAATAGAAAGCCAATGCTCTCTTACAATCTAGGGTGTTCAGAGAAGCCTCAGCCCTGTTAGCATGAGGTCTGGGAACAAAGGTGGGCAGTACCACTGACTCGCTGAGACAAAAGGCAGAAATGACCTTGGGAAGGAACTTAGGATGAGTGCAGAAGACCACCCGATTTTGATGAAATCTCATGTATGGAGGATGCGCCACCAGCACCTGCACTTTGCTACCTTTGTGCACAGAGGTGACCGCCAACAAAACCACCACCTCCCAGGTGAGGAATTTCAGTGAGCAGGAGCCGAGAAGCTCAAAGGGGGCAGAGAAGAGCTGTCCCAGGATCATGTTAAGGTCCCATGCACAGGCAGGGGTTTGATAGGAGGCCAAGAAAGCAAGAGACCCCTCATGAAGCAGCCTACGAGAGGATGGGCAGAGATGGGTTTACCCTCAGAGCCGTGGTTATATGTCGCCACTGCGCTTTGATGCACTCTCACTGAGTTGGATTTGAGTTAGAGAGGTGGAGGAGATAAGTCAGCAACACCTCCACTGAGCAGGAGAAAGGGTCCAGCTTTTTTTCTGCACGCCAGATGAAAAACAGAGGCCATTTAAAGGCACAGGCGTGGCGTGACGAGTACTTGTGCAAAGTGAGAAGCACATTCTCCACCTCCACAGGCAGATGAAGCTCTGCGAGTACGACCTGCTCGGCATCCATGCTGTGAGGGCTAAGGGAACAGACAGTGGGATGAAGAGGAGACCTGGCATTATGAGAGACCAGATCCAGATTGCAACCGATCCTCGGGGGCTGCCTGAGCCAGTGCGGTATGATGAGAATCACCCTTAACCCTCCATTACCTCAGGAAAATCCAAGTTATCAATGTTCTTGTTAAATGCACATTACCAAGTTTAAGTTGCAATGTAAACTACTTTGACTGCAATGATAAAGTAGTATAAAAACACTGTTAAATAATAAAAAATAAATATTCATGGTGCCCTTGTCTGTTTGAAGCTTAAACAGTGGCCACTAGTAGGATAGGTTGATAGGCATAAAACAGACCTTCGACCCAATGACTGCTTGGCACCCTGGAGCAGAACAGCAGCAGTTGAGCATTGCTCGGTGTCACAAAGAGGTCTATGCTCAGAGTGCCCAATATCTGGAAGATACAGCTGGCCACCACCCTGCTGAGGGTCCACTCATGTGGCCACAAGACCCTGCTGAGGCTGTCTGCCAGGACATTGAGATCCCTGGTCAATGCCATAATGGATTGGCTCCTTTCCCAAAGTCTTAAAATTAACTTTAAGAAGACAGAAGTTCTATTTGTGACAAGGAACCAGTCCTTCATACCTCCGACAACCATAAAGACAAGAGATGCAGAACTTACAAGCCGACCCTACATCCGCTATCTAGGTGTGACTATGGACCAAGAACTCAATTTCAAAACGCACATCAGCAACATAATCAAACAAGTATATCACAAGATACGAACCCTACGACATCTCCGACCGCTGTTACACCCAGAAGATTTCAGAACAGTCTTCCAAGCATTGGTGATCCCCCATTTTGATTACGCCAATGTAATCCTACATGGCCTTCCCAAAAACACCCTTAGCCCCTTACAGTTAGCGATGAATACAGCCGCAAGATTCCTGAGCGGAGCATCTAGAGCCGACCACATCACCCCGGTCCTCAAAAGCCTACACTGGCTGCCAATTTACTGCCGACTATCATATAAAGCGACCATCATCACGTTCAAAATTATTAACAAGATGGCCCCCTCAGCTTTACTGGACCTCATCCACCCCATGCCAGCAAACAGAGAAAGAGGAACAAGCACTGCCAACACACTATCGATTCCCAGCGAAATATTAAAACATACCAAAACTACCAGAAATAGAGCATTCAGGTTTTATGCCCCTAGCTGCTGGAACGCACTCCCTGCACCTATTAGAGCCATCAAAGATCTAGCTCAATTCAAAAGAGCGCTTAAACACCACCTCTTTCTTCTGCACTACTCACAGTTCTCTGACACGGCACCTCCTAAAACACTACCATCCACGAACATGTAAACCTTACCAATGTCTTATTCACTATAAATATGGACTGTGAACAAATATAAATTGTTGTATATAGTTACCACTAGTTACTCCAAGTTTTATTCCCCTTGTTCATTGTAAGTGCTCTTATTGCACCACACCGTTTTATGTAAACCGCGCTGATTTTAAAGAGTGCGGTATATAAGAACAATAAATAAATAAATAAGTACATTGAAAATTCCATAAACCATTATTAAAGTGGACTGGAGGAAATCCACTGTTTATCTCTCTCTTTGCCATGCTCAACTCTCCCCTCAAAGTGCTTCTGCCTTTGACCTCTGCCCCCTTTACTTACTTACCAGATTGTGGCTGACAACTTTCATTACAAAGTTCACAAGATTAGTCTTGAGTTCACCACTGGATCATGTCCTCCTCCCCTTCTCCCTCTTCATTCTCACCATCCTTCCTTCAACGCCTGCCACCCTTTCTTTTCTAAAATCACCTCTCCTCTTCCAAACTCTGATCCCATTCCCACCTGGCTACTCAGCTCTCTCTGTCCTGCTATCATCCCTTCGATCTGTCATATCCTCAACCAATCACTTTCCACTGCAACTGTTCTTACTGCCTTCAAACATGCTATGGTTAAACTGCTTCTTAAAAAAACCTTCACTGGACCCTACCTGCTCTTCTACATATTATCTCATCTCTCTTCTTCCTTTCACATCTAAACTACTTAAACATGCTGTTCACTGTTGATGTCCTGACACATCTCAAGCCATCCTAGAAGCTCTCCAATCTGGCTTTCATCTTCTACATTATAAAAAAAAACAAAAAACGGCCCTTGCCAATGTCTCCAGTGATCAATTTCTGGCCATATTCAAGAGTCTCTAAGTGATCCTCATCCTTCTTCACCTATCTGCTGTTTTTGACACTGTCAATCATTATCTTCTCCTTGATATGCTGTCCTCACTTGGATTTCAGGGCTCTGTTCTATCTTGATTTTCTCTCCCATCACACTTTTAATGTATGCTGTGGTGGATTCTCCTCCACTGCTTTCTCACTATTGGTTGGCATACCTCAGGACTCTGTCTTGAGAGCTCTCCTCTTTCTATACTTGTTCCCTTGGTGTCCTAATCTCTTTCAGTCAGTTTTGGTGCCATCTTTACATTGTTGACACCCAGACACACCTCTTGGCATCAGATATTTCTCCAGGAATCTAGGCCCAGATTTAGGCATAGACAATATAGGCAACAGGTATACATAAGGTTGCATGCTTTCCTATACCTGTTCAATTTACATGCAGAATTAATCAGAGAGGCAGGACTGTATGAAGATGACCAAGGTGTGAAGATTGGTGGAAAACTCAACAACCATCATTATGCTGATCATACCACATTACTGACTGAATATGAATATGATCTGAAATACCTGCTAATCAAGATCAAGGAAGTGTCTTAAAATGGGCCTTCACCTTAACAAGAAGATAAAGATCCTGACAATGGCAAAAAGATTTTCATCCTTGAGGGAGAAGAAATAGAAATAGCGGACAATTTTAACCTGCTTGGATCAGTAATCAAAGAAATGACAAGCAATCAAGAAATCCGATGATGCATTGCTCTTAGCAGAATGGCTATGAAGGGCGTAGACAAGATTTTCAAGTGCAGATATGTATCACCGCATAGAAAGATTTATCTTGTCCTAGTCATGATATTTTCAACTAAGCTATAAAATGGCCATACTTTGTGAATGATTATTACTATAAGCCTAAATCGAACCTCATTCAACAGTTCACCTTTGTATTACTACTCAGTGTTGTTCCTGTTTGTCACTACATAAGCCTCAGACAACACCCTTATAGCACTACAGCACCAAGGAATGTATTCAATCTCCTGGACGTGTGCAGGGTTTAGTACATCAACGGCTTAAAAAAATGAAGATCTCACTGACCGACACCAACTGTTTCGATAATCAAAAAAAATGCTCAAAGTCAATCGAAAAATTACTTAGCTTAATAGTGGTGTGACTGGTCTTGGTCTTCTTGTTATTTCTTTCACTTTTTCAATTTTTTTCTTATTATCTGCCTTTTCCTTTATCGTTGAAAGAAAGGCGATGCCCCAACGCCTATCTTGCAGGCGCCTATGCGTTTCGCCACATAGGGTTTCTCAAGGGACCCAATCTTTAATTAGTTTCTAAAGACAAATCAAAAAATGACATCATCATTAACTGCATAATACATTATAAAAAGAAAAATACATCATGCTATAGGATACCACAAGAAATAATTCTCAAAAAGGACAATGTGTAAACCTGAAGATAGCACAGCTTCAACCTTCAAACTGTCAGTCTCCCATTTCTTCTGTAGGGAATCTGAGAACGCCGCGCATGCGTTTTGGATGTGAAGTCACCATTGTTAAACCCACTGAACAGGTCAGGTGTTGCGTAATGAGCTCATTGAAGACAAGCAGACCAATCTATATTAAAATTGAGCCCTCTAGGATGAACGGTGTCTAAGGTGTAGATCCACCACTGCTCCCGATAGAGCAATAATTTGTCACGTGATCTCCCCATGCTATTGTGTAACACTTGCTCTATAATCCAACAACGAAGCTATCGGGAGCAGTGGTGGATCTACACCTTAGACACCGTTCATCCTAGAGGGCTCAATTTTAATATAGATTGGTCTGCTTGTCTTCAATGAGCTCATTACGCAACACCTGACCTGTTCAGTGGGTTTAACAATGGTGACTTCACATCCAAAACGCATGCGCGGCGTTCTCAGATTCCCTACAGAAGAAATGGGAGACTGACAGTTTGAAGGTTGAAGCTGTGCTATCTTCAGGTTTACACATTGTCCTTTTTGAGAATTATTTCTTGTGGTATCCTATAGCATGATGTATTTTTCTTTTTATAATGTATTATGCAGTTAATGATGATGTCATTTTTTGATTTGTCTTTGGAAACTAATTAAAGATTGGGTCCCTTGAGAAACCCTATGTGGCGAAACTCATGGGCGCCTGCAAGATAGGCGTTGGGGCATCGCCTTTCTTTCAACGATAAAGGAAAAGGCAGATAATAAGAAAAAAATTGAAAAAGTGAAAGAAATAACAACAAGACGACCAAGACCAGTCACACCACTATTAAGCTAAGTAATTTTTCAATTGACTTTGAGCATTTTTTTTGATTATCGAAACAGTTGGTGTCGGTCAGTGGGATCTTCATTTTTTATAAGCCGTTGATGTACTAAACCCTGCACATGTCCAGGAGATTGAATACATTCCTTGGTGCTGTAGTGCTATAAGGGTGTTGTCTGAGGCTTATGTAGTGACAAACAGGAACAACACTGAGTAGTAATACAAAGGTGAACTGTTGAATAAGGTTCGATTTAGGCTTATGATATTTTCAACATCATATGGATGCAAAAGTTGGACAATGAAGAAGAAAAACAGGAAGAAAATTGAAGCCTTTGAATTATGGTGCTGGCAAAGAATACTGTGTATATCATGGACTGCCCAAAGAACAAATCAATCAGTAGTAGAGGAGATTAAACCTAAGCTTTCCTTAGAAGCTCAAATGACAAGATTTTGACTTTCATATTTTGGACGCATCATGTGAAGAGTAAAAATCATTAGAGAAAGGACATCATGCTTGGCAAGGTTGAAGGTCAATGCAAAAGAGGAAGGCCAGCAATGCAATTGATCAATACAATAACAGCCACTCTTATAGTGTCAACAATTAGCCGCCTGACTGAAGATCGAGCACAGTTTAGGACAACTATTGAAAGGGGTGGCATGAGTCTACAGACCTGTCTGCACATAACAAATATAGGCAACTGCCTTGAATGCTAAATTTTGAAGGCACCAAATACCCAGACCAAAGAAGATGCTGTTCCCACTTACTTTAGGGCTATATGCATATACTGTTTCAAAAAGACACCACTGTGGCACTACAGCCATCCTCTGCTCTTTTTCTGGCTTTCCAATCTTTTTAGGACCTCCGATATCTCCTCCCTTTCCTGCTTTCTGGAATCTGCCATCTGGTCTTGCCTATGCATGCTAAATTTTAAATCCAGCCTTGCCCACATCTCAGCCTGCTTCTCTTGACATTGCTGCCTGAATGGCTCACTACCATCCGAAACTAAAGATGGCCAAGACAGAGATTATCTTTCCCCCTAAACTTACCTCCACCCTTCCTTTTTCTCGGTTGCTGTGGATAACGATTTCATCCTCTCTATATCCCTGGCTTATAACCATGGGGTCATCTTTGACTCCTCTCTCTCTCTTTCTGCACATATCTAAAAGATAGCTAAAACCTCTCTCTTCCTCCTCTGTTTCATCAGCAAAAATTTTCCCTTTCTTTGTGAACCCACTACCAAAACCCTTACCCACTCTGTCATCACCTCCCACTTAGACAATTACAACCTGCTGCTCGCTGGCCTCCCACTGAACCATCTCTCTCCCCTTCAATCTATTCAAAACTCAGTTGCCCGAAAGTCTCTTCATTGGTTCACTATCAGTTTCTGCGTATAGTTCAAACTTCTTCCGACTTACAAGCGCATTCATTCAATGGCTCCTCATTCTCTTTCTTCCTCCTTGGGAACTTTCCTCATTAGGTAAATCACTCCCCCCCCCCCCCCCCGAGTCCTTCTCCTTCATTGCTAATGCCAGACTATGTTCCTTCCACCTTGCTGCATCATATACCTTGTACAGATTTCCTGAGTTAGTACATCATGCTGTCTCCAGTACTGTTCAAATCCAGGCTACCCCCCCTCCCTTTTTCAAGGCTGCTTTTGGATCCTGAACTCCTTTTTCTCCTATTTAGGACCCTTGTATTTAATGGTTTCTTTATAATGGCACTTCCTAGTTCCTTGTTTGCTCTGTTTCTCTGTCTTGAAAAGATTGTAAGGTCGGTTGAGCAGGGACTATCTTTTACATGTATAGGTACAGCACTACACATGCCTAGTAGCACTACAGAAATAGGTATAGTAGGCAACCGTCGTTTTAACTTGGATTATTATGATAGGATTTTGAAAGCATGAAACGCAAGACATATCCTATTACGCTTATTGCAGTATCATAGAAATCAAAGGAGAACAAGAAGAATTTCACACAAGTCTCCCTCAACTACTAGCAGATAAATATTCAGTTTAGGTTCAAATTATTAATCAAATTAATGTGGTAGTAATTAAATTATTCATCTGGTAGAAACCTCACATATCCACAACGCCTTCAAGCTCAGTTTCAGAGCAGCAGTGTTTCAAGCCAAGGTGTAAGAAGAGTGCACAAAGGAAATTTGAATCTTGTTGATCAAGATGCTTTGCTCTAAACATATCCATGATATGAAAAAGATCTAGGGGAGTGGGCATACCTTCTGGGCTAAAACACTGGAGAGTTTCAGGCACACCATTCACATTAGAAGTTGATCCACCGTGCAGAGGAAGCTACGGAAATAAGCATAAGATAATAAAAATAAGTTTAGGGATTTTTCCTTGGTGCGCAGTTTTCTCTTACTATTTACTACATACAGATATAACTCTTGGGTTTCAACAATTTGCTATATTCAGGATGGCAAAGGGACAGGGAGGCTAATTTTATGAATAGGTTACCTAACCTGTATGGCAGATATGTGCATAAGTTACACCAGTTTTAAAGGGAAAGTAATTGCATGCTTTCCCTTTTAAAATTATCCCATGAGAAGAAACAACATACACACATTTACATCTGCTCTGGGCCACACAAATTTGCCATTATATTTTACACATTCATGGCCATATTTTATGAAAGGAACAGAAGAACAGATACCAAGACTGGCAGAATGTTCAGGTTTTACAAACCCCTTTTATTGACCCCTACGTGTTTCGTCCATTGGCCTTCCTCAGGGGGATATCAAATGAGGGAGCAAACCTTGAAA